>JARJCN010000016.1:0-600000 GCA_029282135.1 Mycena belliarum
TGTCCATTATACCTTTCTTTCCCCGGAGCTCCATTACCAGGAGGTGTGGGGATGCCCAAACAAGAGTCATTTCCTGTGTGTATGCTTGAGAGGAAACTTGCACAACTATAGTAATTCCATGAGTATTCTATATGCAACTTGCAGGCCTGCGGTGCTCACCACATGCTCGAACAGCTATGAGAATGCTCCAGACAAAATCTTGGTCCCACCGCTTGCTCGCTGTGGCGGCGGCAAAGGCGGCGGACAGGAAATATGAGTCCTGCTCGGAGGTGTTCCAGAAATATTCTGTAGGGAAATCGCCGGCCTGCGGTGCTCACCAGATGCTCGAAAAGCTTTGAGAATGCTCCAGACACAATCTTGGTCCCACCGCTTGCTTGCTGTGGCGGCGGCACAGGCTGCGGGCAGGAAATATGAGTCCTGCTCGGAGGTGTTCCAGAAATATTCTGTAGGGCAAGCGCCGGCCTGGGGTGCTCACCACATGCTCGAACAGATATTAGAGTGCTCTAGACACAATCTTGGTCCCACCGCTTGCTTGCTGTGGCTGCGGCACAGGCGGCGGACCGGAAATATGAGTCCTGCTCGGAGGTGTTCCAGAAATAATCTGCAGGGAAAGCGCCGGCCTGCGGTGCTCACCACATTCTCGAAAAGCTATGAGAATGCTCCAGACACAATCTTGGTTCCACCGCTTGCTCGCTGTGGCGGCGGCACAGGCTGCGGGCAGGAAATATGAGTCCTGCTCGGAGGTGTTCCAGAAATATTCTGTAGGGCAAGCGCCGGCCTGGGGTGCTCACCACGGGCTCGAACAGCTATGAGAATGCTTCAGACAAAATCTTGGTCCCACCGCTTGCTCGCTGTGGCGGCGGCACAGGCGGCGGACAGGAAATAATAGTCCTGCTCGGAGGTGTTCCAGAAATATTCTGTAGGGGAAGCGCCGGCCTGCGGTGCTCACCACATGCTCGAAGAGCTATGAGAATGCTCCAGACACAATCTTGGTCCCACCGCTTGCTTGCTGTGGCTGCGGCACAGGCGGCGGACAGGAAATATGAGTCCTGCTCGGAGGTGTTCCAGAAATATTCTGTAGGGAAAGCGCCGCCCTGCGGTGCTCACCACATGCTCGAACAGCTATGAGAATGCTCCAGACAAAATCTTGGTCTCACAGCTTGTTTGCTGTGGCTGCGGCAACAACTGCCACCAGAAACCACTGGTGCTGAAAATATGCTTGATCAAAGAATTTGGCATATACCAATATTTCATGCCTATTGGTTGAAACCCGGTCCAGACATCAATGTCCATTATACCTTTCTTTCCCCGGAGCTCCATTACCAGGAGGTGTGGGGATGCCCAAACAAGAGTCATTTCCGGTGTGTATGCTTGAGAGGAAACTCGCACAACTATAGTAATTCCATGAGTATTCTATATGCAACTTGCAGGCCTGCGGTGCTCACCACATGCTCGAACAGCTTCGAGAATGCTCCAGACACAATCTTGGTCCCACCGCTTGCTTGCTGTGGCGGCGGCACAGGCGGCGGACAGGAAATATGAGTCCTGCTCGGAGGTGTTCCAGAAATATTCTGTAGGGAAAGCGCCGCCCTGCGGTGCTCACCACATGCTCGAACAGCTATGAGAATGCTCCAGACACAATCTTGGTCTCACAGCTTGTTTGCTGTGGCTGCGGAACCAACTGCCACCAGAAACCACTGGTGCTGAAAATATGCTTGATCAAAGAATTTGGCATATACCAATATTTTCATGCCTATTGGTTTAAAGCCGGTCCAGACATCAATGTCCATTATACCTTTCTTTCCCCGGAGCTCCATTACCAGGAGGTGTGGGGATGCCCAAACAAGAGTCATTTCCTGTGTGTATGCTTGAGAGGAAACTTGCACAACTATAGTAATTCCATGAGTATTCTATATGCAACTTGCAGGCCTGCGGTGCTCACCACATGCTCGAACAGCTATGAGAATGCTCCAGACAAAATCTTGGTCCCACCGCTTGCTCGCTGTGGCGGCGGCAAAGGCGGCGGACAGGAAATATGAGTCCTGCTCGGAGGTGTTCCAGAAATATTCTGTAGGGAAAGCGCCGCCCTGCGGTGCTCACCACATGCTCGAACAGCTATGAGAATGCTCCAGACAAAATCTTGGTCTCACAGCTTGTTTGCTGTGGCTGCGGCACCAACTGCCACCAGAAACCACTGGTGCTGAAAATATGCTTGATCAAAGAATTTGGCATATACCAATATTTCATGCCTATTGGTTGAAACCCGGTCCAGACATCAATGTCCATTATACCTTTCTTTCCCCGGAGCTCCATTACCAGGAGGTGTGGGGATGCCCAAACAAGAGTCATTTCCGGTGTGTATGCTTGAGAGGAAACTTGCACAACTATAGTAATTCCATGAGTATTCTATATGCAACTTGCAGGCCTGCGGTGCTCACCACATGCTCGAACAGATATTAGAGTGCTCCAGACAAAATCTTTGTCCCACCGCTTGCTCGCTGTGGCGGCGGCACAGGCGGCGGACAGGAAATAATAGTCCTGCTCGGAGGTGTT
The DNA here is from genome assembly GCA_029282135.1 of Mycena belliarum. NCBI lineage: Eukaryota > Fungi > Basidiomycota > Agaricomycetes > Agaricales > Mycenaceae > Mycena > Mycena belliarum. The sequence goes on from JARJCN010000016.1 coordinate 2,554, forward strand.
CCAGAAATATTCTGTAGGGAAAGCGCCGGCCTGCGGTGCTCACCACGGGCTCGAACAGCTATGAGAATGCTTCAGACAAAATCTTGGTCCCACCGCTTGCTCGCTGTGGCGGCGGCACAGGCGGCGGACAGGAAATAATAGTCCTGCTCGGAGGTGTTCCAGAAATATTCTGTAGGGAAAGCGCCGCCCTGCGGTGCTCACCACATGCTCGAACAGCTATGAGAATGCTCCAGACAAAATCTTGGTCCCACCGCTTGCTCGCTGTGGCGGCGGCAAAGGCGGCGGACAGGAAATAATAGTCCTGCTCGGAGGTGTTCCAGAAATATTCTGTAGGGGAAGCGCCGGCCTGCGGTGCTCACCACATGCTCGAAGAGCTATGAGAATGCTCCAGACACAATCTTGGTCCCACCGCTTGCTTGCTGTGGCTGCGGCACAGGCGGCGGACAGGAAATATGAGTCCTGCTCGGAGGTGTTCCAGAAATATTCTGTAGGGAAAGCGCCGCCCTGCGGTGCTCACCACATGCTCGAACAGCTATGAGAATGCTCCAGACAAAATCTTGGTCTCACAGCTTGTTTGCTGTGGCTGCGGCAACAACTGCCACCAGAAACCACTGGTGCTGAAAATATGCTTGATCAAAGAATTTGGCATATACCAATATTTTCATGCCTATTGGTTTAAAGCCGGTCCAGACATCAATGTCCATTATACCTTTCTTTCCCCGGAGCTCCATTACCAGGAGGTGTGGGGATGCCCAAACAAGAGTCATTTCCTGTGTGTATGCTTGAGAGGAAACTTGCACAACTATAGTAATTCCATGAGTATTCTATATGCAACTTGCAGGCCTGCGGTGCTCACCACATGCTCGAACAGCTATGAGAATGCTCCAGACAAAATCTTGGTCCCACCGCTTGCTCGCTGTGGCGGCGGCAAAGGCGGCGGACAGGAAATATGAGTCCTGCTCGGAGGTGTTCCAGAAATATTCTGTAGGGAAAGCGCCGCCCTGCGGTGCTCACCACATGCTCGAACAGCTATGAGAATGCTCCAGACAAAATCTTGGTCTCACAGCTTGTTTGCTGTGGCTGCGGCACCAACTGCCACCAGAAACCACTGGTGCTGAAAATATGCTTGATCAAAGAATTTGGCATATACCAATATTTCATGCCTATTGGTTGAAACCCGGTCCAGACATCAATGTCCATTATACCTTTCTTTCCCCGGAGCTCCATTACCAGGAGGTGTGGGGATGCCCAAACAAGAGTCATTTCCGGTGTGTATGCTTGAGAGGAAACTTGCACAACTATAGTAATTCCATGAGTATTCTATATGCAACTTGCAGGCCTGCGGTGCTCACCACATGCTCGAACAGATATTAGAGTGCTCCAGACAAAATCTTGGTCCCACCGCTTGCTCGCTGTGGCGGCGGCACAGGCGGCGGACAGGAAATAATAGTCCTGCTCGGAGGTGTTCCAGAAATATTCTGTAGGGAAAGCGCCGGCCTGCGGTGCTCACCACGGGCTCGAACAGCTATGAGAATGCTTCAGACAAAATCTTGGTCCCACCGCTTGCTCGCTGTGGCGGCGGCACAGGCGGCGGACAGGAAATAATAGTCCTGCTCGGAGGTGTTCCAGAAATATTCTGTAGGGAAAGCGCCGCCCTGCGGTGCTCACCACATGCTCGAACAGCTATGAGAATGCTCCAGACAAAATCTTGGTCCCACCGCTTGCTCGCTGTGGCGGCGGCAAAGGCGGCGGACAGGAAATAATAGTCCTGCTCGGAGGTGTTCCAGAAATATTCTGTAGGGGAAGCGCCGGCCTGCGGTGCTCACCACATGCTCGAAGAGCTATGAGAATGCTCCAGACACAATCTTGGTCCCACCGCTTGCTTGCTGTGGCTGCGGCACAGGCGGCGGACAGGAAATATGAGTCCTGCTCGGAGGTGTTCCAGAAATATTCTGTAGGGAAAGCGCCGCCCTGCGGTGCTCACCACATGCTCGAACAGCTATGAGAATGCTCCAGACAAAATCTTGGTCTCACAGCTTGTTTGCTGTGGCTGCGGCAACAACTGCCACCAGAAACCACTGGTGCTGAAAATATGCTTGATCAAAGAATTTGGCATATACCAATATTTCATGCCTATTGGTTGAAACCCGGTCCAGACATCAATGTCCATTATACCTTTCTTTCCCCGGAGCTCCATTACCAGGAGGTGTGGGGATGCCCAAACAAGAGTCATTTCCGGTGTGTATGCTTGAGAGGAAACTCGCACAACTATAGTAATTCCATGAGTATTCTATATGCAACTTGCAGGCCTGCGGTGCTCACCACATGCTCGAACAGCTTCGAGAATGCTCCAGACACAATCTTGGTCCCACCGCTTGCTCGCTGTGGCGGCGGCAAAGGCGGCGGACAGGAAATATGAGTCCTGCTCGGAGGTGTTCCAGAAATATTCTGTAGGGAAAGCGCCGGCCTGCGGTGCTCACCACATGCTCGAACAGCTATTAGAATGCTCCAGACAAAATCTTGGTCCCACCGCTTGCTTGCTGTGGCGGCGGCACAGGGGGCGGACAGGAAATAATAGTCCTGCTCGGAGGTGTTCCAGAAATATTCTGTAGGGAAAGCGCCGGCCTGCGGTGCTCACCACATGCTCGAAAAGCTATGAGAATGCTCCAGACAAAATCTTGGTCCCACCGCTTGCTCGCTGTGGCGGCGACAAAGGCGGCGGACAGGAAATATGAGTCCTGCTCGGAGGTGTTCCAGAAATAATCTGCAGGGAAAGCGCCGGCCTGCGGTGCTCACCACATGCTCGAACAGCTATGAGAATGCTCCAGACAAAATCTTGGTCTCACAGCTTGCTCGCTGTGGTGGCAGCAAAGGCGGCGGACAGGAAATATGAGTCCTGCTCGGAGGTGTTCCAGAAATAATCTGCAGGGAAAGCGCCGGCCTGTGGTGCTCACCACATTCTCGAAAAGCTATGAGAATGCTCCAGACACAATCTTGGTTCCACCGCTTGCTCGCTGTGGCGGCGGCACAGGCTGCGGGCAGGAAATATGAGTCCTGCTCGGAGGTGTTCCAGAAATATTCTGTAGGGCAAGCGCCGGCCTGGGGTGCTCACCACAGGCTCGAACAGCTATGAGAATGCTTCAGACAAAATCTTGGTCTCACAGCTTGTTTGCTGTGGCTGCGGCACAGGCGGCGGACAGGAAATATGAGTCCTGCTCGGAGGTGTTCCAGAAATATTCTGTAGGGAAAGCGCCGCCCTGCGGTGCTCACCACATGCTCGAACAGCTATGAGAATGCTCCAGACACAATCTTGGTCTCACAGCTTGTTTGCTGTGGCTGCGGCACCAACTGCCACCAGAAACCACTGGTGCTGAAAATATGCTTGATCAAAGAATTTGGCATATACCAATATTTCATGCCTATCGGTTGAAACCCGGTCCAGACATCAATGTCCATTATACCTTTCTTTCCCCGGAGCTCCATTACCAGGAGGTGTGGGGATGCCCAAACAAGAGTCATTTCCGGTGTGTATGCTTGAGAGGAAACTTGCACAACTATAGTAATTCCATGAGTATTCTATATGCAACTTGCAGGCCTGCGGTGCTCACCACATGCTCGAACAGCTTCGAGAATGCTCCAGACACAATCTTGGTCCCACCGCTTGCTTGCTGTGGCGGCGGCAAAGGCGGCGGACAGGAAATATGAGTCCTGCTCGGAGGTGTTCCAGAAATATTCTGTAGGGAAAGCGCCGGCCTGCGGTGCTCACCACATGCTCGAACAGCTATTAGAATGCTCCAGACAAAATCTTGGTCCCACCGCTTGCTCGCTGTGGCGGCGGCACAGGCGGCGGACAGGAAATAATAGTCCTGCTCGGAGGTGTTCCAGAAATATTCTGTAGGGAAAGCGCCGGCCTGCGGTGCTCACCACATGCTCGAACAGCTATGAGAATGCTCCAGACAAAATCTTGGTCCCACCGCTTGCTCGCTGTGGCGGCGACAAAGGCGGCGGACAGGAAATATGAGTCCTGCTCGGAGGTGTTCCAGAAATAATCTGCAGGGAAAGCGCCGGCCTGCGGTGCTCACCACATGCTCGAACAGCTATGAGAATGCTCCAGACAAAATCTTGGTCTCACAGCTTGCTCGCTGTGGCGGCAGCAAAGGCGGCGGACAGGAAATATGAGTCCTGCTCGGAGGTGTTCCAGAAATAATCTGCAGGGAAAGCGCCGGCCTGTGGTGCTCACCACATGCTCGAAAAGCTATGAGAATGCTCCAGACACAATCTTGGTTCCACCGCTTGCTCGCTGTGGCGGCGGCACAGGCTGCGGGCAGGAAATATGAGTCCTGCTCGGAGGTGTTCCAGAAATATTCTGTAGGGCAAGCGCCGGCCTGGGGTGCTCACCACAGGCTCGAACAGCTATGAGAATGCTTCAGACAAAATCTTGGTCTCACAGCTTGTTTGCTGTGGCTGCGGCACAGGCGGCGGACAGGAAATATGAGTCCTGCTCGGAGGTGTTCCAGAAATATTCTGTAGGGAAAGCGCCGCCCTGCGGTGCTCACCACATGCTCGAACAGCTATGAGAATGCTCCAGACACAATCTTGGTTCCACCGCTTGCTCGCTGTGGCGGCGGCACAGGCTGCGGGCAGGAAATATGAGTCCTGCTCGGAGGTGTTCCAGAAATATTCTGTAGGGCAAGCGCCGGCCTGGGGTGCTCACCACAGGCTCGAACAGCTATGAGAATGCTTCAGACAAAATCTTGGTCTCACAGCTTGTTTGCTGTGGCTGCGGCACAGGCGGCGGACAGGAAATATGAGTCCTGCTCGGAGGTGTTCCAGAAATATTCTGTAGGGAAAGCGCCACCCTGCGGTGCTCACCACATGCTCGAACAGCTATGAGAATGCTCCAGACACAATCTTGGTCTCACAGCTTGTTTGCTGTGGCTGCGGCACCAACTGCCACCAGAAACCACTGGTGCTGAAAATATGCTTGATCAAAGAATTTGGCATATACCAATATTTCATGCCTATCGGTTGAAACCCGGTCCAGACATCAATGTCCATTATACCTTTCTTTCCCCGGAGCTCCATTACCAGGAGGTGTGGGGATGCCCAAACAAGAGTCATTTCCGGTGTGTATGCTTGAGAGGAAACTTGCACAACTATAGTAATTCCATGAGTATTCTATATGCAACTTGCAGGCCTGCGGTGCTCACCACATGCTCGAACAGCTTCGAGAATGCTCCAGACACAATCTTGGTCCCACCGCTTGCTTGCTGTGGCGGCGGCAAAGGCGGCGGACAGGAAATATGAGTCCTGCTCGGAGGTGTTCCAGAAATATTCTGTAGGGAAAGCGCCGGCCTGCGGTGCTCACCACATGCTCGAACAGCTATTAGAATGCTCCAGACAAAATCTTGGTCCCACCGCTTGCTTGCTGTGGCGGCGGCACAGGGGGCGGACAGGAAATAATAGTCCTGCTCGGAGGTGTTCCAGAAATATTCTGTAGGGAAAGCGCCGGCCTGCGGTGCTCACCACATGCTCGAAAAGCTATGAGAATGCTCCAGACAAAATCTTGGTCCCACCGCTTGCTCGCTGTGGCGGCGACAAAGGCGGCGGACAGGAAATATGAGTCCTGCTCGGAGGTGTTCCAGAAATATTCTGTAGGGAAAGTGCCGCCCTGCGGTGCTCACCACATGCTCGAACAGCTATGAGAATGCTCCAGACAAAATCTTGGTCTCACAGCTTGTTTGCTGTGGCTGCGGCACAGGCGGCGGACAGGAAATATGAGTCCTGCTCGGAGGTGTTCCAGAAATATTCTGTAGGGAAAGTGCCGCCCTGCGGTGCTCACCACATGCTCGAACAGCTATGAGAATGCTCCAGACAAAATCTTGGTCTCACAGCTTGTTTGCTGTGGCTGCGGCACCAACTGCCACCAGAAACCACTGGTGCTGAAAATATGCTTGATCAAAGAATTTGGCATATACCAATATTTCATGCCTATTGGTTGAAACCCGGTCCAGACATCAATGTCCATTATACCTTTCTTTCCCCGGAGCTCCATTACCAGGAGGTGTGGGGATGCCCAAACAAGAGTCATTTCCGGTGTGTATGCTTGAGAGGAAACTTGCACAACTATAGTAATTCCATGAGTATTCTATATGCAACTTGCAGGCCTGCGGTGCTCACCACATGCTCGAACAGCTATGAGAATGCTCCAGACACAATCTTGGTCCCACCGCTTGCTTGCTGTGGCTGCGGCACAGGCGGCGGACAGGAAATATGAGTCCTGCTCGGAGGTGTTCCAGAAATATTCTGTAGGGAAAGTGCCGCCCTGCGGTGCTCACCACATGCTCGAACAGCTATGAGAATGCTCCAGACAAAATCTTGGTCTCACAGCTTGTTTGCTGTGGCTGCGGCACCAACTGCCACCAGAAACCACTGGTGCTGAAAATATGCTTGATCAAAGAATTTGGCATATACCAATATTTCATGCCTATTGGTTGAAACCCGGTCCAGACATCAATGTCCATTATACCTTTCTTTCCCCGGAGCTCCATTACCAGGAGGTGTGGGGATGCCCAAACAAGAGTCATTTCCGGTGTGTATGCTTGAGAGGAAACTTGCACAACTATAGTAATTCCATGAGTATTCTATATGCAACTTGCAGGCCTGCGGTGCTCACCACATGCTCGAACAGCTATGAGAATGCTCCAGACAAAATCTTGGTCCCACCGCTTGCTCGCTGTGGCGGCGGCAAAGGCGGCGGACAGGAAATATGAGTCCTGCTCGGAGGTGTTCCAGAAATATTCTGTAGGGAAAGCGCCGCCCTGCGGTGCTCACCACATGCTCGAACAGCTATGCGAATGCTCCAGACAAAATCTTGGTCTCACAGCTTGTTTGCTGTGGCTGCGGCACCAACTGCCACCAGAAACCACTGGTGCTGAAAATATGCTTGATCAAAGAATTTGGCATATACCAATATTTTCATGCCTATTGGTTGAAACCCGGTCCAGACATCAATGTCCATTATACCTTTCTTTCCCCGGAGCTCCATTACCAGGAGGTGTGGGGATGCCCAAACAAGAGTCATTTCCTGTGTGTATGCTTGAGAGGAAACTTGCACAACTATAGTAATTCCATGAGTATTCTATATGCAACTTGCAGGCCTGCGGTGCTCACCACATGCTCGAACAGATATTAGAGTGCTCCAGACAAAATCTTGGTCCCACCGCTTGCTCGCTGTGGCGGCGGCACAGGCGGCGGACAGGAAATAATAGTCCTGCTCGGAGGTGTTCCAGAAATATTCTGTAGGGAAAGCGCCGGCCTGCGGTGCTCACCACATGCTCGAACAGCTATTAGAATGCTCCAGACAAAATCTTGGTCCCACCGCTTGCTCGCTGTGGCGGCGGCACAGGCGGCGGACAGGAAATAATAGTCCTGCTCGGAGGTGTTCCAGAAATATTCTGTAGGGAAAGCGCCGGCCTGCGGTGCTCACCACATGCTCGAAAAGCTATGAGAATGCTCCAGACACAATCTTGGTCCCACCGCTTGCTTGCTGTGGCGGCGGCACAGGCTGCGGGCAGGAAATATGAGTCCTGCTCGGAGGTGTTCCAGAAATATTCTGTAGGGCAAGCGCCGGCCTGGGGTGCTCACCACATGCTCGAACAGATATTAGAGTGCTCTAGACACAATCTTGGTCCCACCGCTTGCTTGCTGTGGCTGCGGCACAGGCGGCGGACAGGAAATATGAGTCCTGCTCGGAGGTGTTCCAGAAATATTCTGTAGGGAAAGTGCCGCCCTGCGGTGCTCACCACATGCTCGAACAGCTATGAGAATGCTCCAGACAAAATCTTGGTCCCACCGCTTGCTCGCTGTGGCGGCGGCACAGGCTGCGGGCAGGAAATATGAGTCCTGCTCGGAGGTGTTCCAGAAATATTCTGTAGGGCAAGCGCCGGCCTGGGGTGCTCACCACAGGCTCGAACAGCTATGAGAATGCTTCAGACAAAATCTTGGTCTCACAGCTTGTTTGCTGTGGCTGCGGCACAGGCGGCGGACAGGAAATATGAGTCCTGCTCGGAGGTGTTCCAGAAATATTCTGTAGGGAAAGCGCCGCCCTGCGGTGCTCACCACATGCTCGAACAGCTATGAGAATGCTCCAGACACAATCTTGGTCTCACAGCTTGTTTGCTGTGGCTGCGGCACCAACTGCCACCAGAAACCACTGGTGCTGAAAATATGCTTGATCAAAGAATTTGGCATATACCAATATTTCATGCCTATCGGTTGAAACCCGGTCCAGACATCAATGTCCATTATACCTTTCTTTCCCCGGAGCTCCATTACCAGGAGGTGTGGGGATGCCCAAACAAGAGTCATTTCCGGTGTGTATGCTTGAGAGGAAACTTGCACAACTATAGTAATTCCATGAGTATTCTATATGCAACTTGCAGGCCTGCGGTGCTCACCACATGCTCGAACAGCTTCGAGAATGCTCCAGACACAATCTTGGTCCCACCGCTTGCTTGCTGTGGCGGCGGCAAAGGCGGCGGACAGGAAATATGAGTCCTGCTCGGAGGTGTTCCAGAAATATTCTGTAGGGAAAGCGCCGGCCTGCGGTGCTCACCACATGCTCGAACAGCTATTAGAATGCTCCAGACAAAATCTTGGTCCCACCGCTTGCTCGCTGTGGCGGCGGCACAGGCGGCGGACAGGAAATAATAGTCCTGCTCGGAGGTGTTCCAGAAATATTCTGTAGGGAAAGCGCCGGCCTGCGGTGCTCACCACATGCTCGAAAAGCTATGAGAATGCTCCAGACACAATCTTGGTCCCACCGCTTGCTTGCTGTGGCGGCGGCACAGGCTGCGGGCAGGAAATATGAGTCCTGCTCGGAGGTGTTCCAGAAATATTCTGTAGGGCAAGCGCCGGCCTGGGGTGCTCACCACATGCTCGAACAGATATTAGAGTGCTCTAGACACAATCTTGGTCCCACCGCTTGCTTGCTGTGGCTGCGGCACAGGCGGCGGACAGGAAATATGAGTCCTGCTCGGAGGTGTTCCAGAAATATTCTGTAGGGAAAGTGCCGCCCTGCGGTGCTCACCACATGCTCGAACAGCTATGAGAATGCTCCAGACAAAATCTTGGTCTCACAGCTTGTTTGCTGTGGCTGCGGCACCAACTGCCACCAGAAACCACTGGTGCTGAAAATATGCTTGATCAAAGAATTTGGCATATACCAATATTTCATGCCTATTGGTTGAAACCCGGTCCAGACATCAATGTCCATTATACCTTTCTTTCCCCGGAGCTCCATTACCAGGAGGTGTGGGGATGCCCAAACAAGAGTCATTTCCGGTGTGTATGCTTGAGAGGAAACTTGCACAACTATAGTAATTCCATGAGTATTCTATATGCAACTTGCAGGCCTGCGGTGCTCACCACATGCTCGAACAGCTATGAGAATGCTCCAGACAAAATCTTGGTCCCACCGCTTGCTCGCTGTGGCGGCGGCAAAGGCGGCGGACAGGAAATATGAGTCCTGCTCGGAGGTGTTCCAGAAATATTCTGTAGGGAAAGCGCCGCCCTGCGGTGCTCACCACATGCTCGAACAGCTATGCGAATGCTCCAGACAAAATCTTGGTCTCACAGCTTGTTTGCTGTGGCTGCGGCACCAACTGCCACCAGAAACCACTGGTGCTGAAAATATGCTTGATCAAAGAATTTGGCATATACCAATATTTTCATGCCTATTGGTTGAAACCCGGTCCAGACATCAATGTCCATTATACCTTTCTTTCCCCGGAGCTCCATTACCAGGAGGTGTGGGGATGCCCAAACAAGAGTCATTTCCTGTGTGTATGCTTGAGAGGAAACTTGCACAACTATAGTAATTCCATGAGTATTCTATATGCAACTTGCAGGCCTGCGGTGCTCACCACATGCTCGAACAGATATTAGAGTGCTCCAGACAAAATCTTGGTCCCACCGCTTGCTCGCTGTGGCGGCGGCACAGGCGGCGGACAGGAAATAATAGTCCTGCTTGGAGGTGTTGCAGAAATATTCTGTAGGGAAAGCGCCGGCCTGCGGTGCTCACCACATGCTCGAACAGCTATTAGAATGCTCCAGACACAATCTTGGTTCCACCGCTTGCTCGCTGTGGCGGCGGCACAGGCGGTGGACAGGAAATATGAGTCCTGCTTGGAGGTGTTGCAGAAATATTCTGTAGGGAAAGCGCCGGCCTGCGGTGCTCACCACATGCTCGAACAGCTATTAGAATGCTCCAGACACAATCTTGGTCCCACCGCTTGCTCGCTGTGGCGGCGGCACAGGCGGCGGACAGGAAATATGAGTCCTGCTCGGAGGTGTTCCAGACATATTCTGTAGGGAAAGCGCCGGCCTGCGGTGCTCACCACATGCTCGAAAAGCTATGAGAATGCTCCAGACACAATCTTGGTCCCACCGCTTGCTCGCTGTGGCGGCGGCAAAGGCGGCGGACAGGAAATATGAGTCCTGCTTGGAGGTGTTGCAGAAATATTCTGTAGGGAAAGCGCCGGCCTGCGGTGCTCACCACATGCTCGAACAGCTATTAGAATGCTCCAGACACAATCTTGGTTCCACCGCTTGCTCGCTGTGGCGGCGGCACAGGCGGTGGACAGGAAATAATAGTCCTGCTCAGAGGTGTTCCAGAAATATTCTGTAGGGAAAGCGCCGGCCTGCGGTGCTCACCACATGCTCGAACAGCTATGAGAATGCTTCAGACAAAATCTTGGTCTCACAGCTTGCTCGCTGTGGCGGCAGCACAGGCGGCGGACAGGAAATATGAGTCCTGCTCGGAGGTGTTCCAGAAACAATCTGCAGGGAAAGCGCCGGCCTGCGGTGCTCACCACATGCTCGAACAGCTATGGGAATGCTCCAGCCGGAATCCTGGCCGCATGCCGTGCTTGTGGCGGCTATGGTATGCAATACTATAGTAAAATATGGGTTTCTTTGCATTATGTCCTTTTCTGGAATATTTTCCCACGGGTGCGCCGTAAAGCGCCTGCGTCCGGGGTGAGAGGGAGGTGTCAGGACCCCCCATTAAAAAAATTGGACAAATTGGGTAGGAACTGGCCTCAGCAGGGGTAGGGCCTCAATCTCTGTATTGTTGTGGTGGTAATGTTAAGGAGACACTCTTCACAGCTGATAGGATGCCTCGGGCCACTCAAAATTTGGCTCAGGCGTGGCTGATTGCTTTACCACTGAGTCCCCATGCTAGAACATGAGGTCCGAACCTCATTGTATACATATGAAGTCATTTTCTAAAATTTAGTATTTCCTTTTCTGGAATATTTTCCCACGGGTGCGCCGTAAAGCGCCTGCGTCCGAGGTGAAAGGGGGGTGTCAGGACCCCCCATTAAAAAAATTGGACGAATCGGGCAGGAACTGGCTGCAGCAGAGCCTATCAATATGCTGGAGGCCACCAACATTAGAACCAAGGGCATTAGGACGATGGTGCTCAAGATGCGCAAGAGAACTTGCGTGGGGCTCAGCGGAAAGTGTATGGATTGATGGCAGAGAGGCGGGGAGGATGGGAAGGAGAGTAGAAAAATGAAAGGCACAGGAGGCGGCGAGGACGGCGATATATCGGTGGGGGTCGGCGCATACGTCCTACTGCCAACGCATGAGGAAAAGCGCAAGGTTAACAGATGACGAGGGAACAGCTGACGTGATGTAGGCGATAACACACCAAGGCTGGATTTTGAGGGACTCGTCGCTCGAGAGCGGGGGACGGCTCTCAATATTGAGGTCGTTTGTACGCCATAATGTCCCCTGGGACGCGCGAATCGCGTCTTGAGCGCGATGGTCCCCGAATCCGAGCGAGGTCCTCGAGAACGCGAGTCCCCGAAGGCGCCGCATACTCGCGCTCGACCACGCGCGCGTTCCAGGCCGCCCGCGCCCGTCCAAATTGTGCACCTTCCGCACTCCCGCCCCGCGATCGACGGGGTGGGATGGTCCGCGCATTGTCGAAAACGAATCGGGCGCAAGGCCCTGCGTCGGGTCCGAGTACGCGCCGCCCGTGCGTGGAAGACCCTGAGCGAGCGCGGCGGCAGCGTGTTCTCTATAGCGAGTAGGTGAGCCTTCCCTCGAGCTTGCTAGAGTCGGACACTAATGGGCAAGTCAGAATGAGGGGAGTGAATGATATAAGACTACATACATACAATAGCTCGGTTGAAGTCAATCTAGGGACACAGTCAAGCGCCGGTTTGAGGGAGTCAAAGTCTAAAGGGCAAAGTCAGAATGAAGGATGCGCTGGAGGACGCAGTACTTACGATAGCAGTTTTGGAGTCAAGCGCGGGCCTTGATGGTCAAGTCAGAATGGAGGGCACATATCAAAGAACTTACCCTACCTCGTCCGAAGTCAATCATGAGCGTCGATTCAAGCGGTCGAAGGAACTTACTTAGTGGTGAGATCTAACGGTCAACTCAGATTGAAGGATGCGAAGGTATAATTCAAGTGCTCACTGGTGATTATTTCCCTTGAAGCCAATTGAGGCGTCAATGAAAGCGCCCGAGCTCAATTATTAGAGGCCAGATGCACCGAGTTGACTGCATGGTCCAGGGACATCGTAAATGGCGTCAAACAAACGAACAAATATTGAAGACGCACCAAAGAAGATTGTAGCGGGAGCACGCAGGGTTGGAGCGAGCGCGTGCTGTTGGGCACAGTACAGTCCATGGAAAGGAAGAAAACTTGAATCCTCGGTTGCGTATTTCGAAGGCGCGGCGCTAAAATCTGAGTTCCTGGCCGCCGCACGACTGAGCGGTGCACGCACAGAGATCGCGCGCCGTGTGTGCTTAGGCATGACGCGTGTCTGAAGACGGTCATCAGCGGGCCGTCAGAGAGGGAGTGATAGTGACGAACGAAGGAGAAGGGGCAAGATGCGCCCGCCGTGCTCCACACGACGGGCGACAAGTGCGAGCTCGGAAAGGGTAGCGCCGCGGGTCTCCTCGTCATTGGCAGCGCGGATCGGGTTGCTGCTTTCAGAGGTCGGCGTCGGGCACGGCATAGGAGCGCGCGAGCAATGCGCGCGTCTCAGCTTCGACGCCGGATCAGCGCTTACAGGGAAGGGCGCGGGGTCGCCACACTGCGCGCCGCCGTCGATTGTGCGATGCTGAGCGCAGAGCGCGAGTGTCTTGGCGACCCGATAAGTTAGGATTGGATTTGCGGGAATGCGGGAGCGCGGGTCTGCTTGAGAGGTCCCAGACTCGGTGCCGCGGCGGCGGGCGAGTGGACGATGTCCGCGCGAGGACGGGAGTCGAACGCGGGCACGCGCTCGGCGATGGGTGGGCGCCGGCTCTGCTTGTAACTCGAACGGCGTCTGGCGTGCGGCGCGGGATGTCGTTGTGGGGGGCACGGGCGACGCCGGGGCGCCGAGGCGAGGCGATTTTCGGGAATGTGAGTTAGCGCGTAGGGGCAGGAGGACGGTGTATGGAGCTACAAGGCTTGATCAAGTCAGTAGATAGGTAACAGAGTTGATTACACACCTAGGTCGAGCACTGGATTGATTGTCCTTGCGAGCGGCGGCGGCGCACCGGGCGTCGGTAGTAGTAGACGGGGCCGTGGGCGGTGACGCTGCAGTGGTGCCCGAGCCGCGTGTACACATCGAGCCGCGAATTCGCGGGCCAGTCTGCACACGCGGCACAAGCCAGCTGAATGCAGTGGAGGCGTGGGAAAAGTGCAGGCCGGGAGCAGTGCATGCCCAGCACAGCTCGAGCGATTCGCTTCTGCGCGAATTGGACGGGTGCGGACACACGCATCGATGAGGGCGCCAGGTGCAAAAGCGCCAACCCGAGCGGGCGGCGGGCGTAAGTGAACGAGCGCGCAAATTGCGCGTCGGCGGACTTGCAGGCGCCACGTCATGCGTGCACACTGAGCCGCGGAGTCGCAAGCGGGGCGGCGTGCGCGGCACGGAGGTCGCTGGGCGGGGCGGCGTACGGCACAGGCGGGACAATGCGTGGGATCGACGGCGTCGGAGGCAGGGCTGCGTGGGTGCGTGGGTGCTATAGTACTGAGCGGCTGAGGGCGTACCTTGTCGTGACGTGGGGGAAGGGTAGCGCGGAGCGTACGTTGGGGCAGCAATGGCCCGTTGGTGGCGAGTTCGTGGGCGTCGAGTGGGCTGCGTTCGTCGCTGTCGTGTGCAGGGCGTGTCCTCAACGGGACGCCAAATGGAGTGCTTGAGCTAGAGGCGGGCTGACCTCCCGGGAATCCCGGGGAGGGTAACCGGATCTTGTCCCTTCAAAAAAAAACTTTTATATTCGGACTCGCGTGCGAAGGGCACGCAGCACGGCCGTTTCCGCTCGTATGTGAGGGGGCGGGTTGGTGAGGTGCGAGGCGACGCAGCGTTTGTTCAAAGGGCCGAAGAGGGAGTCGAGGACGACGTTCATAGAGCTCAGCGCCAGAGAAATCGCGGTCCAGCGTCAGCGGCCGTGTGAGTCCATGCCGCGAGCCCAGACGGCATGCAAGGTGGCGCAATTGCACAGCTGTCTCCAGAGTTGACTGATACTTTGGAGGAGGCCGCCGAGAACGAGTCCGTAGTGGCGCGGACATGGCGGTGGAGAGCAGAAGAAGCTTAGCTTTGCGTATGCTTGCACACTTGATCCGGTTGATCGGAATCCTTCTTGCTTCCTCCGCTCATCTCGACGCGTCCTGATCTCCTCTGCAATTATCTGCTCTTGTTCTTATCTCGGTTGATCTGGCTGATTCATATAGCAGCTCCGAGCTGCCTCCGGCCTCTTCCAAATGCCTCGGGGCAGTACTAGTGTCCGAGTTCCCTGCGACGCACACTCGTGTTGTGGACCTCTACAACGCTCTTCAATCTCCTCGGCTAAAAGTCCCTCTTGAACTTGCCCGTCGTGCTCCCTGGCATGAACAATCCGGACCGCTTGGATGTGAGGCCTTGAGGACGTACGTACAAATGTGACAGGATTCTGACCGTCAAGAAGCAGCGCCCAACTCCGACTACGCAACGTTGCCCGCGCGCCGAGCTCAAACTCCCAAGGAAATAGAGGTGAGTTTCAATCTTCAACCGCAGGTGTACATACATTGACTCTGATTCCAGCGTTTACACATGCGGGCTCGCCGCCGCCGCCGCGCGTAGCCCGCCCTCACGCTTGCGACGCCGCCGCGTTGGGCACACGTACTGCCCCTAGGAAGCGACTCCCCATGCAGCTCGATCAGCGCGGACGTTGAGTCTGCAGCGTTGAGTGCCTGAAGCGACGCGCGAGCGGACTGGACTCGACGGGGACCACTCGTGCGCGCGACTCACCCGTTCTTCGCGCGAAGCTGGTTGCGGTGCGGGGGCAAGCGCGAGGCACGGCGGCGATCTATTCAAGCTTGCCCGCCTTCACACGCTCGGATTCGAAGCGTGAGCGCGCCATCCTAGCCATCGCGCTAAATAGGGCGGGCTCGAGCGCGACTTCGCCGTTTGGTCAGACGTATCCCACACCGCCGCGCGGACGCATCGGGAGCAGCGACGGCGGCGGGGTACGCTACGGCGGCGGTGGCGGTTGACTTGCGGGCGCAGCGCGGTGGTTTTGCTACCGAGGGCGGAGGCGGAAACAGGGGCGGGAACGGGGGTGCGGAAGGCGCGTGGTAGGGATAGAGGCGGCGCGTGCACCACAGCAAAAATCCGCGGCGCCGCCGTAGACTTGCGCGCATCCCCAGACCATCCAGCTTGACTGGTTCGCGCGGGGACCGCTGTGACATGCACGACTCGCGCTCGTCGCCGCTCGCTGCGCCGTGGATGCGTGCCGCATCGCGCAGGGATGGTCGTGCGGGCGGGGAGTAGGGGTGGACGCCCGATGCGCCCTCAGCGTGGCATGTCGCGCGCGCGGGCGAGCTTGCGAGCGCGGACCAGGGCGCGCTGCTCTTGTTGCGCGACGCAAGCGGGACGCACGCCGGCTCGAGCACACTCCCATTGTAGACTCTGCCACGCGACGCGTACGACTCCGCGCGCGGGGAATTAGTGGCGGGCGGGCGAGGATCGCAGCGCTGGCGGCAACAGAATCTTGTGCGCCACGGACGACGCTCGTGGTGCAAACAGAGCACGGGCGCGGGGCGGCGATTCATTGGGTGACGATAAGTAGATCTTGAGTTCTGTTCAAATTTTGGGGCAATGATCAGCGTGGAAACACTAACTCTTTGGGATAGACGGGTTCAACAAGTCAAGTGCGTGGATTTCCAAGAACAGCTGAACATGAAGTTGCTGCCAGCGCGGCGAGCTGGTATCAAAGATACCTACTTGGAAACTTAGAGTAGGCAGAATAGAATTTGATCCCCGCTCATTTAAACGGTACTTAGATACAACCATTAGAATCAGGAGACTTGAACGAACTGGATTTGACTTACCCCAAGCATAGTCTCGGTGTGTGAGCACGGGCATAGTCTCAATGCCCTTTGTGTGCGTCGAGATCTGGTGAAAAAAGCAAGACTCATAACGAGCTGATGATGAGGGAATTTTAGGAAAGGAACCATATTTGCTGACGGTCAGACTGGATTGGACTAAGGGCTCTTGCGTTACTTCAAGTCCTCTGAACCCAGTCAGTTAGAAATGATAAAGCATACCGACATAGTACCAGCCTCAAATTGAAGTTAGCGATCGAGAGTTCAGTAAAGTGTTGAACCGTGCCTCCGAATTGGACTTGCTGTTCATTCGATGCACTGCAGTCCAGCTGCATCGCGCAAGTCCAAGTCCATACGTAAAGGATTTGCGGCGTATCCGGGTCGCCATCGAGCATAATGACGGCCTGCGGCGCAGAGAAAACAAAGTCAGCGATCAAGAATTTAACGTGGCAGCAACGTCTTTACTTGCGAGTGACTTGAATAAGGGAACAGTAAGGATCGTAGTGACGGCGTCTGGGCTACAAAATCAAGGGCACTTGAATAATTCATGAATTATCCTTAAATTGAACCCGACTGGATGAAATAAGCAAGATCTACCTTGCATGCGCGCCAGAAGGTCAGTTTCAGCAATTCAAGCATAGCAACGACCTCCATGTAGGGTCAGAAAAATGTAAGTCCATGACTGGGGAATCAATAAGATAACTAGAAATTACCAGGCTTGCCAAGCCGACAAATTGGCTTGCAAGCCAATCGGCCGTGGGCTGCCACCAAAATCCAAGCCCAAGCCGATACAAGCCAATCTGCGCGGGCGCAAGCCAATCGGCCAAGGACAGGGACGCAAATCGCGCTCCCGCGACGATGGCGACTATCGCGCGTGACAGCGAAGGGGGCGCAGGAGGCGGCGGACGCGGCACGCCGGGGCACCGTCGCTCGAGCCGCGCGCGCACCTCGGGCGCGGATTCGCAGGCGAGCCTGTGCGCGCGGCACGAGGGACGGGCGGTTGAGGACGCGGCGGGCGTAGACGTGACAGCAGCGCAGTCGAAGGCGGGGACAGGGGGCGCGCAGGCCGGCCTGGACTTGCGCCGTTCGCAGAGACGCGAGGGAGATGCTGGGCTGCGTTGGTCCAGCGGAACGCGAGTTGACGCGACACCCTGGGGGTGGGGCGGGACGGGGTAGCCGGCGACGCGGTGCGGGAGCGGCAGGCGGACCTGCGCCGAGCGCGTGTCATAGCTTGCGCGTGTGGGGCGTGGAAGCGGCGGCGTGGACAGCGGGCGGCGGATAGAGCGACGGCAACGCGATGCGCCTGTGTGAGCGGGCGAGACGTCCGCTGAGCGGGGGCGTCGAAGCGGCGAGCGGGACAGCAATGCGTTTGCGGGCACGCGAGGGCAGCGGGCGCGCTGTACGGAAGTTAGCACTGAATGAGGTGCGGCAACCTTGCACATGTAGTCGCCCGACGATCGAACGGCGCTGAGGGCGCAGGGATGCGCAGTCATGGGCGGCAGAGGGTGCACGCCCATAGGCGGCGGCGTGGTCACAGGGGTAAGACGCGGGGGCAGGGGCATTGGGCAACGAGAGCGAGAGGAACGAGGTCGATCGGGAGACGGCGGCCGCGAAATGACGTGGGGAGCGGGTGCGGCGGGGAACGGGTGCGGCGGCATTGACGCGTTTGCGAGGGCGATGGACGTGCGCAGGCAGCGGGAGCTCCAGGGGACCAGGACCATGGTGGCGGGGGACGACATGCGCTGGCAGTTGTCGCCACGATGTGACGTTGGGTACCGGGCCGGAGATCTGATGCGGTTTGACTGTGCGGATGTCGAGCGAGGCGAGAACGATTTCCGCGTGAGATGAGGTGGGGCAGGTAAGTTTTGGGTGGCGGTTGAACGTTGCATCCCGCAATCAAAGTGGATGCAATTTTTTGGGGGGGTGGATGACTTTTTTGACTAGTTTCTGCAGTTCTTTTCCCTCGCAGCTGGTTTTTCATTGAAATTTCAAGGGTCAACATTTCTAAGGACACGGATGGCTTCCGTTTGGGCCGAAACAAATGCGGCATTTATGCTGCCTATCTTTTAAGGGGGATTTAAGAGGGCTATTGCAAATGCGGCTTTTATTGTCAAATTTATTCCAGGGAGACATGTACTACGTTAGCTATGTGTAGCCGCAACAGCTCTGCATCAGGTCTATATACACCGCGATATCTCTCTACATCTGCAATAAACTACGTGGTGTATATTACTATAAAGAGCTTTCAGGGTGTGGTTCAGATGTACATTTGTCCCGTGTTTCGCTTGTAGTAGTTATTAGTTCAAACCTCCGGAGATCCATTTTTTGGTCCCCTCGGGACATTCCGAGCACGGGCGCTAAAAGCGGCCCCTGGGGCCGCTTTTAGCGCTCGAAGCAAGAATCTCAAAAAAAAAACATTATCTGTGTCTATCTCGAGAAAATGTGTCTACAATAATCTAAGGATAATGACAAAAGTAAGCTGTCGCAGATGCAACCTACAGGTGAGTGTGAGGAAGACGACCATGGCGGGAGCTTGGTACATGCGGGGAGGGCGATAGCCCAGCCCACTGCGCGCTCATCCGCGTATTTGAGATACGCGCGCGCGCCCCGCGTACACAGCAACGTGCCAGCGGAGAACGGGCATACGGGCGCTCTGTATGGGCGGGGAGAGGGCGGGCTGGGGCGTGGGATGTGGATGCGGACGCAGACACGTCACCGCACCGTAGAGTTGCGTCGCAGAACGGGACGGCTTGCAGCGTACCCGGGCACACAGCGCACAGGCGCGGTTACGCCGGTACCGGGGGACTTGCACGCGCGGGGGCGTTCACGGGCGCGGGGAGGGGATGCGTTTGCGCGAGTTTGCGGGACACACTGCCCATCAATATCTCGACGGCGCACAGGGAGTCGCGACGCGCGGCGAGGCGGGCGGGCCTCAACGGACGAGGTGCGAGCGCGGGCGAGGTGGTGTTACGCTCAGAAAGAGCGACAGGCGGCGAGGGAGCTACGCGACGTGCATGCGGGGGCAGCAGAAAAGAGGGCACAGCCTTTGCGACGTGTCGACGTTTGTGCGGATGCACACTAGGGAGCGGGACGCTTCGCTGGACCGAACTGCTCCGAGTCATTCGTGTTCTGCGCCAGGGATGCTGCGGCAGGAGACGCAGAGGCAGGAAGAAAAACGCGCGGCCGCTTGGCCGCCACGGCAGTCGATGCAACGCAGCGCACAGTGGGCGACGTAGCGGCAGTGGACACAGAAACGGGTGTCGCTGCCACTGCTGCGCGCACGCCATCAGACGCGCGGCGCTGCCTGGGTCAGCGTCAGCGACAGCTGCGTCGAGCGCTGCGGGTGCGCGGGGGAGATGCACGGCGTGTGCTGTGTATGGGCAGTAACCCTAGCTGCTTTGCTTAATCCGAGCCCGTTGAGACAGAATAACAGGTTTAACCCTCGGATTAATTAATCGGCGGGAACGGTTTGAACCGTGTCTAAGCAGGCTCAAGCGGGGTTAAACGAAGACACAAAAACTTGGGCTTCAAGGAGATTTGAACCCGAGACCAATTGAGAACACTGCTAAATCGTGAAGGGTTGTAATAAGCATTAGGCTACAGGACCATGGCGTTCAACGTAAATATTGTTTGTATATGCTGCAGGTAAGCTACAATGTGGGACACTCAACAGGCCTGACACTAAGTCAGTTTCTAGTCTTGCTTCCCCATAATATCAGTCATTCTAGTCTTAGTGGCCCTCATAGGCATTCAGTTGGGCAACTATGATTGAATGGACAAACAAATAGACTCACTATGGACAAGGCACTCAGAGATTCAGGGAGTTTGCTCAGATTTGATCTGTTCAAGGATATAAACAATAATCCTGTTTGATCAATGAACTGGTCTAATCATGATTATCAAGTTTTATGCTGGCTGTTATGAGAATGTGGCCACACAAGTCAAAGTGTTTAATCTTGGCATAATCAGGGATCAATATACATGGGTGTGAGTGGGTGATTTTCCATAAGCATGAAATATTCCTGGAGCTGGTTCGAGAGTCCCACTGATGTGATCAGCTTGAAGATATTTAATTCTTCTGTCAGAGGGTGCATTTTCTTTGTGCTTTCCACAACATATGATAAAGAATCCAAACTGCCCACCAATGTTCTATAAGGGCCGGAACACATTCTGATGGGCAGTAGGATGGTCTACAATTCTTTCTAGGTTGAAACATCCCTTACCATCTGGCCAAAATGAATGGAAATGTTCCCCGCAGAATTGTTTACATGTATGGAAAGTCACCCAGTTCATCCACAAAGTGTTTTGGCTACATCATACATGAACCATGGAGACTGCTCACTCACTTGAAGTCTGATTGCTGTTATGAACCAGAGAGTATGCCAGAAGAAGAAGGAAAACCCTAGTACCCAATTACTGCCTGGAAATCACACAGATTGAATGTTGATTCACCAACCACTTTCGGTTGATGAAGGATGTACAGCTGCCCAATATGCATATAAGGAGAACATTGGCATGTACAGTTTAGTGTAATGGTATTTTCGAAATCTGCTTAGCCTGCGGTACAGACGTGATGGGTTCGATTCCTGACATGGGCAGTTGTTTTTGGGAAATAAAATTTCCCTGTTTAACCGGTTCCGTTGAAACCGTTCAGATGATTAATCACCAGTCATTAATCAGTGTTCAATGATTAATCAATCCGAGGGTTAACCCTGTTATTATGTCTCAACGGGCTCGGATTAAACAATCCAGCTAGGGCTTCATGTATGGGTTGGTCGTGTCCTGGGAGGAACAACGTGAGCGCGCGTAGAGGGGCGAGGACTATGAGCGCACCTTTGAGGGCTGCGAGGCCGCGGAAAGTGCCACAGGATGTCCACACGGGGCTCACGCGATGCAGGCCGGATGCACGCAGAGCGGCGCGTATCGCGCACGGACACTGCTGCGAGCGGGAGCAGGGCGGATGCAACTAGCGGCAGGCGGCGGTCGAAGGCGGCTACGTAGGGCGGTCTGCAGGTGAGTCGGTGCCGGGGTTGACAACGTTGGCGTCAGGTGGGGTTCCGTCTGAGCGAGGGGGTACCAAATGGGTGGCATGGTCTAGAAGAAAGCAGATTCGACAAAGAAACAAGCGAGTTAGTCACAGTGGCACCAATCATTCTCCACCTGGTCTGTCCGCTGTGCAGGCACGCGGATGCGGGGACCATGTGTTGATCCTAGCATCCTAGCGGACTCGCCGGCCAAAGAAAGATGCGTAAAATGGGGGAAACTCACCTATAACAACGACTTCTGGGTGTTGTGGGTCCCAGGGAGCCTAGGAGCGCTTGCTCGAGGGGGCACTCTTGCGGCGCATGTGGGCGAGACAGCGCCTGGCAGCGGATACTGAAAGGTGAGGAAGATATCCGAGAGGTTCAAGATTCCGAAGGCGGGAGAGGGAGCTCGGTGACAGCAAGAAGCAGGAGGTGTGGACACTTGTTTTCATTTTGATTGACAATTTGATTATATCGTAACCCAAGCTTTGCGTGATTTACAGCAACTCACAGTGGGCCTTATTGGCTCATCGGTGCATTCTAGCAACACTCTATAATGCATCAGAGACAGGGAAAAGTGTCCCCATGTTACTACAAGGAAAAGAGGACCTTGAATCATTTCTGATCTCAGTTTTTGATCATACTGCAACCCCGTCCATTACAGCAACTCAGATTGAACCTCCTTGGCTCATCTGTGCACTTGGGAAGCACTGTAGAGTGCCTCAGAGCCAGGGAAAGTGTCACCCTGTTCCTACAAATAAAATTTGTGTGACTCTGTCCAAATTTGGTTGAGATTCACACCGAGCACAAATGTGTTACAAACATGGGACCCTCAAGCTGATTTTTTTTATCAGCACACTATGAGTGAATGAAAGGGTCATAAGTATATACTCTACACATAATCATCCACGCAAACAATCACTACCTTACATTCCAGGTGCAGTGATCCCAAAATGGACTGTTCCCAAAAAGGTGATGGAGCAAACACATACAAGCGTCGTCCACGACGCTGATGGACCAAACATGAATACCTTGACCTGCTCAAAAAAAAAGGGGGTGGGGGAAAAAAAAAGTGACGGACCAAAAATATTGGTTGGTGGAAAAAGCTCACTGTTAGAG
Organism: Mycena belliarum; assembly: GCA_029282135.1. Taxonomy (NCBI): domain Eukaryota; kingdom Fungi; phylum Basidiomycota; class Agaricomycetes; order Agaricales; family Mycenaceae; genus Mycena; species Mycena belliarum. Next base: position 25,069 of record JARJCN010000016.1, read on the forward strand.
CATGCAGCCAAACATGTGCAACCGTCGTCGACGACGCTGATGGACCAAACAAGGGTACAGTGATCTGCGAAAAAAAAAAAAGTAGAGAAAGGGGGAAAAAAAAGTGAGGGCCCAAAAATATGGGGTGGAAAAAAAAATCACTGTTAGAGGATGCAGCCAAACATGTGCAGCCGTCGTCGACGACGCTGATGGACCAGACATGGGTACAGTGATCTGCGAAAAAAAAAAAAAAAAAAAAAAAAGGGGGGGGGGGGGGAAAAAAAGTGACCCAAATATTGGATGGGAAAAAAAAAAATTGGGTGTGAACCAAACATGTACAACCGTTGTCGACGACGCTGATGGACCAAGCACGGACACATTCAACGACGCACAGCCACTTCATCGGACTGTCCGATGAGAGAATAATATAGTTAGCTTACTACTGTGTGGACTTGGTTTACGACAACCTCCCATGTCCTTATATCCCTCCGCCCCTTGGCCGGATGGCATACAACCTCTCCGGATTCCATCTCTCTCTGTAATGGATACCTCGGGTACGCGCTGATGTTTTGACCAAGCTAGTCTTGTCTAACACATCCCTTGGACTCTGTCTCATGGTCCCGTACCTCGGTCGGTGCACCCCTTCGTCTTGTCGCATTTGTCCGGTGTGCGTCTGATAAATACTCCAAAGAAAACACTCGTTGGGTGAGATCGGCTAAGTGTTGACCTCCCGAACCTATATCATCTGAAAGCCCTTTGAAAACTGACTAATTGGCCATCTCGACTTGGCCCGATACATTGCTCGTTGAGTTGATTTATTATTTTTGTTTAATTGATGATTGAGCAAAATACACCCAAAGATATTCCCTGTGCCAGCGCATGTGACCGTTGGCACTTGGGACTTCTCTAGATTGGATCCCCTTCAAAAATGATTGATTCTGTATCTGACCATTGTCCCGTGCCTTGTCCGTTACCTTATGAATTGCCACCTTTGTCTTTGTCTGGAAAAACAAATCACTCTTGCGGGGGACCATTGTCTCCTGTTATTCATTTGCGGACTATGTGGGATCGGTATTCATATCTTGACTGTTATTACCCGGCTGCTCTACTATGCTAACCCAGCATCACACCGTTGCTATCCTGTCTCCCGTTATTACTGTCTGTCTGGAAAAATTTACTTTAACCGAGACTCGGTGGTGGTATTACACGGCTGCCTAACTTTGCTAACCCAGTATCACACGGCTGCTCTCTGTCTCCCGTCATGACACTTCCGAATCCGCCTGGAATGATTTACTATCACCGAGACTTGTCCCTCGTATCACATGGCGGACACGCGCTTGACCGTCGCCTTGTGGGAGACGCACCAGGTATGGTGATCCGAATGCAACTTGCGTGCTCAATGCGTTGAAGCCATCACCTTGAAAGTCATTGACTTCTTTGAGCCAGATTATCAGATGCGCGCTGACTCGAGATGTTCAAGCAAAGAATGTGAAGTCGGTAAGATCAGATCGAGTCCTCATTCTCACATGTCGGACTATATCAATGACTTGAGTGCATCAATGTAACAGAACCCAAGGCCAATAACTTTGAAGTGGTCAATGATACTTGATTCAGACTTGATTCCGCCCGCGCCTTACGGACCACAGGGCCGATAACCTTCAACCGGTCAATGATACTATTCATTTTCACCTGAGTTGATAGACCAGGTCACTATTCCCACAAGCCGGGATGTACCGTCGAGTCAGATCTGACTTGGATCCGGTAATGTTAGTGAATACACAAGTCCGACACCTTCAAAACGGTCAAAGTTACTTCAATCTGGCTCGAACGGGACACAAGTCCAATGGTATACTACTTCTGCCAGCACCCATTCTCAGAAGGAACACTCCGATCCTGTGCCGCACTCTCACCGCCTGTCCAATCTCCGCCGTCTCTTCGCACGCTTCCGTTTCTCATTGAATGACACGCTATTCACGTCTCCGACACGTACTTGACACGCTCCCAGCCCACGCATCACTCCCGCCGGCCATTCTCATCAAATCCAGCCTGCGTCCCTGTCCCGCGCCCCAATCTCTTCCGGCTCGCGCTCAATCAGATTCTCCTCGAAAATCTGCTCCCAGTGGTATACAACCTTTCTGATCTTGTCTCTCGGTTGCTGTGTGGACTTGGTTTACGACAACCTCCCATGTCCTTATATCCCTCCGCACCTGGATCCGGCCACTTGGACTCAGGTGGCGTGTGACTTCCCACCAGCTTACTACTGTGTGGACTTGGTTTACGACAACCTCCCATGTCCTTATATCCCTCCGCACCTGGATCCGGCCACTTGGACTCAGTGGCGTGTGACTTCCCACAGCTTACTACTGTGTGGACTTGGTTTACGACAACCTCCCATGTCCTTATATCCCTCCGCACCTGGATTCCGGCCACTTGGACTCAGTGGCGTGTGACTTCTCACCAGCTTACTACTGTGTGGACTTGGTTTACGACAACCTCCCATGTCCTTATATCCCTCCGCCCCTTGGCCGGATGGCATACAACCTCTCCGGATTCCATCTCTCTCTGTAATGGATACCTCGGGTACGCGCTGATGTTTTGACCAAGCTAGTCTTGTCTAACACATCCCTTGGACTCTGTCTCATGGTCCCGTACCTCGGTCGGTGCACCCCTTCGTCTTGTCGCATTTGTCCGGTGTGCGTCTGATAAATACTCCAAAGAAAACACTCGTTGGGTGAGATCGGCTAAGTGTTGACCTCCCGAACCTATATCATCTGAAAGCCCTTTGAAAACTGACTAATTGGCCATCTCGACTTGGCCCGATACATTGCTCGTTGAGTTGATTTATTATTTTTGTTTAATTGATGATTGAGCAAAATACACCCAAAGATATTCCCTGTGCCAGCGCATGTGACCGTTGGCACTTGGGACTTCTCTAGATTGGATCCCCTTCAAAAATGATTGATTCTGTATCTGACCATTGTCCCGTGCCTTGTCCGTTACCTTATGAATTGCCACCTTTGTCTTTGTCTGGAAAAACAAATCACTCTTGCGGGGGACCATTGTCTCCTGTTATTCATTTGCGGACTATGTGGGATCGGTATTCATATCTTGACTGTTATTACCCGGCTGCTCTACTATGCTAACCCAGCATCACACCGTTGCTATCCTGTCTCCCGTTATTACTGTCTGTCTGGAAAAATTTACTTTAACCGAGACTCGGTGGTGGTATTACACGGCTGCCTAACTTTGCTAACCCAGTATCACACGGCTGCTCTCTGTCTCCCGTCATGACACTTCCGAATCCGCCTGGAATGATTTACTATCACCGAGACTTGTCCCTCGTATCACATGGCGGACACGCGCTTGACCGTCGCCTTGTGGGAGACGCACCAGGTATGGTGATCCGAATGCAACTTGCGTGCTCAATGCGTTGAAGCCATCACCTTGAAAGTCATTGACTTCTTTGAGCCAGATTATCAGATGCGCGCTGACTCGAGATGTTCAAGCAAAGAATGTGAAGTCGGTAAGATCAGATCGAGTCCTCATTCTCACATGTCGGACTATATCAATGACTTGAGTGCATCAATGTAACAGAACCCAAGGCCAATAACTTTGAAGTGGTCAATGATACTTGATTCAGACTTGATTCCGCCCGCGCCTTACGGACCACAGGGCCGATAACCTTCAACCGGTCAATGATACTATTCATTTTCACCTGAGTTGATAGACCAGGTCACTATTCCCACAAGCCGGGATGTACCGTCGAGTCAGATCTGACTTGGATCCGGTAATGTTAGTGAATACACAAGTCCGACACCTTCAAAACGGTCAAAGTTACTTCAATCTGGCTCGAACGGGACACAAGTCCAATGGTATACTACTTCTGCCAGCACCCATTCTCAGAAGGAACACTCCGATCCTGTGCCGCACTCTCACCGCCTGTCCAATCTCCGCCGTCTCTTCGCACGCTTCCGTTTCTCATTGAATGACACGCTATTCACGTCTCCGACACGTACTTGACACGCTCCCAGCCCACGCATCACTCCCGCCGGCCATTCTCATCAAATCCAGCCTGCGTCCCTGTCCCGCGCCCCAATCTCTTCCGGCTCGCGCTCAATCAGATTCTCCTCGAAAATCTGCTCCCAGTGGTATACAACCTTTCTGATCTTGTCTCTCGGTTGCTGTGTGGACTTGGTTTACGACAACCTCCCATGTCCTTATATCCCTCCGCACCTGGATCCGGCCACTTGGACTCAGTGGCGTGTGACTTCCCACCAGCTTACTACTGTGTGGACTTGGTTTACGACAACCTCCCATGTCCTTATATCCCTCCGCACCTGGATCCGGCCACTTGGACTCAGTGGCGTGTGACTTCTCACCAGCTTACTACTGTGTGGACTTGGTTTACGACAACCTCCCATGTCCTTATATCCCTCCGCCCCTTGGCCGGATGGCATACAACCTCTCCGGATTCCATCTCTCTCTGTAATGGATACCTCGGGTACGCGCTGATGTTTTGACCAAGCTAGTCTTGTCTAACACATCCCTTGGACTCTGTCTCATGGTCCCGTACCTCGGTCGGTGCACCCCTTCGTCTTGTCGCATTTGTCCGGTGTGCGTCTGATAAATACTCCAAAGAAAACACTCGTTGGGTGAGATCGGCTAAGTGTTGACCTCCCGAACCTATATCATCTGAAAGCCCTTTGAAAACTGACTAATTGGCCATCTCGACTTGGCCCGATACATTGCTCGTTGAGTTGATTTATTATTTTTGTTTAATTGATGATTGAGCAAAATACACCCAAAGATATTCCCTGTGCCAGCGCATGTGACCGTTGGCACTTGGGACTTCTCTAGATTGGATCCCCTTCAAAAATGATTGATTCTGTATCTGACCATTGTCCCGTGCCTTGTCCGTTACCTTATGAATTGCCACCTTTGTCTTTGTCTGGAAAAACAAATCACTCTTGCGGGGGACCATTGTCTCCTGTTATTCATTTGCGGACTATGTGGGATCGGTATTCATATCTTGACTGTTATTACCCGGCTGCTCTACTATGCTAACCCAGCATCACACCGTTGCTATCCTGTCTCCCGTTATTACTGTCTGTCTGGAAAAATTTACTTTAACCGAGACTCGGTGGTGGTATTACACGGCTGCCTAACTTTGCTAACCCAGTATCACACGGCTGCTCTCTGTCTCCCGTCATGACACTTCCGAATCCGCCTGGAATGATTTACTATCACCGAGACTTGTCCCTCGTATCACATGGCGGACACGCGCTTGACCGTCGCCTTGTGGGAGACGCACCAGGTATGGTGATCCGAATGCAACTTGCGTGCTCAATGCGTTGAAGCCATCACCTTGAAAGTCATTGACTTCTTTGAGCCAGATTATCAGATGCGCGCTGACTCGAGATGTTCAAGCAAAGAATGTGAAGTCGGTAAGATCAGATCGAGTCCTCATTCTCACATGTCGGACTATATCAATGACTTGAGTGCATCAATGTAACAGAACCCAAGGCCAATAACTTTGAAGTGGTCAATGATACTTGATTCAGACTTGATTCCGCCCGCGCCTTACGGACCACAGGGCCGATAACCTTCAACCGGTCAATGATACTATTCATTTTCACCTGAGTTGATAGACCAGGTCACTATTCCCACAAGCCGGGATGTACCGTCGAGTCAGATCTGACTTGGATCCGGTAATGTTAGTGAATACACAAGTCCGACACCTTCAAAACGGTCAAAGTTACTTCAATCTGGCTCGAACGGGACACAAGTCCAATGGTATACTACTTCTGCCAGCACCCATTCTCAGAAGGAACACTCCGATCCTGTGCCGCACTCTCACCGCCTGTCCAATCTCCGCCGTCTCTTCGCACGCTTCCGTTTCTCATTGAATGACACGCTATTCACGTCTCCGACACGTACTTGACACGCTCCCAGCCCACGCATCACTCCCGCCGGCCATTCTCATCAAATCCAGCCTGCGTCCCTGTCCCGCGCCCCAATCTCTTCCGGCTCGCGCTCAATCAGATTCTCCTCGAAAATCTGCTCCCAGTGGTATACAACACTTCATGGTTCTATGACGTTGCCACTCGACCTTCCAGGCAAACACTGTTCTCAGTTATATTGCTGCACCTCCTAGTTGTTGGCTGATATTCTGGGCCCGACTCTCTAACACTGTTCCAGCATCACCAAGCTTGACCCACCACATATGACAGGCCCCCACCCTAGCCACAGAGCTCACAGAAGGGCACATCAGTTTTTGATGTCTGGATTATCTTACAGCCACCTTTGAAGTCTAGGAGAGCTTATGTAGTCACTCAATCTCCTTCAGTGATGATCTACGAAGAATAATTAGCGCTAGCATTGATTCAAACCACTTCGATGTGCAGGAATATTCTTGAGAATTGCTCTCTGAAATTCTCTGCGTTGACCCTCTGGAAAATTGTCACAGAGGCCGACATTCCTTCTCACTTTATTGGCATCGTTATCGTCGAGGTTGCAGCCCTCCCACGATGATACGAAGTAGTGCCCACCTATTACTTTGGAGCCCACGTAGCCCGTTTCCCCGTGCGGGACTAGTTTGGAACGATGAACAACGTGTAGTAACACTCAGTGAATGAATTACTTACCCCCTGGTATGAGCAAGTTGGCCCAAAGTTGGCCGGCAAGAGTGTGAATGACTTACGACGCCATCCAAGAGCATCACTATTGAGGCCTGAGGTAGGAGTCAGATGCGAGAGGCACTATGAGTTAGCGCCCGAGTCAGCTTTCTCATACATTCACGACCAGGGATAGAGGGCGTCGATAGTCAATACCGCTCCGGCAATCACTGAGGTATCATCTTGTAGAGCGTGTTGTCGACGGTGGACTTCTAACGAGCACAAACCGAGGTCGGAGACACCTGTTAAAAGATTTCCGGGCATCGGAGTCGGCTCAAATCATTATCCCCCAGCGAGTAAAGAAAATCCAATGTGGTAATTCAGCGCGCACGGGTCCGAACTACGCCTGTTCTCAGAGCCAGAGAGATGTGCACAGAGTCTCAGCATCATGTCAGCGCACTCGGGATTGAGCGGATGGATGCGCACACGTAGGACTGTTACGTAGCTGCAAATCAGAGTTCAAGTTTGAAAATATCAGCGCGCGCGGTTGTTCCCGCCTACGGCGCACATACCGGTAAGTGGAGGCCGGCCTCCCGCCCAAAGAATGAGCTACGAGACTACGAAGCGAGGGAAGGGCGTCAGGTGGAGCCTGACATCAGTCAGACCGCGCGGGAGCCATAGACTAGACTTTAGACAAGCAAAGAAGCAACACGACACGGCTTCTGGTCCAAGCGTCGACTAGCCGAGAAGGCTTCGATCGAGGGCTCATATGCCTAGCCAGTGGGCCTGGGAATCAAGAACCAAGCGTCGACGAATCACCAGACAAGAGCCAGTCATATTTTCGCCAGGAAGTCAGCGACTCGGCGAGAACCCACCAGATAGATCATCCGGACGACAAGGCAGCAAAGGAGCGCAGGACGAGGGACTCGGACTCAGAGACGGTGAGAGCAGAAAGCAAGAGACGTCGTTAAGTCGGCGCGGAATCACCACGAGTCCGGGAGAAGTTTGCAAAAATAGGTTGCCCTAATCGGCAGTGTTTCAGCGGCGGTACTGTGCTGAAGCTGCGCGGACGAGATGTTCGGTGTAAGGCCTTGAAGATGAAGAACACTCGCGCAGAGGATGAGGGAGCAGCATATCAATTGAGAGAGGTAAGGAAACAAAGGGGACGAATTTCCGAGCATCATTCTGTCCGCGCAAGTCCATACCCGCCGTGCAGCGCTGAAAGAATCCGTCTAGAGACGCCTAAGCGCGTGGATGGACGCACTTGGACACCATAGAGCAACCGCCAAAGAATCGGGCTTGAAGCTTGAAGGTTGAAGGACTTGATCGATCGAGCTCCGTATACAACCCGCCAGCAATACGTTGCGAGAAGCTGGAACGCTACCGTGACGGGTCGCGCAGCGCGAGAAAAATGGTTGAATGCAGCTTGAAGAGGTCGACGGCCGCAGCCGCAAAGGTCCTCCGTGTACAGACGATGGGCGAGTCACGGAGGGCGCTGAGTTGAAGGCGCCAGAGGAAGGGCAGGTTTGAGGTGTACGTGGGAAGGCACAGTGCTGAGGACAAAAAAATCAGCGCATAGGACAGGAGCCGCGCAGCGCCGAAAAAAAATGGATCAAACATGGAAAATGGCGGGTCGCGCATAGCGCTGAGTAATTTGGGGGAAGGGCTGCGCCCGCGGCCATGCGCATCCTCCCGCGCCCCTCGCGCGAAGCGACGCAGAGCGAGCTCAGCGCGAGTTGGAGCTGGTTCGCGCGGGGCAACGGGCGGGACGGCGGGACGTGCGTATCACGCGCAGACGACCCATGGCGCAGATGGGCGAAGCGTTGGAGGCAGGGATTGCGCAGGGTAGCCAGCGGAGTCGGAGGTGGGGATGCGCCGGGTGTGGTGACGTAGGGAAGCGCCCGCCCGCGTTGGGCCTGTGCAACGCGGGCCGACGCACGCGCGAGGCCGTTGTTCGCAGGGTACGGCGGTGGTGTTTCGAGACGGCGGCGGCGTGCTTGTGAACGCCGTGCCGCGGCTCTGGCAGCGAGGGCGGGGCTGGGATGTGCACTAGGCGCGTGCGACGAGGGCCATGCGAACGCCACGCGAAGGTGTTGATAGCGAGGGCGGGAAGTGCCTTACGGCCGAATTGCGAACGCAAAATGGCGGCATTGGACCTGCGGGCCTGCAGGGCGTCGGGGGAACAGTGGTGGGGAGAGGCGCGCACAGCAGGGTCTGCCGCTTCTGCGTGTACGCCATCATGCACTTCGGTGGCGGCATCTGCGTCGGGCGCTGCGGTGCGCGAGCGAGATGCACGGCGGGCGTCATGCGTGGGTTAGTCGTGATCTGCGAGAAACGTCGTGAGCGTGCGCAGAGGGGCGATGACCGGAGAGGAGACACACCTTCAAGGACTACGAGGCGGCGGAAAGTGGCACAGGGCGCGTCTTTGGCAGTTCCGGCTTCGTCGGGACGTTGTCCCCTGAGCGCGCGATGGGCGTGCTTTCGGCGAGGATGAGTGAGCTCGCCAGATGATTTGGGGCGAGGGACGAGGTGCGGATGTGGTGTACCTGATTGAAGTGGTCAGTCAGCGATCGAATGTAATAAGTGAATAGACGAGCGTACCTTGTACGGTAGGGTAGTCGCGCGCACAGCGGAGACTCGGCGGCGGGGACGTACGCTGCTGGGACTGCGAGCGAGGGCGGCGAAGGCGACGCGGGCGTCGAGTGTGTGTATGCGGAGGGGCGCACCATGCGACATTGCGAGTGAGGGCGGGGGCGGTGGCGCGGGTGGTGTGTGGTGGCGGAGGTGGAAGGAGATGGAGTCAGGGAGGGCGCGACCTTCACGCGGGACGAGCTTGCGTAGGTAGGTTGGCGGGGACTTGTACGCGGAGCGGCGACACAGGGGGCGCGTCGGGGGGCGATGGAGTCGCGAGCGCAGGGCGGCGCGGACGCAGAGGCTGGGACGTGCAGGGCGGCGTGGACCTGCGGCGACGGAGGAGATGCGCAACGCCGGGTCTTGCGCGGATGCGATGAACCGCATGCGGCAGCGGCGGCGCGCAAAGGTGGATGTGGGGCGCAGGGGGACTTGCGAGGGAGGGCGGAGCGGTCTTGTGGGGGAGGCGCGCGTGTACACGGTATGCGTTACGCTCGGCGACGTCGAGGAGGCTTGATGCCACCACATGACGAGCAGCGAGGTCGGGTCGAGCGGGCGTGGGTGGACGAGTACGCGGTTAGCACGTCAGCGGACCTGCGGAGGCGTATCCGTTCGGTCGGCCCTGCCTTCGAGCGGGCTACAGGACCCCACGTCGCGACGCGAAGCGGCGCGCACACACCAGGCCGCGGAGTCGCGGACGGGGCTGCGTGCGCCGCACGGGGCGCGCATGGCGAGGCGAAACGGCGCCTTACGAGCCATGCGGCCGAGCGCACTCGATGGGGGCGAGGAGGCAGCGGCGAGGACTAGAGGCGGAATGCGGCGTCCAAGCGCCGCAGCGGTGGCAGAAGCAGCGGGCGGGCGCCGCGAGCTGTGTCAGCGTGATCAGCAGCAGCTACGCGGATGGGAAGGCGCGACTTACCCTCTTCGACGTCCCCTACGTCGTGCGCCAGCGCCTCGTCTCCACCTCCCGTTCCCCCGCCCGCCTCGACGTCCGCCGCTGCGACATCTTCGCGCGCATCCTGCCGACCACCGCGTCGATCGCGCGCGCGGGGAGACCTTGTCCCTCGTCTTCATTTGCGCAGGCTGCGTCTGTGCGGAGCGGATCTGTGGTGTAGCGCGGGCGAGGGCGTAGACGAAGCGGTAGGGCTTGCAGAGACGGGTTTCCGGGCGCTGCTGTCGTGGAGAGCGGCGGCGGCGGTGTGGTTCGGGGACGCAAGTCGCGCTCCTGTGGCGACGGAGACTATCCCGCGTGATGTCGAGGGGGCGCAGGAGAAGGCTGACGGGGGACGAATCGATGACGTGGCAGCGCTGCTCGAGCCGCGCGCGCACCTCGGGCGCGGATTCGCGAGGGAGCCTGTGCGCGCGGCACGGAGGGCGGACGGTGTGGACGCGGAAGGTGTGGGCGTTGCGACAGCTGAGTCGGAGGCTGAGACGGGCGGCGCGCAGGGCGGCGGGGACCTACACCGTTCGCAGGGACGCAGGGGACGTGCTCGGCCGTGGTGGTCCAGCGGAACGCCAGTGGACGCGGCGCCTTGAAGAGCGGAGCCGGGGTGGAGTAGCCGTCGACGCGAGGTAGGAGCGGCTAGCGGACGTCCGCTGAGCGCTGGTCGTAGCTTGCGCGTGCGGGACGTGGAAGCGGCGAGGACGCGACGTGGACAGCGGGCGCCGGACAGGGCGACGGCAACGCGATGTGCGTGTGCGAGCGGGCGAGCCATCCACTAGGCGGGGGCGTGGAAGTGGCGGGCTGCACAGCGAGGGCGTCAGCGGGCGCGAGGGGGAGTGAGCATGTCGTAACACACCTTGTGCTGTGACGTGTCGGCCGCCGACGAAAGAGCGGGGCTGAGGGCGCTCGAGTGCGTGGTAAGGGGCGGCAGTGGGCGGACGGGCCACGGGCGGCGGCGAGGGCGCAGGGGGCGAGAGTCGCGAGACGCGGGGGCGGGGCAACGAGCGCGGCGAGCGAGAGGTGGGACGGAAGAAGGGCGAGCGAGGAGCGGCGGGGGCAGCGTCACAGAGTGAGCGGGGGCGGCGGGCGGCGGCGGCGACACGTTTGCGTGTGCGGTGGGGGTGCGCAGGCAGCGGGAGCCTCGACCATGGTGGTGGCGGGACGACAAGCGCTGGCAGCGGTCGTCACGGTGTGACGGTTCCCGGGCCGGTGTTTTGATGCGGGGTCTGATTCTGCGGATTTCGCGCGAGGGGAGCACGATTTCCGCGTGAGATGAGGTAGAACAGGGTTCTTTGGTAGGGATTGCATATGCATCATGTCGGGATGCGATTCTGGGGCGGAGGTATTTTTTTGACTAGTTTCGGCAGTTCTTTTCCCTCGAAACATGTTTTTTCAATGAAAATAGGAATCTTGGGCACATGCATGTGTTCCCATTGGTCGTGAGTCGAATCCCGCATCTAAACGGGATGCGATTTTGTGGACAGATTTGTGCAGGCAAAATTCAAGCGGCCGTGACTTTGCCTGGTTTGTTTTGCAACATCAATGGTTTCCCATTGCGTTTCGACGTTTCTGGGCACGCGAATGGATTCCGTTTGGGTGGGAATCGCATCCGGCTCAGATGCGGGATGCGGTTTGGGCTGGGGGGGTTTCAGAATGGGTATCACAAAGGCGGCTATCTTCGAATTTATTCCAGGTACTTACACAATGGCGAAATATCACTATGGTGCATATTGGAGGCTGGCTTACGCTGGGACCATTCTTCTAATAATGAAGCCGGTCCAAGAGAGCGGAATTATACTCGTTAGAAGAGATGGTGTTGCCAGACAGACTAGAGGTTTGAGGTGCGCGTCCGAAGAAACACTACTGCGGTCATAAAAATACAGCGTATAGCTCAATTAAGGGTTGATGATAAGCGACTCGCCTGCGTACAAGTTCATCCTGCGCGCGAGGGAGCTTCCGTGGAGGAGAAATAGCCGGGCAGTGCGGCAAAAAAAAAAACTGAACCAAACAGTGTACGAAGCGTGTTGGCAAACGGAACCACGGATTGAACAGCACATAGCACCGAGTTCATGGGGAAGGGCTTTGCCAGTGTTACGGCGGGCTCGAAACAGTCGCGCTTGCAAGGAGGGGCTTCAGCCCGAGTCATTAGTAGAGTCAAGAGCTTTGCATTAGTACTTTCGTGAGGTCACAACAAAATGGGACCTGGCGACGCACCCGGCTGAAGCACCACAAGACTACACATTTGAGAGGGAATGACAGAGATTTTGAGGCCAGGGAGGGCTTGAAGGGCGAAAATTCGAGTAAGTTCATATCGTGAAATGCGGCGCCTGGAGTCGGAAGGCCTGCGACGCGTTGACATTTGTGAGCAGGCAAATATCAAAAATCAGAGAGCGTAACCCCTAGAACAAGAGGCGCCAGGAGCTTGAGCGCCGCGCTTGAGTACGCACGGGCGATGTGGATCTGTCACGCCGGAATAAGATACAGGATAACGACAGGGAGCGCGGGGACGCGCCTAAATCACGCTATAGGAGAGCGGGGTCCCGCGTAGAAAAAACCTCATGAGCTTTTGGCTGCATCCATTGTGAATAGTATCAACACTTCGAGGAGTTTCGCACCCCCGGATGTTTAGAGTTTGCGCGAGACGTGGGGAGGTTGGCCTGGCGGTCTACGCTTGTTAGACTGTGCACGGGAAGGGACAGGAGACCGGTGGGCGTGCCTGACTATAAGAAGAATTCACCAACTGACATCCTGGACCTGCGACTGCTGGACAATTGACGAGCGCTAGGAGCCGTTGGAAAGAAGGTTTAATCACTCACGCTTCACGATGGGAGCCATCACGCACTTTCCTTTGGTACAGCGGCGGGGGAGCCTGGGCGCATCATCGATCTCGGCGCCGGAAATTGGAGGGGCGTTGTCGGCGCGACACAATCTGTGTAACACTGAAATAAGGCATTGACGAGCGAAACGGAATGCGAGGATGTACCGCACGTGAGCAGCGAGTATTAGGGATACGTCATCACCGCAGGGATGGTATCCCTGTGGGACGGCTCTTCGGATCGAAGCCCCCGTACGCGACCGATAGCGGTTGAACGCAAGCTGTTCCACACCAGAGAAGAAAAATAGAGGAAATCACGAGCGGCGCTCAGCAGCGTTGATGAACAGTGATCCTTTCGGCTGCTATTTCTGTATGGCTGGAGATCAGTGCGAGGGACTCGAGATAATCGCGCACTTTGTCCGGAAGAGGCAACGGAAGCACAGATCCAACGACAAGGTGTTCTCAGTACGTTTTTTACGCAGCTGAGCGCAAGGCTGACGGTGAAAGAAAATGTATCTGCTCACAAGATGATTACCCTAGCGGTGTATCGCGAAGCAGGCCTGCGCGCTAGATCTTGAGGATCACTGTGCACGATAGAAGAGGTTCGACGTGTTGGCCCTACGAACGTTCATTGAGGAGAACGCTTCGACGGGCTGTCGACTCATCAGCAGAATGCTAGGCGGGAAGTTCCCGTTCAGCAAAAGGCCGGATGAAGCGGACCTTTGCTCGTATGCGCATGTATGAGACATTTAATTGAGAGGAGAGAATGCTGAGTAGTAGACCGCGACGTACCCGGAGGCCCTCGCATCCATACAATGCTAGCTCCAAAATCCCAAGACGCGCGTCCAGGACCGTGCTGGCGGAGAGCGTGAGAGGGTGAGCGCGGATAGAAGCTAGCCTTGCGAAAACAGGTGCGGAATGCGACTCCGTTGATGCGATTGACTCTGGTGCTATCTGAGATGCAACGAGACGGCTCGATGACTGGACACGGTCCACGCCGCGAGTTTGATATTGGCGAAGACAACGAGGGTCACCTTGAGGCGGCTGGCGGCACTGGACCCGCTTGAGAACGCGAAGACGTGAAGCAAAGGGACAGCGGGAAAACGACTGTGGTGGCTGAAAGCAAGAGATGGAGCGACATGTGTCCCGGGCCGGAGCTAGCCTTGATCCGCGCCTAGGGGCGCCAAAACGAACGCTGCGCTGATTCACAGTTGAATGATTCCTGGTTAGAGCGGGGAAGGAAAGAATCAATTCTGACAAAGACGCGACGTGAGCTGTATACTATTAAAAGCAACTCGCGCCCGAGAAAAAGCTTTCACGAATCACGAGTTGCGCTGGCATTTATAGCATGCAGAGCTGCCTGCGTATACTCAAACGAGGTTGAAACCGGGTGTGAAGAGAGAAAAAGAGTGAGGAAGTTTAGCTGCGCAGCGCGGAGAAAATTGGGCAGTGTTCAAGCTGTCGTTCACTGCGCCTCTTTCCGAAGCCACCAACACGAACATATATCCAAGTAGTGAGGGGGCTCGTAGATTTCTGTGGCTATGGCTATGGAAACTGCACCAAGTATGATGCTCGTTTTTGCGAGATGTGGAATCATCTTGATTACTTGGCTCCAGATTAGAAGTCGCAAAATCACTTCGTCGCACCCAAAATCGAAGTGTTCATTCAACCCAGGTAGGGCTGTTAACCAGTTTAGATTCGAGTACAACGTCGAAAGTATCCGCACGCACCTACACGAGGGCGAGGATGCGTGGCGCCGTCGGGGACTTGTCCGTGGACCGTCCCGCTCGAGATGCGAATCGCGCGGCTAAGGCGACGTCAGCCCGGGCAAGGTAGCCGCCTTTCCGCGTCGATCGCGCGGCCAATAGAGGGCGCGGACCGTGCACGGCTTGGACAGGGGCGGCGGCGTAAGCAAACACGACGGCGGGGATGGGTGCCGCTGGCCAGGCGTCGCGCACGGGCAAAAGGTAACGCGAGCGTGGAGCGTGCATCGGAGGTGTTAAATCTACGAATGGCGGGCCTTGCGCAATGCAGACGCCCTTCGGTATCGCGTGACTTCAGCGAGCTACGGCACCGCGTGAGTTGAGCGCGACACGTACGAGAGCGCGCGGGCAGCGGCGCCGATGTGACTGAGACGCGAGTGCGGTGGGGGACACGGACGTCGCGCTTGATCCAGATGAGGCGTTGCTGTTCCGGTGTGGGCGCTTTGGGCCGATCGTGGTGCAGAGCATCGCGCCACGTCATAGCCCGGAGCCGCGCGATCACGACTACCCGCGGATTCGCGGAAGACTCTGCGCGCGCGGCACAGGGCGGCGCCGTGGGAGGCGCGGGCAAGGCGTTGGCGGGGAGCAGCGCGAGCACGGCGCCAAGTCGGAAGCGCTCCCCGGCCGGTCGGGCAGGTGAACATGCCGCCGGGGACGGGGACGGGCATGCGCGCCATCCCCGCCGCGGGGGCGAGCGCGCAATCTTACTGGCCAGCGAACTTGCAGGCGCGGGCGGGGCGCACAAGGCGGAACCGCGCATGCACACCGAACCGCGGAGTCGCGGGCGGGGCTGCGCGCGCGGCACGGAGGTTGCTGAGCGGGGCGGTGTGCAGCGTGCAGTTTGAAGCAGCGCGGGCGAGACGGCATGTGGGATCGAGGGCGACGGGAGGGGGGCGGGGCTGCGTGTCTGAGTAAGTAGATACAGTGCTGAGCACCTGAGGCCGTACCTCGCGTTGTGACGTGGGGAAAGGGCAGCGCGGAGCATACATCGGGGAAGCAAGGTCCCGTCGGTGGCGGTTCGCGCGCGTCGAGTGGGCGGTGGTCATCGCCGCCGTGCGCGTCTGCGGTCGAGTTAGAGTTGGGGTGGGCGACGTCGACGGCACGCGGGGCGCGGAGTCGGGCCCGATGCGCGGAGGATAGGCCGTAGATATCTGGTTGTAAGTAATCGCGCAGCGAGGCTCGAATAGCGGGCGTACCTCGCACCCTGGGACAGCCTGAGAGCATTACAGGTCGTGCGCGATAGCGGGCGCGGCGATCGATGCCGCTTCGGGCGCGACGGGGGCACCTGGCGACGCGGAGCCGCAGGCGTGCCCCAACCCGCAGATCCGCTGGCGGCGCTGCGGATGCGGCACAGCGGTCGCAAATGTGCGGCGGCGGCGGCGTCGGTAGGGCATCGTCGGCAATGCCCGCTGCGACGGCGGTGTCCCCATGTTACAAGCTGAGAGCGAAGCGCGCGGGGCGGGACGTGACGCCGAGGTCCTGCACAGGGAGGAAGGTGGATGTAACAAATGGGGGCGGCGGTCATCGACGTCGGGCGTGGGTGGTTTCTCGCATGTAGACGTAGGCGGGTGTACCTCTTCGGCGAATGCGGGAGCGCGTCGGTAGTGGGGGATGAAGCCATGCACTTGACCTGTGCACTGTGCAGCGAGCTCGCCAGGAGGGAAATCGCTTAAGCCTGAAACCCTAAGCCCTACGCACGTGGACCGGCAACGCCGAAGCTGATCCGCACGCTCGGCGCGCCGGCGGCAGTGTTTAGCGCAGCGGCCATATTGGCCGGAGTTCTTTCAACTTCGTGCGCTGACCTCCCGGAACTCCCGGGGGCGGTCACATGATGGATTCTTTTGACATTTTCAAAGTTTTTGTTTTCCTTTTCTCGCCCGCCCACGTACTGTATTTTTTCGTTCAATTCGACCTAGGGTGTGACGCGTGACACGAATTACCGATTCGACCATCCGACCAGGGCCGAAATTCAGCGTGACAAGACCCCAATTTTCAACCAGCGAACCGAAATTTTTGGTATTTTCGCGTCGCGAGCACAATTTTGAGCAAAAATTGACCAGCGTGACGGAAGTTTGATTCGACCAAGCCCTGGGTGACGCGTGACAAACGACCAAAATTCGCCATCGACCAGGGGGGGCGTGACGCGTGACGGTCGAATTGAACGAAAAAATACAGTAAAGCGCGCGCAGCGCAGGGAGCGAGCACCGCGGCGAGGCCGCCGCTCCTTTGTCAGCGCGCGCAAGTCCCTCCCGGGCAGCGCACCCGACGATGAACGCCTCCGCGCGTTCATTCAATTCCTTGTCAATTCCGGGACGTCCGGGTGCCGTGATGCCGCTCGCACGTGGCACGCTGACGACGGGTACATTTTTGCTTCCTACCCTCATCTCCGTCCCGCCTTGTGCCCTCAGATGGATCGCATGTGTCCCAGTTCATCGCTATCGCATTTTGATGCTATCCTTACTTGATATTCTCTTTCAGTTCATCTTTACTGACCTTCATTTGCAGGCGCTAGCTTCTCAAATCTCAATACGTGGCACCACTGGATGCTGAGATCTTTACAGAAGTCGCGCGCCTTCATTCGGTATGCAAGACGTTATTTATATTCGTATTGACTGTTTGTTGCACCCCAACTGACTCCAATCTGCAGTTTTACCTATATTTTGGGTCTTTCTTGGCCATTCTGTGCGCAGAGTCAGAGTCGTCTGTCTGGGAGGTTTAATCTTGTTATCTGTTCGCCTTCGACACCGCTTCTGACTTGTACCAAACCCTGGGCAAACTCAAAACGGGCAACTTACCTTTCCATCTTGCTCTCGCGGCCGTCTCAAGTCTCCCTTGTCTTTCGAAGTCAAGTTTCCGTTCAAACTCTTTCAAATCCTGTCTTCGCGAGCTTGCTATTCGGTTTATTGTCATTCGAGCTTTCTCCCCATTTTGCTCTACTCTGGCTCCACTTGGGGGTCCTTTTTGTCATGTACTCTGGGCGGCATTCAAGAGTCAATCTTCCAATTTCAAGTCGCCGCAATACTTACCTCCCTAGCTCCAGCACGCTGTTCTAACATCTATTCTGATCCTCTCTTCTCTTTGGGCCCTTATCCTGGCTCAAATCGATGTAACGGCTCTTTGCCTCGCGCTTCGATGCGCTTCATATCGGTCACTCTAATCAAGCTTCGCTTGCTATCTTACTGACTACTACTTCAAGTACTGCGACTGTGACCTGCGACCGGGCTGAAGTCGACGTTATCAAGGGGCTGTGTGTCTGGTTATCTTCGCTTCAAATTCATTTTAATCATCTGTATTCGGCCGACCCACCACAATCAAGGTTGGTAAGCTTTTGATTATAGTGTGCTGAATCGCATCACACTGACTCGTTACCGCTAGATAATATAGATTGGCTAGATCTTATGTGGTCGTTTACTCGGTCAGTTTGTCTTTCCTTGATTTATTGACTCACACTCAACTGACTTGTGCACACAGATTGTCAATCTACATTCATTTGCCTTCGAACACTCCGTGGTCCTACTTGGCTTCAAGGCACGAGACACATTGCGTCTTGAGGATCCGCTTGATGCGATGGAGGGTAAGATTTAATCCGAATACCATTCAAGCAGTACCCGCACACCTTTAGCACTTGTTGTTGATTTAACGCTACACAGAACTCGACTCCTGACCTCCTCTAGTTGGAGCAGTTATGTTTAGATTGGTGCGCTTCGTGGCCTCTGAATCAATTGCGCCGCACTGACACTTCTAGGTTCAGTCTCGTTGCCACAATACTTCAAGGTTGTATGTATGCGCGATATGTCTTGCCTTCTGTTCGCGGCCACCGTCCTGCGCCTCGAAGCGCAAGAAATGGTAAGTCAGAGCGTCCCAACTCACTCCTAATACTGCGCAGTGACCAGTTCACTTCCCAACGAGAGCGACGAGGTGGGTCTCTTTTTCAATCTCAGCTGAATGTCGGGCAGCTAAACTGTCTTACAGATCATTGTTGAACTATGAACTCAACTATCCGCGCTCATCGGACTCGATGAGCGCGCTGCAGTTACCGGACGTGAGTATCTAGCTAGCTACCTATGAGCAATGATTTCTCATATGAGCTGGCGCTTTCGTGTGTCCGAGCTGGTTCGGACAGAACTCGAACACATGGTAACCCTTCGAATTGAAAAAAACTTATTGAGATGCGCGCTGACGTCTAGAGTCCTAGCCCTTGTCTGTACGCGCGGCTGTCCTCGGTGAGTCCATTCATTCGAAAAGTGTATCAAGTCAAAGTCTTACCAATTAACTGCGTCTGTTGGGAGTCAACACTTTTGCGCGCGCGTCCGAACGGGGCAGTGTGTCCCTACTCCAGGTGAGTCTGTACTTCAACTCGAACTGAGTTTGCGCGCGCAGCTTACGTATCGGCAAATTTCTGACAAAGGAGCTCGCGGTCTCGTGGTGCGCGAGGCACCCTGCGCCAATATTCTGTCCGGAACACGAGCAGGGAAGAATCTTGCACACCTGACCCATTGCGCGCTACAACGCGATGCAGACGAGCAAGAGCTTGCCGCCAGGTATCTACGTTTTGGTTGCTGGTACCGCGCGATTGAGCCGCTTTGCAGGACTCTGGGAACGAACACGTCCCATTTGGCGTGCGAGCGAGAGGACTCCAATTAGCTAATTGATTGTGTCCCCGTCAGTGTTTGCCCGAAGGGATAAGGGCTTAAATACCGAAGGCCTTCGGTAGGCCTTCGGTAAGGCCTTCGGATTTTTTGGCGGATCGGAGACCCCTTCGGAAGGCCTTAAGCTATCACGTGTTTAGTATTATGTAATTTTCCCATCTTCTCGCCGTCACTGCCCTCTATGGCATCGATCGTCCTCAAAGATGTCTTCCATCGGGCTGATACAATGCAGAATTCAACTCACTGGAGAACTCATTGTAAGGCCTGTGTTGCCCACCACCTGGACGGCGCCGGCGCCCCTGTTGACACGGTCATTGTGAGATCGCAGGCATTCCATGATGGTACGTGATGAATCTTTCTATGATCATCTTCTCTCACGATCACAGCGTGCAAGGCTGTGGGAGAGGTCCGCGGGGAAAAGACAGCCTGGATCGCCCACCTGATTGGTGGGAAGGGAACCGCTGCCTGTTCCCATGCATCAGCAGATGTAAAAGCCGCCGCCGCCGCCGAACGGGCCATCATCAAGGCAGCGGGGAAGCGCCCGCGTACCGACAGCTCGGCTGGTGCGGAACCGGCTGCCAAGAAGCGCCAGCCTGCCCTAGAGGAGGGTCAGGCTATGCTCAAAACCTTCCAGAAAAACCAGATGCCATACTCACCGTCTGAGAAGGCGGCGTTCCAGCACCAATCCCTCCGTGCAATTGTCTCAGGAGGGCTCCCACTGGGTGCGTTTGAGGATCTAGAGATGAAGATCCTTTTCGGCATGATGCGTACCACCGCGCCGGCGATTATGCCCACGGGGAAGGTCATAGGGGGACGGCTCCTAAATTCGGCAGCGCACGACGTCGAAGAGAAGAACAGGAAAGCACTCAAGAATAAAAATGCAGGATTACTGTGCGTCTGTCCTCCTTTACATACGTAATTATCTTATCCTTTACCGATTAGAACCGATGGCTGGAAAGCAAAGAACAAGGACTCCATCAATGGTCTGTGCGCTACTGTGGATTACAAAGTATGTATTTACTTACACATTTTACAACGGCTTTGACTCGAGGCACTTAGGCATTTCTTCTTGAACTGGTTGAGGTCACGGCTCTGAATAAAGACGGGCCGGCTCTGTGCACGCTGTTCGGACAGATGATCGACCGGGTTGAAGTGAAGTATGGTTGTATTATCATCTACTTCATAACAGACGCCGATGGCGGGAGCAAGAAGGGGCGCATTCTACTTGGCCGAGAGCGTCCCTGGCTATTTTTGCCATCTTGTTGGGCTCATCAAGTGAGTTGTATCTTCGTTTCGATCAATCAAACAATTCTCTGACCCGCAATTGAGTTTCAATTGATTCTGGGCGACTATTTCAAGGTCAATGATATGGCCGCTGGGTTCGCCGAGGAGGCTACAGGCTTGATCGGCTGGATTAACAATCATGGGAAGGTTCGGAAAATCTTCGATGAATCTCAGGCGACAATCAGCAAGGATCGAAACGGGGGCAAAATCATTGTCCTTGCATACTTGGT
Organism: Mycena belliarum; assembly: GCA_029282135.1. Lineage (NCBI taxonomy): Eukaryota > Fungi > Basidiomycota > Agaricomycetes > Agaricales > Mycenaceae > Mycena > Mycena belliarum. The sequence continues at coordinate 45,977 of JARJCN010000016.1, forward strand.
TGCTAACATGACGCGCTGGACGACCCACTTCGTTGCCTTTCGACGCTTGTTCAGCCTTCGTCCTGCACTACAGCTCGGAGTGCTTCAGAAGCGTGCTGCTATCATTGCGGCTGAAGTCGGTGCCGCAACATCCACAGAGGCTACGCGACTTGAAGAAGAAGCAATCAAATTCTGTACGCTGATTGAAGATGCGTCATTCTGGAGCGGGCTCGAAACCGTTCTCGGTGATCTCGAGCCCATCTGCCTTGGCACTAATATTAACCAGAAGGATTCCACGCGCCTCGATCAAGTCCTTCTCACGCTCGCCGGAATTTTCCTCCGCTTTGCAGACCACCCGGAGAAAGAAGTCCAAGACAAGATGGTCTCTCGCTTGGAGAAGCGCTGGAAGGACTGCGACCAGCCCATCTTCCTGTTGGCGTTGGTCCTCAACCCGTTCGAGAAGCTCTCGTGCTTCGGACCCCGTGCAAATCTTAATCATCTCAAGTGCCGCAACCTTCTGATTTCGGTACGTTCTGGAAGTATCTATGCATTAATGCTGAGCTGGGTAATAACAGGTATACCGCCGCATCAACTCGCGTCCAGATAATCAGGACACTGCAGAGGAGAAGAATGCAAAAGAAGCTGCCGTCTCAAAGGCATTCATGCAGTACCTTTCTGGGACGGGTGATTTCGGTGATTTTGACGCCGAAGAGTGGGAGGAAATCAATGTGAGTCTTGCGCACTCTCCTATCACATTCTCTCACATGTTTTCTAGAAGAACGTCAATCCGATCCAGGTATGGGAGGCTCTGGGAGGCTCCTGCGAGCTCACGGAGCTTGCCGAGTTTGCCGTCATCATCCTCACTATGGTTGCAAATCAGGCCGCGGTTGAGCGTAGCTTTTCCAGAACCAAGATTGAGCAGTCCGACCACCGCAACCGACTTGGCGTTGGAAAGCTTGACAAGAGGGTCAAGGTGAGTCAAGGCTTGTGACTGAGCAACAATAACTTATTTGCGGCGCATAGGTTCATGCACAGATTCGATCCGAACAACTTAGAAAACCGCGCGAGGGACGGAAAAATCACAAGAGTCTCGCAACCCTGCTTGACGTTCCACGGTACCGTGATCTCCTTGACGATCAGGGGCACGAAGATTCCGCAGAGCGTGGTCGGGCGCTTGTGTCAAGCGAGACAGGCTGGCGAACCCAAATGGCAAAATGGATCGGTGAGGCTAGGGAAGCTGAGCGCACGGAAGTGCAGGACCTTGAAGAGGATGTCGCAGAGGACGTCGAAGATGCTCCTCGCATTGCGAAGCGGCTGCCCATCTGGCAGCCGACGACACTTAAGGTTTTGTTCGGCGGCGCAGCAAAGCCGCGCACGCGCAAGGCCTCAGTACAGGTGATGGAGGAGGAGGAGATACTGATGGAAGCTTTGGCTGAGCAGGCTGAGGATGATATCCCGGACGATGGTGGGATAGAAATCCACTCAGACGACGAATATCGGGAATAGTTTACCTGCGATCCCGTACGTGTAATAGGCGTGGGAAAAAAACTGGAAGGCCTTCGGTTGCCCTTCGGCTTAAGGCCTTAGGCCTTCGGAAGGCCTTCGGTCGCCCCAGACCCGAAATTTAAGGGCTTCGGGCGAACACTGGGGACTCCCCGTGCGCGTTGAGCTCGGGCCGGTCGCAACGAGAGCCATCGAGCGTCAAACCAACCAAGCTGCGCGCTGAGTTGCACTCGGGATCCCGCGCTTTGTCTGTCCGCGGAATTTGGTCTTGGTGCGTCTAATCACGTTTCTCCTCAGATTTCGGCGCCGCTAACCAATCCCTTTGTCTTTGTAGAGGAGCGCGATGGTCCATCGCGCACCATCTGATAAGTAAGAAGAACGAGCGCGGTAAGTCAAGTTAATCCCTACCGATTAGCGTTTACATTGTGCCGGCTCAATAGCGCTCAAGACCACTTTCAAACTAATTGATGTGCGCGCTGAGTCGCGGTCGGACGGGGGCGTGCACTTCGACGTCAGAGACGTGATCCCGCCGTCGCTGCGCCTCGTTGTCAGATGGACCGGCAGCCGCAAGTATCCCGCGCGCTCTGATTTGTGCAGCGTGGGTTGCACGGGGCATGCGGCGCTCGTTTGCGCGCGCTGCGGCGCAAACTCGAGCCAAGGGTCCGCAAGGGCGCGTCTGCAGTTCGCGCGGACGCGGCGGCCCTCGACACATCGCCCCCGACAGGGCACGGCCGGACACGACATTGGCGCGCGCGAGCAAGCCGTGCGATTCTCAAGAGCAGGTCCGCAGCTCCCGCGGACGCGGCGGCGGTGCATGCGTCTGCCCTTGGCGCCGGACACAATCAAGGCGTGCCCTCCCGCACACAATATCAAGCTGCGTAATGACATACGACTGTCGCCCTCCTCTCATGGTCCATTGACTAAGGGTCGTCGAACTGATTGAATTCGCAGATCTACGCTCCGCGTTGTACAGGGACGCATCACATCGCACGCCACGAGCGAGTCAGTGCTCCAACCCAAGAAGAGCACATCTTGAATGCACAGGGTTACGCTGCGCTGTCTTGTAAGTTGATTCAATCTAATTCTGTTGTCGCTTCTGCTCACCCCATTCCCTGTTCTCCGAATTCCCTCGTCTCCCTCGCACTTCGGATCTCCGAGTCTTCGTCCACAGGCTCCACATCGTTGTCAACAACGACTCTATCTGCAGCCCCTCCACGCGCCACTCGTTCTCCTCAGCATTCTTATCGCTGTCGCGGGCGAGTCCGTGTATCTACTGATAGATACAATAGCAGTTCTCTCCGCGCAAGCGGGCAATCGCGACGGCGCATTACAGAACCTCATGCAGGAAGGTACCAATCCCGTCGATACGTCCTGCGTGATCCAGCGCACCGAATACAGCAACGAGGAGAGGCAGGCTGTCTTCAAGCGCCTGGAGCATTCACATGTAACCCAGTGGGGCGCGAAAGTGCTCGATCAGGAGACCAGAGGCCATCTGTATATCTTGCTCGAACTGTCGTCCGCTCAGAGTCACATTCGCGCCGGCGAGAGCAACGAGAGCCGTCAGTAAGCTCTTGATCACGCCGCAAGCCAGCATCGTTTGGTTGAACGGCCCGTCACCGTCCCTCAGAGCTGCGATCATCTTCAGAGAGACGATCGCTGACGCTGTTGCGTCTGTAAGAACTCGGGGGACCGCCACATTGATCTGCCGGACGAGGAGGACAGCCAGGTCGGAGATGTCGCCGTGGATAGCCTCCAGTATTTCCTCCAAGTGGCCCCCAGAAAGATCGGAGCCAAGGAAGCGGAGGATGGGCGGCATCTCTTCCCATGTGGCCGGCTCCACGGCTCCTGCGTTGTCACCCATGTGTAGTTGCCCGTTGCGCACAGTTTCGGCCCAGTGCCTCGCGAAGACGCCGCGGACGCCGGGGGCGGCCAGTACGAGCGGCTTCGTTTCTGGATTGAAGAACAGTGCCATAAGAGTATCTAGGCAGACCACGCGTCGAGTATCGAGGCCGTGGTTCGACGGAAGCCACTCGGAGTACGTGTCCACGAAGATAATCCAGCGGGAGAGACGCGGCCAGTAGTCGGGGTAGGCGGCGGCAGGAACGAGATTCCGTTTCAGCAGCAGCCCAAAGCCGTTCAATGACTCCATCGCAGCAACGACTTTCAGGAGGCCCGCGCTGGGGTCCGCGGAAGAGAGAATCGCCGCCAGTTCTTCAGAAGTCGGGATTCCCGTGGGGTCGAGGTGACTGAAGAAGACAGGAAGCAGGAGGATAGAGGGGCTGTCTGGGGCGGCTAGTGTAGAACGCATCAGGAGTGTTAAGTTTCGATAAGATCCCTCTATCGCACGCCTCGCCGCGATCTGGACATGAAAAATGAGACGAATGAATTATAAGCGCACTGCAAAACGAGGCAAGAAAGGAGACTCACACAAAGGCGAAGAGGACAATTTGAGAGATTTCGGAGACGGAGGGCTTCGTGCATCTGGCCTGACCTTCGAGGTTTGCTGTGGTGCCACTGGTGGACCGTGGTTAGAGACAAAGAGCGGATGTCGGCCCGGAGTCCGCAACGAATCACGATCACCTGATCAGTGATCGTGGCTGGGCCAAGTGAACATGGAACCGTAAATAATGATTTGGCTCTTTAAGGGTCTGAGGGGACCTCGGCACTCTGTGCAAGATCAGCTCGAAAGAGAACGGAAATGAACCAAATCGCCGTTGCATGATACTTGAATTAGAAGTTGAAGCACGAACCGAACTTTGAACCGCATCCGCAAGCCAACCAGACGCGAAACTCGAAAGATAGGACCACTCTACTAGAGCAAGAGTTGATATCTTAGATGCAGCCCTCCGGCGCCGAAGGCGGTGGCTCCATTTGAAATCTGGTTCGATCCGTAAATGTAAATCGGAGGAATCGATGCCAATTTTCAACTTGAAAAGAGACTGCCAATGTCAAACCTTTCATTTATTCCTCCAACAGACTTAAGGGGTAGCTGAATGATCAATCGTATTGAGACCCAGCTCTCGTGAGGCCGAACATGCATGTGGGCTGCTTTGCAGTTTGTAAATTACGCTCCTCTGTTGGCTTCTACTTCGCGAAGGTAGGCTTAGGAACTTCAGGGAACTCACCAAGAACTCACCAGTACTACAAGACTAGAAGATGTGCCCTCTCAGAGTATGTGAGCGAAGGCCGGTACGACGATATTGTAATGCAGAACAAGTCCCAAAAAACACAACATATCGCTACGTGTACTTCTGATTCGGCACCGGATGCTTGCACCGTGGGCGCACCCTATTGCGCCTCAGCGCCAAAGGCCGGTCGCGCCCGCGCAAGCGCGCATACACCCCGCACGCGTTGCACAGGCGCGCGCCCGTCTTACTGCGCCGCCACACGCTCGTCGCGCGCGTCGCGCAGTGCGAGCACTCTGGTCCCGCGTCCTCGCCGTCCGCGGTCGATTCGGAGTCGGAGGAGGGCAGGTCAACCGGCGCGCGGTCAGCGGCGATGAGCGCAATGGGGCGCATCTTGGCGCGCTGCTGGAGGTAACTGGCGGGAAGGTCAGTCTCGGGAGCGGGATGATCGGAAAAAAGAGGTGGACGCACAGGCCGCAGGCGTTGCAGAGCGGGAGGCGCGTGGTGGGGTTGCGCCGCCAGAGCGGGGTCGCTGTCGTGGCGCAGTGGGAGCATGATTTAGGCGCCACGGTGGGCGACGCGGGGAAGGGGGCGGGGGCGGGGGCGTCGATGCTGGAGCGCCGGGAGGAGGCGCAACTGGAGGGGAAGACGGAGAGCGGGAGCGTGCAGGGAGGGGGAAAGGCGCAATCATCTGGGGCGACGGCGTAATCAAAGCTGCTATCCCAGGTATTGGGCGCGGGCACGGCGCTCTCCCACTGCGGCATCGGCTCACTGTCATCGAGCTCAGGGTCGACCCAGCACGCGCGTCCGTTCGACGGAGGCATCCCGAAGGTTGTGCTGTGCTCGAGCGCGAGATGGAGTTGTACTGGAGAGAACACTGACGGAAAGCAATACTGCGTGTCCATATCCAAGACATCGAAGTCGTTCATGAACGAGGTCTCAAACGAGGCGCTTGTCACGTTATCTGGCGCGCCTAATTCCGAATCGGAAATGTCAGAAAGAAAGGGGTGGCATGTAAGCCAACACACCAAAGTCCCACTCGCCACTGTTCGACGGCCCCGCACATGCTGTCTCGGGGTAAAATCCCTGGTACATAGCTCGTGGGCGTAGAGTCGAAAGTATGATGGAATGGGGCGATAGTCGGTGGATCCTGGAACGGGTGTCCTTTCGAATGCTGTATATATATAGGGGTGATTAGCCGACTGTGACTCACCGCATGCGAGAAATACCGCACCGACTCGAGGCGAGCGAGCTACCACAGTGCTGGGCAGCTGTCAAACTGGTTGGATTGATGCCGTCAGTATCGGCGCAAAGATTAATGCAGCCTGCCCCCCACAGGCACGCTTATTTGACGCGCCTTTTGGCTGCTGGACTCTGCTTGACTAATCAAGAGACGTCCCCCGAGGATGAAACCCGGTTTTCGAAACGGAAAGACAGAAAAACAAAGGCTCTCGAGAGGTAAGGCGTGGAAATGGCAAGATTTAACTGGAGCGCCGGCGCCAAGCCCGTTTGCGCTGGGCACGTCAGATCAATCATTTCTGTCGTTCGAAACCGGTGCAGTGCGTCCATGTAAAATATGATCCGATAATCGCACCCAAATTACAGTACCCCAATGTATCTGTTAGCTCGTTGATTTTCCCTTGTTGATTTGTGAATCATCCTCGAGGAGTCTCTCCAGAAATTGTTTACAACCCCGCTGAGAAGAACACCATCCCTTGTGATTGAGTTTGGATTCAACCGGCTGGATCATATTAGCGCTCATGAATTGATTGGCGCGCCCAATCGGCGCTGTCAATCGCAGCCGCGGAAGCGGTCGCCCGTGCAACAAGCGCACCTCCTTATTCGTACCTCGAAGACGCCGTGTTTCGTTCCGCGCGAATTAATTCTTGATTAATTCGCAAGAGGAGGGTGGGCGCATGATAATGTTACCCACTCAAGCCTGCACTGCCGTAGACGATGACGCATGCCATCCTCGCCGGGGCGGTACTGATGAATTAGTCGCTGCCTGAAGCATGAGGATCATTCAACGTAGAAGGAAGCGAGGCAGGCCTAGACTCATCTGAATTTAGTCTGAATCCCCAAATCGGGCCTGCGAGACAACATACGCAAAGCCCGGGCCGTAGCTCCGACGCCGGATGCTGTGCGACAAATTTGCGACAAATGGAACATTTGAAAAGTAGTGGCTATGGTGTTTGGAACATCATGCGACCTTCTACATATCTGCTCCAGCTCAAAGACCCCAAATTCGAAACCGGGGCCAAGACGAGTCCGACACCGGCTTCTCTTGAAAGTCAAAAGGAAGAATGAGAATGATACAGCCGAGTCTCTTTGGAACGCCCGCGCTACGTTCTCCGCGCTGAGCGGCACACAAAATCACAGTTGTCCCTGACCTGCATACAGTGACGTCCTCAATAAAGTCGGGGTGTTTCACCTGCGTGATGGGCAGGAATCACTGTGGGAGGATGATCTGCGGCTCCGCGTGCCGAGGGGCGATTCAGTGATGGCTGGATCAGAACTTTATTCGTCTGGTGGGCGGGGGATAGTCAGGCACAGTCGTACATATGTTTGGTTGATTTTACTCGTTATGTGAATGAGACTACTCAGAAAGAAGATGTTCGGAACTACGTCTGGTTTGTATTAGGTTTTGTTCTTTCTTGTGAAAATGCACGTCGGGCGGCCAATCCTTGATCCAGTGCGCGTGAGAGCTCGAACCTCGACACGCTCAATAGAAGAGTTGATTTTGAACAGGTTCAAATTCAGCAGTGCGTGTTGCCGCGCAAACTCGATGAATCAATTCAAGATACATGCAGTCAAAAATTGGCACTTCATTCTCCACGGCGGGCGCCGACGCCAAGGTATAAGACACGACCGCCGACAAAGGAACGACCACTATATGGTAGGTATGGAACCCAACACACAGCCTGTAAAGTTGACCAGTGAGAGATTAGATGATCAATGGCACAACTGTCTGCATCTTTCAACACAAGTCAGCCATGTTCCGATGTTGCTATGACACGAGGTAGCTCTCAAGATTTTTTTCTGTAGAGACTCGATTACACAGAAAAAGCTTATTCAGTCGTATGGAAACCGACTGCGCTGTCGGCCAATTCATCGATGTAGTTGCAGTCCGTGATGTTGTGCTCGGGACTCACCAATTCCCCGATTTCGGGCACACAGCGGCAATATGGTCCGCCGCGCCACAAGCGTAGCATGCAGGTGGATTGGGGCATTGGAACGCGCGGTGCCCCGGCTGAAAGCCTAGACACACCTAGATCAAGGACAGAAGATTGAGCAGGGGGTTAGAACTCACATTTGCGGCTGCGGCGTGGACGTCAACGGCGGTGAGGACGGAGGACGAGAGTACACGGCCGGCCGGACGAACCAGGTGTTTTTCAGACCCGTCGGATTGAGGCGGGGACATTCGTTTGGCCAGTGACCCCGCTGGCCGCCTGAGGAGAGTATAAGATCAGCTTTGGTATGATGGAACTGCGAAAATAACTAGTCTAGAGTTAAGCGCGTGCCCGGTGTTAGGCGGTGGGGGTTATTATATAATCATCGGAGTTTGAACTCCCCCCAGGGCTTCGCGCTGTTGCTCCCCTCATCTCAGTCAAAATCGTGTAAGCCAAACACTTTGGAATGCTACTGAAATGAGTTCTGCTTCTTCAGAGTTTTATTTTCCGCCCGTTCTATTGAGCAATGAACCACATCGGCATTCTCCGTTGCCGGTCCATCAAAATCCGGCATCGCGATTTCGACTTCATTCGTGTGAAGTAGGGCTGGCTAAAATGTTCCTTTGTGATGTTCCTTAGTTCTCAGCAAGATTGGGGCTCTGCGACGCGTCTTAACCTTTGAGACGGCAGCGGAGAATTTTGAGATTACATAATAACTGCCACCGCCAACCGATCACCTCGGGTAACCGACAGACTACAACAAGCGAGGCACGAGCTCAAAATGTTGTAGCGTCTGTTTTCAAGAGACTAGAAAATAACGCACAGTGGAGACTATGAAGGGCAGTGCGCCTGAAAAAGGAATAAAGTAACGCAGTAGACAGACCAGATATGTCGTTTTATGCTATCCGGGGTCGAGGTGGGACACACCGATGTGCGGTGATTCGGGTCACCACCTGCAGTGGGCAAGTTCTGAGTTTTAGCATATCGACGTGCACGAGCACTCGCGAACACACATTTGAAGCTACAAGTGCACGTGAACAGGCGTATGGCACATATACTGTGCAAAAAATAATTGATTACAACCTCTGCCTGGATACAGGGTTTTCAACTACATCTACATCTTTTTTGCAATCAGCTTACATCTCAGCCATCCAGGTTACATCTGATCTTCCCCAGGAGATACAACCAGCTAGCAAGGGATTACAACTCCCAAGATTACTTCCGAGGGACTTTGAGTTGAGGATATCTCAACAGCTTTGATTGATTGATCGAAACAATGATCTTGTCATCGTGCCGAGATCTATAAACGGAAGTGCAATGAATTTTCATGAAAGAAACACCACTGCCCTCTAAAAACATAGCTTTTTGAGCCCATAAATGACCTCTGTAATTATTGTTCCACTTATTGTGAAGATCATGATAGTCCTTCACATCCCCAAGGCTCGTTGAAATGAACGAGGTCAAAAACACCGGTTTGGTCATTTTCTGGGGGAATTCCGCCAAAGATTGTTCCACATGATCTGGGAAGATAGTTTGCGATGAGTAGATACCGTCCGAAGTGGCTGAATTATCCCTGGAGCAGGGAATCTGTCTTGCTCCGAGATGAGGTGATTGCCGAGCATAAGCCGACTGATCGGAATCAATTCCAAAATAAATGTAATGTTTACTGTGGACAGATGCGATCCAACCTAGAGGTTGTCAGCCAGCCAGACAAGATGTAATCCAAAGTCTGAATTGCAGATGTAAGTTGTCAGCCAAAACCCCTTTGAAATGCCCTGATTTTTTGCACAGTATATCGCCCATACAGGCGAGATAAAAACGAAGAATTTCGAACGCACCATGCACAAGGAATCACTTTTTTGGGACAGGCCTTGGATATGTGATCGGTCTCCCCACATACATAGCATATCTTGGGATTAGTGCACTGCCAACTCGGATGATCGGTCTGAAAGCCTATGTAGATGGAACGGATGTAGGGTAAGCATCAGGAGGGAGCGGACAGCCCACATCTGAAGCTAAAGGTGCTCGTGAGAGTTGACGAGAGAGTGGGAGGTTGTCGACGGACCAGGTACGCATGTGGGGGGGCGGATTCGGACACGCAGAAGCTTTGTGACCTTCCCCTTTGCAGGCGTAGCAGTGCGTCGGATTGGGGCAGCGAGCGAGGATGCAAGGATGTGAAAGATAATAAATCACATACCAGAGTAAGATGCAGCTCAGGCGCTTGGGCTTCAATGCAGTTGGAGTCGATAGAGATGTATAGATCAGTGGAGTCAGGATGGGCGTTGATAATCCATAGATAGCAAGCAGCCTTATTAGCTGAGCAATAACTCCGAAGAATAAAGGCCCTGCTAGATTGGTGAGCCTTGAACATGGAGCACAGAGTGAATGCGCGCCGCAGACCGTGGGTGGTTAGGGGCGGTTCACGTATGGCACATATACTGTGCAAAAAAAAACTGGTTACAACCTATGCTTGAAAACAGGGTTTTCAACTACATCCACATCTTCTTTGCATCTGGCTTACATCTCAATCAATCAGGTTACAACTGACCATCCCCAGGAGGTACAACTAACCAGCAAGGGATTACAGCTCTCAAGCTTACTTCTGTGGGACTTTGAGTAGAGAGTATCTCGAAGGTTTTGATTAATTGATCGAAACAATGATCTTGCCATCGTGCCGAGATCCATAAACGGAACTGCACTGAATTATTATGCACAGAACACTACTGCCCTCCAAAAACATTCCGAATTTAGCCCATAAAGGTTCCTGGTATCCATTGCTTCATTCTTTGTGAAGATCAGGATAGTGAGTCACACCTCCGAGACTTGTTCAAATGGACAAGGATGAATACACCAATCTCATTGGCTTCTTATCAATATTCACAAATGAGCTCTCCGCATCGTCCGAGAAGTAAATTTGACTTGAATAGCTATCATCCGAAGAGGCCGATACACCCCTGGAGCGGTAGAACGCGGGTTTGGGTGGGGCGCCGAGATAGGCCGATAGCCGAGCCTAAGCGGAACTGATCGAAATCAATTCTCAAACAATTGTAATGTTAGCTGCGAACAGGTGTAATCCACCTGGGAGATGTCAGCCAGCAAGCAAAGATGTGGTCCAAACTTCATATTGAAGATGTAAGTTGTCAGAAAAAACCCTGTAAAATGACGTTAATTTTTGCACAGTATATCGCCCATATTCACGCATAGCGCTCGCCGCTGAGTTTAAGGAGAGGCTGCGCCAGCGCGACGATGGCTGAAGACAACGCGCGAACATGAGACGGCGCTGGAAGAGATGGCTGCGCACGATTCGAATGTGGGATTGAAAGAGAGACGTACCTCAGACGCGCTTGCAAGGGGGGTTTGGCCGAAGGACAACCGTGGTGTCGAAAGCTTTGCGCTAGGACGTGTCGTGAATTAGGAACAAAGCGGGACCTGACGACGCACCAGCTCTAAGCGCCGCAAGAGTACGCATCTTGAATGTTGTAATTTTTGCGTCGCAGGCCATCGGCCAGCATATCAGATGGATCTATCAGCAATGAATTAATGACGAGCGAGCGAAGGAAGCTATTGCAGAATCAAGTCCTCCACGCGTACTGTTGACCGGGGCGGAACGCAGAGTACACAGCAAAAAGAAATCCTGCGACCGAAGGACATTGAATATCGACGTGAGCCAGGACTCTGGAGCGCGAAGGTGAAGTCAGGCCGTGCTCCATAGTCAAACGAGTCGTGCACCGGGTTTCAATCTGCGGCATGGACCGCCGCGCTTCGCGAGCTTGAAAACCAGGCACTTTGGAGGATGAGCGCAGCGCGATTTCAGAGACGGTCGGCGAACTGAAATCACGCCTCTAGCGTTTGAACAGCGCGTTGCATGCCATGACGCCGAACCCAGAGAGGGGGACATATTTTGAACCCAAGTACAACTTGAACGTGGTTCATTCGCATAAGGTAAACGCGGCGCCTGGAATTGGAACGGCTGCGACGCGTTGCATCAACATTGCATCTGTTTGTGGGAAGATATCTAGGATATCCGCGAGCGTAAGTGTTGGAGCGACACCAGGAGCTTGAGCACCGCGCCTGAGTGTGCGGGTCGATGGTGATCTGTCCTGCCAGGATCGAATAGAGGGCTAACAAAATGAAGCGCAAGGGCGCACCCAGATCACAGCGCGGCAGAGCAGTGTCCTCTTGAAAAGAACCGCTCCTCGCGCCACTCGCTGGGCTGCTCGCGCGACGCAAGCGGGAGGCACGCGGGTTGGGGCACGCTCGCATTGTGGACTCTGCCACGCGACTCGCGAGACGCCTACGACTCTGCGCGCGGGACCTTACGGGCGCCGAGTGACGAGCGCAGCGCCGGCGGCGACAGGACAGAGTGCACGGACGACACTTGTGGTGCAGAGCACGGACGCTGCCGGCGCCACAGTCCGGACCCGCGCAAGCACGGCGACCCGCGAATTCGCGGGCAACTGTGCGCGCGCGGCACAGCGGGAGGCGTAAGCAATGCGTAGGCGGGGAGCAACGCAAGCACGGCACCACGTGGGAAAGCGCTGACCCGGGCGGGCAGGCGGACGCGCCGCCGTGGACGGGGACGCGGCGTCCCCGCCGCGGACTCGCGCACGCGACGAGCGGGCATTGGTGGACAAGTGCGCAAATTGCGCGTTGGCGGACTTGCGGGCGCTGCGCGGGACTTGAGGACACCACATTACGACGAGGAGCCGCGCGTGCACACCGAACCGCGGAGTCGCGGGCGGCGCTGCGCGCGCGGCACGGATGTCGTTGGGCGGAGATCGAAGCAGCGCGGGTGGGATCGAGGGCGACGGAAGGCGGGCTGCGCGGGTGCGTGGCTGAGTAAGTAGTTGTAGCGTTTAGCGCCAAAGGGCGTACCTCGGTGTGACCTGGGGAACGGACAGCGCGGAGCGTACGTTGGGGCAGCAGAATCTCGTCGGTGGCGAGTTCACGGGGGCCGAGTGGGCGGAGTTCATACGGGGTCGGCGACGTCGGCGTCACGCGGGGCGCGGAGTTGGGCTGGATAAGCAAGGCTGGAGGGAGGGTGCATAGCTGCGTTGTAAGTAAGTCTCGAAGCGAGGGCACGAGAGCGGGCGTACCTCGCACCCTACGGCAGCTTGACAAGCAATCCATGTCGCCTGAGAGTGCGATAGCGGGCGCGGTGGGCGGCGCGCATCGGGACTTGCACAAAGTGGAGGGCATGGAGCAACATCTGGGGCGGTGCGGGCACGGCGTCGTTAGCTTCGAGCGCGACGTTGACACCCCACGACGCAGAGCCGCAGCCGTGCCCGACCCGCGGATTCGCGGGCGGCGCTGCGCATGCGGCTCATCGGTCGCAAGTGTGCATGCGACCGGCGTGCGCGGCGCCGTCGGTAGGTCGGCGATGCCCGCTGCGACACTAGTGTCGCTATGTCACGAATTCAGAGCGGGGCGCGCGGGATGGGACGTGACGGCGAGTTTGTGTACAAGGAGGAGGGTGGATGCAAAAGACGGGGGCGGCGGGCCCGACCTCGGGCGTGGGTAGTGTAGATATGTAGTCCAGTGGTCACCGAGGCTTCGCATGTAGCCGCAGGCGGGCGTACCTCGTCGGCGAGGGCGGGAGCGCATGGGTAGAGGGGGCGGGGATTAGAGCCTGCGTTCATGAAGCCATGAGCGTATGAGCGTATGAGCCCTGGGCCTGTGCGACGAGCTCCCGCTGGGAAGTCGCTTGTGCCATTGACATGAGGCAGCAACCCTAAGCCCTGGCCACGTGTACCGCCGACCGCGAGCTTGATCCGCACACTCGGCACGCCTGCGGCACTGGTTATCGTAGCGGCCATATTGTCATACTTCCATCAGGTTCAACCGTTCAAGTTCAACCATTCGCGTAATCCATCCAAAGTCGTTGACCTGAACGCAAGCTGAGCGCTGACCTCCCGAGAAACCCGGGAACAGTCACATGATAAATGTTTTGTCAATGTTTTGTACTTGTCCAAACCATTTTTTTTCTCGGCCGCCCAGCTAAAGCGCGCGCACCGCAGGGCGCGGCCGCCTTTGCCTATTCAAGTTGCATGAGTATCTCCCGGGAGGCCCCACCCGACGCGCATCCACACTCCCGCGAGTTTGCTCAATTCCGGGACGTCCGGCTCGGGTGCCGGGATGCCGCTGGCACGTGACACGCTGGCGACGTGTAACTGTCTTGCTTCCTACCCTCATCTTCGTCTCGCCTTGCGCCCTCAGACGCATCAAATGCGTCCCCGTTCATCCCTATTACATTTTGGTGATTTCCTTACTTGAAATTCTCCTTCATTCCAGCTTTACTGACCTTCATTTGCAGGCACTATCTTTTCAATATACGAACCAATGCTGAGATCTTACAGTGCTTAGGACTGGTTTTGAATGCCTTCAAAGACGTCGCGCGTCTTCGTTTGGTATGCAACAGCTTTTTTGACCCGCATTGACTCTTCCTTACACCCCAACTGACTTCAATCTGCAGTCTTACTTATATCCCAGTGTCTCACTTCGCCATTCTGTGCACACGTCTGTCTGGGTGCTTCGTTCTTGTTATTGTTCTCCTCAACGGTTTACCATCGCCCTGGGCGCCGCTTCTACTTCGTTTCAAACCCTGGGCGAACTTAAAATTGGCAACTTACCCTTCAATCTTGCTCTCGCGGCCGTCTCAAGTCTCTCTTCTTTCGAAGTCAATCTTGGGTTCAAACTCGTTCAAATATTGTCTTCGCCTGAGCTCGCTATTAGGTCTATTGTCATTCGAGCTTTCTCTTCATTTTTCTCTACTCTGGTTTCACTCAACGCGCCCTTTTTCAAATGTACTCTGGTCGGCACTCGAGAGTCGATCTTTCCGTTCAAGTCGGCGTAATACTTACCTCCCTAGCTTCGGCGCGCTGTTCTGACGTCTATTTTATTTCTCTATTCTCTTTGGGCTCTTACTCTGGTTCAAATCGATCTAAGGGCTCTTTACCTTGCGCTTTGATGCGCTTCATTACGGTCAGTCTAATCAAGCTTCGCTTGCTATCTTATTAACTACCACTTCAAGAACTGGGCTGGGACCTGCGAGCGGGCTGAAGTCGCCTTGATCAAGGCGAGTTATCTTCGCTACAAATTCATTCTAAATTTATGTATTCGCGCGACCCACTGCATATAATTTTGGTACGTCGTTAAGTATGTTGCACGTATTTGACTTGCTTCTACTCGACTTACGGGTACAGATCTACTTTGAACGCCAGACAAAGCACGACCCGTAGGTAAGCTAATGCTCGGCCACGATGCTAACACTAATATTGAGTGGCTTGGGTACGTCTCCGATCATCTATCGATGATTTCTTGCTCTTAAGACTGCAACAGTGGTCCGTGTGCCTTGGATCGGATCCGTTTGAATCCGATCCAGGGTACGACTTACATTGAATACTGTTCAGCGATGCCCGCGCGCACTTCGAAGTGTTTCGTTGAAGCCTATTTCAACTTGGTATGGTGATCTCCTTGCGTTGGAGTAGACAGCCATCAGGGTGAGTTTTGTTTCTGCTGGTTGAATTGCAGCGCACTGATACTTATTTGAGCGCTAAGGGCAATAAACGGCGAGTCAAAAACTCACAGTGTGAAACTCTTCTCCAATACTCCAATGTAGCAAGTCTGGTCCCATCGAGTGCAACGAGGTTGGGTCTATTTCACCCTCCAAGTTGAATTGCGAACCACTGAGCTGTTTATCTTTTGAATCAGAGACTCGACACCTTTGCGCGCGCTGAGTACGCCGGGCGCCGGTGCTCTAGTCTGCCTTACCGCAGGTGAGTCTTTGATTCAATTTGAACTGAGTTTGCGCGCAGCTTACCTATCGGCACATTTCTGACAAAGGAGCTCGCGGTCTCGTGGTGCGCGAGGCGGCTCTAGTATTTCCTCCCGAAGGCGAGTAAGATTTTTGTGCCTACGGCGACGCTCATCCATCACGGCCCTGTCGTCGAGGTACTCGGCGGACGAAGCCCGATACGAGAGCGAGGACGCAAACTTGGGCACGACAGATGTGGAGGGCCAAGTGTTGCATGCAGCCCACCGCTGCGCGTGAACGGCCGCTCATTTTATCGCAGGCCGCGCAAGCGGGCAATCGCGACGGCGCAATACCCCGCGCGGCACGGGACTCAGAGAGTGGCGCGCGTACGGACTTGAGCGCAAAGGCGGGCAATGTGCGTGGTGTTTCTGCAATGTTTCTGTCCCTTCGGGCGCAACGCTGTTTACTAACAGGTTGCACATTAGGTACAATGGCGTGGTATGTCGAGGGTTCGCTTGTAGTAGTTAGTTTCCAACCTCGGTAGATGCATTTTTTGGTCCCTCGGGACATCCCGAGCACGGGCGCTAAAGCGGCCCCTGGTTCCGCTTTTAGCGCTAGAAGCAAGAATCTCAAAAAAAAAAATCATTGTTCGTGTCTATCTCGAGAAAGGGTGTCTACAGTGATAGAAGGGCTTGATCTCTCCCAGCCCGCCGAAAGATTGGGAGCGTGAGCGCACAGACGCAATCCTTCCGAAAAATGTTCCTTGCCGACGCGCGACTGGCAGTGCACGCGCAGAGATCGCGCGCCGTGGGTGCTTAGGCTTGGGGCGGAGGGTGTCTGAAAAAGATCGTCAGAGTGATAGGGGCGGGCAAAGGAGAAGGGGTAGGATGTGCCGCGCTCCACACGGGGCGACGCACGAGCTCCGTGACGGCAGTGCCGCACGTCTCGTCGTCATGGGCGGCGTGGCTCGGGTTCCTTGCGGGGGGTCGGCGTCGGGCACAACATGGGCACGCGCGCGTCTCAGTTTTGACGCGGGATCCACGCTCGCAGAGAGGCGCGCGCTACGAGCCGCCGTCAGTTGTGCAATGCCGAGCGTAGAACACGAGTGTCTTGGAGCGCAGGCGACCGTCCCCCAAGTCTAGAAGAAGTCAGTAAGTAGATACTAGACGTAGGTACGCACCAAGGTGGAGCGCTGGATGCGAGTTGCGTGCGGATGCGCCCGGCGCGCGGGCGGCCTGAGGGCAACACTCGTCAGAGACTCACATGCACAGTTGAAACGTTGAAGCAGGAGGCTGGTTTGACAATGTCCATGGAAGGGCTCACTTCTCCCTGAGATAGGTCTGCGGCTCCGGATACGTGATGTCCCCTGGAAATCCTGGGGAGGGCCACGTGGGATATACATAGTATATACTTACCATTTATTTATCGAAAATGTATTCTATTTTGAACACCCGTCTAGGCTCCAACCCGGCCATTTATTGACACGAGTCAGATAAACGGCTTGAAAAGCTTACTGGCTGTTAAGCATTTGCGAGGAGTCGCACCAAAGTAAAAACAGTACTAGTATCTAAGTTGTAACTTGCTACCAACAATATAGAGAGGGGTAACGTTGGGGCCTTATATGGGAGGGAATCAGACCCCGGGGAAGAGAGAGTGTAAGGAGCTTCACAGGGGATGAATATTGAGGAAGAGTGAGATGAAAACGCGTTTTTTTTTTGGTCGGCAGCGGCTGACTCAGCGACGGTGCCAGCCCAGGTCACGTGGTTAATTATAGTTAGGAGCGCCGTTGTATACCATCCGCGAGAGCGTTGTGCACGCTCGCGCTGCGTACGCTCCTGCGCCTGCTTCAAGCCCACCGCTCCTGAGACGCGTAGGAGCAGGCCGAGTTTACCCCCAGCGGACTGCGAAGTTGTTATGATTCGAAAGCCCATTCAGACGCTCCCCGTCCGTGTGCATGGACTCTCCTCAATTCTTCTTCTTCTAGGAGTTGTGTTAGGCGGGCGGTGAAGCGACATTGTAAACTCGTTGAGGAATAATCCAACAGATAAATCAGCAGTAGGACGAAAAATATCTTGACAGACACGACCATATGCATTTTATAGCCCAGTCCCAAGTCGAAAGGGGACTCTGACAGATAAAACGAAAAGCTATCGTGGTTTCCAGAAGCGAGGCCGCATAATTATAAGCATTCCCTAATATGCGATCAATAATAATTAGTAACATTTCCAACTCAACAGCTCAAAGTCTTGAAGCTAGCCTTGAAGTCGCATAGGCAGGCAAGTCCCACTAAATATTGTCGTACCCGTACTTAGATCTACGCAGTCCATTCACGGTTCACCCATCGCACCCGTTGCATAAGCCCCTCCCCTCACCCTCACTCACTCCGCCCCTCCTCCTGCCCTCTTCGGCGCATCCCGATACCACTCCGGCACACCATGCGCCTTCACGACCGCCTTTCTTCTCGCCTCTTTCTCCTCCTCCCTCTCCTTTTCCTCCCTCTCACCCCTCTCGCGCTCCCTCTCCCTCTCCCGCTCTGCCTCCCGCTCGCGCAATGCCCCCTCGAACTTGGCGCGCTCTGCCGCGCGCACATCCGTGCTGAGGTGCGGCGCGACGGAGACAGTTGGCGCGCGCGCAGCCGCGGTGGAGGCGCGGAGGGCTGCGAAGTGCGCGGCCTGCACGGCGTGCAGGGCGGCGAAGTCGGGGATCTTATAGGGCTTGTTGGTGGACGTGGACGTGGACGTGGACGTGGAGGCGACGCTGCGTGTCTGTGCAGCACCAGCGTGAGAACGGAACAGCCCCATGATAGAAGGCAGGGGCGTACGCTCTGCATCAACGAGGCGGACGGGGCGCGCGCGCTTGTCTAGGTGAAGGTCGGGGTGAGGAGAGAAGGTGGTCTATAACACCGACGTACACTCTTCATCTCGTGCCCCTCGCGCTTGTCTGCGCCGCTCCCATCGTGCATGCTTCCCGAATCCCACGGCGCGCGCATCTGCCCACAGCCGTGAGCACGGATACCCAACTGACGACATAGTACATGCACTCAGGCTCCCGCTCCCGGACGCCGACGACGACGCAGCAGTCTAATTGCCCGAAATCCGATCAGCCACAGTGGCAAATAAGAAAACAAAGGAAAACGTACGCTCTTCGCAGGCCGATGCACTGAACCTTGTAGTTGTACCTATAGGACACACAGACCGCAAGTAAGGCGCTCGTAATGCACAGAAATGAACGGACACGAGACGCACCTTGCCCGCGTTCGCCTTGGCCACCGATGCAGATGCCGCAGCAGACGGCACCCGCGCCCTTGGCCGCGCCGACACAGGTGCGCTCACCACCCTTCCCCTTCCCCTCGCCTGCCCACTCCCGCGCGCAGCTACATCGGAACCCGCCTCCACTTTTTCGTCCCCCTTCGCCGGCCTCTCACCCCCGCCACGGCTCCTCTTCCTCCGCGCCCCATCCTCCTCCCCCTTCCCATTTCCGCCCGGCGCCTCCATCCGGCGCTTCGTCCCACGCAGATTCTTCCCCGCAGTCGCGGTGGGCGCGTCCATGCGCACGGGCGCCGGCATTGCCCCATCACGCGCTCCATCCCCGAGCGCCGCGCGCTTGCGCGGCGACAGCTGCGAGAGCGTAAGCGGGCTGTCGTCGCGCGGCGGGCTCGCGGGTGGCACGTGCCCGTCGAGCGCCATGGCGCCCTCGTCCTCGTCTTCAGGTTCGTACTTCGGAGGGCGCTCAGTGACGGACGCGTCATCGATGCGCATCTCCGTCTGCGCCTCCGCGACATCCACAGGCCTACAAGGAGTATAGCATGAGCACGGGCGCTAAACACGCAGGGAGGGAACGTACGCCTGCATCGCTATGTCCACGTCCGCGTCCGCCACGGGTTCGTTAGGTTCCACGCGCGCCTCGCGAGTGTACGGCGCGCTGTCGTCCTGATCCTGCTTACCCTCGCTCATCAGCAGAGCACGCACAAACGAGATTACCAAACTCCCACCTTCTTCGTATCCCCGTCCCCGATCACGTTCCTTTTCTTCTCGCCCGCGGTCTTCGTCTTCTGTTTCTGCCACTCTACCTTCAGACTCTCCGGCGTCTTTGACCTCACCTTCGTGTTGAGAGCCATCGGCGCGGACACAGTCGCGGACACGGACGTCAACACCCCAGAGGCAGTCGTCATCGTAGCCGCAGAGATAGACGCAGACGCAGACTCAGCTACAGCTCCAGAAGGCACGGGAGCCGGAACTGGGACCGCGCGTGTCCGCCCGCGCTTCCCCGCGCCCGACGCAATCCGAGGTAGGTGTGTGCCGGCGCGCGGGGGTGGCACGAACGGGGGTGCCGCCGTGTTCGCGTCCGTGTCGACGTCCGTGCAGGGCGGCGGAGATGCCGGTGGCAGGTGCCCCTCCAGAGAATGCAAAGTCTCGCCAAACGTGAGGGAATCGTCCACTTTTGGGACAGGGTTCGGGACGGGCTTCCGGGGCGCGGAGGCAGAAGACTCGGAGGCGGGGGCAGAGACGGACACGGAGACGGGCGCGGGCGCGGACACAGACGGAACTGGCGGGACAGGGACAGCGCGCGGCTTCTTGGTCACCGGCGCGCTCGACGTTACGTGGGGCACAGGGAGCGCAGACGCAGACGCAGACACGGGTGCAGCGGGGCCTGCGCGCGCCCTTGTCTGCGCCGCGTACGCCGGAGGTGCGGGAACGGAGACGTGGGGAGCGTCTGTAGCAGCAGGGGCCACGGGCGGCGGCGGAGTCTCGTCTGCCACCGACTCTTCTGCATCGTGAGGCCTGCAGGGCATCAGTAAGCTGGCACGAGGCGAGGGAAGAAGGACGGGGGAGGCGGGAAGGATTTGGGAGAAGAGAGGGGCACGCACATAAGGGTCTGCCACTGCTGCGCGTACGCCATCAGGCGTGCGGCGCTGCCGGTATCGGCGTCGGCGTCGGGCGCTGCGGGTGCGTGGGCGGGGTGAGGGGCGGGCGCTGTGCGCGTTTTAGTCGTGGTCTGAGAGGAACGACATGAGCACGCATTAAAGGGCGAGGACAGGGACGCACCTTGACGTGCTTCCCGGCGGGGGAGGGTGGCACAGCGCGCGTTGTCGATTTCGGCTTCTTCGGGGCGTCATCGGGGCTCGACACGGTCGGCACGTTCTCAGCTGAGACGGGCGCAGTCGGTGCGCGGGCGGTGGCGCCGGGCTTGATTGCGCGCAGTGCAAGCGGCGCGTGGAGATTTACTTTTGTCGTAGGGAGAAGCGACTTCGCTGGCTCGGGCTGCGGGGCGGGCGAAGGGCGCGGAGAAGATTCGTCGAGCCGCGACTCGAGCACCGGCGGCATTTCAACGCGCACGGAAGCCTCCTGGGCGCCTCGGAAGAAGTCGGTGGCGTCCCCACGCAGGAGGTCGTCGTCGGCGTCGGTCGGGATCTGGAAGGAGAAGGACGCGTCGGAGAGATCGGGGAGGTGCCGCAGGCTGAGATCATTGAGCGACATAGCGAGCGTCGATAAGAGATAGAACAGTGTAGGAGCTGTGGAGGGGCTGCTGAGGCGGGTGACCGCAGGTCGTGGTGGCGGAAGAGCAGTGAATGGATCAACATCACGTGCGCGGACGCGTCAATATAACCAACCACCGGCCAAGCAGGCGCACACAACGCGCGTCTGGAATTCCGGAGCCTATTTGTTGCTTCTCTCCTATTACCGTGCGCAGCGCAACGCCGTATGAACCACTATCCTAGACAGGAAAAACATCCCAGCCGCTTTGCGGAAAGATCGTGATCTATGGAGAACTTGTCGAAAGTTAGACCATTGCTAATTTATTCAGCTGTTCAGCTTCAGCGTCGTGAACCAGATAAGACAGTAGATGATGAACAGGATCTGCTGGCTCCCATACTCAAAATAATTCCATGCGCAAGCTTTCTCCATTCCTGCCGGAGTTTCCAGGAACGGCTTCGCCTTCCATTCCCCGCCTGCTTCCCTTCCATCATTTAACATATGCTTCATGAGCTTCGCCCACAGCTACACTGCCCTATGCGCTTGACACTGTCTCGAACAATCAATGCAGGACCGCAGAATAAAAGAGTTACGAAAAGCTTCTACACTGCACTACAGTCATAGCACCGCCCCGAGTCGAACGGGGCTGGTGCAACGATTGATGCCAGTGAGTGCTCCCAGCCGCGGTCCCAGTGCCCCGAAGGTGTACTTAAACCAATCGAAGTCTCGCTCCATATGCGTACAGCTTGATCGAAAACTCAACTTGCTTCGTATCAGTAAGTAATTATCCACAACATACGCGCTTTCATCTTGCTCCGGGGAAATTGCGGCAAGAAATCGTCATGAACATTCGCAGAATGACTCGCCTGAGATAGTACTCGCTCGAAAGCGCTGTCTGTGCATGATGGACACCTTTTTGCACATTTAATTCTAGCTGAATTGGGCTGCAAAGTAGTAGTACATCATACCAGCAGGCCTTTTTCACTGGATACTGTACTATTTCGACCAAGTGTTCATTGATTTGGTGATTTACGATGTCCGAGGAGGCCGATAAATTTTCTTTTGAATTAAGGTGATTTTTGCACACATCAAAAAAAACCCGGTGTAACGCGTAACTGAACACTCGGTCGAAATAGTACAGTAATCAACTACTTTACTAGGATTCTTTTTTGTTCCCTGATATCGACAATGAAAGTCAAACTTCACGCCACCTCTTGATTGGGCTCCGGCGCTGTGAGTAGTGGCCATCTCCGGCCTCTCAGAGAGAAGCTCATTACGATGAAATGAATAGGACCGTCTACAATGATAGACAGGGATCTGATTCGAGCACATTTTTTCGGTCTTAGGAATTTCCTAACCGTCCTTCGGAACTAAGCATCACCAGCTGCGAGATACTTTCGCCGCATATGCCAACTGTGGCAGAGTTCGGAGATGGCGGTGGAAAGCCAAGCCGCAAGCCGAGGCCCAGGGGCAAAAATGCCAACTCGTATAGAGTTCGCCTTTCAACATAAACGGAGCCAGTATGGAACCAGGAACCAGTAATCAGAGAGAACGTCCGAATCAGAGAGCTGGCGGTGGCGCCCGCCTGGACCCCATAACACGCCACACAACTATCTCTCTCAACGGCGTCTAACGCCACCCGTATGCATAAATCACGGTGAATTCCGCTGAACTCAATCTTCCTCTCCCAATAAAATCGAATCAGTCAGAAAGCAGGCTTCTCATCCGTCGTAAGTAGTTGGCAGATGTAAACGCCGACACCGACACACCCGACCTTCTCCGCCGCTTAGTACATACAACGGGAGTCGGGAGTCTCGGGGCGGTGCGCGTTGAGTTTTGGACGCCGGGCGGGCCAAGTTCTATATGCACTGCGGAGTGCGGGAGTCCCGGGGCAGCGGCCATTTGTATTTGAACGCCGGGCGGTCCGAGCTTGAGAAGGACACTGCTATATGAGAAGGACACTACTATATGTAGAGTTGTCAAACAAAGAAGGACGGACGGAGATTGGGCCCTGAGGCCTGAGGCCTGAGGCCTGAGCATGATCACGTTAGATTTCAACATTGCCATAAGTGCTACAAATCCCGTTGCGGGCTATGTATCTGCTGCACCGTGCGGTGGCGCCGAACGTTCTCGCCCGGGGATCCCCGCGACCGACGCGCGAGTGTCCACCGCGCCGATTTACTATCGGGACTTTCCGCGCACCGAGCGGCGAGCTGCAATTGCCAATCTGAGTGCACGGACTTTGTTCCCTCATACCTTGCCATACTATACCATCCCCACCCAATCCCCAAAGCCAACCACCCTCCGGCGCTACACAGCAATATATAGTGGTATAATAGATACAAGAACCGATACACGGTACGTATACGACACATAAGATAATAATCGCGGCCCTGGCCACGTCTAGTCCTCGCTCCCCTCCTCCTCCTCCTCGTCGTCGTTATCGTCGTCGTCTTCATCGTCGTCGTCTTCGTCCTCTACATCCTCCCCGCCCCGCCCCATCCCCATCCCCATCCCCACCCGCAACCTCAAGACACTCAAAACACCTTCATCTGCACCCCCTCCCCCTCCTCTCCCTCCCCCTCCCCTTCCCCTTCCTCCTCCTCTCCCTCATATCCCCCATCCCCCACAAAACTCCCACCCCCCACGAAACTCCCAACCCGCGTCCCCTCCCCGCTCGTCCTCCCGCTCCCGCTTCCCCCCGTCCCCGCCGTCCCACCGGTTCCGGGTCGGTACGCACGGTCGTATCCGAGCGCGAAGGCGGGCCGCGTGGGCGAGGCGGAGAGGGACGCCGCGGGGGAGGGGGAGGGGGAGTACGAGTATCGGTTAGAGTTCGAATACGGATAGGAGTGGGAGTGGGAGTATGGGTAGGAGTGAGAGTAGGAGTGGGAGTACGAGCACGAGGGGCGCGGCGCCGGCGAGGGGGAGGGCGAGGGGGAGCACGAAGGCGGGTACGGCGGGGATGGGGAGCAGGAGGAGCCGGCGCGGGGGAAGAACGCGGTGGCGCTGGAGGGCGTGCGGGCGTCGGGTGTACACGTGCGGGCGCCGGGGGTGGGCGGGCAGGCGGTGTGCGTGCGCGGGCAGGCGGCGAACGGGTCGGCGTCGTGCAGGGTCTGCGCAGGGCGTTAGCATGTTTGTCTTCTGGTTCATGGGCGCGGCGGGCTCGGAGCGCAGCGCGAACGAACGAACGAAAAAAAAAGAAGACCGAACGCACCCTACCGTCCGCGCCGTCCCCGTCCCCGTCCGCGCCGTCCCCATCGCCGTACTCCGCGAAGCTGAGCGCGAGCCCGACGCCGGCAGATGGTGGCTGCGACGCGGCCGCGGAGGGGAGGGCGCGCATGTTGAGCATCATGCGCGAGACGGCGATGCACGAGATGGCGGAGGTCGGGCTGGGTGGAGGGGTCAGCGTGGTGGGGGGAGGGTAAGGCGCGTTAGCGAGAGGAAAGGGTGCGCGCGTCAGCGAGAGAGGACAGAGAGGAGAGCGTGGTTGGGGGGGGGGGGGGGGGGGGGGGGGGGGGAAGGAAGGAAGATGGAAGGAAGAAGAAAGGAGAAGGAAGGAGAAAGGACAGGGAAGGAAAGGGAAAGGAACGCACCCCAACAAGACGGCGTGGTAGTGCGCCGTGAAGCTCAGCTCGTAGATGATCGCGTTCGTGAGCGTGAATGCTGCGCGGGGAAAGGAAAACGTCAGTCGTGTTTCTATCAGCGGGTGGGGGAGCGCGCTCCGTGCGGTAGCTCGCTCCGGGCGGGAGCGCACAAGGGCAGACGCGCAAGCCGTGCTCATCCGCGAAGGAACCCGCGCGAGGGAAGAACGCGCCGCAGTACACCGGTAGAAGAAAGAGGAAAAAAAAAAGTCAGAGGAAAGGATAGGAAGGAAGGATGGCTAGATGGAAGGAAGGAAGGAAGCAAGGAAGGACGGAAGGAAGGAAGGAAGGAAGGACGGAAGGATGGACGGAAGGAAGGAAGGAAGGAAGGAAGGAACCGCGCGACGCACCGAAGATAAACACGAAATACACGAGCGAGTCGCGCGCCAGGACGTCGAGCGTCGCGTTCCCGCCCGAGCCCAGCCAGCCCCAGCCCCTCTCTTCCCTCCCGTCCCTCTCTTCCCTCCCGTCCCTCCCGTCCCCATCTGCTGCTTCCCTCCCTTCCCTCCCTTCCCTCCCGTCCAGTTCCCCGACCCCGCCGTGGATGCGTCCGTGGTGGTGGTGGTGATGGTGGGGGCGGAAGGACCAGCGCGGGGCGAGCCTGGCGAGCGTTATTAGGAGGAGGAGGACTGTGCGCGGGGGGGTCAGCGTTCAAAATTCGATATCCGGGAGCGAGGAGCGAGAACGCAGGTGGGGGGACGGTGCGGGCGCGCCCGAGCCAAACTAACCTAGCCGGCGCGCGTTCTACCGCCGCACCCGCACCCGCGCCAGGCGGTGAGAGGAGGAGGAGGTAAAGGCACGGGGCACGAGGCACGAGGCATCATTGCCTCCGAGCCGGGGCCGCGTCGGATTGGGTATACATCGCCCCGTGGCGACACGCCCTGCAGCGCCTTGAGCTGACTTGAGCGCACACGAGGCGCGCACAGCCGGCACCAGCGCACAGACGCTGCGCCGCGGCCCACAGCCCGAACCCAGGGCAAAGCAGGCGTACACCCCGGAGAACACGAAAGGGACCACGAGCACACGAGCAGACGCAAAGGAACCACAACACCACCAGGCCGAGGAGGAAACACGGGGAGGAAACACGCGGGAAGAGGAGGACGACGCACACTCAAAAACAACCGGCGCGATCCACGTCGCCGCCGCCCAGCGCTGCAACGGCGTCCCGCCTCCACCTCCTCCTCCTTCAGCTTCACCCTTCGAGGCGCTGAGGGAGTTGAGCGCACACGAGAGCGGCGGGGGCTGCGCGACGCCCTGGGTGTCGCGCGTGGCGAGGGCGACGGCGAGCGCGAGGGCGGCGAGCTCGAGTGCGTAGAGCGCGGCGAGGAGGAGGAGCATGGGGCGGGAGTTGTTGTCTGCGGGGGTGAGTGGGCGTTAAGTTGAAGAACGGGACGGGGAGGAGGAAGGGAAGGGTGAAGGGAAGGGTGGAGGGAAGGGAAAGGAAGAAAGACGCACAGATCGCCCACACGCGGATGACGACGAGGGCCTGGGCGGCGAGGATGGCGAGGCGGAGGGGGACCATCTGCCAGTAGGCGTAGACGCGGCAGAACTCGGCGGACGTCCCGGGGAGGTCGGCCAGGACCCAGAGCGCGCTACCACCCGTACATCGTCAATATCGCACGAAAGAACAAGGAGGGGAAGGGGACGGAAGAGCGGGGGATAAGAAGGGAGGGGCGGCGACGCACACGAGCATGCCGCGCACGACGTAGCGGTTGAGCACGAAGAGGACCTTCGGCGCGCGCCAGCGCAGCGGCCAGATCGCGGCGACCTCCGCGTCGAGCGACGTGAGCAGCTCCCACACGAGCAGCGCGGCCGTCGCGTAGAGCACGCACGTGTTCACGCGCGTGAGGCGCGCGTAGTCCGCCGCGGCGCCGGGCGCGAAGGCGTCGGGCCCGAGCGCGAGCGCGGGGCCGGGCATCCGTGCGTACTTGCTTCTCTCTTCTCTCTTCTCTTCAGATACCGATATAGGGGGGACGGGGGCGTGGGGGTGGGCGCGGCGGTGGAGGGAGGAGGGGCGCTCACGCAGCACGGCGGCACATAGCGGCGGGGCGGACAGGGGAGGGCGGGGCGGGGGCGGGAAACAGGGGACGAGCACAGGAGGAGGGGGCGGGCAGATAAGAAGGGCTGTCGGCTGCGGACGAGATGGGTGCTGATCCGATTTGATCTGATCTGTCCGTGGACAGATCAGATCTGTGTCGATCAGGCAGGCTGTCGCCGTCGTGATCGTGATCGAATTGGGCGGGGCGCAATATGCCTCGATGCGGATGGTTGGCTGCATCGCGTCCCGCCTCACTTTGTCTTGGATGTTCCCCATCTTTCATCTTATAACCCGCCCCATCCCGGATCCCTACCCACACGAGGCGCGCGCACAGACTTACAGCTTACATATTTGAACGCAGATCCCCGCGCTAGCTCGGAGATAGATATGATACGCGGCAACGCCAAGTTCCAGCCCCGCCGGCGATCGGCGCTCGTCGGGATGCCGACATCTTCATTCCAGTTCATCGATGCATCCCCTTGCATCCCCCACAGGCAGATATGCCTGTTGCGAAACGTTGCAAGGCCTGGGCCTGGGTGCAGCGTACGTTCGATCGCTGGTGGCGCGTGGCGGCGCCGCCGTCGGGCCACCACTCCTGCTATCTGCCGTCGGCGCCACCGTCCACTATCTGCCCGCAGCGCGCGGCGTATCCTCGGCGTCCCTCGTCTCCTAGTTCAAGCAAGTACTCTACCGCTGGGGTACAAGTACCTCCCTCCCTCCCACCGGCGCCGGCAACCTCCAAGCCTAGTGTGCGCTAGCCGCATGGGGCGCACAGGCATAATGAACGCATCGCCGTGATCACCGCAGCTGGCTTTAGAGTGCGGGAGAAGCAGGGAGAAGCGAGGGCGGAGGGTGCGGGAGAAGCCGGGTGGCGGGTGCGGCTTCTTGGAGCGGTCCGGAATCCGCGTGCCTGGCTCTCAGCTAAAAACGTTCTCTAGCAGCCCGTCGCATATCAGCATGGTTGAATATTGAATATTAATTTCGACCGATACGCGCGATATCGATACACCGCGCTAGCCCGAAACAACCGCGCCGGATTTAATATTTAGAGGTCGTGCAGACAGACTTTAAACGTTAAACACGAGTCTAAGCACCTGCGCAATTTAACCGCCCCGCGACAGGCGCTATTTTCTGTATCTCTCTCTGTGTCCATGATCCACGCGACAGGCGCTGCTTTCCGTATATCGGGAAGCGCGGGCCCGCCGTCGGCCCGGGGGCTCGGCTGCCTAGGACGTACACGCGGCACGGGGTATCCTCGGGGTCCTCTCCACTTGCAAGATACGCGAGGGAGTGGCGAGGCGATCAGGCTGCGCTACCCGGATGGGGCGCCACACCTGCCACGCCCATAGCGCCCATAAAACACAACACAACACTAGCGTGATCAACGAACGCCTCACGAGAAGCCGAGCCGACGCCGGCCAGGCGGCATCCGAGTCTCTTGTCGTGGGTGCTGGCCCGTGCCCGTGCCCATTTTACGTTCCGCTGTGTACTGTACCTCGACAGTGTTGGCCATCGGATGCTGCACGATATATATTATCAGGGACCCCCTCCACGCAAAATCTTACTGAACGCGTGCTGCGTGCATCATATCGCGTGTCCCCCGCGCGGATCCGGACGGGCGGGATCCGCGCACCGATATCTCAACTTGATCTCAACCTCTCGATATATCGATATCTCGATATTGAGTTCAATCACAAGTTCAATATGAGATGTACTGCGCCTTTATCCCGGCGGCGCTCCCCGCATTATTTGATTTCCTCTCCCAAGACAAAGACTACATAACGATATATCTCGCCGCCTGCGTTCCACAGCCAAGCCGCGTCGGGCTCCCCGAGCGGGGCTGTAGGCTGGCCCGGCCGCCCTGGGTTTGGATACATGATACATGCGCCGCGGAGGCTTAGGCGTAGGCGTAGGCGGAGCGCCTGTCTGCGGGCGCAAGTCTGGAGTCCGGAGACCGGAGTCAGCATGAGTCGCAGGTGTGATACTTACCCGGCGCGACGCCGACGCGGAGAAGAGCGCGGGATGCACACTGATGCGCACACATCCGGCTTGGGTAGATCTGACCGAGCGCGCTGTCTGCCGCGCTGCGCTAAGCTACGGGGTAGTGGTGATATTGGCGTCGGCGTCGGCGTCGGCGCCGGGGCCGCGGGTATCCGGCGTTGGGATCGGGATTCGGGACGCGGTCGCATTGTTGAGATGACCATTGACACAATTGCAGTCATGTCCGAGGCTGAAGCTAGCTAGCGCTGAAGCGCTGAAAACTCACATGCACACGCGACGCGCAGCCGGGTCGGTGCGCCCATGCCGCGCGGGGATGTTGGACCGGTTCTCGGCGCTCGCTCCTGCCGTGCGCCGCCCGCGGCGCGCGCAGGGGGTTCTCAGACGCTACGCCGATGCCAGGAGTCGCCCGGGCTAGTCTATAGTAGTAGTGACAGGCGGAACGCACTCGGCGCACATTGCCCCGCTTCGAACGTATTCATTTTCGCACCGTTCGATTTCCGATCGGCGGGACGAGCACAGCGCCTCTGCACAGCCGCTGTAATCAAGCTCAAGATTCATATATGCATATATGATTCATATTGAACTCGCCAAGAGAATCGCGGCCCGAGCTTGCCTACCACCGACGCTGCAACACATTGAACACATCCCCCCACGCCGCAGGATCTCGGCGAGAAACCTCGGTATACGTATGCGCACGCAGATCTAGATTTGTCGCGCCGTCGATCGCCAGGCGCCCAAGATCGGTGTCCTCCAAATGACCCAAAGAGGGTTCTTGCAAATCGGAAGCACACGCGATCGAGGAATAGAAGCGCATGCACGCGGTATATACTTGCTCCCGCTGAAATATTTGATCGAATTTCAACTCGTCCGAGCGCCGTGGCAACCAAAGTAATATACAGGGGGTGGTTCAAAGAAACAGGGCTTCTTCGATTTCTGTAGCTGCATCTCCGGGATGCCTGTCACGGTTGAATCGAGTGCTCGAGCGCGAGCATCTGAGCTGACTGGGTTAGCCAGCGCTCCTAGGTGTACCGTGTAACGAGACACGCGCAATCCTTTCCCAACTCTGGACTCCTCTGCACCTCTTCGACGTTCCGAGGACCTTTCCGTGTAGATACGTGCATACGACTTGGAATGACTACGCCACCCCCACTTGACTAGCTTGACCTGTTCAAGTTGGCCATTCGCACGCACCCTGTCGCACTCGCGCGCCATCTCGAGCACTACTTAGTGCCACTGGTTCTGGCATTGTTACGCGACGGGAGACAGATCCGAGATGCACGCCGGTCCCGCTGCGATACGAACGGCGGCCTCTATTCCCACCCTGTCACTCGGGAGCGGTCACTTGCATGTACTGGCCGACAGGCGAACCACCCCTCCAGCTGCCAGGTGTAGCTTCGAATTTCGCGCACGGTCTCACTCGGGAGTCGCGCGACCAAGCGAGTTCAAGTTTGTATGTGCGAATATCTCAAGATCCCCACGTTTCCACAACGGCAGCCTCGCTCTTCCCTCGAGACCCATCAACCTCGCGCCTCGCAATCTTGACTTCATGTTGCATCCCCCCGTGCCCCTATCCCCTATCAATCAATCATCCTTAAGCTTATTTGTCCGTGCGTCCCCGACGCCGCCGACGCGTCCCCGCACGTGATGCACCTCTCAATTTTCTCTCACCGCCATGATCATCTCGTTCCCGACTCCGAGCGCCCACAAACGCGCCACACCTGAAACGGCTCGAGCCTGCGACGGACATCCGACTTCCAGTGGACGAGCTTACCTGCGGCTCCGCATCGTAGGTCTGGCGTCTGGAGTCTGCCACGCTCGGTCCTCCGCTCACCCGAGTCCCGTACCCCGGCACCGCTCACCACACCACACCGCCTCTCCTCTCCTCGACTCGACTCGACTCCAGGTGGACCCCACCGCGACTATGCTATGTGCTACACCGCGTGCCAGTGCGCCCGTCGACCTGCTACGCGTGCACCCCGCCACTCCCCCCAATATCTGACGTCTCGCCTCCAGCACATCGGACGTCGATCTCGCGCCTCGCGATTCCGCATCGCCGCCCCCCTGAGACCGCGCCGCCGCCCAACCGCCCCCGCTCGCCGACGCCCCCGCTCCTCGTAGTTTGCACCGCCCCTCATGCTCCCTCGCAATTCCTGCTCGCACGCCCGTCCCGCCCGTCCGCGCCTGCGGGAGATCAAATTTCGATGGAATCGATCGGCGTCGTCTTGCCTCAAGCGTGATACGGGCGCGTTCTTTACGCGGGATACGGGCACGATACGGGCGCGTTCCTGCG
This sequence comes from Mycena belliarum, assembly GCA_029282135.1. NCBI lineage: Eukaryota > Fungi > Basidiomycota > Agaricomycetes > Agaricales > Mycenaceae > Mycena > Mycena belliarum. The sequence goes on from JARJCN010000016.1 coordinate 76,951, forward strand.
AACCCGAACTGCATCGTCTTCCCTCACCCACGCCCTCATCCTCGCCGCGCTCTCAGGCTTTACGCGAGACACAGGCGCGGCCCTCGACGAAGCTTCCCCCCGTGCTCGCACGCGCACTACGTCGTCCGACCGCGCGCGCCGCATCACACTGCATTGCAAGTGCGGCCCTCGTCCGCCGTCCAAGCACGCACGGCACCCACGCTCGGATTCGATCTGCATCGTCTTCCCTGGCCCCGCTCCCCCAGCGTGATACAGGCGCGGCCCTTACAGAAACGAAGCGTCCCCTAATTCCCAAGGCCACGTCAATCCTCGGGCCTCAGATTCAATCTATACATCTGCGTCCTCTGAACTCGACACTCCTTACGCGTGATATCGATGCTGGCGCGGCACCCGAATCGGAAATAAACAACGCGCTCCCAGATACAGGGCGCAACAGTCCTTATCGCATGCCGTCCTCGACTTCGATGTACATCGTTTTTGCCTCGAGCGCGATACGGGAGCAGAGGGCAGACGAAGGAACGTCTGCCAAACACCGACTCGTCCCTCGCGGCCCCCAAACGTACAGCTCAGCCCGCCCTCCAAGCAGCAAGTCCGGTGCTCGTTGAATCGCATGGAAAAGTGCTCGTTGAATCGCATGGAAAATCACTCTTTGAACCGCCGCGAGACGTACCCTGGCCGTCCGGCCGCAACCTCAGGACCCTCAAGTCTTCGTCGTCTTCTAATCTCAGTTTACAGGCGCTCTTTCGACGACAAGTGCCCTAGCCTCTCCCTTCCCCCAAGACCTCTGAACAGCAACTCATCGATATCTCCATCATCCCGGTGCTCAGCGCTCAATCCGTCCCTCTATTTGTCCGTGCGTCCCTGATGCCACTAACGCGTCTCAGCACGTGATGCACATCACCTCTCACCCGGACCGCCGTCATCATCTCAATGTCAGAAGATTCTCGCGGCGCCCACGAACGCCACACTGGATGCGGGCCTTGCTAGAGCGCTCGAGCTCGTTACATAAGAAAGCAGGACGGCTCGTCCGGCTACTTATGGCTCCGCGTCGTGAGCAAGTCGTGAGTCGTGCATCGTGAGTCTGCGGTCCGAGTCGCCAACTCGAGTCACTCTTCCCTCCGCTTCGAGTTGGCACCCAAGCTTCAAGCCCGGCTGACACCCGAATCCAAGCACCCCGCCCAACGCGCCGCCTCGATTCGATTCGACGCGCGCCCTGTCTACCACCGCATTCGAACATTTTCTTCGTCGTGCGTACCACCGTCGTCACGCTTTGCTCCCCCCCCCCAATATCTCACGTCTCTCCCACAGAAAACCGGGCGCGACGACGTCGGGGGCGCTTCGCGACTCCACTAAGGCGCCACCCTATCACCTCTCAGCGCGCAAGTACGCGAGAATGCAGAGCCTCGCCGCCCACCGCGCTCATCGCTGACGGTCTCGCGTTCCTGTAACTGTACTGCGAATTCGATGTCAAGACGATCTGGGGCATGGCCATGCCCCCTCGAAGCGGTTGGCGCTCCCATGCATAGCTCCGTCTTTCCTCAGCCGACCCGAACTCTTCCCACTTAGACGTTTGATCGTCCCGCCTCTCAATGCCTGCGGTAGACGAAATCAATTCTAACAAGGTTGCGCCAACGCATTCTACAACGTTTGAGCGCGCTGCATTATGTTACACTGGCGCGACATTCCGCCGTGTGCGTGGTCCCATTGCGTGCGAGCTTCGCTCTCGCTCCCACTGGAAACAAATCTGGGAACGACTAAAATTCTGATCTCAACTGTCAAAGCGTCCCTGCGATCTCCGGAAGGTGGCCTGGCCGTCCGTGATCTTACAGCTCTAAACCTTCAGGTTCTCCTCGCCGCTCACATTTAGCATTCAGACTGTGTCCAAACCTTTCGCTGAAAACGCCTCGAACTACCCTGCTGTCGGCGTCATCCCTGCTAGAGCTCTGCCGTGCTTCGTCATTCTGCTCTCGTTACATTTGGCTGTTATGTTCCCAAGCAACATCGCCGGAAAAGAGATCAAGAGGATACGCATCGCGCCACGATAAAAACTGCGCACGCAACCTTATACAACGCTACCTTGTCCTTATCACTCGTTGACTGGCTAATGATAGCGCTCCTACTCTCCCGGGCCTCCAAGCCTTCGAGGTGGCACTACTTCCAGTCGCGACGGAAAACGAGGCAAATCACCGTCACCGTCAATTCGAGAATCTGCTTCCATGGGCCCGGATGCGCCTCATAAAGGAACACCTAGGAACGCCTCCTTCGTGGCACGCCCGCCCTTCATCCCCAGACAAGGTCCTCTTGTACTCCCCGCCGCGCCGCGATCACCCATCAGCGCCTTCTTCCCAATCCGGAAATCCCGTCTAAATGCGGCCCCTCCCTTCGCGCCGTGTTCCTTGTCCTGCGCCGCGCCCCCGGCGGTCGCGCAGCGCAAGTACAAGTGCGTTTCTATATGTGGGACCGCCCTTGTGACGCGGCCCTGGACCCACGAACCGCTTATTAGCGCGCGCCGTTTCCATTGTTCGCCCAAACCAGCCCCCCGCCCCCTCCGCTTTTCGCTTTCGCTCGTTCTTTGTGTAGAGCCCGCCCACCCGCCATGCGCTGCTCGTTCCTCTGCGCCTTCGCTGTCGCTGTCCGTGCGTTACCCCCCTCTTCTTCACGACCGACGCTCGGGCTGACGAGCCTTCCACAGTGACCCTCGCAAGCTCCGCCGCGCCTGTCCCCGCGCCCGCTTCCATTTCCAGCGGTGCCATGGACGTCCGAGAGACCGTGCGTCCCTCCCTCCTCCCTCTCTCCTCGCGTATCGCCGCTGACTCTGGGCTGCAGGAGCCTGTGCCCGCACCTTTCGTCGCCCTCGAGGACGCCGCGCGTGCAGCAGAGCCGGTGCCCGCACCAGAACCAGCACCAGCACCAGACGCCCAACCCGCTGAGGCGCGCGGCTGCCGGATGTGGCGATGCATATGACCCCGGTGCGCTCCCCGCTCATAGACGCCCTTCCCCGGCTAACGCATAATGCAGCGCGTAGCACGTCCGTTCCGCTCCCGCCCCCGCTTCACCACGCCCACCTGCACCACTTCGCCGTCGTCGCACACCCCACGCTCCTTCCCTTCACGCCTGCCGCACTCGAGCCCGCTCGTGCCTGTATCCTAATTCGCTCCCGCCACCGCCCCCGCCGCCGTGCGACCTTGCTGTGCAGGCGTGCAGGCGTGCGGGCTGTATCTGTATCGCCACACCGCCATGGCGCGCCGCTCTGTATCCGTATTCGTATCTCCGTATCCACCATCGGGCTCAGACTCTCCGTCGGCTCACATACTACACACGCAAGTAGAGTACTTCGTACTTAATTAATTCAGCCCGAACATCATTTGGGCTCGCATTCTTGTATTCGTCTCGTACGGACACAGTATCTTTCGCGGGATGCTTTAGACTCTCAGAGATAATAATCTCATTGAATGCTGCGCTATCCATGAACCACATATAAAATAAGTGTAACAAGGCCCTCAGCGCTTGTAGTTCGTCGCATCCGACGTCCCGCAAGCACATTCCAGAGCGTGCACACGTTTGCCCCCGCATATTTAAGTCGTGCCGGCTTGATCTGTACCGCCCTATAGATGTCCATATCCCCCTGCTCTGTATCCGTATCCGTATCTTCGTCGTCTCGTATGAGATACATGTTCATTTTGCGGGATGCTTTTCAAACCAAGTACCCGTTCTTCCGCGATGCGGATAGCAGATTGGAGGATTCGACAATCGGATCCAGAGTGAAGACGAGGTTCTGAGTTCGTGCACGATAGGATATGAGATCTATGAGAAGTATCCGCGCGACGCCGCTCCGCGGTAAGCCCCGCGAATTCTCGCGGACGAAACAACTACGATTATATTCAGGTCGAAGAGTTTTGGCGCATATCAACCGGTACCGTGGTTTCGCATTCCTGTGTTACTCAATATCAGCTGCGCTCCGCAGAATTTTTGGTTAGGTAAATTATGGCAATTTTCGATCGAGAACGGTCTACGGCAACTTCCGGCAAACCATTGCACATCACCAGCTCGGATCTTTCCGAGAGTCATGTGAGCGCACAGCCTCTTTGCCTCTCACCACCATCCTCTGGCTCGGACGCAGACACATGGACGCCCCGCCCAGTTCTCACACGACCTCTGCCCGCCGTGGCGTCTTATTTTTATCCAGTCTTGGCACCTTCTTCGTTATAGGACCCAGGGCTATCTATGGATGGATATCTGCCGAATATCTGCTTCAAAGCCTTGGATTGGCCTTGGACGATGGTCTCGCGCTTCATTTACTCGGAGAGAAACTTATTGATCCTCACGACGGCCTGTTCAGGCCAACTATTCAACGAATATATCCTCGGCGACTCAAAATCATCTTCCCATGCCACGTCTTCGCCGCACCGTCTCTACCCCATTCTCAGCGTTCTTTTTCCACCATCTTGTTGGATCTATACCTATCTATGCTTTCAGCGCGGCTCGCATGCTCGTCCGGACACGGGTCTCCGTGATCTTCTATCTTATCGCTCTGCATGTGTTGAATGCACTATAAATCTTCCAAAGAGTCTCCAATCTCCAACGCACCACCCCCGGTACGGTACACAGCCATGGTCGCATTCAACAAGTTCTTCACCTCGGTGCTCCTCGCGATCGCGTACGCCTCTTCCGGCGCGCTCGGTGCGCCATGGCCTGCGACGTCGAAGCACGCGACGCACCGCCTGCGCGCTGTCGGGCGCGGGCTGACGCTGAACACGTTCCACCCGGCGTCGACGTTCGAGGTACTTTGAGTCTCCTCATGAACCAGCAGAGCTGACTCATCCCCCATACAGACCTTTGGGAAGGGCATCGACCACCCCCTGAACAAGCGTGCCGATGTGGGGCTGGAGGACCGCACGCTCGCGTTCGTGCAATCTCACCTCGGTGTCGGCACGGACGCCGTTGCGTTTAAGAGCGGGTTCGCAGGGGAGGTCTCTGAGCATGCGTTTGTCAGGCAGGCAATCGTACGTATATCCTCTCAAGCATATGTTGTACTTGGCTGACTGCGTACATCATAGGACGGCATCCCCGTCGCCAACGCCGTTGCGAACGTCGCGTTCAACAAGGAGGACAGGGTCCGCTCGCATTTCTCTTGCTAGCCTATCATCGTGGAGCTCAAACACACCCGACAGGTCGTGTCATTCGGCTCCTCGTTTGTGAAGCCCACGACCGTCGCGTCCTCGACGCCAAGCATCTCCCTCGAGGCCGCGATCGCCGCCGCCGAGGCCACACTTGACGGCACATTCAACCAGCACCCGCCCACGCTCGAGTTCCTCGCGCTCGAGGACGGCGCGCTCGCGCTCACGCACGTCGTGCAGATCCAGAACGACGCGACGGGCGCGTGGGTCGAGGCGTTCGTGGACGCGCACAGCGGGAACGTGCTATCCATAACAGACTTCGTCACCAAGGCCTCCGTACGTCTTGTGCATATTCTCAGCGCCTGAACCTGATTGATTTGCAGTACCTCGTGCTCCCGCTGACGAAGGAGGTTCTGACGCAGGGGTTCGAGACGCTTACTGACCCGCAGGACTTGACTGGTACGCCCCGGATCTCATCCTTCACAATTGTGGATCACTCACCAATATTCTTTGCAGCTAGGTAGGCTCGCACAATTTGTTTGTATGATGTCTAAACTATCTCCAGCCCGAACGGCTGGCACTCGGACGGCACGACCACCACCACGTCAGTCCTGTTTCTTCCCTCTGACTCTCGGCCTCCGAGCGCTCATTCGGGTACATACAGCACCACCGCGGGGAACAACGTCGTCGCGTTCAAGGGCGCGCAGAGCGCCACGACCGCGCAGTCCGCCGCGGGCCTCGTGTTCAACTTCCCGCAGAGCGCGACGACCGCGCCGACGACCACCGCAAACGTCAACGCCGCGCGTGTGAACGCGTTCTACGTCGTCAACAGCATCCACGACCTGAGCTACCGCTACGGCTTCACCGAGGTGCGCGCTTGCCTTGCCGCTTCCCCCATTTATTCTACGCGAGCTGACTCGGAGGCAGGCGGCGTTCAACTTCCAGAACAACAACTTCGGGAAGGGCGGCGCGGGGAACGACCGCGTGACGGTGTCGGTGCAGGACTCTGCGGGCACGGACAACGCGGACTTCGCGACGCCGGCGGAGTGCGTCTTCCTTTCCGACACTCCAATTGACACCGGAAGTCTGATTCTCACTTTCTCTGCAGCGGGCAATCTGGCCGCATGCGTAAGTTGCTGCCGCTTTCCGCCTACTTACGATGCGCCGGACCTGACTTAGAGTCCCGCCAGGCATGTTCCTCTGGGATTTCACCAGCGTAACGACATCCACCCCTCGATCGATTGTTCCGTGCTAATCTTCATTATTCCCTCCTTCCTAGCCAGGACGGGATGGTGCGCTCGAGAACGATATTGTCGTACACGAGGTGCGCTAAGCTCCACAGTCTCTCTCCGCCCCGCCCCGTAACGCATTTAATACTTCTCATTCCAGAACACGCACGGGATCACGAACCGCATGACGGGCGGCGGGACGGGGCGGTGCCTCCAGACGACTGAGGCCGGCGGGATGGGCGAGGGGTGGTCGGACACCATGGCAGAGTACGCATTACACATTCACTCGACGCTCTCCAATACTGATGCGCGCGGTGCAGCTGGACGGAGAAGACCTCGGCGGCGGTGCCGGACTACGTGATGGGGCAGTATGGTGCGCGTCCACTTTTCTGCGCGTACTGTGCTTGAGCTGACGCGATCCAGTAATCGATGACGGGGCGGGGATCCGCTCGCACCCCTACTCTACCTCCGCGTGCGTCCAAGTCTCCCTTCGTGTGTGACACTCATCTCATTGAACACTGGCAGCACGGTCAACCCCCTCCGGTACTCGAGTCTCCGCACACTCTCGGAGGTGCACGGTGCGCCTTCCCCTGCTGCGCACTGTGCATTGGCTAACCTAATGCATGACAAGACATCGGCGAGGTGTGGGCGAACATCCTGCACAATGTGTACGCCGCGCTCGTCGGCGCGCGTGGGTTCTCCACGACCGCTCGGACCAACCCCGGGGGCACGGAGGGCAACATCGTGTTCCTGCACCTCTTCATCGACGCGCTCGCGCTGCAGCCGTGCAACCCGACCTGTGCGTCCATCCTCTCCTTCTCCGTGACCAGCCTGCTCATTAGTTGCAGTCCTGACGGCGCGGTCGGCATGGATCCAGGCGGACGTGAACCGGTACGCGGGGGCCAACGCATGCACGCTCTGGAACGCGTTTGCGAGCCGCGGGCTTGGGACGGATGCGGCGAGCCATAATGACGGGAGCGCCGTTCTGGCGGGGTGCTGAGGGCGTTGTTATATCTTTGTTTTTTCTCAATATGTGGTTCACGGAGCATTCACTGTAATTATAAATTGAGATCGGGGGACCTACAACCTCGGGGTCCTGGAGTGCCAGGGGACTCGGCTCAGACATGATATATAAGTTAAACGGTGGTGCTACGCGGTGCACAGCCTTCCACAGCTCTAACCCAACCGCCATGTCAACGTTAACAATTGCCAGGGACACGGTGATAACGACGCCCGAGCTCCTCGTGCTCGTCCTCGTCCAGCTCCCGATGCGCGACCTCCTGCTCCGCGCGCCGCTCGTCTGCAAGATGTGGCTCGCCACGACCCTCTCCCCGGACCTGCAACGCGCACTGTTCTTCGCGCCGGACCTGGACCCGTTCTCCGACGCCGCCTCCACCCCTGTGCGAAATCCGCTGCTGGCGGAGCTCTTCCCGCCCTTCTTCGTGCCGCCGGGATCGAACCGGTGGAGCTGGCCCAACGCGCGCGCGATCATGGCCATGCCGTACGCCTCCGCCCCCGACGCCTTCAGCCGCCCCGAAGCGAGCTGGCGCCGCATGCTTGTCGCGCAGCCTCCACCGCAGACGATGCGCGTCATACAGAAGTGCCACGGGCAGGACGGGGACTCCGAGCGTCGCGCGGAGCTGCGCGGGCTCGAGCTGCGGATGGGGCCGCTGTACGATCTGGCGGTGCAGTTCGTCGACCAAGTCGCGTCGCAGTTTTGCATTACCTGGCACGAGGAGTTGGGCCGGAAGGCCGAGCTCACTCTCGACACGGTCTACACGGAGCAATGTGTAATGGAGGACGCTGGGCTGCTCAGGGAGGAGTTCTGCGGGCACGGGGAGGGACCGAGGCTCGAATTCGGGGGGTGGGGGGACGTCAAGAGAGCCTTTTGATTGCATACAGTGCCATGATAAACATGCCCGCCATTATCTTGGATATATAGATTGATGACAGTCAAAAACACACCAGGGTAAGGCCAACATCCTGCACAAGGTGTACGTAGCGCTCGTCACGGTGGGCTGGGTGGGTAGGCAGGATACGAGGAGGAAGTATCTTCCTTTTTGATGAAGGGTGGGTGGGTGGGAAGGACAAGGAAGGGGACAAGTGCGGGGCGGCGAAGAAGGTCGAAATGTGGGCCCCAAAAAAACAAAAGAGCGAGGGGAAGGGCGCGCCGAGGAACAGAGCTGGGTACCTACAACCTGGGGGCCCCGGAGTGCCAGGGGACTCGGCTCAGACATGATATTTAATGACGGTAGCGGTGCACAGCCTTCCGCAGCTCTAACCCATGTCAACAACCGCCAGGGACACGGTGATAACGACGCCCGAGGTCCTCGCGCTCGTCCTCGTCCAGCTCCCGCTGCGCGACCTCCTGCTCCGCACGCCGCTCGTCTGCAAGATGTGGCACGCCACGACCCTCTCTCCGGACCTGCAGAGCGCGCTGTTCTTTGCGCCGGACCCGCGCCCTCTCTCCGACTCCGACGCCGACTCCAACTCCTCCGAGCCCCCGCCCGTGCACAACCCGCTCCTGGCGGAGCTCTTCCCGCCCTTCTTCGCGCCGCGGCCGCCGACCCGCTTCGACTGGCCCCCCGCGCGCGCCCTCACGGCCCTGCCCGCCGCCGCCGCCCCCGCGGCCTTCGCGCACCCCGCCGCGAGCTGGCGCCGCATGCTCGTCGCGCAGCCGCCGCCGCGCGCGATGTACGTCGTCCAAAAATGCCAGCGCGACGAGCGGTACTCCGAGGTCGCGATGCGCGTCGCGCTGCTGCGCGGGCTCGAGCTGCGCATGGGGCCGCTGTACGACCTGGCGGCGGGCCTCGCCAACCGGGACGCGTCGTGGTTCTGCGTGACGTGGAACGAGGAGGGGGGGCGCAAGTACGATGTGATGCTTGAGACGGTGCTATATACCGCGCTGCTCAGCGAGGAGATCTGCTGGCGCGGGGAGGGGCCGCGGCCTCCGTTTGCGGCGTGGTTCAGATCAGGACCCGCTGGGAGTAAGGGTTACCCAGACCCGGTTGTCGTGCCAAACTGACTTGCGCACCTGCCGGAGCTTAGCGCCTAAATTTGGCTGGGTTGACTTGTTTAACTTCTTACCCTCAGACTATGTAACCAACCTAGCTGTAGAAGGCCGGGTACAAAAACATCTGGATCTTGGGATTTTTATACGCACTCCTGATAGGACATTTCCCGTCCAAATTAACTTTAAGCCTCCGGGCGAAGCAGGTAGGTTGTATCCGAATTTTGACCTCGACCTTTGAGAAATCGCAGAAAATCACGCTGAACTGCTCCGGTCTGATTTCCTCTTCGTCATAGTCCAAATCTGTGAGATCCCACGTTTTTTCCTTGCCTTCCCCTGCCCGTTCTTGTCACTGCTGACCCTAATACTGATAACGCTGTGCGTAATACTTGTGTTGTGTGTATTTATCCGGTCCAAAGGTGTAACAGCATCTCCTACTTCGTGCTATCGACTTGCTTACTTAGGCTCAGAACTCGAACAGACGAAGTAGGTCTTAGAGTAAGTAGGTGATAAGTACTGAGACATTCGTAATGCGCCGTATCCATCTAGGCGCCTTGTTCTTCGTTTCCCTGTCCACCGTCGGCCGTGCGCTGCAGATGTGAAACCTACTTCCACGCCGCTGTGATCGTCAGCACGCCCGACGCGCCCGTCGTCGCGCTGCGGTTCGGGTCGGACTCCCAGATCACCTGCACGGCGCGTCAGCGCGCGCTGTCGGGGAGTGCAGAGAGGATGACGTGGTGGAGAAGGCCGGGCGATGGAGGAAGGGAGAGGAAGGGAGTGAAGGGAGAAGGGAGGAGGGGACGCACGCTCCCGTCCGCCTCCTTGCGGATGAACTTGTACTCGAACGCGGTGTTGGGCGGGAGCGCGACGGTGGCGGTCCACACGGGGTACGTAGCAGCTGAGAGCGCGATCTGCGTGCAAAAATTCGAGCTTCGTCAGCGCGCTTGTAAGAGGAAGAGAGAGACGCACGGCAGACGCAGGCGCCCACGCGCCGAGCTGCGCGAGGTTCCCCACGAGGAACACGTTCTTAGCACGCGGTCAGCTTCCCCATACAGACGCAGTAACACGGAACAGGGGAGCACGCACCTCCCCAACCACCGTCGTCGCCGTCTCCTCAAACCGCACCGCCACCGGTCCCCCACCGCCCTCACCAGGCCCGCTCCCCGTGCCAAGCTGCCCCGTGTGGATCGCGATGGCGCCGCGCGCAGGGACGGTCGCGGCGAACGTCCCGCCCGGGGCGACCGTGAACCTGCCCCCCGCCGTCAGCCTCGCCTCATACAAGGGCGCGTTGTGATTGAGAGGGAGAGAGGTATAAGGAGGGAGCCACGCACCCCGCGCCGGTACACGTCCCCCCCACACTCGCCCCGCCCACGACATCGCAGTACCCCCCCGCGGGCAGCGCGGTCGCGAACACCGCGCCCCACGGCGCGTCCGCGTTGTTGATCGCCACGAAGCCCCGCGCGCCTGTGGACCGCGATAGTCAACATCCTGACGCTCCTCACACACTGCTCACACTGCTCACACACGAACGAAGAACACAGAAGAAGAACACAGAAGAGAAAGAGAAGAGAGAAGAAAGAGAGAAGGAAGGAGAGAAGAAGGAAGAGAAAGAGAAGAAAGAAGAAGAAGAGAGAAAAAGAAGAAGCAGAAGAGGGAGAAGAGAAGAAGAAGAAGGAAGGAGAGAAGAAGGAAGAGAGAAGTGAGACGGAAGAAAGACGCACCCCGCCCAAACGCAACCCGATCCGCCCGCGGGGCCACCCAGCCCTCCATTGCTGCATTTCCCACCCAATTCCGCCACCCCACCATCCCCTTTACCGCCCCCCACCGGTGCTGGCACCACCACCCCCCTTCCGCACCCGCCCCCCCCGTCGCGGAGCACGCGCCCGCCCCGCCGTCGGGCGCGCCCTCGTCGAACGCGGAAAAGACGTACGAGGAGAGCACGGTGGGCGTGCCGTAGGGGTGCGCGAGCGAGAAGAGCGTGGCGAGGAGGTACGTGGAGGCGGGGGAGGCGGGGGTGAGGGAGACGGCGTTCTGGGGCGGTGATGTCAGTTGTGAGTTGAGGTGAGGGGTATCTTGGTGGGATAGAAGGGGGGGAGGGGAAGAGGGAAGGAGGGGGAGAGAGGAAGGCAGGGAAGGAGGGGGACGCACCCTCTCCGTATCGTGGTTCGCGACGAAGACGTTCGCCAGCGCGCTCGGGATCCAGCCTGCGCTCCGTCAGCTATCACGCTCTGCAAGCCCACAACCCCGTGAGCCCGCGAGCCGCGACAAAACAAAACAAAACAAAACAAAGTCTAAGAACGAAGCACGCACCCCGCCCCTCCAGCTCCCGCAACCCCGCGATCCCGCCCGGGTCTGCGCCCGAGAACGCGTCCCTGAGCGCGGCGGTGTAGCGGAACTCCTGCACGTCGCCTGTCATGGTACAATCAGCGCGCGTTCTCAGAAGGGTGGGTGTCGAATGGGTGTCGGATGGGTCTGGAAGTCGACGTCCGAGGCCCAACACCCAAGAGAAGAAAACGCACCGTTCCCGACGTACTCCCCCGGCTGCACCGCCTCGCCCGCGCTGCTGCTCACCTCCTGCGTCACGTACGGCTTCCCCGTCCCCGTTCCCGGCGCGGTGAGTCGGGAGAGGATCGCGGCGATGTCCGAGGCGGGCATGTCTGTGTTCGTTTAGGTGAGGATTTTTTTGTTTTTGTTTGAGGATGGAGGGGGGAGGGAGGGGGGGGGGGGGAGGGAGGGAGGGGGGGAGTGGGGAGGGAGGGATGGAGCACGGGGAGGGAGGGATGGGTGGGGGGAGGGAGGAGGAGGGGGGGGGGGAGGGAGGAGGAGGGGGGGGGAGGGGGAAGGCGGCGAGGGAGGGAAGGCGGCGAGGGTAGAGGAGAGAGCCAGAACGAAGCGAGCCAGAAACGAAGGCACGAGGAAGGGCACCGAGGAAGGGAAGATGGGCAAATAGAGGGAGGGGACGCACGTTTTCGCCGCGTTCGAGCCTGAGCCCGTCCACGCCCAAGCGCGAGGCTTGTTTCCCGTAGGCGGCGAGCGTGGCGCGACGTGGTCTGTTTCGGTCGCGAGTGCTTTTGTATGGGTTAGCGTGGGGGGGGTATGGGTTTAGGTGGGTGAGGGGGGGGGGGGGGGAGGGGAGGGAATGAGGGGAGGGGGGAGGAGGGGAGGAGGGGAAGGGAAGGATCCAGCTAGAGCAGGGAATGATCCGGTTAGGGCAGGGACGGAAGGGGGGAGGAGAGAGAGAGGAGGAAGGAGGAGGGACGTGGGGGGAGATGGGATGGGATGGCGGCCAGCAGGGAAGGACCCAGCGTTGGCGGGATGATGGGTGTGGGGGGCGTGACAGTGGAAGGATCCGACTGGGGTGCTAGGAATGAGATGCCGCGCGGAGAGGGACGAGCGCAGCGTGAGGAGGGAGGGACGCCGTCCGGAGCGCGGCAGCGCGGTGGAAGGAAGCAGGAAGCAGGAATATAACGCAAACAAAGAGGGAAAAATACGCCAACAAAGAGAAGAACGATTGCTGAGGACCAAACGATTGCTGAGGAATAAAGCAGCAAACAAACACGCACTCCGCCAAGTGCACGAGCTGGCACGTCTGCACCTGCGCGCGGCTCGTGTAGTCCGCGATGTCGTCGCCCGGCGCGAGGCCGCAGTGGTGGAAGTCCTGCAGACACACCATCAGCGTCGAGCGCGTGATTGCGACTCAGAGTCTCAGATACGGCTCCCTGAGTCCCTCGGAGTCCCTTCCCCCAATCGCTCGGCTGCGTGGGAAAGGGAGGGGGGAGAGCCGAGCGATTCGGGGGAAAGGGAGGGGGAAGACGGGGAGATGGGAAGATGGGATACATTGACAGGTAAGGTACAGATTCAGATTGCGGGAAGCTGAAGCTGGAAGCCGCACCTGGTCCCGATACACCCCGGGGTAGTCATAGTGCGCCCACGGCGAGCCGGCGGTGCCCGTGCCCGCGGCGCCGCCCGCCATGTGGTTCCACACCGTGTCGGCGAGGACGCGCACGCCGGCGGCGTGGCACGTCGAGACCATCCTGGGGGGGGGGGGGGGCGTCAGGATGGCACTGTGCGGAGTCGAGAGTCGAGAGTCGAGAGTCGATGCACCGGCGTCCGCGAGACGAAGGGCGGGATATAGGGGGGAGGGAGGAGAAGAAAGGGCGGAGAAGGGGAGGATAAAGGGGCGGAGGAGCAGAAATGGGGCGGAGAAGGGGGAAAGATAGGATGAAGGGCAGGAGACAGGGACGCACCGCGCGAACTGCGCCTCGTCCCCGTGCCGCGAGGCGAGGACGTACGACACGGGCTGGTACGCCGTCCACCACTGCGCGCCCGCGACGTGCTCCTGCGGGGGGCTCACTGCTCCCTCCCTCGTCAGCGTCGGTCATCGCGCGATAGACGTTACATCGCACCTTGGACGAAGGCGTACCCCGCGGGCCCGAGGAAGGCCGTGCACTCCGCGGCGACGCTGTCCCTACCGTCGACGCACTCGTCTGTCAGCAACGCGCGATAGATGGATCGGAGGAAGAAATTTAGAGAGGCGCACCAGTTCCACTCGAACAGCTGCACGATGACGCCCTTCGCGCCGGCCGGCGCGCGGCTCCCCACCGGCGCCGCGGTGCCGTTCTGTATCTGCGTGGGCGTGGGCGACGCGAGGGCGAGGGCGAGCCACGGCAGGCCTAGGGCGGGGAGGAGCGCTGGAGACGGCCACATCGGACTCGAATCAGAATCGTGCCCTGCGTGTCGTCCTGCGGTATTTAAACCGGGGCCGCCCGTCGCTGCCCGGGCATCGGGTGGGGAACCGGGGGGGAGCGCGGGCGCGTGACCGCGTGCTTGGCAGGGAAGCGGCGGCGCGGGGGCGCGTGACGATGCGATGCGCTCGGAGACTGAGATGAGATGGTGTAAGGATGGAACTTGGAAGGGAGACGGAGCCTGGAGCTCTGGAGGATAGGGCGGATGGAGGACAGCTGGAGTTGGGCGAGGGGGTTCGGGGACGCAGCGAGCGCGTCGCGGGCGGAGTTGGGTGCCAATTCGCGCTCACAATGGGGCGGGCACAACGAGTCGGGCATGTGAATGACGCGGACGGATGCGATGATGGGGAAGCTGCGTCATCCATATGACCGGAGCGGCAATTTCGGTCTTCGTACGCTCTTTCGTCGCGTTCTGTCCTGAATTAGGGCTCTGGGCGTACGAGCTGGATGAGAGCATCGGTGAGCGCAGGGAGGTATAAATATCTCTTGACGACGGACGGCAGCGCGGCGCGACATTTATCTGTGCGACTCTCGTGCCCGATGACCCGGATTGGGCGAGAGAGCTGCGGCGAGGAGAGCGACATGATGGTGGGAGCGGATCGCGCGATGTGCTCGAGATCCATTTAACAATCACCTGGGGGATATCAGGTTCGCTGCTCCCATGCACTCACACGATGTCGACTCACCTGATTCAGCTCCCAGTGCAAGAGCGCCACGCCCGACGGTAGCGCCGCATTGACACGCGCAGCTCCCCCACCCAATACGAGGCCCGTTCACACAAGAACGAGGGTGAACGGTACCGCGTCTCGACATCGTCGTCGTGGCAAAAAGAAAAGCGGATCTCACGCCCGTGCTGTCACGCCGGCAATACCCGCCATCAAAGCTCACGTAGTCTGAACTTTGTTTTCTAGTCGACGAGGATTGTTTCCCCGCACCGATTCAACGCCCCGAGTCCGACGGCGGTCTTCAACGCTCCTACACTCGAGAAAAAAACGGTGTACCTCCGCAGATCCCAGGATCCCAGGATCCAACTCAACTCTCTCGACTCGGATTCGTCTAAACCGTCGCCTCGATCCCCGCTGTCTCTCCGCCCCTGCACCTGAATACCCGTGTATACCCGAGGCACGCACTGTGCCCCCACTTGCAGCCCCTTCGTCCACCGCGATCACCTGCACAGTGCCATGGCCCATCGACTCGTGGCAATGTCGATGTCCGGCACCGCTGCATGCCAGTCCAAGAAAGAGCCTCCAAGCTTCAAGCTTCAGCGCTTCAAAGCTCATGCACATGCCAGCGGATCCAATCCCGCCCCCAGTACAAACACACAGCGCCCGCCCCATGGATCCGCTGTATGTACAGATAAGTAGCCTCTGTACAGATAAGGAGCGCCCGCCCCATCCCGATAAGCACGAGCAGCGCACCTCCGTCGTCGCGCACGCAGTGGCACGAAGTCTCCGCGCACGCCATGGTCCGAAGTCCGCGCCGGTGCACCGACAGCGCTGAGCGCATACTCACACAATATACTTATAACTTCAACTATAAGAGTCGGACTCATCGGATAAGAGTCGGAACTCATCGCTTTTACTCAGAGTAAACCTTGTCCATGTAAGTTTGCTTTGGCTGCGTCTTCGGCGTCACAGGTCAAGTGTCGCCCAGCGTCTTCCGCGTCTTCGGCGTCTTAGGTATGTAGGCAGGCTTGAAGCTTGAAGCCGCCACCCAAAGGCTAAAGCCCGAAAAGCCAAACCCCACACACTGCAGGCATCTTAGCTCTTTCTCCAGCCAAGCGCGTCGGCTTCAACCAACATTCCTGCCCAATTTGGAAATTGGGACGGTAAGTTGTCTTTTGGTAAATAAGTTTTGGAGTCTCCCAAAGACGCGCGCTGCGCAGCGTCTTGTCTTCAAAGACGCTGCGCAGCGTCTTGTCTTCAAAGACGTGGTGGATATTCAAGTTACCCACGAAGGGTTCGAAAAAGACACGAGATCCGAGAACGCAGCTCCAGACACCGAAAACGCCGCTCCACGTACGCAAAAAGCCGGCTCCGAGTCGAAAGACGATCTATGAGAGGTTGCACATATCGGGCTAGATACACAAGATAAATACTACTGATAGGAAAGACACACACACTGCCCGCAGCGCAAGACGGATCCGGAGAGCAGGAGGCGCGGGAGGCGGGCGGGTGCGCGTGCGCGGGGCGGCAGTGCGTGTGCACCCGGCGGGCGCAGACCGTCTGTGCGCGACGGACGGACGTGCCTTGCCCGATACGCGCCTGCAGGCCGTCGTTCGGACCCGGGCTCTCCTCGCTCGAAATCGCCGTCGGGCGCTGAAGGCGGACTCTGCGGTACCGGGATGGATAGCTGCGGCACCATCGAATAAATGTGCACGGGTCGTGGGAAGCCAGGACGACTGGAAGACAGGTCAGCCGCGGAGGGAGGGATACACTATGTGCGACGCCGCGCGCCACCGGCCATCAAGCGCGCTTGGTGCGGATAGAGCCGCGGACGACGCGCGGACGAGGGCCGGAGGGATGTTCGAGGCACAGGGGTGCGGACGGAGGCAGGAGGGCGCGGACGCTGGCCGGCAGGCCTTCCTGGGGGCGAGAGGGCCGTGTCGGTGACGGCGTGAGGCAGCCAGCGGTCGCTTGAGAGCTGGACGTGGGGCAGAGGAGGCGCGCGCGCTGGCAAGTTGGGACTCGGAGGGGCGTATGATACAGCTTGGGGAGTTGCGAGGAATGGGTGTCTTGGAAGTTGGGTGGTTGAGGCGCAGGCAAAGAGCTTGCGGTTGGGGGTGCCTCTGACAGTGAGAGCAGTGCGACGGCGGTGGGGAGGCGCGGGAGGCAGTGGGCGGGGGGAGACTCAGTGGGGGAAGACGACGACGTCAATCCGACGTGCCACGTCAATAAGCGATCATCGGATCGTGAGAGCTTGATGCGCACGGACCCGGCGCCGGGCCGGCGGAGCTTGAACGACTGTGTCGAAATTCTCATCAATGCCCGCAACAAAGTGGTTGGTCGCGTGCGCACTGCGTGGAAGCCTTGCGAGCACATCAGAGAGCTTTCTGCTATTCTGGCATGATTTGGAGTACCAAGATAACTGGTCTTGTATATAGTTTCAACCCAGACATTTCGTTCTTCAGAGATGCTCATGAACTAGCAGGATCTAGCTAAGATATGGACCAAAGACTAAGATCGGCCCCAAAAAGAGTAAGACGGGCTAAAGGTGCTCAACAGAGATGAAAGATGCCTTCCTCAAGACAAAGATGTTCTAAGATGCGTCCAAGACGCCAAAGCAAAATGTGTACTTTTACTGATGTTGATTAACGCTGATTATTGGTTGATTAAGTTCACAATCATTCGCGTTCACCTACGGCGATGTCAGGCATCGCGGGCGGTGCGCTGCATGCTACATAGTCCAAGAAAGAGCCTTCAAAGCTCATGGCGGATGCGGGCACATGCAATCCCGCCCTCAGTACAAACAGCGCCCGCCTACCCGGGCCTTCCCAACAGCTAGTTCGTCGTGATCCCGCCCTGTTTAGGACTCAGGACTCGTTGCTCATCCTAGCTATAGGACGCCGGGCTTATGGAGCGCGGAGCCGAGGGCTCCGCCCATGGGGGTTCTATACCGTGCACAATCATGACAGTTTAGGTTCGTATTTCAAAGCCCAAATCGAAAGGGAGAACACCCTCACTCGATTGTAGCAAGTGAATCAGCGAGCGCTACTTCCGAGTTCCGACTGAGGGTAGAAAGGATGGAGGTGAAAGTGAAGGAACAAGAATCAAATGGCCCCGGGCCATGCCGAATTAGAGGATCGGCGCCGTACAAGCTCAAGATTGAGTCGTACGAGAGCCTGAAGCTACAACTTCAGTCCAAGTCAAAATCAAAACATCGCTCAAAGTTCAGTAAACACGATTTGACGTCAACTACGATCTCTCTATCAATCTATAATCGTACTGCCACTTCGTTGGGTTCAGTACATCGCAACGTTGGGTTCAGTACATCGCAACACTCTGGATTCCTTCCTGCAGTTTGACCCAACTGGACCGAGAAACAAGATCGTTGTACCACCTGCGCACCCGGGTCAGCCCTGTACATTCGCTCACGAGTAACCGAACACTCACCGCTTCACATTGGGGCATTTGTCAGCTAATAGAGCTATGACATCGAATCCGGCCCTCTTCAACGGCGGCACAGAGTATAGGTGGAATATATCTGCGAGGGTCAACTCCTGCCCGGTGCGTCAGCGCGTGCACCTATATTTAGATGACGCGACTCACGTCGCCCCCGATGTACTTCTGCTGGCTGAGGATCCACTCGTACTCGGAGAGCGTCTTGGCGAGCGCGGCCTTCGCTTCCGGTAGCGCGGCCTCATCGGTAGAGGCTTTCTGCTGCCTGGTGCGTGCGCGGTCAGCGTCGCGGACAAGAAACGGCACGCAGGTGCTCACGGGTTGAAACCGAGCTCCACGGCCAATCGCCTGAGCCGCGGGAAGAATTCCGTCAGCTCAACGGAGGCGCCCTCCTCGAACCGTGCCTTGTCCCGCAGTTCGGTGGGGATGAACCTTGTGCCCTGGCCGGCGTACTTCTCTTCAAGATAGCGGCATATTGCGCGCGCCTCGTGCAGGATGAAGCCGTCGTCGTCCTGCGCTTTCGTCAGTGGGCTGGTGCGGGACGGTCGGGCCACGTACGATAATCGGAACGAGACCGAACTGGTGCAGCGCGAGATATTCGGGCGTCTTGTTCTCGCCCTTCGACAAGTCGATGTGGATGAGCTCGAAGGGGATCTTCTTCTCCAGGAGAACCATCGCGACGATCCCGCTGCCACCGACTGGAGAATTGTCCCCGTAGAGTTTGAGCACCATTTGGTATGAGAGATAGATGTTTAAGTTGTGAGTGAGAGAGAGGAAGAGAGAGAATTGGTTGTTCAACTGGTGAGTGCTTCACCGCCTTTTATCCTCGCCCGCGGGGCTTACAAAGGGCTACACGTTATTGGCGGCCGATCGATGGACTGTCAGATTTTGAATTGTTAGCGAAGAGAACCAGCTTAGCAAGGGGAAATAGCTTAGAAATGAATACCAGCTTAGCAATGCGTATTCAAAGTGCCGAGAAGTCAGGCTATTTGTGTGAATCTCGCGGGATGGAGATGGGACTTCCCCCGTTTCCCCCGTTGTATACTTATGTTCTCTCGGGCCCATAGCATCCGTTGTTAAACGATCACGTAGCTGAATACTTGGGGGGACTCACTAGGTTGCGGGCTGAAGCTGTTCCCTTGTCGCCCGGTGGACTCGGAATATTGCTGGCCATTTTGCAGGCAGGAGATAGAGTGTTTCTTTGGATAAGAACAGGATAAATTTATCAGCGTGGTCCCTTTTCGGAACGTGCCGAGTTGGTGTTTCTAAGCTCGACACGGCATCCCGAGCTACCCTGACGTGCCCCGTGGGTTAGCCTGGTTTCAGGGCTTGTATACGACAATGGTAACCCACCTTGGTCATCTGTGTCTGTGAACGGTACACTTTTTCTTGACGAATTGATTTGTGCCAACTGCGCCAATTGACTTGCACGTGCGCGTAAGTAGACAGACATCTTGCTTGGTAGGATGCCGCGGAATATGACAAGTACGGCGCTCACTTTTACGGAGTTCTGCTGAGCCTATCACCCGCGCTTTAACCTTCTAGTCCGTTTCCCATGTTCAACTTGTCTCTCACCCCTGTCTCATTCGAGCGGGAAGTTGAAAGTTCCTGAGCTCAGATCTGCACCGCCGCCCCGGAACGCGCATTCGAGGCTGCCAGTGCGCTGCGCCCTTATGACGGACCCGTCGCTTTCCCCCGCGGGCGGGCAGCCTCGCGCACCAGTACCCCACCTTGATGCGCCCACCGCGCCGCCGGGGCCCCTCGGCCCTGTACTGCGCCTCCTCAAGGGCGCCGACGCGCGCATCCGCACAATCTCAGAGCACTTCGGGCTCCAGACGCACGTGAAGATCCTCTACGACAGGTGAGCTTGCTACCAAGCGCCCGTTCCCGCGACGGTGCTAACGGTTCGCCGGAGCGGGGAAAACTATGCAACGCACGAGACCGAAGTGGTGGGGCACGCCGTGCTCGCGGACGACGTGCTGAACACCGAGCGCGTAAACGAGGAGAGTGGCGTGGAGCTGTACGCGGTGCTCGAGGCTCGTGCAGTGCGGCGCGGAGCGCGCGGGGGAGCTCATCAAACGGCGGGAGCATTACAGTAAGCGGCTTCCTGCCCCGCTGTACGATACGAAGCTTGTACGAAGCCCACCGTGCCGCTGCACTGGGTGACGAAAATCACGGAGAAGAACCGCGTGGGATCGAGCTGTATCGCGTATGGGAACGAAGCGTCGCTCGCGCATGTCTACGGGAATGCTGCGCTCTTCGTGAAGGTGCCACCCTACGGCGAGGGAATCCGAGCGGCGCAGTGATGGCTTGTAGTGCAAGTTTCATTTAGTCCGAGCTAGATATCTGAACGAAACGAATGATAATAATGCTTGCAGTTGCGATCGGCTCGTCAACATCCTGCGTCCGATGGCTTTCCTAAAGGATGGAGTAACTGGAGTTATTTAAAACTCTGCTACTACGGTCTCTTACATGGGGTTCAATTCCTCGCATTCAATATTCTTATAGAGTGAAACTGTCAGAGGCTCCCCGGCCGCTGCCGGTATAAAACGGCGGACTATATACTCTATCACTCTCGCAACTGGTTCATTCAACTTCCATTATCCATTCCGAACCGCCGAATCGGAGGCAATCAAGAGGCAATAGGAATTCCGGAGTAACGAGCACGACGGGGTGGGCGGAATAAAGCCTCCAAACTTCATATTCACTTCTGAGTGGTGCCTTACTGGTCTATTTGATTAGGGCTGATTCAACTTGAACTAAGGGCGGAAATATCAATTTTGTAAACTTGTAAACGCAACGTTCACGTGATAGGTTGCCGGATCGTCGGGCCGGTTTGACACGGCGCATAGCGCGGCCGCCTCTCCCTCAGACTCACACTGACTTGCTTGCAGTAGAGTACATAAGACTTGCTTGCGCTAGAGTACATGAGACCTGCAGAGCAGCCACATCGCAGACGGCGACCGTCCCCGACTGAAACCGTATCACGCTGGCACTGACTCATCGATCATCCCTCGTCGAGTGGCCAGTACACTCACTTCGAGGGGACGGTGTACCATGTCTTGAGGGGACTGTGTACCCTGTCTCGAGGTCCGCATCAATAGAAATGCTTGCCTATCCAGGTTCAGACTTCAAAGTGAATTCGGCACAACCCGGGGCTGGGGTGATAGATCGCCGGATCCTCGGGCCGACTGACACGTGGCGCAGCGCGGCTACACAACCGCCGCTTGAACCGGCGTGTATTACTATCTGTTCCTCCCTCAAACTCTCTTGTCATCTTCGTTCTCCGAGCTACCACGGACACTCCGTCGGCTTTCGTCCGCGCGGAGACTCCACGATTGCACGATAGGGGTAAGTACGGGCGGACCGCGGTACTGTGTCCCATCTGAACGGTCGGCGTCCGGCGACATCCGGATAAGGATTCCGAATCCTCGCCGTTAAGACTCAGATCGCCCGCTTCCCATGTGCACTGGCTTGTGTCTTTCAAAAACTCCAGAAAAGCGTCACGATCTCTGCGTTCCCGGATGTCAGGCACTGTCGCAGACGAGGTCCGCGGCGCTCAAGTAGTCGTGCTGTGCGTGTTACTGTCTGTCCTTCAGTTTCGCCCCATGATTTCATGCAACGCTCGAGCAGGTCTTCCCGCGTTCAGTAGCTCACCCGAATACAAGACCGTTGCAGTGCCCTTATCCTTTCTGCAATCTCAGCAGAAACTTAAGCATGTACATTTACAACTTGTTTACAACAGCGCAGCAGTGTCCTGGTGCTTTTGAGGACCATCATCATCCGACCTGGCAGCCTCCGCCCCATGCTCAATCTCGCCCCACAACAGCTCCCACGCACTCGGGCCCCGCCTCGGCTCCTCGAACCCCCGCCGCCACCGCGCCACGTCCGCCCTCCACTGGCGCTTATACTCCGCCAGCGCCCTTCGCTCCGCCTCCTGTGCCACCAGCCACGCGCCCACGCCCTCCACGGCCCCACCCGGATCCTCCTTGTTCGTCAGCAGGTACCCCTGGATCTGCGCGATGGAGTACGTCTCGCTCGGGACCGCCGCGGCGAATTCCGCAGCGCGGCGTGCGAGCTCTTCGCTTGTGCAAGTCGGCGGACCAGAGGCATCGCACGCCTCGCTTCTCTCCGTCCCGCTGGCCCCGGGGAAGAATACGCGGAACACCTGCTCGATCTGTTCGCACGTCGCAAGGCCGTATTTGATCTGCCGGTCATCTCAGCGCTCCTCTCTAAAATCGAGTGCGCGGAGTCAGACGCACTTTGACGTCCATGCGTCCCGCCCGTATGAGCGCGCCGTCCAGGTTCCCTATGTGGTTCGTCTGCAGTCCTTTGAGCTATAGCAGACCCACGCGATCCGTCCTAATCAGAAAATGTAGGGGTACGCACCGTCGCAAACGTCAGCCGCCCCTCGTCGCTGACAACAGAATCGAGGACGTTGAGCAGCCCGGAGAGTGTGACGGCCGACTTGGGTGGCATCATCGGCGCCGGAAGCGGGTTCCCGTGGCGGTCCTTCTCGGGCTCCGCGTCGTCGTCGCCGTCTTCTCTGGACGGGAACGCGCAGTCGATGTCCCTGCCCCAGGTGTTAATCGCCGATCGCTTCGCAGCAGAGGATTATCTCACTCGAGGAGCAGGATGCAGCGCGAGGGCGTATCGCTGATCAGCCGCCCGAGCGTGAAGTCGTCGATGCCGGGGCTCGCCAGCGAGATGTAATAAATCTGTGGAAATGTAGTAAAATCAACCTCCGGTATATGCAGACGTCCGGAGTCCAGCGTAAGTATAACACGCACTTCGAGCCCAAGCTCCCCCGCCTGCGTGAGCCCATGAACACGAAGATGGCAAGCGGCAGCAGAAAACGTACAACAGCATGGATGGTCGAGCTCTTGCCGGTTCCGGGCGCCCCGTCTGGATAAATTGATTTATGGTAAGAAAATAGGGTCGCGGACTGTGAAATCACGCACACAACAGGTAACCTGAAGTCGCAAATGGTCATCTGGATGCCAATAGATCCGTGAACTGGGAAAGAATAGCAACCTCGACGATGCGGGATCCCGGCAAGGTTGTACCATTTCTCGCTGGCGAGGAATTCGCGCGCGTCGGCCAGTATCGTCTCCTTGATATTGCTGGGCAGGATAAGCGTCGACAGCGCCCGGCGCGACTTGGTCACGGTTTTCGCCCATCTGCCGGTCTGAAACAGAAAGACGTCAGGGTAGAACAGTATATAGTGCGGGCGGCGGGCGCACATTGTCCGTTAGATGCACTGTAACGCGCGACGTCCCATTGTCGAGGTACTTCTCCTTGGCGCATTCAATGAGGTCTGCGAGGACTTCCCGATCCGAGGAATGGAGGCTACAAGATCAGCGAGTTTTAGGGTTTTCAAACGTTCAAGCTCAGGGGGTGTACGAACGTTATTGTGATTGAACCCCCGATCATTCTGCGGGACTCCCAGCTCTCGATCCCACTATGAATATGGACTGGACAGATTCAAAGGATCAACAATCAATCGATGTGCCATGAAGGCACGGCGTATGAGAGTCAATTATGCGCACCCTGGAGCCACGTGCCGCGCCCTGTTCTGGGGGAGGTGAAGAGGAAGCGCTGCATGGAGTCGGGCGACGGCATGTAGCGCACGGAGTCCTTAGGTCCGGTGCCCCAGCCCAGATCGCTTTGCTTCGTGCTGACGGTGTATTCCATGATGTCTTTCAGGGCGTTGGAGGAGCGCTGGATGCGCAATCAGCGGTTCTCGTCCGTTCAGATTGAGAATCTATCAAATTCACCAAGTACTCGAGCATCCAGTCGTAGGCGAGATCCGATTGTTCGAAGTGTGCCGTCAGTAGGGAGCCGGACTACTGCGTCGTTAGTTGTATCATGATTATTCGCAATTGGTTACGGACCGGTTCCATCTTGGGGTTCAACTGGCGCCGGGGCAGAGGCTGAGCGTTGACGTAGAACTCCCGGGCTGCAAGGACAAACTTGTCTAGGATGCCACGATCTCTGCTCCATACCCTGACCACAAATCAGCGCCGCGATTTCAGAGGGTGCAACCCACGAACGCAATAATCAAGGCACCACCTCCGTCGCGGTACGTCTGTTCCGGAGACTGTGTATCGTAGTGGCTCAGTCCAGGCGAGCTCTTATTCTATGAATGAAATAGTTTTGAGGTCCGTAAACTAGAGTAAGAACCTTGAGCGACTTACGATGGACATCCAATACCCCCGCCAGCGGAAGAGCGACGAGCTTTGGTTCGTTGCGGGCTCGTAGATTGGATCGGGGTGGCCGTCTATCTTGCCTAGATTCGACGATTGATATGGGCGGGACGCCGCGTTGCGTGCCACGACTTTGAAGGATCTACTCTCATTCCATACTCGGTGGTGCTCCAAGTAGCTGACAACCCAGTCGTACGCGAAGTCCCCCATCGCAAATTCAGCTTTGACCTGAAAATATAGTATGAGCAGCTCCAGAATAACACCGTTTGACTCGCGTACTACAAAAACTGAAATTATCGTGAGGGGATGGAGATCGATCAAACGGGGGGCTCACAGTCCGTCGTAAAGTCGGCGATTCTTTGCGCCACTTGCCGCCCCGTCTCCACGATCGTCCCAAGGAAGATGAATCGGAGCAATTCTGTGACTTGCGGGTGGGTGGCTATCTTGCGGAGGAACGCGATGCCTGCAGCTAGGAGACTGGTCCACGACCGTCCCGAGGCTAATCCTAGACGACTGAGCGCTCGCAGGAGGGGAATCAGGCGTTGAGGCGGCATAGCGAATGCCCGATGGTGGGCGCTGCGAGGAGTGTGGGCGCTTGCAAGTTGCCGGCGAGCAAGATCAATGTCAAGATCAACTCGAGGCGCCCGCATTGTTCGCTCGGCCCGCATGCCGGGGCGCTCGGGCGGCCGCCGGCCAGCGCCCGGCTCTCGTCTCAGGCTAGCGAAATTGATTCGATATACAGAGACACTCTATACCAGGATATACAGTACCCTCTCTACTGGAGCCAGCTAGTTACGCGAGACTTAAATCTGGCACGCGACGCGTTTATTGCTTCATGCTTGGTCACCACGTGACAGAATGTAAAATTGATGACACTCACAGTCACATCGTTGTCACACTCCGTCTTCTCCTTCTGTCTTGCTTCCATCCGTACCTCTGGGCCCTGGCAGCACCATCTGTTTGTGATTCTGAGAAATACTTTGGTTGTGGGCATTCATGAATCTACTCGTGGAATCCACTCTGTTGTCGGTCAACTGCCCTCCGCAGGACAAAGACTCAAGAGAGCACTGCCAGCGAGCCTGGCGACCGCGAGACAAACCCTCTATGATGAGCGAGGAACGAGCTTGTTCATCATAGCGTCTGTCTTAGAGAGACTACAAACCCTCCTCATGGCAATTGTTCCGGCGACGGCGCAGGAGAGCCAGAGCGCAATTCCGGGTCTCAAACTCTTCAGCCGTACACTTTCTGATCAATGCTCCCACTCCCCTCTACTGCTTCTGGGACTGAATCACGAATACCTCTTCGCTGGACGTCCACGGTGCCTCTGAGTCTTTGTCAGCTCACATTACCTGAAGCGCTTCGCTCTCGGTACCTAGCGCTTCATACCGAGCGTTTCGATACTTCCATGCGAAATGTCGCCAACCTGTGGCGGTCGCGAGTTTACCAAGGATCAGTGCTGTTCGGGCTCCATTCTCCTTCTCTGGAAAAGATCAATGTCTAAATGTTCTTCGGCTTCTCCGGTCTCTTACCATCCCGTAAACGGACGTCCACCGACTTAGAATCGGACTTGACTGCATGACGACGTTTCCTTTGCGAGTATTTAGAATCTCGGTCATCTCCGCGAAGGCCAACTGCCGTTGACCACGCTCGAGCCACTCTCGTCCTTCATGGCTTCCGGCACTGTGATCCGCCGTGAGTATATGTTCCGACGGGACCTTTGACTCGCTCATCTGCCCGTGGTTGGATCCCACCCGAAACCCAATTGTGGGAGCGGCACGCACGATGCTCCGGCGGCAATTTCACGAGGCGCAGCCCCACTATTAATATGGGGTCGGATTTGCGCGGCGGGAGACTAGGCTCACCATGTTCCCTGGCCCTCCCGATGAGCTCGCTAGCCTGGAGGTGCTTAAACCGTGCGTTAAGCCCCACTGCGATCCCTTCCTCGAAAGCGCTGATGCCCTGTTAGCTTGCTCCTGGTGTCCTCATGGATCAACGTTTTCCTCTACACGCTGGAGCTCGTACTGGCGCGGCGCTATTTCCAGTGTCCAAAGCGCCCACCCCTGTACAAAGCTGGCGTTATCTCCCTTCTCTTCTTCGACACTGTGTGCACCTTGACTGTCTGCGTGAACATCTCGTTTTTCCTCCTGGGCCCTCCGCCGGGAGAGACTTTCGAGGTCTCAATGTCGCCAACATCGGTCGTCGTTTTCATGACGTACTGCTCCGCGGCGGTAGAGCAGGCAGTCCTGGCTCATCTCTACTTCTCTTTGTGAGTTGGTCGCATGCAGCCTCGATTTATTCTCACACATTCCGTCCCCAGAACGGGGAACATCATCATCACCGCGTGCATGGGGCTCGCGATTCTTGTCCATGTGCGTCAACAGTTTTGACTGCGTTCTACGAACTGACCATCACAGATGGGCTTCGCTTTCGCCTGTGCGGCCTTAATCATCGTCTTCAATTCTGAACTGAGTGGGGCCCTGATGACCACAAGGCAAGGTTACACATATTGATCCTGACGTTGCGACTGAAGTCGCCCAGTGTCTCTGCCATAGCCTGCTCCGTAACAGACATCTTCATCGCAATCTGCTTAGGCTTCAAAGTGTGGCAAATGCTGAGCCCAGGGGAAGTGCACACCCCTACCCACAGGTATGCATACATCGATTATATTATTTCCACTGATCTTCGCCCTCGCCAGTTTTGCTCGCAAATTCTTGCTTCTCATTCTGAGTGCCGGGTTCATCGTTGTGGTGAACACCCTCGCTATGATGTCGCTGCTCCTGAGCCACAGCTATGGTGCGTGCCCCGCAGCTGCAGCGACGAGCACAATCACATTCGTGGCGCAGTATCCGAATTCTTCCTTTCGTACCAGGGGCGCGTTTACACTCTCGCCCTGCTCGCGAACTTCCTCGTCGGCGTCCATTTCCGCAGAGAAGAAGACATTAGCGTCGGGGAGCCTTCACACAGTCACGTCCCGTTCACTGGCGTGCTGTTCCGCGACATCGAGCGCTCAGACTTGATGCTCAAGACTGCGCCATCCAACACAGACGCGAGCTCAGACGGCGCTGATTCTGGAACGCCATCCGCCAGTAGCACGCCCGCGATGCAGGAATATGGGCAGGAATATGTGCGTCGCAAAAGGAGTCGCACACCTCACCGCTGACTTGCCTCCAGAAAATCCGCCCCGAGCTAATGGACCCCCGACCGTCCATGCGCGTGCGTTCCCAGCCCTAAGACCAGCGCGTTGGCCAACACAATCAATACAATCGTGGACGTTGTGTCTCACGAACATGTGCGGACACCGGCGCCTCCCTCTGATACACGTATGAGTTTTGTTATATTCTACGCGCCCCTTGCAAGTACGTGCCCTGTATCCCTCGCGAAAGTAATGCATGCTTGTCCAATGATGATTTGAAGACCACGGACTCAGGAGGTGCTGCAGCAACTCTTCAACACCAAAACATACAAACTTTCGCACGCGACAAGTCACCAGGTATTTAGGATTGCGATCGTTCCAGATATAGGGCCTGGTTTCTCTCACCGGTATCCGCCCTGCATTCACCCGCTGATGTTATACTCTCCGTTGGCCGCGGCCAGATCGTCTCCTCATCGTCTCCAGAGTGCGGGAGATGAATGCCTCGGTGTCAAATGTTGGTGAGGCGACATGATTAGGAGAAACTTGGATCGAGTTGGGACGGCCAGGAGCAACAAACGCCTGAACTGCGATTGTGCGTCGCGGATCCCTCTGAACGGCTGAGAACCTTTGATCCCAACAGCTGAACCTGTCGTAGCTGCTGCTCGTACCGCTCGCTCTCCCAGCGGCCGCTCTTACCTGCGCGTCAGGTCCTCCACGGCAATCGCTCTCGTTGAGGTTGTATGTGACGTGAATGCAGCCATGTTTCATGTTCGTGACAGGCTTGTGCAGACCAAGAAATTATTCCGCAAGCTTGATCCTCATTGTTCATCCCCTCCAGCTTCCAGCCGCTGAATTGCCATCGCAAGCCCCATCACCTGCAGTGGAGACAGCCCCCGCCTCCCCTTCAGCTCCACCGCACCGTCGAGCATCAGCTCGCGCACCGCGCGCTCGCGGTCCGCGCGGCTCCACCTCGCGACAACGCGCAGCATGCGCATGTCGAATCCCTGTGCGAGGAACAGCGCGCGGTGCGCGGAGAGGTCGGCGCCGGCAACGTCCGAGAGGAAGACGTCGAGAGCTGTTGGGGGCACGGCGGCGCGGCGCGGGAGGGGCAGGGGTGCTGATGCAGGGTGGGCTTGAAAGGGAGACTGCGAAATGGGAGATATGTTGAACGGCTTGTCGATACGTCGGGTGAGGAGGGAACGTACCGGTAGCGCGCTTGTGCGGGGGCCGGGGGACCGGCTTTGGCTGATCTAAGACGCGATATGTGATCAGTGTCCTCAGTTTAAACACGGGTAGATCGTACTGAGGTGAGTGGGGTGGCGCTCTGCGCACCGCGGTACGAAGAGGTCTACGTAGACACTGTTAGATTCTACGACGGTTTGCGAAGATCTGCATAACACACCGACACGCTAACAGAATCCTCAGGGCGCGGTTTCTTGGTCACAGGCACCGCATGAATCAACTCCTGCGTCAAGGCTGCGTGAGTAAACCATCAAAGCGAAAGTCGGAGACGTACAGGGCTTCTGATTGGACTTCTCGGAGAATGTCGGGCGAGTTCGTCGTCGTGAGCCCGCTTCATTCCTGCACTAGATGTGTCTTGCTGGACGGAGGGTCATAATGTGCATAAGAGGGAGGGAACCGGCAAACCTGAAATGTAGCCGCTGGAGAAACTGCCGCAGGTTTAGTCTTCGATGCGGGTGACCTAGCCTGGGCGGAGGGCCGCGGCTGCGTTGGTCAGCCCGGGGTATTCTCCGGGCAGCAATTGTAAACTGCGGACATACCGGAGGGGGTGACACGTTCGCAAAGATGTTCGTGTTCCTAGGTGGTAGGACATTCTTGCTTCCGGGTAGGGGGGATGGTCCTACAAAGGTGTGTCAGACAATGTGGTGGTGAGCGTAGAGGGACGCTTCTCCCACGCGTTTCGACAGTAGCCGCAGGGACGTCTGTAGTCAAACGGGCTGGCTCAGAGATCTGGTTGTGACGATCCTAGGAAGTTTATGAGAGCAATGTTTCGAGGGCTATGGAGATGCGCACCTGCGAATCTTGTTCTTCGTCTGAATTCTGCATGGGGTCCCAGAATTCTGTCTTCGCGGGTTTCTGGATAGGATACGTTCAATGAAGTCAAAGCCTCGACACGAAAAATCGCACGGATGGCCCTGCGCTGGCAGGTGGCTTGCGCACTGACATTCCCGCCGCCGAATTGCTTGTGACAGAAGCCAGAATCCCGACTTTGGTGTCCTCCTCGTCGGAATCGAGGATCTCGATCACGGGCGGAGGCAGCGCCGGATGTACGATACGTTTGCGCGGCGGGAACTTGATTTTATACTCGGGGTCCACATGGTCGTAGTCCTTGGAGAGATCGTCCGCCGGCGTGTAAGTATTGTCGAGGGCCCGGTTGATTGCATTTACGCGGAGACCAAAGATCGTACCGAGGTGAGTAGCAGACCAGCCGTGTTCCTTCATGATGCGACAGATTGACCGTCCCTCGTGGTTGAGCAAGCGGACATGGTATCTGCGGTGGCATAGCCGTGAGCTGATGACAAGAGGAAAAAACGCGGCGGACACACCCACGCTTGACTTCGATGGACTTGGTAACCGGGCGGTTGTTTTCAAAGTGCCAGCATGTTGGGTTGTCGCGGGGCCCAGTATCGCTTTCATACCCAGATTCTACGCTGTCGGACATGATGGTCAAATGCAAGTCAAATGCAAAAAGGGAGAAACGTGGCAGTGCCGCGGGACTTGCTTGGCTCTGTGTCGTTACACCTGCTGATACAAACCGATGTCGGGCCGGAATAGGAGTAATGCTCTCACCTACTCGTCCCAAACTTCAAGCGGAACTTAGAATCCATTTTTCACGAAGCCGAAAAATCGCAAATCATCCCGTTTTTTGACGCAAGTACTTTTCCACTGAAAAATAACACTCATCGATGACATTGTTCGATGATCGCACCAGTGATTGAGTCACTTTCGGCCCGAGTCGAGACCCTCATATCAAGCTGTAGGAGTCATCGATCCTCACCGAAAGAAGTCGCTGCGACCCACCTACAGTGTCGGTGGCAGGGAATCTGAAAAAGAGGCTCGGCTGAGGTCAATGATCTGTAGAAAATGAATTTCAGACAAATTTCAGATGCACCGAAAGCGATAGTTTCACTGTTTCAGCTTCCCATCTGGAATGTAAGCCCAAACAAACTGTATTATCGAATATGACCTTGCCTTGAGACTCCAACATAAGTATTTCGGTCCTCTGGCAAATTCTTTGACTCGCTTTCTGAGTCAATTCTGAGTCTCCTCGGCCTCCGTGGCACGTGGCTTCTTTTTTTCTTAGCTCGCTGCCATAATCATCCACGTGCACAATCGTCCCTTCGCAAGTCGCCAGGTCTCTGAAAAGTAGGCGGCTGTAGGCCCCACCCTCGATGAGGTGCGCTGAATCTTTCACTTTCTCCTGAAAGTGATTCATCATTCGACTCCTGCCACCTGCCAGATGCCTGCCTCTGTGCTGGAAACTTGCCCGAAGTGCGGTTTCGATGGATCCACATCCAGGCCCGAGCCCGCGCCCTTTCCTGCGCATTTGCTGAGCACGAATGAGCCTCCCACATCTCTAGAGGCTTCAGTGCTTGGCGAAGCTTTGAAAGAGCATAGGGCATACATCGCGCGACTCGACAATACAATCGACGAGCTGCAGGCGATGCTCGCCACCCAGCGACGCCGGCGACAAGCTGCGACAGACCAAATCCGCTTAGGGACCACGATTCTGTCGATCGCCCGGCGTGTTCCTACCGATATACTCGTGGAAATCTTCCAGCGCACAGTTCCCGACGAACCACGGAAGCGCCATACCGAACGGAGTCCCTGGGTGCTGGGACGTGTCTGCAGCAGGTGGAGATTGATCTGTCGATCGCTCCCGAAGATCTGGGTACATCTGGATCATAAACTTCCGCTGAAGATGCTAGAGGTCCATCTAGCGCGCTCATTGCCGCACTTGCTAACTGTCGAGATCGGTTTCCCGGATACCCCATCGCTTAGGTTGTTGCTGGCCTCGTCGAAACGCTGGGAGACGGCCGACGTGGACATGCCGTGGCTCCCATTCATCGAGGACATGCTCCACGCGCACTGGCAGTTCCCTGCGCTTCGCCGACTGAAGTACAACGACAAGTCCGGACAACACGCCTTGAAGGCGTTCTCCATTGCACCTGCTTTGCGCGACGTGGTACTATCGGGGAACGCTTCGCTCGAGCTCCCCTGGGCCCAGCTCGAGCGCCTTAGCATGAAGTTCTCCGCCACCATCGGCCTTGCAGAACTACGCACGGCGAAAAATCTTGTGGAGCTTACCATCATGGGCCGCCCCTACCCCGTCGAACCCTGCGCGGATCTGGAGCTCCCGCACCTGCGCACTCTACTAATCAAGGACGGAAAGTTTCTGCCATCCCTGGTCCTGCCCGCGCTGGAAGATCTGTACATCTCCGTCGATATCTCCTCCGTCCCCGCGTTCATCGAGCGCTCCGGGTGTCCCCTGACTCGCTTCACAACGGACGTGCAATGCAAATCCGGAGACGTCCTCGCGATCCTCGAGCGCGCACCGGGTCTTGTAGATGCATGCATCAGCGGGTTGCAAGATGCGCACCACCTCCTTACGCAGCTCACCGTCCCGCGCGACCTATGCACGTACGAGCGCCCGGTTGCCCCGGCGCTGCGCGCGCTCGTGCTGAGCAACATCAGGGACGCCGCAACGTGCGCGCAGGTTGTTGCAATGATGGAATCGCGCCGCGCGAGCGCTGCGTGCTCCACACTCTCACTGTGCGTGCTCGACTTCCTCGTGCAATGGGGAATCAACCCGGAGTCGCTTCAGACGCTCGCGGTGCTCCGTGACAAGGGTTTCGAGGTCGAGTGGCTCAATGGATCGCGTTCCATGGAGCGGTACCGGGGTTGGCGGTCGCGGTTTCCCTAGGCCCCCGGCGGGCGTAGCAGGCGTTATTAGGACGGCACATCTTCTTTTGTTTCTTTACCTGGGTTCTGTGTATTCACTGTCTTGTAAATCTCTCAATAGCAGCATCTCTGTTGAGTTTGGAAGGAGGAAGAGGAGGTTCTTGTACCGCGGAGTAGTATACAGATCCTGATTCCCAGATCTTTCCTAGCAAAAAAGAACAGCTGGTTAGTTATGTTCACCGTGTTAGTTGGTTAGGTCTCCGTGTTCGAGTGCTGAATCGAAGGATTGCCAATGAATCAGCATAACTATCGCGATTTGCGATGGCATCACGTCCACATCAGCGCATCACTGATCGCCGAAGTATAACATAGTTCAACGACTTGTCAACGACAATCGGCACTTTTGCGGCAAGTTTCTGTGTTCGCAGCTTGGATCAGGGATAGGTGTAGCTTTTGCGCTGCATCTGAAGTAGCTTCCTGTGTACCCTCTTCCGTCGCCTGGGGCACTGTGTCGGCTGAAGCTCACACGCTGGAACTGTTCGAGACCGAACACTGCCGACATAGATGGAATGCGGCATTTGGTCGTAGCAGCAGCAGCACTCTAGTCTGGTTGGTTCCCGGTACTTTTCTAGATCTCCGCCTCCAAGACTCAACGATCGCCAAGCCGGTTAACGGAAGCCGATTGCGGTTCATATCCGTGCCAGTGTCTCATTAACATTTTGATAATATACATTCCCCGTGGAACCCGAACTCACCTGCATTATTGCTGAAGTGTTTCCAAAACGAAGGAAGCCGTCGACGGTGAGCTGAGATACGTCTAGCCATTGCCAAGGAATTGGGTGTATAGACGCGGTGGTCGGAAATAGGAAAATCCGATCACCGCCTCCTCCGCTGCTAGTCACAAAACATTGCACCGCTCTTTGTCGGCACTGAGAGCTGCGCCTATGCCCGTGGAACCCGAGGCCACCCGTGCCGCCCGCACAGATCCATGCTTCCAATAAAGGAGCACCATGGCGCGGGCATACCTCATTCTCCCTTCCACTTCCCCACATTTTTTTCCAACCTTTTGCAGCACTAGCACTCCCGATGTTCATCTTCCAGCTGCTCTCCGCTCTTTCATCCGCGGTCCTGCTCGTGTCTGCTGTCCCGACTCCTTATGCGGACGGCTGCAGCACCACCGGGGTGACGATGGACCTCCCCGTAGGTCAAACGCAGCTCGTTGAGCCCAGCACCGCGCCGCTTTTCGTGACCCTCGGCGTCGGCATCCAGAACTACACTTGCAACGCAGCCACTTCTAAATACACGTCCGTAGCATCTGCCTATGTATAGTTCGGGCACGGCTGACGAGTTGTCACTTCCAGCTCCACCGGTGCGGTCGCCACGCTGCTCGATCTCTCGTGCGTGGCCCATACGCCTGCCTTCTCGAACGTGCAAACCGTCGCGTATATTGCCTGGGCCGCGGCTCCCTCCGGCGTCTCCCTGGACAGCATCATTCCGGACGTCTGCGCATCCGCTATCCTCGGCGTGAGTCCCCTCGCTTATTGTGCCGCGCTCGGAAGCTGACCCCGCACACAGTACCACTACTTCGTCCCCGCCGCCTCCGGCACGGGTATCACGCCCAAGTGGGATTTTTCCGCCTCCAACCGCGGCTTCGTCCTCGGCGCAAAGGTCGGTGACATTCCCGCGCCCGCGCCGGCGAGGGATGTCGACTGGCTTGCACTCAACAACGCCGGGGGCGACCTCGCGCAACAGATCTTCCGCACCGACACCGTGAGCGGCCAGCCTTCAACTTCCGTGAGTTTCTTTGTGGATCTGGGAATTGTGCTGATTGGGTGGAACGCAGTGCATTGCGGGCTCAGCGGACATCAGCGTCAAGTACACCGCTAAATATCTCTTGTACTGAGCGGACTTTTTCTCTTCTACGGAGTCCTGTGTTGAGTTTCACGATATCGATAATATACTGGCCCTTGTATGAGTCTCTGCGGCTTCCTCTTGATCTGAATCTCTCTCACGTCGCATGTGAGTCATTCTGTCCATGCTGGTTATCATATCGTCAGAGGAAAACAAAGAAATATGGGAAGCATGTGACATTACTGTACTATTTCGACCGAGCCATGTAACGTGTAACGGCAGGTGTTCATTTTTATAGGTGTTCATTTCTCGGCAATCACATCAATACTCCCTTAAATGGTAGTCCGGCGGATGCCGGCCGGGTTTTTTGCGCACTTTTAGGCCTATTTGGGCGTCAAAAGCTCAATATAACCGTAACAGGTACCCAAAGTGTTCAGTTCAGAGCGTCATGTAACGTGTAACGTGAACACTCGGTCGAAATAGTACAGTATGCTGACATATGTCCGGATGCGAACACTACTTAACCCCTAACCTGCCCGGAGCACACCGTGTGCGACCCCCCAGGGATGTACTCGCTCTGCACCTCAACGATGACGCAGCATCGCTCTTCGCGGTCAATTGCAAGCGGTGGCTTAAATAAAACGGGACTTGAAAAACCCGTTGTTCCTATTTGCAGCGCTTCCCACCCTGAGACGCCAAGTCCAAACTCGGCATAAAAAAAGAGTCAAGAACAGCCTTAGAACACACTTAACGGGTTCCCTCCTCAATTACCGCCGCACATCATGTGCTACCCGCTTTTAGTCTCTTATAATCTCTTATAAACAGACCCTACAACAATTTTGGAGCTCGTGCCTCGCTTTGTTGTACATAACCCGCGGCCTTGAAGTTGATGTGCTCGCTCAAAGGTATTATGATATTGATCCACACTGCCATCTACTTTTCAGGAGAGAATTTCTGCTCGACTTCAGCTGGACAGTACTACTCCGCCGCTGTAACTTGTATCAACTCTCCGACACAACCTGGACACAACTTGAACTTAGACAAGAGGTACCGGATCGGATCAGATGTCCGGTTCGGCTAAAGCCTATCGGCCGCCGATCGGGCGGGAATTTTTTCGGTTTGATACGTGACAGCTGAATCACGTCACGCACCGCTTCAGCACGACCACCACTGCCAGAGACGATTGACGAGCGAAATGCCAGCTAGTCCAGCGGAAACGGGGCTTCTCAACGAAAGCGAACTTGAAGCCCCTCCTATGCACACCGCCGCACAGCTCCGCGCGCATCTCACCGACATCGAGCGGGATATGGCCGACGTGGAGGGGCGGACGGCGGAGGAGATGGCGCGTCTGCGTAACAAGAAAGAGGCAACTCTGCAGAGCCTGGCCGCCATCGTCTACCCTGTCCTCACTCTTCCTCCAGAGGTCATCGCTGAAATCTTCCTGCACTATGTCCACGGCCGCCCCTCTGGCCACCCGCCGAGATTGACTCGCATTTGCAGTTCGTGGCGGGCGATAGCGATCTCAGCCCCCGGCCTTTGGAATCGATTTGTCGGCGGATCGGCTACGTGGGACGCCCAGAAACTTTTGCGACGATTTCAGATGTGGCTGCCCCGCGCGGGCGGCCTGCCTCTCATTGATGTAGCGGTCACGTTGCCCTCATTCGGCCGGCAGGACGCGGCTCTCTCGAGCCTCGCGCAATACTCCTCTCGGTGGTCAACTCTCGAACTGCGTTCCAGCCAACCTATTTACTTCCCTGCCGACAGCCTCCTTGCCCCTCTTTCATCGCTCAAAACGCTTAAACTCGATGTGCAGTGGCCCGCTGGTAGCGCTTCCGCTCCTTGCATGACTGCGTTCCTTGATGCACCAATGCTTCGCGACGTTTGCCTCAGATCGGGGCTTCCTCTCACGCGAGTGTTGCTCCCTTGGACGCAGCTTACAGCCATCGAGCTTTGGGGTCAATCCGTCGATGAGGGCTTGGCCATCCTCGCGCAAACCTCGAGTCTCGAAAGGCTCTCTTGTGCTCTTCACACCTGGCCCACGAATGCGCCTGCGCAGCCCCCAGTCACCCTGCCATATCTCCGGCTTCTCATGGTCTTGTGTGATGGAGATCTAACGCCTCTCGGCCGTCTCACTCTTCCCGCCCTCGAGCACCTGGAGGTCTATGAGATATCCCAAGCGGCCAGCATCCTCATGAACGCCTTCTTCGAGCGCTCCCAGTGTTCTCTCCGCTTCCTGACCCTGATTCAGACGAGCTTCACAGACGCATACGAATGCTTCTGGTCGCTGCCCTCCATCATCGAGCTCAACCTGCAATTCTGCCAATGGTCCCGAAAAGACCTGAACGACTTCTTCGAATGGATCTCCACCAACGAGACGCTCCCCGGCCTGGAGACGCTGCAGATCAACCAGCCCGAGTTTGATATCGACCTGCGCGTTATGACGAAGACCGTCGCACGGAGGTGGTACGGCGTGAGAGGGACAGCGAAGCTGAATACCCTCCGCTTGTCGGCTGACCGTAGTGGCGGGGCTCATAACACGGTCAGAGCTGCGCCAGTGACGTTCCCTGAGTGGAAAGCTCAAGGGCTCGATATCGAAACCACCAACCTGCCGGAATGGACGACGGAGGACATCAATGCATACCTGGTAAGCGCCGCCGCCTTCTTCTGCCGTTCCCTCTGACATGAACCGCAGAAATATGAATCTGCGAGGTATGTTCGTGTCTCGCAAGCTGCGACTTCCTGATGGTAAACAATCACGACGGACCGCCGCCGCATGCGCTCACTGACTGAGTTTAGGTGTCCCGCCGAATTTCAATGGCATGTGCCTGTACAAATCGCACCCACATCATTCCCTCCTCCTGCATCATCGGGGCGCAATCCCGCTCGTTACCTATTCGATTCATTTACATGAAACTTCTCACTGATTCAATTATACATTGTATGCATCAATGCATTGTTTTCGAAGCGTTCATGTCAAGGTTCCATCGCTCAACCCTATAGTATTCAAGTCTACTTCAGAAGACCCATCTTCCAGCTCTCCCCTCTTGCGGTTCTCAGAGCACTCGCGAGAAGTACACTTTTTCCCTCAAATGATAACCTTGTCAAAATCATTCAAGCACTACTGTTAATAACTTCCTTACACTCGAACTTGAAGTATCGCAATGCACGACGGACAGCCGCACAAAACTATAGTACTGGCGCAAGCTACCGGGCAGCAAGCGCGGGAATAATCGCAAGACGTGCTGTGGTCGATAGAGCTTATGTCGCGATCGACGAGAGACTCAACTACGTAGGATGAACTGCTCAACCTTTCGGGAGCAAGCGGCGCACCGGTCCGGACTCCGTATGCGGTACCGCGCCACGTGAGACTTGTGCTTGGTCGTGCTTGCGCCGCTTAGGTCATCGTCTCTCCACTACGCGCCTCCATGTGCATATATCGACGGGCGCTCACTGGCATCACGGTCTTGCGTCAATGGGCCTCCGACACGCACAGATGGCCGCAACCTCACTCTCGCTGGATGCGCGGAGCGGACTCCAGTCGGCGTCGGCGCGATCCATCATCCCAGTCCTTCGTCCCTGCTTGAGCGACGTGGACGACTCGACATGAAGCGGCTTATTCAACGTCTCAGGCTTCTCGCCGCTCGCCCTGCGCTGTGCGACCCCGCACCCCCTCCACCCCTCTCAGCCGGATTCTGCGCGGGGAAAAGAGGAGGCAGTAGTGTGCGTCCCCTTCTCCTTCCCCTGCAGGACTCCCCTCTATCTCCCCAGCACACCGGATCCTGCCTTCCTTCCCTGGGAGCGGACTTTGGGACGGCTCGAGTCTCGCTCTCCGAACACCACGCCCGTGCGTCTCGCTGTACATGTAGCGCCGACGTGCGCGACCTTCAGGAGACGGTGTGGCGCGCTGCGCACGCATGATCCATAGGTCATCCCGTCGCGTCGAGGCCATCCTGTCCCATTCCTGCGTCCTACCCCGGAAGTAGGGGGCGCTCCCGCCGACCGCCACGCGCACGCGTGCGCTCGGACAATTTGCGCTCTTGATTCCTGCTGCAGTGCGCATGTGGAAGGTCGCCAGCGCTTCCCGGCGCGCATATATATGTGCTGACACTGACGAGTTGCGAGTATGCGGATCTGGTCGCGAGCTGCCTATGCATCTCCGGTTTTCAGCGCGCAGCGTGATGTATTGATATGCGCACCCGCGGAGGCCGATTCCCGAACGCCGATAGACGCCGACGTTCGATGTTCATGGGGATTCTCCAACTCACATTTACAGTGTTTGATCATTCGACTCCCGGGTGGCCGGTCAAGACGGTGACTCTAGTAGAAGCCGGCTTCGATATGTCCGAGTCGTTCAAAGGCGCGTACTTACCTCCAGTCCGTGTCCGCCGTACTTACTTGCTTACCATCCCGAATTTGATCCTGCATACCGCCCTGATGGCGTATGCGCCCGCAAGTAGCCGCAAGTCTCAACGAACATGAGCGTCGTCCAATCAGATCATCGGTCAAGGCACGCCCAAATCACAATCAACTTGCGCATCCACGGAGTCAGCGTCTGTGATAGGCACCGCTACCCCCTTCGCCCCGCTTCCATTTTTCGGCGACGATGATCCTGCGTGCAAAACTGTAGCTGCGCGCATGTGGATCAGTGTGGATCCGCGTGACTGATCTCCGGGTGATTTCCGCGGCGTGACACTGATTGCAAGTTTGAAGCTGGAGATTATCAGCGGACGCAAAAATTAAAAGGCGGCGATTGGACCTTGCGCGACGACGATCAGGACTAAATTTCGGAGGTGATGTGCATGACGCAGCCGTGCATTCGCTTACTGATTGAGGACGGCCGTAGCAGACTCCCTGTGCGCGCGCCAGCTCTTCCACAAACCCAAACGCGCTGGTTGAAGGCTTTTCTGCGCGGATTGTCTACCATTTGAATTTTGTGGGGCGTGTATGTGCTTATCTCGCACCTCGCTGCTATGGTTCCAGGATGGATGGGATCTCCGAAGCGTGATCGATGCCCATTGTTGGGCAAACGCGACCCACGCAGATCTGATCCAATATCTATTCCGCGCACCTCCAACACCTCCTTGCACTTCTTAACTTCCCTCGCCCTCCCACTGCCGCCCGCGCGATGTTATCTTCCCTCACCCCTACCCGCCGCAGGGGCCTGCGCGGCGCGTCCCACAAGGCCTCGCGCGAGCAGCTCCCCGCCGACTCGCTGCACTCCGTCAGCAGCCGCGCCACGACTTCCTCCGCCACGACCTCCCTCAGCGACGACCAGTCCCCCACCACCTCTCTGACGTCCCTCTCGTTCTCCACGAACTCGCGCGCCGCGCCCCTCTCCCCCATCGAGGCCCTCAAACTGCGGCTCGGTGCGTCCCCACGCCCCGCCGCCCCGCGCCCCCACTAACTCCCGCGCCCAGCCGGCCCGAAGCACGCGCGTAGCGCCTCCGCTGCGTCGATGAGCGGGCCCACGACGCCCGTGCGCGTCGTCGGCCGCGGCGGGCAGGGCTCGCGCCCGCGCACCGTCCCGCTCGCCCTCTCCGCGCCTACCTCTGCGTCCGCGTCCACCACCTCCGCATCCACCACCTCCACCGAATCCCTTCCCCCTGCAGCCGCCGCCCTCCCCGCCTCGGCAATCCACCGGAGCGCCTCCACCTCCACCGGGCCGACGCGCATCGTCGGCCGCGGTGGCGTCGGCTCGCGCCCACGCGGGCTGGTCTCCGCCGTCTCGAACCCCGCGCTCGCGGCCGCGACTTTGTCCGCCCCCGTGCCCGAGCCGCCGCGCCCCGCAGCAGCAGCAACCCTCATCCAAGAAACC
Organism: Mycena belliarum; assembly: GCA_029282135.1. Lineage (NCBI taxonomy): Eukaryota > Fungi > Basidiomycota > Agaricomycetes > Agaricales > Mycenaceae > Mycena > Mycena belliarum. The sequence goes on from JARJCN010000016.1 coordinate 117,098, forward strand.
GCCGTCCCTACCGCGCCGGTCGTCTTCCGCCCCGCGGGCCGCGGCGGCGCGGGCTCGCGCCCCCGTAAGGCCAAGCCGGTCGCATCTTCTCCCCCGTCTGCCCCGCACCCCGAGCCTGGCGGGGCCGGGATGGGCAGGGACTTCAAGTTCCCGTGGAAGGGCAAGGGCAGGGCGCACGTCCCTTCGCTCTCCCCCGCTGCCGCTGCCGCCGCCGCATACACGGGCGCGGGCGCGGGCGGCCTGGAGCGATCGGACTCGCGCAGCACGTTCGCGAGCGATATCCAGTTCGCGGTGCCGGCGGCGCGGGGGCCGCAGGGCGCGCGCCGTGTGGAGCAGGAGCCCGCGCCGTATCACAGCTTCGATTACAACTTCGGGGCAAGTGGGAGCGGGAGCGGGGGCGGAGGTGGGGGCACGGTGCGCGCGCAGGGGCAGAGCAAGCTCGCGCGAACGCTCGGCGCGGAGTACGCCGGCGTGCCCGCACCCGCACCCGCGCCCGACGCGCGGTATCGCGCGCTTGCTGACGAGGCGCGCGCGCGGTATTATGCGGAGCGGGAGCAGCGGGAGGCGCAGGTCCAGGGGTCGTGCTCTGAGGGAGATGGAGATGACCCTGATGGAGATGAAAATGGAGATGGAGACGACGCGCACGGGCGTGGGCGCCGGGCGAGCTCGATGTACGGGTACGACTACGACTACGACACGGCTGGCGGCGGCACGGATGAGGTGCTCGGAGCGCTGACGTTCGCCGCGCCCAGCCCCAGCCCGACGCCCCCCGCGCGCCCGGGCTTCGCGGCGCTGTACCCCACGTACGAGTACGAGTACGGGGGCGGGCACGATGGCGAGGGCGCGCTCGCGGGGCTCACCTTCACCTCGCCACACCCATATCCACACCCGCACGCATACCCGCACCCGCCTCCGAGCCCGCACACAAACCCACACCCACACCCAAATCCGAACCGCGCGAGCGTGGCGTCCGCGGCGTCGGCGTCGTCCGCGGGCACGCTGCACGTGCAGCCGCGCTTCTCGCTCGCGTCGTTCGCGTCGGGGGATTCTGGTGGGGCCGCAAGGGGGAGGGAGAGCCTAACGCCGACGCCGATGTCGCCTTCACGCGCGTCCATGTCCTCTGCGGCCGGCGTAGATCGCGGGAGCCAGGGCCGGGGCGGGGAAGCCAGCGGGGCGTTCCCGGACTTCGCGCGCTGGGACGCGGAGTCCGTTCGATCAGCGGACGGGTGGGACGCGCAGTCCGCACAGTCCGTTGAGATGTGGGACGGCGAGTACCACGACGCGGAGGACGGCGGCACGCCCGCGCACGGGCACGGGCGAGCGACGCCCGTCCCCCGCGCCCTCTCTCCCTCCTCTTCCTCTTCCTCTTCCTCTATACCCTCATCATCTATACCCTCTATATCGATACCCTCTCCTCCCGCCCCGTCGCAGAATGCGATCGGGACAGGGACACACGATGCGGCGCGCTTCGCGTCGCCGATGCAGACGTTGCCGCTGTTCGTCGTCGCGCCGGCGGGGTGGGAGTTCGCCGCGCCGCCTTTCCGGGGGGGTGTGGGTGCAGGCGACGCTGGGGCTGCTGCGGGCGAGCACGGGCACGAGGCGGGGGCGGGGGTAGGCACGGATGAGAAGGGGAAGGAGATGTGGACGGGGCCAGACTGGACGGGGGAGTGGAACCGCACGGACGTGCGCGCTGTGATCGCGGGGCTGCGGAATCTGCGGTGAGCGGACGGGGGTACGCTAGGATATGATATGCACTACACTAGATTTAATCTGTTTATTGGCTATAAGTAGTGGCTGGCCTGTATGCATATGGGCTTTTGTGTGTCTCGACGAAGCGACTGAGACGAAGAGCGCCTGAGCGATACTTACTGAGGCCAGATCTATTTGCTAGTTCACTTTCGGGGTGCTCGGGCGCGGGAGCTTGAGACGGCGTTTCAACGGCGTTCACGAGACCTGCGTGCCTCGATTGGAGGCGCCATCGCCTTCGCCGAGTTCGCGAATCATCGGCAAGGGGAGACCTGAAATGGGGGCCTTGGGTCCGTATGGGTGAGCCACCGAGTTCTCGAGTGGATGCATGTTGGACAAGTACTGTCTAGACAAGTACTAGACACTACAGAAGATTCATGCATGCAATAAATAGAGGCTGGGCGCTGCAGAGTGTTCAATGAATTGAATGATAGTAGACAAGCGGCATTGTATTCGCATTCTTCAGAAGGAAGGAGATATTTGGGGGTGATTTGCATTGCGTGCCATCTACATCAATTTGGCGGGGCACCTATACTCAGTCAGTACGCGTGTGCGGCGCTCCGGTGCAGCGATTTACCATTAGGGAGCCGCAGCGTGCGAGACACAAAAATGCCTCGCAAGTTCATCCCTCTGCGGTTCGTGTCAGAAGGGAACGGCAGAGAAAGGCGACGACGCTACCAGTGTTTCATTATCGACGTTCGACAGGTTGGTGGTTTCGATATCGAGCCCTTGCCACTCGGGGAACACAACTGGCGCTGCGCTGAACGGTCTCGTGAGATGAGCCTCGCAAAAGCAGGGGTCGGCCGACAAGCGGAGGGTTCTGAGCCGCGCCGTCCCTGCCACACCACGCCACCTTCGTGCGAAGGCCGTCGTCATCAAGCGCAGGTCCATGTCGAATTCGCGCTGGTTGATCCGCAGCGACTTCAGGGCAGGAAGAGTTTTGGTGGTGCAGAGACATCGGAGGAATTCGTGCAGTTCCTTCCTAGACACCTCACGGACGTCGAGTTGCTCGAGGGCGGGGAGAGTAAGAAGACCGATGAGCCTTAGACCTCTGAATGTGTCTATCAGAAGCCGGAGGTGTGGAAGCGTGATTGGGGGCTGGACAGGCACCTCAGCCGTGTACCAGCCCTGAATTCCACAAGAGAGTGTTTCGAGACTCGAGGTTTGTGCGAGGATTTCCAAGGCCCGAAAGATGGGTTGGTACCCCAGCTCGAGGGTCGTGAGCTGCGTCCAAGGCAGCGATACTCGCGAAAGATCAAGCCCCGATCTGAGAGAGACTTCGCGAAGCATTGGTGCATCAACAAACGCAGTAATGGGACCAGCGAAAACGCCCGTGTACGACCGCAACTCGAGTTTGAGCGTTTTGAGCGAGGAAAGAGGGGCAAGGAGGCTTCCGGCAGGGAAGTAAAGTGGCCGAGTGAATGTCAGGTCGAGAACCGACCACCGGGCAGAGTGCTGCGCGAGGCTCGAAAGAATCGCGTCCTGCGGAGCATATGAGGGTAACGTGATCGATAAATCAAGAGGCAGGTCACCCGTGCGGGGCAGCCACATCTCCAGGAAGTCCAATAGTTCGTCGGAGTAGAATTCATGACCTACAAAGCGTATTTCATTCCAGAGGCCGGGGGTCGAGAGCGCTGTAGCCCGCCACGAACGGCAAATGCTAGTCAATGTCGACGGGTGGCCAGAGGGCTGTCCGTAGACATAGTGCAGGAAGATCTCAGAGATGATCTCTGGAGGCACAGTGACGACCGGGTAGACGATGGCGTCCAGGCTCTGTAGAATCGCCTTTTTCTTGTTACGCAGACGTGCCATCCGCCTCTCCAAGTGGGCCATTTCTCTCTCGATGTCGGTGAGATGGGCGCGGAGATGTGCGGTGGTGTACACAGGAGGGGATTTGCTTTCGGTGGAAACCCCCGTTGCCGCTGGTTTAGCTGGCATGTCGCTCATCAATCTGTTGAGGAGGTGATTGCGGGCCGGATTTACCGTAGTATTTAGATCGTGTTTGTACATCAAATACAGGAGTTTCTCTGCTTGTTCCATACCACCACAGTCGCCGACGGCTTCGACTTCAACAGATTCGCAGTCAGACTTCGCCAACTTGCCATTTCTAGTCGGCGGTCTACAGTCAGCAGCCCGGTCCGGCCTGGGGTGCAGCATTGGGCTCCCTGCCATTGACCCCTATTCAACCCTCACGCCTCGAGCTCTCTCTCCGTCGCTTCGGGGGGACTCCCTGTGCTCTATCTCCTCGCCAGCAGCCACTTTATTCGCCCTCATCTTCGTCCCATCACCGATTCGTCCGCCCAAATCGCAATTCTCGTTGAATCGGAATTTTCGCGAGGGGGAGTATAGGGATAGGGGACGGCCGAGGGGAATGCGAGGTCGGTCTGGCTGGAACGGGTGGTAGGACAGGTGGAGTGTCCAGGACTCCCTGGGATGCACACAATCCAGGGGGAGGGAGGGAGAAGAGAACTATGGGAGGCAGGTACAGGTGCGGGGATAGCTTCTCCGTGCCAATCAGATGCCGCCGAACGACCAGGGGGACGAGGGGAATACGCGACCGAAGGCCTGCGTGATGCGCATGGTGGTCAAGGCGCTTCTCAGTTCTGGCCTTGGATCGGCAAGGGCATCAGTGTCGACGCGAGGGATATTTCGCAGGTGTCTCAAGCCTCGTCGCACATGCGTGGAAGTCTCGCGCTTTGTCGCTTACCGTTACGACACGGGGATCTCGCGCATGTTCGCGCAAGGACGCAGAGGTTCTTTGCGCGAGGGGGAGTGTTGAGGAGGTGATTGCGGGCCGGATTTACCGTAGTATTTAGATCGTGTTTGTACATCAAATACAGGAGTTTCTCTGCTTGTTCCATACCACCACAGTCGCCGACGGCTTCGACTTCAACACAATCGACTCTGGTGGTGGTGGCACTGAAGCGCTGCGTGACGGTGACTTACATGTGACGCGTGACGCATCAAACTGCAATTTTCGCCGCGCGGCCGATAGGCATTAGCCTGATCGGACATCTGATCCGATCCACTATTCTCGCATGTATGTAGTACTCAAGTAGTACTTGACTCAGACATTGCTTGTCCAGATGGTAGGAATGGCCGGCGAGGGGCGGGTCACAAGCAGCAGCTGCTGCAGGACAGATTTTATATACACAAGACAGTGTATGTCCTGTCATGCATACTGAAGTCAGTACTGCAACTTGAAATGTTTCTTGAAGCGATCCGGATTTGATTCGGATTCAAGAATCAAGAATAGTGAATTCGGGAATTGGCCACACCGGCAAACTGACTGGCGCTACAGCCCTCGGCATACTTGGGTAGGTAGGTAGAATTACATGGGAGTTTGAATGTTGCCGTCACTGCGGTTTGCACTGAATATAGTCTCTCTTGACAGACTCCCTCGCTCGTTCCTCGTTCTGGACATGGATGTCTGCTCCGGTATACTTGACAGTATGTGACCTAGGCCTGTGAGTACATGTGAGTTATGCAATGACCATGTCTCCCCAGATTTTATAACAAAGTACTGTCAGGTGGACTCAGGTCATATTCAGTGCTGCCCCAGGTGGAGGAGGGCTCACAAGTGGGTATTACAGTTGCATCGCAAAGCTGCAGTCACCTCTGACCCAAGCTGCGAAGGCAGAGATAGCCGCAAAAAGTGCCGATTGTGCTGAACTGTTCATCCAGTGGAAGCGCTGATTGAAATTCATTGCCATTCTAAATCCTTTGAATTTAGCAAGAGTAAAATCGAAGACAGTGAATTCAACTCTCTTTCTTACAGCTGTTCTCGAATCTCGGTCTTTTTTGGATGGGTAATGTGAGAATTAGCCTACAAGCTTATGTGCTCCTCCGCCTTCCAAAGTCAACACAGACAGTGCTTCTATTGAGAAATTTTGGGAATAGTAAATACACAGAGCCCCGGTGTAAGACAAGATATGACCCAAACCTGCTACGCCGGCAATCTAGGGATACCGCGACCGCCAACGAGGCTCCCTCAAAACCGACACCGCGACACCGCGGCTAGGTTTGATCGACCTCATGAAAAACCGACACACGCACTTATTTACTTTGAACCCCGACACGTTGCCAAGCCCTGCCCCGGCCGAATTGGGTTTCTTACTTACCCTCGATTGAGGAACCGTCGGATGAAGCCAGCCCCATTCGGCTGCGCAAGCAAGTGCCTTCCAACGACCCGAATGTCTGGTGACAGAACAGTTGCTTCAAAGTTCCTACTTCCACTGAATATGCTGCCACATATCTCAGAGTCAAAAGGAAATTATTATTCTGGCGGAGAACTGAGTACGGTACTATGGAATATCGTAGCACGTCAACGCGCCGAGCCCGAAACAGACACAAGCCCCGCCCCGCCACAGCCCGCCCCCGCCCACGACGCCGCGCTCCGCGCGAGTCAACAGACACGCCGAGAGTGCTGGCGTAGAGCTCTTCGCAGCGCTGCGTGTCACCGCTGCGCCGCCTCCCGCCCGTAGCGCGAACAACGCAAGTTGGGGGAGCGCGCCCCCAGCTTCACGGTGCCCACCGGATGCGGAGCAGCGCGCGAGGCGAGGGGGGCGGCGGAGCGGCACCTCATCCGTGTCCTGCCGCGCATCCATCCCGGTGACATGTTTGCATCACCCGCCCTGCCGCGCCGTCGCGATGTGCCGAGCGAGCGCAGAACGCCACGCAAGTTCGCCCAGCGTCGTCGCGAGCGGACGTCGCGCTTGCCGCCACCCACTCGCCCTGCCAAGTCCGCGCCGCCGCGATTCTGCGTCGCGCGATCCGTCGAGCGAGCGCAGAACGCCGGCTAAATCCACCGCGCAAATCGCACGCGGCCATTCCCGACGTGCCGCTCGCTGCGCCTCCGAAAGCCACCGCGGACTCGCCCGAGTCCCGCTCGACTCGCGCGTGTCGAGCCCGACGATCCGCCGACTTGCGCGGCGATGGCCGCGGCGGAAGTTGATTCTGAAGGGCGGCGTGAGAAAACCACCGCGGGACTCGCCAGGCGAGCGCGGCCACTCCGAATGTGTGCTGTGGAGGGCGCGAGCGGTGCGGACGCGAACTTACCAACCAAACACCCGTGCTGTACACCGATAGCATCAGCGCGCCCGTGGTGATACAATGAGCGGGGGTTATTGAATGACAGGACGGCTACGCACCTGTGAGGACACCACCGCTGCTGTCGCTGCCCCCTCCTCCCATTGCCCTGTGCCGCACATTACGTCAATGCATCAAAGGAAACATTGCAGACTTACCTCGTTGTCGAGCTGCTCCAGAACGGTGCCCGAGAGGCGCGTCAACAGCGCTGCGAGGGCCTCCATTGCACGACGTCGCGGCGGCGAGATGGTGGGCAGAAGCAGGAGTCGTGGGAGCCGCATCAACAGTGACGCGATCCCATGCCAAGCTACGCTAGCCGAGCGCCGGTGTCGGGTTTGAATAATGTGTCGGGCTTTCTGAATTGCGTGTCGGGTTTGCTGAAGAATCTGTCCCAGGTAGGGAGATGTGTCGGGTTTGCCAGTCCGCGTCCGGGAATTCCAACACGTGTCGGATTTTATGGCACTTGACACGCCGTGTCGCGGTGTCGGGTTTGGTATATACTCACCGCCAACTCTGGTACCGCGCATGAGTACGGGATCCGTGGAACCACTCGACTTCAAAACCCTTGTCACGGAGCACCTCGAACGTCTGGAGCGCCTCTGTACTGATCCAATGCTGCACAGGGATGTCGAGCACGCACAGCGAGAGTGTGGGGCACGCAGCGCTCGCGCGGCGCGATTCCATCATTGCAACAACCTCGGCGCACGTCGTGGAGTGCTGGATGTTGCTCAGTCCCAGCGCGCGCAGAACCGGGGCGATCGGCGGCTCGTGCGTGCTCAGTTCGGGCGGGACGGTGAGCTTCGTGAGGAGGCGTCGCGGATCTTGCAACCCGGTCATACGTGCCTCGACAAGAGCGGGTGTACACTTGAGGATCGCGATGATGTCTCTGGATTGGCATTCCACGTCCGTCGTGAAGCGAGTAAGGGCACACCCGGAGCGCTCGATGAACGCGGGGACAGAAAAGATACCCACGGACATGTACAGATCCTCCAGTGCGGGCAGAATCAGCCATGGCAGAACCGTCTCGTCATCGATGAATAGGGTGCGCAGGTGCGGAAGCTCCACATCCGCGTGTGGTTTGACGGGGCAGCTCATAATGGTAAGCTCCACAAGATTTTTCGCCGTGCGTAGTCCTGCGAGGGAAATGGCGGCGGAGAACCGCATGCTGAGGCGCTCGAGCTGGGCCCAGGGGAGCTCGGGCAAAGCGTCACCTGATAGTGCCGCATCGCGCAAAGCAGGTGCAATGGAGAACGCCCCCAAATCGTCCCTTCCGGTAATGTCGTAGTACGTCAGCCGGCGAAGCGCAGGGAACTGCCCGTGCGCGTCCTGGAGGAGTTTTTCCATCATACGACGCCGCAGAATGCTCACATCCGCCGTCTCCCAGCGTGTCGAGGAGGCGAGCAGCAACCTAAGCGATGGGGTATCCCGGGAACCGATCTTGACAGTCAGCAAGTGCGGCAATGAGCGCGCTAGATGGACCTCTAGCATCTTCAGCGGAAGTTGATGCTCCAGATGAACCCAGATGTTGGGGAGCGATTGGCTGATCGATCTCCACCTGCTGCAGACACGCCCCAGCACCCAGGGAGTGCGCTCAATGGGTCGTTTCCACGGTTCGTCGGGAACCATGCGCTGGAATATTTCCACCAGTATATCCGTAGGAATACGCCGAGTTACCGACAGAATCGTGGTCCCTAAGCGGAATCGGTCTGTCGCAGCTCGTCGCCGGCGTCGCTGGATGACGAGCATCGCCTGCAGCTCGTCGATTGTGTTGTCGAGTCGCGCGATGTATGCCCTACGCTCTTCCAAAGCTTCGCCCAGCACTGAAGCCTCTAGAGATGTGGGAGGCTCATTCGTGCTCAGCAAATGCGCAGGAAAGGGCGCGGGCTCGGGCGTGGATGTGGATCCATCGAAACCGCACTTCGGGCAAGTTTCCAGCACAGAGGCAGGCATCTGGCAAGCAAGAGTCGAGCGGTTTAGATGAGTTCTCAGGAGAACAGGAAAGATTCAGCGAACCTCATCGACGGTGGGCCAGATGGATGAAAAAAAGGAAGCGACGGTGCACTGATAGCGACCACGTGGCAATAATCCACGCCACTGTCAGTGTGACTAGCACGCGGGCCGTGACCACTGCGCCTTGACTCATGACCCGGACGGGCCGGACCTTGACCGTGACCAAGTCTTCCTCAGTCTGCGTCTCTTACACAGTACTTGAAATGTTGCCCCCCGTACAAAGGAGCTTCGCATCGAGTCGACACAAAAATGGATCAAGAGGTGCTAGACCGTCGAGGTCCCCGGACAGTGTGCACGTGTACGCTGTCGGATGTCCTGTGCACTGCACCACTTCGCTGACTAGTCTACTTAGTCTTGCTTTTCAGGACCCCTCGAGTGCAGAGTCTCGGACGAGGCTTCGAATCCGTCATCTGCGCTCCTCTGTGCTTACGTTGCACCGTCTTCTCCCTGACTGGCACGTCAATGACTCGTCGCGTTGTCTCTCCTCTTTCGATTCCGCATTGAAGCTCGGTTGGCGAATGGGCAACGTTCCGGTGCACTCAGCGCGCCTCAACTACCAGCCGAATGGCTTGAAGTCCCATCGTCGCAAGGTGCATGCCATATGAAGCTCTGGTAGGTCGTCCGAGTCGTGTCCGACCGCCCCCCTGATCTCTGTATCCAGTAGATCGCTCTTTGACTCGCGGATCCGAAATCAATACACAGCTCTCCCCGCGATGGCTTTCTCTCAAACAAGGCACGCTGTGCGAGCTTATTCCATTACAATCAGCTCTCGCGGAACGACGGTGCGTGTCGATGTTTACTATAGGCAGCTAAGCATGCGAATCCCAGGGCAGCCCTCCATGTAGCCCGAAATCCGATATCCTGCTCCCGTCTCGCATCCTCGTCCTGCCCTCTGCACTCTTATCGCTGGCCCTTACTCCACCGTGCGACAACAGAGTCTTGACTCGACTCCAGCGGAAGATACGCACCTCCGTGTCGAGATGCACTTACCCTGTGCGCGGTGCTCTGGAAGTGTCCCGACATCCAACTCCCATTCAGGATGGTGGACGCAGTGTAGTTGTGTGCGACGACCACCAGGGGACCGCCCGCTCGCATTTCCTTCTCCTTTTGAGACCCGCGTCTTATCTCCCTTGTTTCGGCGCATCTCGACAGCGGCCAACGAGTACGAATGGCGGCTGGACGTCAAATGGTTGTGTGTGCGCGTCCCGTAGCCGTGCCTGGTTTCGTTGCGCGTCCTGTTCTGATTCAATTCATCAGCAGAGGCTACATATATCCCTGTGGGCCCGATCGGCTCTCGGCGACCCCCTAAGTAGCAGGAAGGTCTAGCTTGCAACTCTATAGTACTATCGGAATCGCGGGAGGAAGACACGCTCATCACTGGCACTTCAAACATACATACGATGCACATGGCGAGCGGAAGTGAACCGGTGCGAAGCTGCTTTCTCTCTTGACCCACTGAATCTGATCATTCTTGCTTCAGTGGAGGCCAGCGCGCCACCATGATAGTGCGCGGGATGTTTATTATTGTGGGGAGATGCTCCATGCTATCTCTCGCCCCGAGTCAACAGCGTTGTAAAAACAGCGACAGATTGCCGCTTCCGCTTGGATTCCGAGCCGTAGAACATCAGCATGCTCGTTCATGCTTCTGAAATGGTTCAGACCAAGATGGGTGTCCCTCAGCTTCATACAGATCTCGGCTTTGTATCGCCGTGTGGCTTCTTTCGCCTCCCAGTGAGCCCGTTTGAGCCCGCTGATATGATTTTGGCTGTATTGCCGTGTGGCTTCTTTCGCCTCCCGGTGAGCCCGTTTGAGTCCGCTGATATGATCTTGGCTGTAGGATGTTAGTCTCATTAACCACCTCCCGCTGACGCAGCGCTCTCTCGATCTCACCACGGTGGACCTCTTCGCCTTGCCGCGCCTCTCTGTCCCAATCGCAACTTCAAGGCACATCGGAAATGGTTCGGAACAAGCCGCTTCCATCACATGACAAACACGTGGCAGGTTTCGAATGAAACCCGGCAACAAGCGTAGGCTACCATACGGGTATGAAACGACTGCGGTCGCGCGACGCCGCGCAGTTGACTGCGGTAACGAGATCTGCGCTCGGTGGCCTGATCACATTTGGAGCGTTAAGATCTGGCGATCAAAAATAAACCTACTATGCCATCCCCATTTTACAGCCGCCTATGTACATGCTCGATTTTTTTCCCTTTCCTTTGTCCTGCGCACAAGCTCAAGCTCACTGATGCAACCCAGATTTTTCTCGGACATTGGAACGCGAATTCTAGAACACGGCGATTTGACGTCGCCGAATCATTGCCCAATCGGTTGGACGCCATCGGCAACCAACAAGCGCTGCCATGCCGCCTTCTCTAGCGCTCAAAACTGATAGCACACCCTCTCACTCTCCTCTTTTCCCTCTTCCGCTCAATGTCTTGGCCCCTCAAAGGTGGGGTTGTCGATCCCGAGTCGCTTGGGTTCCCACTATTGCTCGTGGTTCGTACTTGGACTCCCGATCAAGCCATGAAGTAACCCCTGCCTCGCAGGCCTCCTTCGTGCTCGTGCAGACATTGCAGGCCATCACGCAAGCAGGCTTTAAAGACCCTGCGCACCCGAGCCGCCACGAGCCCGCACCGATCAGCCTCGCGGCACTCGAGCTCGCCAAATGCGCGGTCACCTTTCTCCTTCACCGTAGCACCCGCGCTGGTCGCCCCGCGCACAAGATCACCGTGGAGCCGCGCTACACTGTGCTGTCCCTCGACGAGGCGCTGCCCCTGCACGCCCGTTCCCCTTTCGACTTCGACGCGGAACTCGCAGACGATGATCTCCGCGCACGGCCGCCGCTTCTGCGGCCCATAAAGCAACTATATGTCGCGCTGGCGCCGATTAGTTGTCTCATCTTGTTGCAGCACCAGCTGGTTCGTCTCCGTCCTCAAGTAAAATCTATGCAGCTCATCTCCCGCGCAGACTCTGAGCCGCCGCGTGTACGCAGCGCCAACGGCGGTCGACATTGTAGATGCGTTGGCGATCTTACTTGTCGTGGTTCAGACGTATCTTTTCAATGGGACGAAAACCCCACTCCGGCATTGCACGAGCGCAGTCCTGCAGGTGATTCGTTCGTTTTCTCTCTGCACATTCTCGTTGAAATAAATACAGATCGCTGCATTCACCGGCGTGGTCACTATCAGGAGGGTGCCACACTACAGCCTGCCGACGTACATCTTCCTACTATTAACCACCAGCGTGTCCGCCCTCGTACTGGTTGCCATCCCGCTTGTATGTATCCTTCTAAGGATCTTGATCTCGCCGCCGAGGCTTGTTGACTGTCCGCCGCAGATGTACCACACCCTGCGGGATGTGCCGTTCCACAAACTTAACCTTGTCCTCTTCACAAGCTGCATCGCAGGCTATACCCTCTGCGCGATCCTTCCCTCCTCATATACATACCCAACTGTTGTCAGCCCAGTCATAACAGAGACGGGTCTGCGCGATTTTCTCGCTGCGACGTCTATCCTGGCCCTCCGCGGCGCCGGTGAGCTCCTTGCGCTCGCGATTCTTCGTCGTAGGTTTTGCCTTGTTCTTCGCGCTTCAACTCATTGTGCTTTGCAGGCACCTCCGCATTTACGATGGCCGCCCTAATCCTCCTTGTCGCCTCCATCACCCCTGCTCTATCGCACCTCGTCTTCTGGTCCGCCATCCCCGTCTTAGCACCACAGTACATCGCGTCCATTCTCGCTATCTACGCCGCCGTTGCATACCTCTTCGACGCAAACGGCGCACCCATCGATACCCGTGTGCCAGCACCGGCGGTCCCGCAGCGCCGGGGCCTCGTCCGCCTCGGCGCGCTATTCCTCCCGCTCCTCGCATGCGTCGCGCTTAACCCCTTGCAGCCGCTCCCACCCCACCTTCCCACGCAGGTCGCGCCCGGCGCGCGGATGCCGCACCAGTACCCGCCGCAGCCCGTGAACGCCACCGCCGCATCTGCGTGCGTGCGCCGCCCCCTCCCACCGTCGTCCCGCTACGAGCGGCCTGACGGCGCACGCCCCGCGTTCGGCGCGTTCGATGACGTCCTCCTCATCGTGTTCTTCAGCCACCCGCGGTACGACATCAACCTCGACGCGCACCGCGAGGTGTACGCGCCGTACTTCCCTAACGTGCGTTTCTCCCCCCACTGCCCGCCGCCTGGGCTGACACGCATGTTCAACACTAGATCCTGTACATCGGGCCGGAGAGCCGCGCGGACCGCGGGTTCCTGCACTCGTACGACGTCGCGCTCGACTCGTACCTGTCCGCGGAGGACTTCGACGCGGACTGGTTCCAGATGAGCGGACGCATGGTAGGCCCCTCCCCTCCCCCATTCGTCCTGTTTCACTGCTCACGGTTATGCGATACGCGCAGGCGCACCACATGTTCTACACTGCCGCGAAGGACCACCCGTGCTACGCGGGCTACCTCTGGGCGCCGTTCGACGCGCTGCTGAATGTCCCGCGCCTGATGCAGTTCCCGCAGGACCGCGTGTGGTACCACAGCCCCTTCGCGCGGCGCTTTATCCCGAACCCCGCCCAGCCGGCGGCTATGACACCCGCGCGCGCGGCGGCGAGCACACTGCGTCCGCCCGCCGCGACGATCGCGGAGCACACGCCCGCGGAGTATGCGCGTCAGGCGGCCGCATGGGGCGCGGATGGCTTTTGGTGGTGGGGGTGCGTCGCCTTTTTCTGTATTTGAATTTGCGCGCGTGCTGACGCGCTGACGCGCGAACAGGGAACGGCACATGGGCCTGGAGGTGTGCATGGCGGCCTATTCCCACGTCGCGGCGCCGCAGCGCGCACGCTTCGAGGCGCTCTCCGGTGGCGCAGCACACCTGATCGGCGGGTCCGCCGACACGATGTACCTCCCGGGGCACTTGCGCACGCCGTTCCTCGACGTGCTCGGCACGTTCCTGCAGACGGACTGCTTCCTCGAGATCGTGGGTCTCCGCACCGCTTGTCACTGCGCCCGCTGACTGCCCATGCCACAGGCGCTCCCGACGGCGCTGCACCTGATCGTGCCAGAAGACGAAGAGATCGTGTGGGTGGACCACTGGTGGAAGAAGCCGCCGCCGTGGAACACAACGTACGTGCGCGACTTGTGGGCGGAGGGGTACGAGGTGGACTCGTTCCACAGCTTCCATTGGTGCGTCCGGGCACTTCTGGTCATCGTAAGCACTATGCTAACGCTGCTTCCACGCAGGGGCGACATCCAGGACGACGGGTTCTTCGGGCCGAACAAAAATAGCGTCGCGGATATGCGCGCGCTCCTTCGAGATTCGTTTGCGAGGCAGAGGATCGAATCACCTCTAAAGTGAGGAGCGGGGGGTTTCATCTGGCAGTGGACTCGGACGTTACGTTTGAATATTGTATTATTATGGTCTAATGGGATGCTCGGGCTTCAGAATCGTGCTGGTGCTAGGTCTCAGTACTTCCTTCGATTTGGCCTGGTTTATCCCACGGTTCATCTCTAAGATAGAGCACTTGGACGACGCTACCTGGAGATGACTTTTTATGCCGTCCTTATGGAATGCGTAGACCCAGAGCGAGGAAACGCGGGGTAGCGCATGGTGCGTTGCGGGAAGATATTGCCATTTCTCTGTAATAAACCCCCAGAGGTCTGTTCGACTCGGCCCCCCGCCTGTCCCACTGGTGACGAAAACTTTTTTTTGCTCTGCGTCTGACTCTTCGCTACAGACTTTCGAAAAGGAGTATTACTTAAGATACGGTGCGATAAGATAAAATGTCCAAGGGCAGTGTCTCTAGCATCTTTCGAGCATCTTCAATATATATACTGCAGTGCGTCCATATTGCTGCACAAGTTATTCGCAACCTCTTTTATTCTTCTTTTCCATCACTTCAGTGTATCATCTACTCATACACCCATACTGTACTCGGCGAAGTCTTGGTGGGCTGATCCAAGGGGGAATCGGGATTAAAATACCGGATATAGGGTGGGAGGGGGGGGGGGGGGGGTCCCGAGATGGGCTGAAAAGATTTTCTAGTTCATGTTATGAAATGACCTTCAGGGACCTCTAAAATGCTTTCTAGCATTGTCATATCATTAGAAAATGGGGTATCAGGCCTCCAGGACTTTGTTCAGGCAAGCTTCCACTTTGGGAAGCAGATCACGGCAACTGCCGAGCACATGAACGAGAAACTTTTTTCAAAGAAGATGACACTGATACAAAGATGATAAGTCCTGTCCTGACGCCTCTACATTTGCATGATATGTCTTCTTGGTTTGAATTGGTTGTCCAGGTCCATGCATGGACTTGGAGGGTCCAGTGAGATGTGTCTTCCTGGTTGCTTCCTGGTTTGAATTCATCATCCAGGTCCACATTGCTTGCATGGGCGTGAAGGGTCTGGTTCCGAAGAGTCGGGTTAGTGAGGTCTGCATACGAAGCAGCAAAGGTATACTTAGTTGGGGTTGAGAACTTCAAGATGCATGTGCATGGGCCTGTGATCATGATTAGTAAGAGTCACTTGACCGGAGCACGGCCCGACGTTAGGGGTGGGAATCACCTACCCGATATGGTAAGGGAGGGAGGGGGGTCAAATCACAGCGACGGATCGTAAATAATGGGGGGTCCAAAGTTAATCCCGCTACTTACCATTTTGTAAAGCAAATGAAAGCAACCAAAATCAGATGCAAAATTTCCCATTTAAGACTCAAATAAATCTAATCCGATTCCTGTGATAATTTTTAAAAATTCATAAAGCACTTAAATTGCTCCGAAGTCAATGAGTAGCCAATCAGAGTCCAGGGTATGCTGTTCAAGTTGCCCAAAAAATCGAATTAGTTTCGGAAGTTTTGTGCATTAATTTTTCGAACTTTCGTTGATTATTTTCCCAAACTTTTCGTCGAATTAATTTCCCGAACTTTTGTCGAATTAATTTTTCGAACTTTTGTCGAATTAATTTCTCGAACTTTTGAGTGAATTCCCAAACTTTCGACCTGGGTTTATTTAAAACTCCCCTCGGAGATAGGTTGCGCGCCATCAGCGCCATCAGCGCGCTCAGCCGAGTGCTACTCGGCCACTCTGCGAGGGTCTCCGCTCGCTGTGGCCCGAACACATTGTCGACGAACTCTAGAGGCCGTTACTTGCTATTGCTTATCTGTGCCCCCGTTGGCACAGCCACATCCACGTCCCTCCTCGATCTTCCCTCGTCCGACGTCGATCTACCCATCCCTTTCCAAGGCTTCCTCCCACTGGCCCTTGATAATGACAAGCCACCAACACCCTGCACCGGACGCGTCTATAACAGGACACCGACCAAGGTTTGTGCGCGGCTGGCTGGACAAGAAGGAATGCATACATATGAAGGTGTTGCCATTGTTATGGCCCTTTTTCGTTGTTTTTGCGCCAAGCCACTCGCACGGCCCAGAGCCCCGGACAAGCAGTGGACAAGCTGGGATGTGAACTGGGTTGACTGGGTGCATTCAGCGGGACCGCGACATGCGGACTACAAGGTGTGAAGGTGCGCCATACGCACCTTGTTTTCTTCGCTTTCGCTGACGAGCGGGGTCACGAGCCCCACGACGTCTTCGGCGTCTTCTCGTTGTTACGAGCCCGCCCCGCATGCCGCGTGCGCAGAGGCACCCACGAATCCACGGGGTGTTGTGCACACGCGGCTCGCGGTGGCAAGGCCTGACAGTGACCCGCATGCGCCGCGTTTGCGACGAATTGGACACACGGGTGGGCGGGCGGCACGGAGGCGGTACGCAGCGCGCAGAGCTCTGCGCCAGCACTGGTGGTGTGCCTGCGACCCGCGCGTGGCACGGTGTTGTGCGTGGTGGGTGGGGGCGGGGCACCTGTGTCGGGCTCGGCGTTGACGGCGCAACGGTGCTGCCCGGAGCTGCGGGCGGCACGGGGGCTTGGGCGGCGGCGCGACAGCGGTGTGCTGTTCCGAGTTGCGCCGACGCGACATTCGACGATGCGCGTCGTCCGTACCAGCCCCACGTGGCCCCTCCCCGACCTTCCCCGGCGCCTCTGCACCGTTCGAGCGCGCACCGAGCCGCACCGACGACGGCCGCTTCCTCGCACGGCACGTCCGCGTCGGCTTCGACCTCGCCCTCCCCCGCGACCACGCCGTCCTCTGACTGCGCCTCCGACTCCGAAGACAGGTACGTGTACGGGTATGGCGTAAAGGCAAGCATGCACCGCCGCGAGCAAGGCCGGAGCGCGCCGGGACGCACGGCATGGGTAGCGGAGTCGAAGGCGGGAGGGAAGGCGCGCACGCCGCTGCGGACAGCGACGCAGGGAAGCGATGGTCCCGCGGATTGCAAACAGACACGGTGCTCGGGCGCGCGAGGTCACAGCGGGCGGGGGCCGGGATGTGCATGGCGTCATTTCGGGTCTACACATTTGTCGGCGTTGACGCGATGCGCCAACACCCGGAGCCGCGCGAGCCCAGCGACCCGCGGGCGGCTCTGCGCGTGCGGCACGGGGCGAGTCTTTGATGACGCGTGAAACAACTGCTTACTTTGTCGACACCGGCGCTCGTTTCGCGCCTAGCGTGCGACTCGGCATAGACGTGATGGTGGAGTCGAGTTGTCGCAGACGCGACAAGCAGGGATGGAGCGAGCAGCGAGTCTGACGGTGGCGAGGACATGGAACCGGTTGGCGCAAGTGTTCGTGAGGCACTCAGTTGAGGAAAATGAGGCTGTCGACAACCACGAGCCACGCATGCACAGCACCCTGTGGATTCACGGGTGCCTCTGCGTGCGCGGCATGTGGGGTGGGCTGGCAGTGAGGTGGCCGCACACCATTGGTGTGCGACACCTACCCTGGCATGACTCTGTTTGTCAGTGGAAATAGAAAAGATGTGTACACGATCATCAGGAAAAAACCACTTGGAGATATAGCCCCAAGTAGCCTCAGTATTTTGGGTAGACTGGTCGCCAAGTCCCCATGTCTATAGCTCCTGGTAGCTTGTCCGCCAAACTCTGGTAGCTGCTGGTAGCATTGGCATGTGAGCTTGGTAGCGCCCTGGTAGCACTCCGGTAGCCTTCAATAGCGTATGGTATCCTGCAATAGTATACCAGTTCAGCCAAAAAAAAACACAAAATAGCGGAAATCATTTGTATTCACTATGATACGAATACATGGTAATGACTGTCCGGCCAGCATCCAACATACAAAGACACCTGTGGAAAGAGGTCACGTTATTATGAATGAGATGAAATGTCTGCGTACAAATCTGACCGGATTGACAGAAATGGGCCGCCCAAGATAGCGGTGGGCGCGCGGGGATTTCCTTGCGCCGCACCTGACCGTCACGCTTATCGACATCCGCGGGATTGACGCGCGGCGCAGCGGGGAGGCCACGTTGTGCTACGTGCACGACATATGCAAGGGGAGCGACATCATGCGGCGCGGCGTGGTGGGGCTGTACGGGGCGGGGGTGACGGGGATGCGTGGCGATGAGTGTGGTGCATTAGTTGGGTACAAAGAAGCAGTGTGGGTAACGTACCGAAGGCAATCACTCCGGTGCAAAGCCGACGAGCGCGAGAGATCGGACCAGGGGTACGACAGATCAGCGATGGGCCGACGACCACCAAAGTTGCGGGAGGCAGAAAAGACTTGAGGTTTGTCAATTGAAGCCAGAGCAATGTTGAGGCTCTTGAGGGATATAAGCACAGCGAGACTGGACTAGACAAGGGCTCTAGATACGACCAGACGACATGAGAGCTTGATCCCGCAACGAAGACCCAAGCGCCAACACTGGACAACTGCCGCGAGACTGGTTCCAGCCAGATGAGACAGCTTGAGGACATTCTGGATGGCGTGAGGGCATCCATCACAAAGGCCAGGGGGGGACGAGGCAGCACTGAGGGGAGGGAGGACATGGGGGAAAAGGAAGAAAAAACGACAGATCGACACCTTGTTTGGTCCAAACATACACGTGACGAGCACGCAATTGTCCACGTGTCGTCGGAGCTTGAACTGACTTAACAGATTTTGGTGGAACATTCTTGCCAAAATCCTAGCCCAAAGAGAATAAGCCATTCAAAGGCAAATCTGTCTACTTTCTCATTACAACGACGTGATTTGACCCCTGCTCGATACTTGTGAGATTTTATTTTTCTGAGGAATGCTAGCGGGAACTACTAATCTGCCGGCGACATGCTCCATCAAACTACTGATCTCCGGCGGGGAGTTACCGAAGCTACCGGAAGCTACGGAGATCCCATCACAGGCTACCAGAGGTATTGACGCTATCAAAGATTTGCTTGGAGCTACCCGGTAAATTAGTGTTTCCTGATGATGCACCTTGCATCCACAACCCGACCATCCCTCTATCGAGGGTGCACAGCACGCACATTGCTTGCACATTGCACCCCGTCATCGGCGTTGAACAGAGCTGAGCGAGCTTGAGGAAGTCAGTGGCTGTGCCAACGGGGCACAGATAAGCAAGAGCAAATGCCAGTGGCCGCCGTTCGAGTTCGTCGAAATTGTGTTCGGGCCACAGCGACCAGAGGCCCGAGTACAGCGCCCGAGTAGTGCCCGGCTGAGCGCGCTGATGGCGCTAATGGCGCGCAAGGTATCTCCGAGGGGTCTTTTGAAAAAAACAAGCCAAAAAGTTAGTCAAAAGTTCGAGAAAGGAAATTGTACGACAGTTCGAAAAAAATAATTCGACGAAAGTTTGGGAAAATAATTCAACGAAAGTTCGAAAAATTAATGCACAAAACTTCCAAAACTAATTCGATTTTTTGGGCAACTTGAACAGCATACCAGGGGCCCGAATTATGGAGACTTTGAAGTGTATTGTGATATCCAAAAAATAAGAAGAAGAATCAGATCAAGTTTAGTTAAGTCTGAAATTTGTCTGAAATGGGAAATTTCATCTCTGATTTTGATTATCTTTATTTGGTTTACGAAACTAGCTATAACGGGATTAACTTAAAACCCTCCATTATTTACGAACCGCCGCTGTGAATTTTGGTTGAAAAAAAATTATCGACCCTATATCCGACTTTCGAATCCCGATACCCCCTTGGGCTGATCATTTCACTTGTTGAACTTGAGCTCAAAGCCACCGATCCTTCCATCCCAGAGATTTACATGCATCCTGGGAGCATTTGCTGCCTACTGATACGTACCTTAATATCTGGCTGTCGGAGCCCAGACGAGTATTCAAATCTTCGAGCTCAAGCTGATGACGAGCGACCCGGGCCGCCCGGCTTCTAACTGATGATCCTTGTTTGTCACGGTGGCGGGCACTTCCGTCGGACTTCGTTTGCTCCAAACCATCATCCGGATCCTGGACCACGACTTATAAAGCTATGAAGACCGTCTGGGGGCTCTTCAAAGTATCTTTCTAGTCCTAGATGACTTGCTCATATTCACTGCTCGTACCTGCCTAGGCCCGAGATAGTAGTCTTGCCGGTGCCAGAGACGACTCAAAACTTGCGGCGGACTCGGACAGTCCCAGACCTGAATCGTTGTCGGCCTCAAACGGGAGCCAAAACACATCGCTCAACACCTCCACGTCCCCCTGGCCCGGCTTCCCCGCTCTCAAAGACCTCTTCATCTTGTGAGTCCACGTCGTGCTGTCCTCGCGTCACGGAAAGCGTCACCGAGATCATCCAGCGGCGACTCCTACTCCGCAATCGGATCCGCATCCGCTGTGGATTGGTCTCGCTCTCGCGGGGGCAAGCACCGGGAGCTGCCGTTCAAGGGGGAGACGTACGCGGACGCGGACGGCACGAACTGGGTCGGGTACCTCCTCGCGGAGCACCGCGACGCCGAGCTGCGCGTGCACGGCTACGCGGAGGGCGGGGCGCGCGTCTCGGCTGTAGAAGCGCAGGTCGGGGCTTTCCTCGGGGGGACCGCCAAGCCGTGGGACCCGGCGCGTTCGCTGTTCGGTGCGTAGGCTCCGCAGCTGGGCCCGTCCCCCGCGCTCACTGTCCTACTCGTGACCCAAGTGACGTGGGTGGGGATCAACGACTGCGCGTGCGTCTGAGACGAGTAGGTACTGATGAGCTTTCCGGCGCTGACCGTGCGCTGCAGCTACGCGGAGACACATGCCGAAACCGTCGGCCGGCTCTTCCACCTCGAGGAGCGGCTCTACGCCGCCGGCGCCCGACTATTCCTCTTCATCGACGTCCCGCCCATCGGCCGCAGCCCCGCAGGCACGCCACGCCTCCTCTGTTCCCCGGCCCGTGCCACCGACTAACGCAGGTATCGTATCCCACAGGAATGCGCGCGTCCTCCGACATCAGCGCCACGTACACAAACTGGAACGACACCCTCCGCTCCGCCGTCGCGGCCTTCGCTGGCGCGCATCCCGCCGCGCGCGTGCTGACCTTCTCCGCGTCTGACACCTTCACGCGTGTCCTCGACGACCCGGGGAGGCATGGGTTCGCGGAGGCGGACGTGAGCGCTGCGGGGGGCGCGATGTGGCGCGACCACTTGCACCCCACGAGCAGGGTGCACAGAATACTCGCCCGGGATATAGCCGCGTTTTTGACGAGCGTGTCGCTGCGGTGATATGCGGAGCTTGTTGCCGGCTGCATCGACTCCTTGCATGTTTTGTGGCCGCCCTATCAGCCATCGACTCGCCGGTCTATGTCATTTTTGTCCGAAGAAAGAAGCAGGGCAGCCCGGTATTCAACAGTCCACTGCACTATGGCCCTGACCCTAACTAACTACTTACTCATGTGGTTCTGTATTCTCTGATTATTATTCGCTGCTCGCAGGCGGTGCGAGCGCAGCACGCGGATGCAAATTTGGTATGTACATACAGTATTGCCGTACGCGGAATGGAGAGCTGCTGAACCACTGAACCAATACGCGGATTACAGTAATACTTCCAGTCGGATGTCGGCCATGTTGACTAAATGACGGCGACCGGATACTTCTAGGCGGCTATTCGACGCGCGCCCTGCCGGGATCTGGTTTAATGTAAGGCCCGGAGCCTGGAGAGGGTCGCGATAAGGATGAACTGTACAGGGATAAGTGTGTCACCGCTTCGTCACGTGTGGGTTCAATGTGGAGTCAGTATAGCTAAATTGCCGGCAGTTGTGTGTCTTCAGATGGAGTGATACTGGAGGGATGGATACATACTGTGTGTTCATGATTAGGACGAAAGTTTCATGAAGGCCGAGCAACGGTATCGATGCGCTTCCAGAAATCAGACCATAAACCGATTTTTTCTCACTGCCACTTTCTCAAGGGGAAAAACATGTTTATAGTCTGACCAGGAGACTGCTCTTTGTTGGAGACGAGCCAATGAGGCCGGATAGAAGGTCTGTGTACATGTGACGATAAGAGTGACCATCGATATCGAGCCTGCGGTTGGCCCACAGGCCACGGGAATACAATGTGGAAGAGACTGCCAGAACCTTGCAGCCTCAATAAGTACGCAACCAATTTGATGAACGTCAAACGGGGTGCAGTATGATATTAAGGTTCACGCAGGTGCACTTAGGGCTACTAGTACTGTTCACTAGTCAACGAACAACGCGCCAGGAATAAACTGTCGCGATATCTCGGGCCAACGAGATTCGTTCTTCCTGGGCCTATGGCAGCAGGAGGTAGTAGGTAGAAGCTTTCTGGACCTCGCGGCGACTAAGGATATAATCTGATATAAATATATAAATAGCTGATGGGCGTGATCCTCGGCGCGCGCTGTTTTCTCCGCCAATCAGGTAGGATACCGCAGCAATGGCCGAACCGGGATATCGAGCCGAGTCCGGCGAATGCGCCAAGTTGAAGTTCAGTCGCAGTTGCCCTACCATTGCTATTCAACGTTCAACGGTGACCGTACTCTACGGCGTTCACGGAAATCGCTCATCATGCACCGAAATCTCTGCTCCGTCTCTCTAATTTCCGCCAAATTTCCGCCCTCGGCGCGCGGAGTCGCTTCGACTGGTAGATTTGCATGCTGATCGCTGATTGCGGTTCACAGATGGTAGCCGATACCGCAAACGCGTGCTCCGCGCCGGAGGCAAAATTGAGGCGCCCCGCTCCTGCCCGCTGAAGGAAACCGAGCCCGATTCCACGCGGACGCTACTGCATCTCCACAGCAGGTCCTCGAAGCCGAGCTGAAAAATACTCAAGGCATCACGGCTCGGCCGCGCTGCCGTTCCCACGCCGCGGCTTCGGCCCTCGGCTTCGGCTAATTACGCGATGCCGTGATACAGGGTCTTCGACTCTCAGACCATCCTTCCCCTTGACATAAAGGCAATCGCGACGGCTGGGCGCGCGCCTCTCCTCGCCCGCGCCCCGGGCTCCCATACCATGCAGTTTGAGATACCCCCCGACATCGGCAGACGGTGCGCCCTCTGCCTCGCCCTCCTCTCGCTGTCTGATGCGCGCGCGGCAGGACGTCTCCGGAGGCAAGTGCCCACTACATACCGTGGGGCCGCGCTGACTGCCTGCATCGCTTCGCACCTGCAGCTGTTCGGGATGTTCTTCAACTACGGGCTCATGGGCTCGCTCTTGGTGCAAGTCTGTGCGTATCGCATTGCACTCGTCCCAGCGTCTCGTACACGCTGACGAACGAGGCGTATTTGCGTTGCTTCCCGGGCCGCAGATCAATACTACGTCGCCTTCCCGCGCGACCGCGCCTTGATCAAGGCCATCGTCTACACCGTCTTCGTCCTCGAGCTTGCGCAGACGGCCATCATGTCCTACTTCGCGTGAGCCGCCTCCCCTGCCCCTGCGCCTGGCTGACGCCTGATGCGCGTGCAGTTACACGATCTTCGGCGCGGGGTACGGCAACACGGTCGTGTTCGGCGCGAGCGCGCTCGAGTGGTTCCCCGTGTGCGTCCTCGGCGCGCTCATCGCGGGCACCGTGCAGCTCTTCTACGCGCACCGCCTGCAGCGCTTCTCCGGCTCGCGCCGCGTCGCCGGTGCCGTCGCCCTCGTGCGTCCGTTCTCCCCTCCCCCTTCATCTCGCCCCTTCTTTCGTGTGTTCTTTGGAGAGGCTGACGCCTGACGCGTGTCAGCTCGCGCTGGTGCAGGTCGGCTCGGGCATCGGGCAGGGCGTGATCAGCAAGCTCGCGCAGAACCGCGCGAACCTCTCCATGAAGCCCGTCTGCGTCTCCGTGCGTCGCCCTCTTCCCTCCCTTCCCCGTTAGCACCCACCGCACCGCTGACGCCCCGCAGATCTGGCTCGCGAGCAGCGCGCTCTGCGACCTCGCCATCGCCGGCTCCATGGCGTTCTACGTGCGTCCTGCTCCCCTACCCTGTCCTCGCCCTGCCTCCCCTCGTGTGTCGATGTCGGTGCTGATGTGTTAATTATGCGCGCGGGCAGCTCAAGCGCGGGTCCGCGACGCTGACGTCCCCGCGCCTGAAGGACCTCGTCACGCGTCTAGTGCGCTATAGCGTCGAGACCGGCGCCGTCACCGGTGCGTCTTCTTCCTCCTGCCTTCTTATCTTCCTCCTTCGTCCTCCTTCCTCCGTCCCTTCCCGCATACCCGCCGTGCAATCGCTCATGCTTCGAACACAGCACTCGTCGCGACCGTGCAGCTCGTCGTCTTCTTCGCCTTCCCAGCGGACAACTTCTTCGAGACGCCGAGCTGGACGCTCGGGAAGCTGTATTCGAATAACCTGCTCGTGCGTTGGCTTTCTCGCCTTGTTTCTTCCCTCCCCCTGGGGCCCTGTCCTCCATCTCTTCGTCCCGACTCCCGCTCGCCTCGTACTCGCGCTTCCTCTCCAACCCACCCCGCCCCCTCTAACACACTCCCCAGGTCCTTCTCAACGCCCGGGCCGTCATCCGCGGCGGGCGCAACACCCGCTCCGGCTCCGGCTCCCGCTCCGACGCGCCGTCCACGACGGAGATCGACCTCCGCACCACGGTCAGCACGGTGCGCTTCCGCGCCGCGCCGCATCCCCATCTCCGGACTGGTAGCGGGGGGACGGACGGGGGGACGGAGACTGAGATCGATATCGACGCGGAGGAGAAGGAGGGGAAGGAAGGGAAGGAAGGGAAAGACGGGAAGGAGGGCGGGGGTAAGGGCGCGACACAGCGTAGCGCGACGGAGGGGACGACGACGTTGGGGGAGGAGAGCATGGGCGGGCAATTGGAGGCGCGGGCGCCGTCGCAGTTAGGGTTAGCGAGCGCCGTCTGAGGGTGCGGGGCGGGAGATCTATTAGGGGTGCATGGTGCATGGTGGCGGACGAGGTGGCGCGCTAACTACTGTATATAATGGTTCACGATGCCTGGGTTAGATTTGCTGTTCATGTATTCATGTATTCATACGTAGGTGACTGAGTGTACGAGGGCCGGGATATCGAGGCAGATGCAGAGGCTTCGAGAGGGGAGGCGGAGGAGCGATAATTACTGTATATAATTCAAATCGTCGCTTACGATTCCTTCCGGACATAACTTCGCTTGGGGCGACTTCCTTGTTTGGATGCTGGCGTAGTGGTCACGGGCCTTGCGCTGGGGCTTCCCAAGAGTCAAAGCCACTCTTATTACTCACTCTGAGTAGCTCAGATCTACTGTGTTATGGAGTCTTGAAAAGCTTAGGGATACAATTAAAATGAGTCTCAGATTCTCAGATTCTGGGTGAATTGCAAGGAAGTTCCTGTGTTCGGACCCGAATACAAGGTCATATTTGTCCTTCCCAAAATGCACCCGTAGTCCAAAAAACTACGATGCCATGGTCCCAAAATCCAATGGCAATGACGCATGTGGCGTTAAATATATAGACGAGTCAACATCAAGATAGAATAAGATCGCCAGAAAACAGAAATTCTAACGAAAACCCCTTGCTGGTGATCCTTGTGGAAACGTCTAGCTGGCGAATGATCCCCAAGATTAATTCGAAGCTATTCGTCCCTGAAAACAAGCTCTATTGAGCAGCTGAACTGGCCACTGGCCAGAGCCTGCGGTGACAGGCTCCAGCCACTGCGCATGCAGTTCAGGTCGACCAATCAGCGTCCCTCCATTACGCATCGCCTCCCCTGCTATGCCCGATCGAGCCCTCCCGCAGAGCACAGCCCCATTGCGATCGCAGAGGATATAAGGGTCGTATATTCCCGGAATCTCAGACCATTTTCACCCACTCCCCCACGTCACACCTTCATGGCGAGAGGTGATTTTCTCTAAATCTGATACCCAACTGATACCATCAACTTGAAACCGAACCAATACTCGAACAAGTGCTGCGCTATGGTCGTTCTCTCTCGCCACCTCCTCCCTGCGCTCGCGCTCGCTCTCGCCGCCACCGCCGACGGCGGCACGCCCTCTACGGGCCCGACGACGCCTGCGGACTTCTCGCGCTTCCAAAGGCTGGTCATCGTGCACGCTCTCCTCAGCACCCTCGGCTTCGCCATCCTCCTCCCCGCCGGCGCGCTCCTCGCACGCTACCTGCGCACTTCCCGGCCTTGGTGGTACTCCGCGCACTGGCTCGTTCAACTCGCCTTTGGTGCGCGCCCCTGCCATCCCCAAATCGCCAAGTATTAACCATGCGCAGCGGGTCCCGTGGTCGCCGTCGGCGTTGGCCTCGGCTTCCTCGCCAACCACGCGTACGGCGACACCGACTCGCCAGTCCACCCCGTGCGCCCGTCCCTCCCTCACTGCGTTTGCTCCCACTCACACGCCGCAGACACTCGGCAAGTTCCTTCTCGGGCTCTATGTCTTTCAATGCGTGCTCGGCGCCGTCATTCACTACATCAAGCCCGCGAGCGCCGCGCGCCGCCGCCCACCGCAGAACTACGCGCACGGCGTCCTCGGGCTGCTCGTCGTGGGCCTCGGGATGTACCAGATCCGCACGGGCTACGCGGACGAGTGGCCGCGCCTCCTGCGGTACGGTGCGCTGCCACAAAGCGTGAATCGGCTGTGGATCGCGTGGTGTGTCGTGCGTGCCCGTCTTCTGTTCTTTCGGAATGAGATGTTGAAGGCGTCGTAGATTCTCCCGGTGGCGTACGCGGGCGGGCTAGCGCTTCTACCAAAGCAGTACCGGCGGGAGACAAACGCGCGCTACCCCGGCGTCGCGCCGGGAGACAAGACGCACGAGCTGCGCGCGCTGCAGGAGCAGGACGCGTAGCGCAACTGAATACTGATGCCTTTATCAAACTGTAGCGTTCGCGAAGCGGCATAGCGTGCATATACATAATGTCTCCAAGAAGCATTTGAAAGAAATATCTATAGACATTGGACGGCGGGGAGAGTCTCTGTCGGGGACTGGGATTCAGAGTTTGACATAAAACCAACATAAAATTGCTCGGGACGTGACGGACGTCGGCAGGGCTTGGTGTGGGGGGAGCGGTACATCTTTCTTTGAGTCATGTTCACCGACCTCTACGACCAAAAATCAATCCGTAGTGCCAGTGGAAACTCGGCTCGTTGAATGGAAAGCCCAATTGTACAACGGGCGATCATTGCCATCAACGGTGCCGATCTCTTGCCGATCTCAGGCCGACCGATCCGAGAGCCGATCGCCCACCCGGCAGCCGCCAGCGTGCCTTATACTTAAATGTACCTGGACCATAGATAATAAGGCCATGTTTCTGTCCCCTTTTCTCGCTGGTTCTATTGGGATCATTATATGCAGATCCTCGCCTCACGGCAGATCAGCGGGAGATCCTGATTCCCACGGTTCACAGGTGACAGATGAGTCATGCTGCCGGTGCACCTCGACAGTGGCACAGTGCCCCGCGGCCCTTCAAGCGAGCAGCTTGCTCTACGCAATTTGTGAACAGACAGACGAGCAGCTGTGAGCATTGTACTGCTCTGGCGACGCGGTGCGTTTAGGATGGCGATGGCCAACTTGAAGCGGGATCAGGGGCATCTCGCGCCAACGCCGTAGCCCTCTGCAAACGCGCAGAGGTTCGAGCTCCTTATGTAAGTAAACAGAAACACTCGAGTGATATACTGATCCTGGAGGTATGTACTAGCCGCGCGTCTAGCAAGCGTCTATGTAATATGTATTGGCCGCGCGTATGGCCGCGCGTATACATGAGTAGAGATATACCGTAGTGAGTCAGAATGAGCACCGCGTGTCCAGCTGAATCAGCGTGGCGGAGGTACTTCGGTTGATATTCCAACGCAATAGTGCGCTTTCAACCTTGGCTTTGACGGTCCCGAGTGGGATGAGATCAACACAATCTGGCAAAGTACCGGCCCGTTCTGAGCCATAGTCTGTACGTAAGCCTGCTGGATTCAAGAAGAGTGGTGAGAAGTGTCCGTCAGTGACAACCTAACACGAGTTTGCACTAGATAGTTCCTGGATCTGAGCTACAGGAACTCGTCTGACTAAGACAGGGGTGGAAGACAAGTTAAGTATACATGGGAAACGGACTGAAAGCGCGGGTATGGGCGATAGGCTCAGCAGAATTTCGTGAAAGTGATCGCCGTACTCGTCATATTCCGATAGGTCGGCATCCTACTAGTACCAAGCAAGATGTCTGTCTACTTACGCGCACGTGCAAGTCAATTGGCGCAATTGGCACAAATCAATTCGTCAAGTCGAAAAGTGTACCGTCTGCAGACACAGATGACCAAGGTGAGTTGCCATGGTCGTATACGAGCCCTGAGACCAGGCTTACCCAGGGGTATGGAAAGCCGGAGCACCACGCTTTTTAGCGACGTCCGGCTGCCTCTGCCGCGTGATTCGCGATCTCAAGACCCCGAAAACTCATTGTTTATTCGAGCGCGACCGCCAGGTGTTCGGCCTCGCCTCCCGCCCGCCCACCACCCGAGGAGACGCTCTCGCCGCACGAGTAGGAGCGCAGTGCAAACACCCCATGTTTGTGCAGCTGGCTCTTGATGTGTCACCCAAGTCTGCGGCATTCAGGGCGGCCGCGCGCTCGCCAGCATCTTGCGCGCGGGCTCGGGCGAGGTCCTCGCGCCCGACGAGTCTGGGACGTCGCGGCGTTGGCCGCAGCTGCTTTGAAAAAAGGCTGGCGCGGTGTGGCGAGCGGAACGTGCAGTGTAGGTGCACCGAGCGACGGGACGGTGGGGGAAGGCCCCGCGGTGGTTGCGGGACGCGATACCGTGGATTTGAGGGTCCGGCGCCGGCGCAGACGTCGGGGGCGGCGTTTTGACCTCATGGTGCGCAACCGTGGACTTGCGCGAAGCGGCGTGGCGGTCGCACACCCCGCACGGCCGCCGCGAGTAGACTCGAGAGGTCGGCGTGGGACGCGCACGGGCGACGCCGACGGGCGCGTCGAGCTCGTGCCACGAGACTACCCAGAGCCGCGTGCGCACACCGACCCGCGGATTCGCGGGCGGTACTGCGCGCGCGGCACGGGGCTTGCGGGGCGGGGTGGATTACCATGCGGCGGCGAGGACTTGCGACGTTGCAGTCTGACTCTGCGCGAGTCGCGCGCGCAGCGAGCGAGGACTTGGTCTCATAATAGTCTGTAAAAGTAAATAAGCACCGGCGAGTATATATGTGCGTAGCGTACGTACGTACAGATGGGCAGCGGCTTTCGAGCGCGGTGGAGCTGCGGCGTGCGGAGCGGCGGGCGCTGTAGCGCTGAAGAACTGGGTTGGCGTGCCCTCAAATGAGCAGCAGCGCCACGGCTCGAAACACGCAACTCACTTGCTGTGCGGCACTGCCAGCCGCAGCGGCAGTGCCGCCCCCTGCGTCGTAAGCCGGCACCTCCTCTCCCATCCCCCGCTCCGCATCGCCATTCGCCGCTGCGACATCAGTGTACGACGTTGCGCGCATCTCGTCGATCGCGCGCGCAGAGAGTTCTTGTTCCTCTTCGTCGTCCGCGCAGGCTACGTCGGAGTCGAGCTCGATGTCCACGAGGTGCGCCTCTGCGTCTCACGCACGCGGGACAAGGAACGCGGGTTGGCGTGCGGGCAGGGAGTTGGCAAGGAGTGTGTGGCCAGAGTGAAAGTCGTCGTTACCACACTGCGCCTCAACGTCGGGTGTTGGGACGGGACAGGAGGGTTAAACGTTAGGGTCTGGAGCGCTGGCACGGAATAGATAATCTGGATGAGTTTTCGGGGTCTTGAACCCGCCAATCAGTCGGCAGACAGAGCCGGACGTCGCTAAAAAGCGTGGTGCTCCGGCTTTCCATACAGGGGGCACGTCAGGGTAGCTCGGGATGCCGTGTCGAGCTTAGAAATACTCTAGCTTCTGGCAAAATAGCCAGCAATATTCCGAGTCCACCGACCGACAAGGGAACAGCTTCAGCCCGCGACCTAGTGAGTCCCCCCAAGTATTCAGCTACGTGATCCTTTGACAATGGGTGCTATAGGCCCGAGAGAACATACATAGGCACCTCGGGAAGCGGGGGGAAGCTCCATCTCCATCCCGCGAGATTCACACAAATATCCTGACTTCTCGGCACTTAGAATGCGCATTGCTAAGCTGGTAAGTATCCATTTCTAAGCTGTTTTCCATTGCTAAGCTGGTTTTCTTCGCCAACAATTCGAAATCTGACAGTCCACCAATCGCATTGCGCAAGCCGCCAACAACGGATAGCCCTCTGTAAGCCCAGCGGGCGAGGATAAAAGGCGACGGAGCACTCACCAGTTGAACAACCAATTCTCTCTCTTTCTCTCTCTCACTCTCCACTTAAACATCTATCTCTCATACCAAATGGTGCTCAAACTCTACGGGGGCAGTGCTCCAGCCAATGGTAGCGGGATCATCGCGATGGTTCTCCTGGAGAAGAAGATCCCCTTCGAGTTCATCCACATCGACTTGTCAAAGGGCGATAACAAGACGCCCGAATATCTCGCGCTGCACCCGCTCGGCCGCATTCCGATGATCATCGTACGCGGCCCAACCCGTCCCGCATCAGCCCACTGACGAAAGCGCAGGACGACGATGGCTTCATCCTGTACGAGGCGCGCGCAATATGCCGCTATCTTGAAGAGAAGTACGCCGACCAGGGCACAAGGCTTATCCCCACCGGACTTCGGGACAAGGCGCGGTTCGAGGAGGGCGCCTCGGTTGAGCTAACGGAAATCTTCCCGCGGCTCATGAAAGTGGCCACGGAGCTCGGTCTCAACCCGTGAGCACCTGCACGGCGTTTCCTGTCCGCGGCGCTGACCGCGCACGAACCAGGCAGGAGAAAGCGTCTACCGATGAGGCCGCGCTGCCAGAAGCGCAGGCTGCGCTCGCCAAAACGCTGTCCGAGTACGAGTGGATGCTCAGCCAGCAGAAGTACATCGGTGGCGATGTGAGTCGCGTCATCTAAATATATGTGCACGCGCTGACGCGCCGGCAGGAGTTGACCCTCGCAGATATATTCCACCTATACGTTGTGCCAGCGTTGATAAGTGCCGGATTCGATGTTATAGCTGACAAAGGCCCCAATGTGAAGCGGTGAGTGTTCGTTTACTCGTGAGCGATGTACTGGCTGACCCGGGTGCGCAGATGGTGGAACGATCTTGTTTCTCGACCCAATTGGATTAAACTGCAGGAGGGAATCCAGAGTGTTGCGATGTACTAAACCCAACGGGAGGGGTGGCAGTACGATTATAAATTGATAGAGAGATCGTACTTACTTAGTTGACGTCAAATTGTGTGCGCCGGAGATTGATTCAACTAGAACTGCGATTATAACTCTGAGCGATGCTTGGATATTGACTTGAACTAGAGTTTAGCTTCAGGCTCTCAAGTACGACTCAATCTTAAGCTTGTACGTCGCTGATCATTTAATTTGGCACGGGCATTCAATTCTTGTTCCTTCACTTTCACCTCTGTCCTCTCTGCCCTCAGTCGGAAGCGGAGCTCGCTGATTTAGGTGCTACGATCGAGTGAGGGTGTTCTCCCTTTCGATTCGGGTTCGAAACAGCGAAGGTTTGCCCTCAGGTTCCAGGATGGTAAGCAGCCTCATTGATAATATCTGCTGATGTTCAGTCGACGAAAGGAATGCGAGTCAACTAGTACGGCGGCCCTTCTATCTCTGCATGGAGTCCACTGTGTGATTCTAATACATGCGCTGCACCGAGACTCGATCGGAACGAGCTACGAAGCGGTGGAAAAGAATCGGAACTTTGTTGTTAGCTGGCGTGAAAGCCCCAAATGATCCTTGATCAGCCCAAGTTCGTTCGACTCGCAATTGGGCGTTAGAAGCTAGGAAAGATACCATTTTTCTCCGGCGCATGGAATGAGAGGGGACAACAGACCGATGAGGACGGTTTGTGGGCTTCACATGGACTGATTGATGCTTAGGGAGATGGTGGACATGAGGACGAAGAAGAGGGCGCGATTTGTTAGACTGCGTATAATTCAAATTCTGGAAGATAGAGGGCGGTCGGCGATCTTATGGATTGACTGTCGATGATAGATTTGTGGTTCGTATATTCATGCGTAGATACTAGATAGTTGAAAGACGAGGAGCACACGCGGTGTGCAGTGTGCACCCGCCGCGGGGGGTGGTTTCAACCTCGGTTCCGGGGCGTCCGTTCGACTCGGGCCCGCGCCATTTGATCTCTTGGAAGATACTTTTTCTCTGGCGCATGGGGTGCGAGGTAGAGGCGCATCGATGAGGACGGTCTTGGGGATTCTGGGACATCGATACGGTGTGCCGTCGGCGATCTTGCTGATTGGCTGCCGGTCATTCAGAAACGCCTGCCTTCAATCAGCTTCTCCGCCTCGCGCCAATCGAGGAACGCGATATCGAGCCCCGCATCCGCCAGCACGCCGATCCCCCTTGCCAGTTCCTTCGGGAGCGGCGTTTCGGAATACAGGCGCACGAACGCCAGCCGGGCGTCGAGCCGCGACTGCAGCATCGCGATGAACGGCGCGACGGCGCCTGTCGACGAGTTGATCCCGCCGCCGAGCCCAAACGAGAAGGATGTGAGGTTGGGGCACACCGCGGGGCGCCCGGGACCGAGCGTCATGGCGTAGAACAGCGGCTGCAGCGTCTGCCCGAGGGGGCTGTACGTGCGGATGTGCAGCTCCGCGAGGCTCGGGAGGTGCTGGATGAGCGGCGGCACGGCGGCGACGGTGCAGTGCAGCAGCACGAGCTTCGTGAGGCGGCACGCGGAGCGGCGGATGAGCGGGAGGATCGCGCCGGTGAGGAAGTCCTCGACGAAGAGCGCCTCGAGCTGCGGCGCGGTGAGGTGGTTGAGGAACACGTCGTCGCGCACGTGCAGGCGGCGCAGGGCGGGCACGGTGACGATCTGGTCGCCGGGTAGGCGGGCGGGGCCGACGAAGCAGAGCCCGCACTGGACGAGCGCGGGGGCGGCGCGCAGGATGTCGAATTGGCGCTGGGCGGGGTAGCGCCCGCGGTAGTGCGTTATTTGGTGCCACGGGATGACCAGCGGGGGCGAGTGCTGCTGCAGCCGGCAGTTAGTGAGCAGGACGTGCCGCAGGTTCGGTGCGGTGGCGAAGATGGTGGACGGCATCTGAGTAGAGTTGACGTGCGCGTCGATCACGTCGAGCGTCTCCAGCAGGGGCAGGTGGCCTTCGGCAGCAGAGAGCAGGTCGTCGACGGAATCGAGCCCGACCACACGGATGCTGAGGGTGCGCCATCGCGCGCTGTCGAGGTGTAGCGGTCCCGCAAGACGGAGATCACCCTCGCTTTCGATCGTGATATCGAGCGGCTGCGTCGCCGAGCGCTGGAGCTGAGTCTCGAGCATCGCGTCCGGATACACGTCGCGCAGGGGCAAAGTCCACGGATGGTCAGCGATGTGGATGGACGACCACAAGAGCGGTAGGGAGAGAGCGGCCTGTCGCCATGCGCGGCAAACGTGTCCGAGACGCCAGGGGGGCTGGTTAACGGTCTTCGCTTTCAGGCGCCTGATGAACGGGGGCGTCATGAGAAATATGGTGCACAGGAGCTCTGGTGGCAGGCGGCGCACTGGCGAGAGGATGGATTTGTGCTTGCGCACGTACTCTTCCATCGCGCCGCGGCGCCGCACCAGCTTTGAGAGGGATTTCTGCAAGCTGTCGATGTGGGCGTCCAAAGTCCTCAGGCCGTTCTGCCCTGTTGTGACAAGACGACGAATGGCAAGTGACTCCTCATCCAGAGGGACTCGGTTACTATCGAGAAGGTGAGAGAAATTCGTCGGAGAGGCGCGTGGAGGAGAGAGCGTAGGTATCGTTTCCGACGAAGTTCCGCATTTCCAGCACAATTGTGGCATGGTGAAACTGTGGAATGCGAGTTAGACGTACGGCAGGAACCTGAGGTGAAAGAGCACGTCGGCTGTAGAAGGGGCATTCGTTGGAAGTGTCCACGGCGGCGACGGAGGCGGCAAGAAAAAAAAGGTGCACGTGACTCCGACACGGAGCGGGACATATGACAGATGCTGCTTATGTGACCACAGACACCAACGGGTTGGCAATAACCCAGTGCAAGTAGTACTAGTAGTAGTCAGTACTCATCGATCATCGATCATCCTCAAATTCCCTACAAAAGAAACTCAGGTTCACTCGTACTGAGACCCAAAAGTCAGGATCTGCTTTTCCGTTTGATGTTCAACGTTGGTTCAACGTTCATCGATGCATCTTTTGGCCAATAGAACGAGCACCGTCGAAGACGGTGTAGACGCCTGCTTCCTCGCAGAGCTAGACAAGCTCTTGCCATGGCATCAGTCTAAGAGCAGCAGGGACCGGCGCAAAAGCCATTCACATGTACTTGAGCCAACAGTCATCGCGGCTCACGCGGGTTCACTCCACCACGACAGCTCAGACGACAGCTCAGAGCCGTAGGCCATCTCCCCATCTAGTATCGTCGCCAGCACCTTAGTCCCCAAAATGTCCATTGCCGGAATCTTCATGATATCGCGCGATAGCACGACGAAATCTGCGCGCTTTCCCGGCTCGAGCGAGCCAAGCTCTGCCTCAGTGAACGACGCATACGCGGGGTCGATCGTCATGCCTGTCAATGCGAGCGCAGGCAAAATCAATAGGTAACGGAGGCACTTCAGGCAGCAGCACGAAGAACGCACCTCGCAGCGCCTCCTGGCGCGTTAATCGCTCCTCCGGGAACCTGCGCGGCAGCTAGGCTCAGAGAGATAAACGTAACATGAGGCAGAACGACGCACCAACCGCCCGGCCCGTGCGGTGACTCTCCCTCTGGGGAGAGTCGCGTGATGGCGGCGTAGAACCCCGCAAGCGGGTTCATCGTCTCAACAGGAAAGTCCGACCCCAGGGCGATGCGTGCACCACTATCAATAAGCGAGCGAAAGGCGTACAGGCCTTTGACGCGCTCGGGTCCCTGTTGGTGCCAGCAATGTCTCCAGCGATGTTGTATGCGGAGAAACAAAAAAGACGAACGAGACGGTCCTGCGCGTACCACATGTCGCTGGTGCTGTGCAATGTTATGCGTTGTACCACAACGGACGGGTAAGATGGCAGGCAGGACATACGCGTGAGTGGGCTGTACACTGGCAATCACTGGAACATCAACCGTTCAGGAGCGGTCGGGAACAAGCCGCAGAACATATATACCTCCCAGTTTCCCGAGCCTCGCCATGTCCGCCCTAGTCATCAGCTGCGCGTGTTCGAGGCGCGGGCGTAGCGCCGTAACGTTTACGCCAGCCAGCGCCTCCTCGAACGCATCGACGACAATCCCGTTCGCGCGGTCCCCGATCGCGTGGACGTTCTGCATTTTTTCGGTGATGGAGATCTCAGCGTCGAGGATAGGCTGAGTATGAAGCAGAAGCACGTACGACCTGCCAACCATCGCGCAAGAATTTAGGGATGAAGTCGGACAGGATCGCGGGGTCGAGACGCATGAACCCGCTGGTATGCGGGTTATCCGTGTAGTGTGCATGTAGCTGCAGATGTGTGAGGTGAGACGAAGTGTTATAGGACGAGCGCACGCACAGCGGATCCGCCGGTTCGCAGGGCACCTGGGTCAATGGATGATGAAAAAGTGCGAGAACATATCGGAGAAGGAATATAACACACCGTCTGTGAAGATCTTGACGCTGCGAGATGTGAGTCGACCATTGGCCGCGCCAAGAATAGGGTCGGTTATGTTTCCCCAGTACGGCGCGTTTTCGTCGAAGAACCGCATGGCGTAAATTCGGATCTAGAGTATGAGGATAATGTTAGATGTGTTTTGAGGTGAAACTGCTAACGCACCGGGAGCACCTGGCGCTCAGCTTGCCTAGCAAATTCTCCGTCGAAAAGAGCTAGCAAATAATACATAGGCAGAATCCATACCGGAGGAAAAAGGCGAGGGAGCTGGGATCGAGCCCTGCGTCGTGCACGGAGGTGAGGCCGTACGCCACGGCATCGTCCATCGCCACAGAGAACCGCTGGACCAAGTCCGTCTCGGTTAATGGTGGCGTCTTGAGCAGCTCCTGC
This sequence comes from Mycena belliarum, assembly GCA_029282135.1. Taxonomy (NCBI): domain Eukaryota; kingdom Fungi; phylum Basidiomycota; class Agaricomycetes; order Agaricales; family Mycenaceae; genus Mycena; species Mycena belliarum. The sequence goes on from JARJCN010000016.1 coordinate 153,158, forward strand.
GCGTTATCGAGGAGCACTCCTGGAAATCTCCGTGAGCAAGCGCCGCATATCGATTGACGGGAAATCCACTCGCCAGTTGGCTCGCCGACATCGTTGCGCAAGATAACCCCACCCTCCACGGCAGAAGGAAGGGGCGCGCTGAGCTCGAGGGCACGCGCGGAGACCCACTGCGCATGGCAGTCTTTCGACTGTAGCACGACGGGGCGGCCTCTGATCACCGGGTCCGCATCGAGATCAAGGGGTACCCACTCTCGAAATCTCCTACACGGAGTCCTAAAAGTGAATTAAGCTGCTCCGGGCCCCTCCCTCCCTCTTTACGTAAGCACACCGCCACTCCCAAAATGGCAATTCCCATCAATTTCTTCTCGGATTGAGCCCAAAATCGCCCAGCGCACATCTACAATGAGACCTTATTGTTTAGATATGCTCTTGAACCCACAAAAGCTTATTCCAGACAGTTTGGACCAGAAATATTGATGTAACAATCTCAACTGTACGAGTCCACATCCCTTGGGATCAGCCTCCATCTTCCTGATTCTGGCCGAAAAAAGTCCACCATCAGCTCAGCGGAATAGGAATCAAGAAAAAACTACTGGATGACCACCTAAAAAAGGCAAGAAAATATTTTTATCAGTGCAAACACGTTATTGGGCCGGTCCGCAACTTTGTCCAAAAAGTGAAATAAGGACCTCGGACTCCCCCCCCTCCCTCTGACACCATGTCTCGGCATTCTCCGGCGGGTACCTCTTGATCGAGATCGGCCTGCGAAAGGGCGCTTATAAGAAGCAAATGAATTCACTGCGCAGCACGCACAGCTGTCGGCCACGCAGCACCGGGCCAGCGCGTGTGGTCCCACCCGCCTCCGCGAATGAAGGCGTCTGGATTATTGTGCACGGCGGGAGTGCGGAGGATGTATTCACGGACTCGGGCCACCGTTTCTGCGCGATGCAATTCAAGGCGAGGCGACGACATGTTTGTCAGACAGCGCGTACGAACGGATAATAGTCGGAGTCGCACCGTTGATAGTAGCTGTGCCCTCGAGCGGGAGTTGTTTGCTAGCGCCGTACTCTAGCAAATGGCCATGCGAATCTGCAGGAGAAAATCGTATTACTCTAGCGTGGTATTCGAAGAAGCGACGTACCACTTAGTCCAGGGACCACGATCGCGTTGTGCGGGATATATTGGATGCGGAGGTCCGTGATGTCCTTCATTTGTGCTGCTGTACGTCAGTCGGTGATAGGATAGGGTAAGGAGATAGAGTGCAGACATAGGCTTCCAGTGCGGAGGATACGCGAGTTTTTGACGACGATACAGTCGACTTGAGCATTTACTGAGTCCACCGTGTAGATATTTCCCTCCCGAGAGCATACGGCGTAGTACCCAGTGTTTAGGGACAACTTTGAAGAGCCACCAGCCACTCGTAGCCGGACGAGGATCGCAAGACCGGAGAGAGCCACGGAGAGGAGGAGCGCCACCGATGTCGGACGGCGTTTCACCAGTGGAGGATCTCCCTTTGGATGTGGAGGAGCAGATTGTTTCTTGGAGTCGGCACACGACACATTTGACATTGCAGAGAGTAGGGTTGGATTGGGTGGGAAGTAAGCAGATCGCGAGACATCAGCGCCTTTTATAGGGTCCTGGTTGTGGGCGCAACGCCACATTGGCAACACATTAATATCATAAGCGCTTTGATGCACACCTTCATAGTCGAGGCGTTGTTCCACGAAAGTCAAGTTAAAGGGGCGTTTATGAGTCATTAGGACCCAGGAAATCCGAAACATAATTGAGGCAGGACCTTGGCGGGACCCCCCGAAATTGGCTTGAGTTTGACAGTCGGCGGTCGCCTAGTCTGTAGTTTACCGCGCCCCATGTGCTTGGAGATCGACCTTATTACGTAAAGTGCGGAGTTTTAATTCGCGCTAGCGCCGCCCGATGCTTCCAGCACCTTTGCAGCTGAGAAATAGTGGGCCAAATGTATCAAAATCCAATCCTAAGGAGACCCTCTGGCTCAGAGTTGTAGTTTTCCCCTGCTGCGGCTCGAAATCAAAACTTCGGCGTACTCCGGTGCCGCCCCATCAAAGTTCGGCATCATCGTCCCAACGCTCCTGCGCAAGAGACAGTTGACAGCACCGTTTAGAGGGGTCTGCCATAAAATAATACAGGGAAGTGGGACCCAACGACGCGTCGCAGATGTTAAGACAGAATCCGCTAAAATTGTGATTAGATAATAAGGTTGATCTCCAACCGATCGATCGAGGAAGTTGACAGACTACAACCATGCGAGGTACGAGCACATATTGGTTGTAGTGTCTGTTTATAAGAGACTAGCGGTCGCCCGTGCAGCGGCCAGCCTCGGACAGATTTTGGGGGTGAGAGAGACGAGCCTCGGGCCCGTTAATGGACGCTGCTGGGAATCAGGTGGAGTGGATTGGGCGGTGCCACGCAATGGTCGGTGCTGGTCGGTGAGTCAAATTGGGAGGTCGATGTGACTAGTGATGTGCAGGGCCCGGCTCGGCCTGGATGCCCGGGCTCGGGCTCGGCTTCACAGGGCCTAGGCTTCAGATATCTCAAGCCCGAGCCCGAGCCCTCGAAGCGGGCCTCAAGGCCTCAAGCCCGAGGCTCGGGCTTGGGCCCGGCCTTCCCCGGGCTTACATATAAATAATTCAGGGAACTTGTTAAGGGCTGTAATTGTTCAATATAAGCAATACAATGTGTGTGTACATCCATTTCATGAGTACTGTATCAGGATCATTGTCCAAAAGTCTCAACTGCTTGGCCCAGTGTCCGTGCCCGACTCGTATTTTAGATGCCGAGCGGCGCGGGCTTCTCGGGCACGGCCGCAGCGAGGCCGCATAATATCTGTGATGCCTGTGAATCAATAATGGGTGCCGGACAGCTGTGGAAGTCCATTCACATGGGTTTCGGCACAGTGAGTTCCGCCGAAAATTAGGTTGCCGGACACCGCCGTCAGGCCCGGGCTTGACGGCCTGGCTCGGGCCTCAGAATCTCAAGCCCGGGCCCTGGGCCCTGTGAGGCCCGGCATCGGGCTCGGCCCGGCTCGGGCTTCGGCGGGCTCGGCCTGGCGGGCTTAGGGCTTGAGGCCGAGCCCTGCACATCACTAGATGTGACATGTCATTAGAAGTGTTTGTTGCTGCTTTGACATCACGGGGCTTGCCGGTGTATTATTGAATCAGGGGTTTTTATAGAGTTTGAAAACTTTGATTGTTATATTCGGACTAGGTTACGTTGACAGAGAGGTTGTAACTTTTGCAGCATTTGCCTCAGATTGTCCATCTCGGCGATTCAAGAATATTAAACAGATGAACACAGAACACTCGACAAAATCTAAATATTACATAATCAAATATTAATTATAAGAGCGTCTCTTCCAGTGCTCAGGAAACTGAACCCAAGTAGAGCCAGAATCCGACAAGAAAGCGCAAAAGAAAAACTTGACTGATCCTGAAACTCTAACACAACGCGTTTGGTGCGAGATCATCCCGCGCATTACGCCTTCCTGCACCCATGCATCTCCTTGTGCTCCTTCCAGCCCTCCTTCAAACAATCCGCATCGCAAAAGAACACATGGCCATTGCACGCTCCTACCCAATGTTAGGCAAGTCAGAGACGAGCGCATCACACGCACCACCACAGCGCTTCCCAGGCCCGGTGATCCCACACGTGAAGCAGCGCTGCCAGGGCCCCGCACGCGTCGAGCGCGCCTCCTCTGCGAGGTCCACACCCTCGAAGCACCCGCCGGGCACGTCGAGGCGCAGCTGCCACAGGTCCACGAACGCGCGCGCGCTCTCGGAGGGCTCCGCCTTCTTCGAGCGCACGTACGTCGTGTTCTTGTATCCGCCGAAGAGGTAGATCTTCCCCGTCGCCGGGTCGGTCACCAGCGCCGCCTCCGCGCGGTACGTCGGGAATCCGGGCGACAGTACTTGCTTCCACGCGATCGGCGTGCCCGGTGCGCGCATGTCGCCTACGAAGGTGTCCGCGTAGTAGGTGTACGTGTACGTGTCCTTGATGTCGTCGAACCACGTCGGCACTGTAGGGCTGTAGCCGCCAAACACAATCACCTTGTCCAGCGCGGGGCTCTAGCAATTCAGACGGCCCAGTCAGCGCAGCCCAGCGTGGATATGGGACAACCTACGTAGGTGCACGCCATTTCCGAGCGCGGGGACGGCGCGTTCCCGCGCACGCGCTCCTGCGTCCACGCCTCCGCGCGGATATCCCAGCTCCACAGGTCGCCGTATCCGTGCGAGTAGAATGCGCCGTGGGCCTGCTTGTGCAGCATCGCCGCCTGGCGGTCCGCGCCGCCGAACATATAGTAGATGCGCGTCGCGTCGCGCGCGACCCAGCTGTGGCACTGCCCGCGCGGGCCGGGACCCTCGGCGTCCGCGTGCGGGACGGGAACCGCGCGCCCGCTGAGGCGACGCCACGTGAGCGTCGGGAAGTACAGCTCCATGAGCAGATCGGTCCCGACGATGCTCGGCTGATGCACGCCGCCGAAGACGTACATCCGTATGCCGATGCAGTGCACCGCAGCCTCGAGGATCTTCCCCCCAGTGTACGGCCACTCTGGCGTTTGGGCATCGGGAACAAACGTCGTGGGGAGTACACTCCACTTGCTGCGCCCGGGGTCGAAGACGGCGATCGCAGGGAGCCCGGTGAAGACGAAAAGGCGGCCGTCGCGGTGCGGCGCGAGCTGGTACCCCACGAGATCGTTTGTGATATCTTCGGGGATCGGGAAGTCCGGGAGCTTCCGCCAGCCGTCGCGCCGCGCCAGATCGAGCGTCCAGAAGTCGAAGAAGTACGGGCCATTTGTGGACTTTTCGCCACCAAGGAGGTAGAGCTGGCCTGCCCCCGAAATCAGCTAACGCCACCAAGGGACTCTGAGGCGCGAACCGTTCAGCGCTGTGACTGCGCAGCGTAGGCGCGGGACTAAGCCTGGTGATTTCCCGATGCTGAGCTTCTTCCACGAGCCGCAGATCTGCAGACTCGGCTGCTTTACGGCCAACGCTGGCGCGATGTTCGGGTCCGGATGTCGCAGGGCGAGGATATCGATGCCCAGGAATGGATACAAGCTCTGAATATCCGGGGTTTTCAGATGCGCGGGAACCTCGGCAAAGATCTCGTCGGCGAGCCAGCGGCGGTGAACAGCAGCACCGGTGTTCCCCACGGCGAGGAACACGGCAGACGACAGACAGAGCGCCGTGAGTCGCTCAAAGTAGTAGTCTGGTGAAGTTATTTCGGGCGCAGACCATTCTAGCTGAGTTCAGATACTGCGTTACGCCGAGAGCATGCGGCTACGCACCAAACTTTGACCTCTGGGCATTCTGTGCGTGTTGCAGGTTTTTATCCAGCGTGTCTGCTTCCTCGATCCACAATATGGCCTGCAATTCTAGTGAGAGTCTGATATCAGAAGCGCAGAACACGCACGGTATCGTACTCCTTGAGCTGTCGCGAGCACTCGACGATCCCATTGAAGCAGCCCAGAAGATCGCTTGCGTCCCAGCCGTATCCGAGTCCAGCGTACACATCCGAGCGCAGGTGGCCAGATAGTGGCAATTTCTTCCCAACCATCTCCGACGCTGCGACGATATACGCCGCGCGCGCCCCCGCAAAGTTTTCGGCCTCCCAGTGCTGTTCCGCTACAGCCTTGCGCACATTCGACCGCACAAAGCGCGTTGTGTTGTCTAAGCTATTCCGCGGGCAGAGGTCGTCGAGCCCATCCGGATTGCGCGCCAACATGTGAATTCGTTGGGCCTGGGGGCGATGGGTGGGACCGCGCGCGTTGGGGGCGAAGTGCAATGGTGCAGCGAGGCGAGTAAGGGGAGGTGTAACTCGAGGGCGCTCGTCCATGGATCCCATAAGAGTCAGTAGTGCCTCGAATTGGGCCAGAGGGTCAGACATCAGATTTAGAAAAATGTGATGGGTGGAGAGAAGAAAGAGGTCTAGTGTGGGGTCGTATTTGGCACTCGGAGTTTGGCGCGGCGCCACGTGGTCGTGGCGGCTGAGTTAGTTCAATGTCGTCCCAGTGAACCCTGTGTCCAGAACGTTGGCGGTCGAGGATGGTGGTGGTATGAGAGAAGAGTGCGGGTGTACCGCCACGTCCTCACGAATCTCGCCGCCGCCCAATTCAGGGTTCTGACGAACTTGCAGCATCTCCCAAGCATCTCCTCACGAGCTTGCATATTTTCCCATACAAGCGACGGCTTCCTACGATCTTTACCTCGCTTATATCTGATCTCACGAATCTGCGCAATCAAATGACGAAGGTGTGGCATCAACTGACGAAGATCCTCATCCTACGAAGTGACGAAGAATCGAGCTTCAACATCACATTGATATCTGAGTTCAACAGCATTTTATGCCGCTTGCGATGGCTACACGAGTCCTTCGAGACCAGAGTACTTACCGGGAAGCAAAGCTGTTCGATATTCGGGACAACAGCAGTGGCGGTCCAGCTGCAGGGGCAAGTCGAACGGGCTATGTCGGATGCATAACGTATACCGCGGCTCAGAATTTCAGAACCAGATGCCGATGCACGCCGTGTGCTATCCCGCCTTTTGACGATTGAGTGCACGAGATATATCAAACCCACACACTGAGTATCGGGCTCCAACGTCTCAAAGGTATCCGAGTTCAACAGTGTTTCGTCTGTCATGCGAGACCTATCAGTTCTTCGGGACCGGATCCAGAGTCCATAGCCACCCACCTCAAACGACGGGAAGCAAAAGATAGAAGTGTTCAAATAGTGGTGGGGGCCCGAGCTGAACGAGCGACCTCGGGTGCATTTTACCCAAGCTTCTCGATGCACACCATGTGCTACCCCGCCTTGTAAACATGCAGCGCAGCGGGTATAGATGCATGAAGGGTTTGGAAAGCGAGCTTCAGATGCAACGTCCCATTGATGTCCGAGCTCAATAGTATCCCGCTTGCGATAGCTACCTTTTTTTAGAAAAATTGAGTACTTGCTGACCAGCCGCCTGCGACACGAAGCAAAAATCGTCGCGTGGAATATGCCTCAGGGGCGGGGCCCGAGTCGAACGGAAAATGTCGAATGGATAGCTCATTAGATCAAGCCCAGCAACTTCGGATCGCGATGCACACCGTGTGCTACCCCGCCTTTCGACGATGCGGTGCCGCCCATGTAGATGCTCGACCTCAACTCGACCTTCACTTGCGCCCAACCTCAAGAGCGTCCATCTCGCCCGCCACCCGCTTCGCGACGTCAGGTGTGGGTCCGTGCAGGTCCAATGCTTGGCACTGCGTGATCACTGGTAACCTTTTTTTGGGTACAAGGGCGTACTACAATAGCGCATGCCTGACTTGTGCCTGACTCCCTGAGGACACACACTAGCCTGGTCCAGACAACATCCAGCAAGCGTGCTACAAGGAGAACTCGATCTGGGAATACTTCTGGGATGGAACCCCGCTCCAGGAGCCCGTTGTGAGCCGCGACCAGCCGGGGGCGAGCGACGTGGCACTGGCAGGAGGTCGCGAAGCGGGTGCTGGCACATGTGGGTGTTCGTAGTCTGACAATATTCAAATGCCGTCCACACTTGCTTGTTAGATGCATGCGCTTCTCCATGCGCCTTGTTCTCATTTTCGTCCCACCTCGTCATCATGCCATACACCTACTTCCACGCACTCGTGACCGTCTGTGCGCCCGACGCGTTCGTCGTCGCGCTGCGGTTTGGGTCGGACTCCCACACCACCTGCCAGAGTCCTTAGATCTTTACAACGGAGCAAGAAGGAAGGAGAAGGCACGCACGCTCCCATCCGTCTCCTTGCGGATGAACTTATACTCGAACGCCGTGTTGGGCGGGAGCGCGACGGTGACGGTCCACACGGGGTACGACGCGGACGAAAGCGCGAGCTGTACGCAGAGCCCGTCAGCCTGCTTGTAGAAAAGAAGAGAAGAGAGAGAGCGAAACGTACGGCGGACGCAGGCGCCCACGCGCCGAGCTGCGCGAGGCTCCCCACGAGGAAAATGTTCTCATGGCGCGGTCAGTACGTACGCTTACGGACGGAGAACAGAGTGAGTACGCACCTCGCCGAATGTCGTCGTCGCCATCTCCGCAAAGCTCACTGCCACCGTGCCCGTCCCGCCGCCTCCGCCTCCCCCGCCTCCCGTCCCGCTCCCCGCCCCGAGCTGCCCCGTGTGGATCGCAATCGCGCCGCACGCCGGCACCGTCGCGTTGAACACCCCGCCCGTGACCGTAAAACTATCCCCAACCATGAGCAACAACGCAAGTCTTGAGGCGATAGATGCTCACCCCGTGCCAGTGCACTTACCCCCAACGCCCGCCCCGCTAATCACATCGCAGTACGCGCCCGCCGGCAGCGCCGTCGCGAACGTCGCGCTCCACGCCGCGTCCGCGTTGTTGATCGCGACGAATCCCAGCGTGCCTACCCGCCCATCCACCTCATCAGCAAGAATATCATTCAAATGAATCACGCGGAGCGCACCTCGGCCAAAAGCAACCCGATCCGCCTGCGGGCTCACCCACCCCGTAATGCCTGCGCCGCCCACCTCATTCCTAAATCCCACCATGCCCTTCACTGCCGTCCACCGGTGCTGGCACAACCAACCCCCGGCCCCGCCCGTGGCAGAACACGCGCCGGCGCCGCCGTTCGGCGCGCCGTCGTCCGTAGAGCCAAAGGAGTAGGAAGAGAGCACGGTAGGCGTGCCGTAGGGGTGCGCGAGGGAGAAGATGTTTGCGGTGAGGTAGGTGTTGGAGGGGGCGGTGGGGGCCAGGGAGGCGCCGTTCTGCAGGCTCGGGTCAGTGCTGGGGTATGCGCGAGGAGTGGGAAGGGAAGGGAAGGGTGAGACGCACGCGCTCGGTATCGTGGTTCGCGACGAAGACGTTTGCCTGTGCGCCTGAGATCCAGCCTGCGCTCCATGAGGATTTCCCACTCTACACAAGGATGCAAGCGCGGAAGCGCACCCCGACTATCCAAGTTCTGTAACCCCGCGATACCGCCGTTTGCGCCCGAAAAGGCGTCCTTCAGGGCGCTCGTGTAGCGAAACTCCTGCACGTCGCCTGGCTTTTAATCAGCTCCTCTTCTCTCTTTCCTTAAATAGAATCTGGGAACAAGAGAGACGCACCATTCCCGACATACTCCGAAGGCTGCACCGCCTCGCCCGCGCCCCAGATGACCTCCTGCGTCACGTACGGCCGCGACGTGAGCCGTGCGAGGATGGCCGCGATGTCCGTTGCGGCGATGTCTGCATTGTTCGTTTTTATATTTCAATCAAGTGAGTATTTAGTAGTGGGAGGGAGACAAGGAAGAAGAACGTACGCTTAGCGGCGTCGAGCCGGAAGCCGTCGACGCCGAGCGCAAGGAGCTTGTTCGCGTAGGCGGCGAGCATGCCGCGCACGTAGTCTGTCTCCGTCGCCAGGCTGGTTATTCTCAGTAAGATCAGAGGAGGGAGGACGCGAGGGAATGGAATGGAGGGCGAGGAGATGGGATGGAGGAGGAAAGGAAGGAGGGATGGATGAGGAAGGAAGGACGCGAGACGCACTCGGCAAGGTTGACGAGCTGGCACGTCTGCACCTCCGCCCGGCTCGCGTAGTTGACGATGTTGTCGCCGGGCTCGAGGCCGCAGTGGTGGAAGTCCTGCGGGACATGTCATTAGCGTTGCGCAATTGTGAATCAGATACGAGTAAGTGGGAAGCTGCGAGCAGATAGGGAGCAAGGGAGAACAGAGAGATGGGGGAAAGCGAAAAGCGAGAGAGATCGGATGGTAGAAACACTGCGTGCCAGCGTGTGTTGATGAGGGAGAAGGTGCGGTGAGATGGGACAAGTTCGAGCAAAGTAAGCAAAGCAATAAATCACGGGGATTCGCACCTGGTTCTGGTATATCCCGGGGTAGTTGTAATGCGTGAACGTCGAGCCCGCGGTACCGGAGCCCGAGTCGGAGCCTGCCATGTGGTTGAAGATCGTGTCTGCGATTACCTTCACGCCCGTGGCGTGGCACGCCGCCACCATGCTGATATTCGCGTCAATACAGGCTCGACAATTCCTCCGCGACGCAGAAGCAGTGCGCGTGAGGAGAATGGAGGGGACGCACTCCTGGAACTGCGCCTGGTTCCCGCGCTTCGAAGTGAGGATGTACGACACGGGCTGGTAGTCTGTCCACCACTGCGCACCCGTGACGTGCTCCTGCGGGGGGCTCACTGCGCGCACCGCGCTTGTGAGTATCACGCAACCGATACCGTTTCGCAACAGCCGCGCACCTTGAACGAATCCGTACCCCGCGGGCCCGATGAAGTTCGTGCACTCAGCGGCGACGCTGTCCCTGGGATCGATACCCGTCATGAACAGCAGACGAGAAATGGATCAGAGTCAACGCACCAGTTCCACTCAAACATCTGGATAATGACCGTCTTCGCGCCAGACGGTGCGCGGCTGTCGAGCATCACGGTGCTGTTCGACATTTGCATCGCCATGGGCGACGCCGCAGCGTGCGGGGCAAGCGCGAGCCACGGCAGGACCGTGACGGGCAGGAGAGACGACCACATCGGGTCCGGAGGGCGTGTCGTTCCTGCGCATGCCTGCGTTATTTAAAGCAAAGCGGGCGCCGCGACGAACCGCAGCCATCGGCGTCGCCGACCCCCGGGCATGTGTTGGGGAAGCTGTGGGGAAGTGCTGGAAACCACGCGTGTAGCGGGCGCGTGATCTCCAGGGAAGCAGCAGCGCCGGCTGGGTGCGATGATGCGCTCCAAGATAAGATGAGGTCCGGAAGGAAGCAAGAGGAAGTAGGGGCGGTGGGAGGACAGCCAGAGTTGAGCGAGTCCGATTGACAGGTCCACCAGGCGGATCCGGGTGACCGAGCGTCGCTTGCGGTGTTGAATAACTCGCAATTGAGTGGGAACAACGATTCAAAAGAGCCACTGCTTGTGTATGCCACGTGAATGTGGATGCATCAGGAGCGGCGATTTCGGACTTGTCGCAACGGATCCGGGCTTTGTAGCCTCTTTTATTCGAGTTCTTTCCTGAATTGGGAGCGGGTTGCATCGATGAGCTTAAGGAGGTATAAATATTTCTTGACGACGAACAGCAGCGTGAGGCAGCGCGACATCTATCTGCAGCTCCCCTCCCGCGCAAGGAGAGCTGCATGGTGATGAGAGCGGCTGAGACGAGTTACTTGAGATCGTGGTTCGATTTATCAATCGCCTGTCAGATCTCATATATCAGATTTGCTGTGGACTCCCAGGGATGCCGACTCACCTGAATCAGCTCCGAGCGCAAGGGCGTTAAGGCCGACGATACCGTGCCATTGACGCAATGGAACGGCGTGTAGCTCTCCTCACCCAATGCAAAAGAAGAATGAGGGGAGAGCCAGCACGCGGTATGGAGCCTCGAAATCGTCGTCAAGTCGTCGTGGCAGAAGGAGGAAGGCAAGAGGCTGTGCCTGTCTGTCACGGCGGCAATACCCGACATCAATGATCTCGCGGCACATGCCGTTTATTAGTGCTGTTCCGCTGTTCAAATAGCTCGGGCATCTCGGAGATGTTGTAGTGATCAGCTGACCCGCGCATCGAGAGTCAGTTCCCGAGCAGACGCAACGGCCGGACTCTCCTAGTCCGGGGTACTAAATATGCTACCCCTGAAAAGTCCGAGTGCGGCACCTGGGCAATGTGGAGATAGTTGAATTTCAAATTTCAACATACACGCTGTTCAGGCTTTCAAGATCCGGCGTTCTACACGGCGTCAGGATGCGTCCCATTGGGCGGCTCGAAGCTACCACCGGAATGTTTCGACATGAAAGGGCCGCAGAGAAGCGCGGATATATATGTGGCAGCACCGCCCGTACGTCAGTCATGTTGAGAAGTAGGAGTCGAGGACATTGTAGAGTTTCTGAGATGATAACTATGAGAAAGCGGCCCTGCGGCCGGCGTTCGTCGCGGCGCACATATTATATAACGAAGTCGTACGCAGCGCAGACACATCTCCGATTCCGATGTGGTCGTCCCTCTTCCCTGTCCTGCCGTGGCTCGCCCTCGCCCCGCGCGCTACATCGTCGCCGACGGCGATGCAATCGAAAATGCCGAACAGCACCGCGACGCGCCACAGCCGCGCGCAGTTCCAGATGTCCGAGTGGCACTGGTACGCCTGTCTGCCTCTGTTCCATTTCTCGCCCGTACGATCATGACCTCTAGGGATAGCGTCGCCGCCGAGCGCACGCACTTCATCGGGCCCGCAGGGTACGGACTCCTCCAATCTTCTCAGCGCTGGCGCGTACCTATCACCGTGCAGGGTGGCGACCAAGACGGACTACGTGCGCGGCGTCCTCGCCGCCTACGCGAACAAGCTCCTCGCGCTCGGCCTTGACGGGGCGGTCCAGCCTGCGGACTATGCTAGGAACGGTGCGTCTACCTCTCCGTGTGAGAGAAGGAAATTGATTGAGAGCGCCAGCACCCTCCGGCGCGAAAAGGGTCATCGTCCAGATGTTCGAGTGGAACTGGTGCATCGTCCTCCCACGAATGTGTCCTGCCTCTGTTATGCTCATAGGCGGCATTACTTGCAGGGATAGCGTCGCCGCTGAGTGCGCGAACTTCATCGGGCCCGCGGGGTACGGATTCGTACAAGGTGCACGACTGTGGAGAAGTAGATTTTGTGTGATGCTAACGCGCGCACGTGCACAGTGTCCCCCCCGCAGGAGCACATCATGGGCGCGCAGTGGTGGACGGACTACCAGCCCGTGTCGTACATCCTCACCTCGAAGCACGGGAACCAGGCGCAGTTCCAGAAGTGCGTCCCGTATTTGCGTCCCCTCTGTCTCCTGCTTCACCCAATGAATGCGCTGGTGTACTCTGTATCGTGTGTTGACTCGAACATCAGCATGGTCGCGGCATGCCATGCCGCAGGCGTGAAGGTCATCGCAGACACACTGTTCAACCACATGGCAGGCGTCGAGTCGGGGACTGGGACCGCGGGATCAGTATTCACGCACTACGACTACCCCCGGATATACCAGACGCAGGTGCGGCTTCCCTCAATTTTCCCTTCGCTCGTTCCATCTTCACTGCGTTCAAGACCCGGCTACGGCCGACTACCCGATAGCCGCCGGCTAAGTCCAGCTGATCGGCCGCGTAGCTGTGCCTCCCCCTTCTCCCTTCGCCTCGTATCTCATTCGCAAACACCCAGCGCTGAAGATGTACCTGCGCAGGACTTCCACCACTGCGGTCTCGAGCCCGGCGACGACATCGTCAACTACACAAGCCGCGTGGAGGTGCAGACGTGCGAGCTCGTCAACCTCGCCGAGTGCGTCTTTCTCCCTTCCTCCCTTCCGCTTCCTTCGTATCTATCGTCACCTTCCCCTCGCTGACGCGTACCTATGACCGTGCAGCCTTGCGACCGAGACGGACTACGTGCGCGGAGTGCTCGCTGGGTACGCGAACAAGCTCCTCGCGCTGGGCGTCGACGGCATGCGGCTAGACGCTGCCAAGCGTGCGTCCCTTCCCCCTCCGCCCCCGCGCCTCCCTGCTCAGTGCTCACCCGCGCAACTACGCATCCGCAGACATGCCCGCGGCGGACATCGCGGCCATCCTCGCGCGGCTCACAGCAACGCCGTACGTGACGCAGGAGGTCACCTGGGGCGCGGGCGAGGAGGTGCAGCCCGCGGAGTATGTCGGGAACGGTACGCTCTCTCCCCTCCTCCCCTTCGGGCGGATTTGAGAAGTGATTGAGCGCGCCAGGCGACGTGCAGGAGTTCCGCTACACAAGCGCGCTGAAGGACGCGTTTTTGGGCGCGGGAGCGGGCATCGCGGGGTTGCGGGACTTCGATAGTCGCGGTGCGCTTCCCCCCGTGTAGGCTTGCAGAGTGTGACACACTTATGGGTGAAATCAGGCTGGATTCCGGGCGCACAGGCGAACGTCTTCGTCGCAAACCACGACACAGAGCGTGTGCGTCCTCGCTGTCCTTTCCCAAATTCTGTCTGCGCACCACGCTCACACCCCACCCAGAACGGCTTCTCCCTCGCTCCCATCTCGCCCTCCAACACTTACCTCACCGCGACGATTTTCTCTCTTGCGCACCCCTACGGCACGCCCACCGTGCTTTCCTCGTACGCCTTCCGCACGACGGACGACGGTGCGCCGAACGGCGGCGCCGGCGCGTGCTCCGCTACAGGCGGGGCGGGCGGGTGGTTATGCCAGCACCGGTGGACGGCGGTGCGCGGCATGGTGGGCTTCCGGAACCATGTGGGCGGCGCGGCGCTGGGGGCGTGGGCGGCCCCGCAGCCGGACCGGATCGCGTTTGGGCGGGGTATGTCGTGCCTACCTGTGATTAGCGCCTGTGTTTGATATGGTGTGTGGGGTGGGGCAGGTGCGCTGGGGTTCGTGGCGATCAACAACGCGGACGCGGCGTGGGATGCGGTGTTCGCGACGGCGCTGCCGGCGGGGGCGTACTGCGATGTGGTCGGCGGGGCGAGTGAGGGGGGCGTGTGTACTGGCACGGGGTACGTGGCTCCTTCTTTGTCTCGCGGAGACTGTTGAAACGCGCGTTTGTGCGAGGCTGACGGTGCGCAGGTTCACGGTCCTTGCGGGCACGTTCAGCGCCACGGTCCCTGCGCGCGGCGCGATTGCTATTCACACGGGACAGCTCGGGACGGGCGGCGGCGGTGGGGGAGGCGGGGCGGACACGGTGTCGGTGAGCTTTGCTACGACCGCGACGACGACGTTTGGAGAGGTTCGTGCCCCCCCTGTTCCATTCCTCTTTTGTGTAGTTGTACACGCTGACTCCCACCTGGCAGAACATCTTCCTCGTGGGGAACCTCGCGCAGCTCGGCGCGTGGGCGCCCGCGGCCGCTGTGCGTGCCTCCCTCCTCTTCCTGTTCCTTCCACGCATGCAGGGTCCGCTGACGGATTCTGGTTTTCTGGCCGCCAGATCGCGCTCTCGCCCGCGTCGTACCCTGTGTGGACCATCACCGTCGGGCTCCCGCCGGGCACGGCGTTCGAGTACAAGTTCATCCGCAAGGAGGCGGACGGGAGTGTGCGTCCCTCCTCCCATCCCCCCTTGCTCCTTCCTCCCTTTCTCTTTCTCTTTCTCATTCCCCCTCCGCGCTTCCAAAGCAGCGCGCGCTGACGCGCCGTGCAGGGGATCTGGGAGTCCGACCCGAACCGCAGCGCGACGACGGGCGCGTCGGGCGTGCAGACGATCACGGCGGCGTGGAAGTAGGTTTCACATGTGCAGTGCACGGCCGATGGTGGACAGAGAAAGGAAGAACAACGCGCCTGGATGAATCCGGCGCTTCTACGAATGTCTTAGCCCCACAATTCGAACAGACGAACTAGGTCTTACAGTAAGTAGGTGATAAGTAAGCAAGTCGATACAACGAAGTAGGAGATGCTGTTACATTTTTCGACCGGATAAAGACAGCACAAGTACGCACCGCGGTATCAGTACTCAGTATTAGGGTCAGCAGTGACAAAAACGGATACGGGGATGGCAAGGAAAATGCGTAGGATCTCACGGTTGGACTATGACGAAGGGGAACTCAGACAGTTCAGCGTTCGACGTGTTCAACGTTCAACGTTCAGCACTTGCAAGATAAAGATCATCTTTCTCCCGTGATTTTCGACGATTTCTCAATGGCCGAGGTCAAAAATCTGATACTTACAGCCTGCTTCGCCCGGAGGCTTGGGGTGAAATCGGATGAGAAATGTCCTATCAGGGCGCATACAAAAATCCCTAGATCCAGATGTATTTGTACGCGACCTTCTAGATTAGTTAGGGTAGGAAGTTAAACAAGTCAACCCAGCCAAATCTAAGCGCTAAGTACGAAAGTGCGCAAGTCATCTGGCACAAGAACCGGGTAACCCGCCTCCCCAACGGGTCCTGCTCTGAACCACGCCGCAAACGGCGGCCGCGGCCCCTCCCCGCACCAGCAGATCTCCTCGCTGAGCAGCGCCGTATACAGCACCGTCTCGAGCATCACATCGTACTTGCGCCCCCCCTCCTCGTTCCACGTCACGCAGAACCACGACTCGTCGCGGTTGGCGAGCCTCGCCGCCAGGTCGTAGAGCGCCCCCATGCGCAGCTCGAGCCCGCGCAGGAGCGCGACGCGCATCGCGACCTCGGAGTAGCGCTCGTCGCGCTGGCACTTCTGCACGACGTACACCGCGCGGGGCGGCGGCTGCGCGACGAGCATGCGGCGCCAGCTCGCGTCGGGGCGCGCGAAGGCCGCGGGGGCGGAGGCGGCGGGCAGGGCCGTGAGGGCGCGCGCGGCGGGCCAGTCGAAGCGCGTCGGCGGCCGCGGCACGAAGAAGGGCGGGAAGAGCTCCGCCAGCAGCGGGTTGCGCACGGGCGGGGGCTCGGAGGAGCTGGATTCGGAGGCGGAGTCGGAGGTGGAGTCGGAGAGAGGGCGCGGGTCCGGCGCGAAGAACAGCGCGCGCTGCAGGTCCGGGGAGAGGGTCGTGGCGTGCCACGTCTTGCAGACGAGCGGCGCGCGGAGGAGGAGGTCGCGCATCGGGAGGCGCGCGAGGACGAGCGCGAGGAGCTCGGGCGTCGCCAGCACCGTGTCTCTGGCGGCGGTCGACATGGCGGTTGGGATAGATCTGTGGAAGGCTGTGCTCTGCTATCACGCCGGCTTAAATAGCGTGGCTGGGCCGAGTCCCCCGACACTCCGGGGCCCCCGGGTCGCTTTGCGTTGAGATTCACAATTATACATAGGGAAACATCGTATAAGTAATCTGGAGGCCCTTATCTGACCCCCTACCAATCCTCTGATACCCATAGACCGACCCAGATCTAACATGCCGAGCGGACCGTCCAATGTGCTTGGGCACTTGGAAGATGGTGGCAATGCCCAACTGCTCCGGAAAGTTCCGGAACTCCTCCTGGTCGTAGTCCAAAAAAAATCTGATATCCTGCACTTTTTTCGTGCCGTCCCCTTGTCCGTTCTTGTCACGGCCCTGATATTGAGAACGCCGCGCGTACTTGTGTGCTGTATTCATCCGGTCAGGACTTGTGACAGCATCTCCTACGTCGTCTATTGATTCGGTTGCTCATTACTTACTTGCTTTGAGACCTAGTTTGTCTGTTCGAATTCTAAGACATGGGTAAATGCGCCGTCCATGCGCGTTGTTCTTCTTTTTGCCGTCCAGCATCGGCCTACTTCCACGCTGCCGTGATCGTCTGCGCGCCTGACCCGTTCGTCGTCTCGCTGCGGTTCGGGTCGGACTCCCAATCTGGAGTGCCGAGGGGACGACGGCAAAAGAGAAAGGTAGGAAGGAGCAGGGAGCACTGGCAGGAAGGGCACGCACGCTCCCGTCCGCCTCCTTGCGGATGAACTCGTACTCAAACGTTAACTTGCCTCCCGAGTCGCGACTGTGAAACGCAGGAACAGACTTGTCGTAAGTCAATAAATGATGCATGTCATACATCCAAAGCCCGCTCGCCCCGCACCTGCACGCTCAAAATTCTCGCAACACGCACATCCACCCCCTGAACTCGAGCCTCGGCCCCTCCCCGTGCCCTAAGAACTCCTCCGTGAACGGCCCCGCGCGCCCGTCGACAAACTGCATCGTGTCCACCGTCTCGAGCGTCACATCCACCTCCCTTCCCACCTCCCCGTGCCACGTCACGCGAAACGCCGCCCCTGCCCGCTCGACGCCCCCCGCCGCCAAATCATACAGCGCTCCCATTCTCAGCCCTTCCCCTTGCAGCTCCACAGTGGCGCAGCGCTCGAAGTCCCCCCCGCGCGCCTGCGCCCGCTGCACGACACGCAGCACGCGCACCGCAGGCTGCACCACCAGCATGCGCCGCCAGCTCGCCCCGCGCCGCGCAAACGCCGCGGGCGAGGTGGCGGCGGGCATGGCGAGGATGTCGTGTGCGGTGGGCCAGGTGTAGCAGTCCCGCGGGGGCAAAGGTAGGAAGAAGGGCGGAAACATTTCGACCAGCAGCGGGTTGAGTACGGGCGGGGGCGCGGGCGCACAGTCGGGCGTGGAGTCAGAGTCGGGATCGGGGTCGGAGGAGCTGGGGGACGAGGGAGGGTCCGGGTCCGGCAAGAAGAACAAAGCGCGCTGCAGCGCCGGCGCGCGCGTCGTCGCGAGCCACATCTTGCAGACAAGGGGTGCGCGGAGGAGCAGGGCGCGCATCGGGAGCTGCGCGAGGATGTTCTCGAGGAGCTCGGGCGTCGCTAGTACCTCGTCCCTGGTGGGGGTCGACATGGCGGTCGGGATAGAAGGCCTAGGGCAAGGCTCTGAATCTGTCACGGTAACGCAGCTGTTCCGATGATCCGTGTCACGCGAGTGATTCGGGTAAGAAAGATTAGCAAAGATCACACCTGCATTAGGCCCCTATCTCGAAGTAGTAGCCCTTTATAATTTAATTGCACGTATTCAAAGAGGGCTACATTTACACAACATGTTCATTTGTGGCATGCTTTGGACTCTCATCGATCTGGAACCCCTGTTCTACGTTCACTCGTGTGTTATCTAGGTGAGAAGTTCAGTTGTTTTTGAGACGACTTGAGCGCGTCGACGATGGTCTATCGGTATCGTTGCTATCAACCGCCAATAAACCTGTCGGTATAACAAAATGGAAAGATGCATACAGGGCACACAAGTAGCATACTTTGAATCGACTTTGGGCTGTGCATCCCCTGAGCAGCATCAATAACTTATAAGCGATCTATGTCTTGACATTGAGGACGCCAGAAGAGGCCTATGCGTGTTCGAATACTGCTCTGAACCGAAGTTACAGAACCAATAATTGCAGCAACTGCATGGCCACTTGCAGCGTGATGTATTAAGTAAGTTAGATTTCATTCGGATGCTCGCTTAGTCCGTTAACGTTCGCAAGGTACGTGCTCCACTCTCCCCACCTGCAATCCCAAAAGAAAACAAACCGTCGTCGGAAAGGAGCAGCAAACGTGGAGAATCATGACCACGCACGTATCACTTGAAGGGACTTCAAACGACTGGTTGAACCGCTCTATGCCCCCGCTGGTCGGTGGCACTTGACAGTCGCCTGTACCGAGAAATGAGCTCCGTGCATGCCAGCGCGTGCGAGAAGATATACCTGTCAGGTACGATTCGGAAAACTGGACGCCGAACATGTGCTCTGAACCTGGCGCCGGCCCCGGCTCGACCGTGAAAAGCACCGCATCCAACTGCGCCTGCGATACAGGTTCCTCGGCATTACCAGTCCCATATCCATCAAAATAAGGATCGGGGAGCGCGACCCCATAGTCGTGGTCGAACGACTGGTATATCGGCAGCCCGCCGAGCTCCGCCGTGTGGAGAGGCAGGTCGGGCTGACGCTGGAGGGAGAGCTCCAGCTCCGCAATCTGCTGCGCCAGAGAGCGCTCCCGCAGATGCGACAGCCCTGCGATGGGGCGGGGAGGCCCTATCACGGTCGATTCCGTGGTACGCGCATCCTGCTCCTCATCACCGTCGCTCTCGCGCAGGCGCTTTGCGGACGGTCCGTGGGCGGTGTACTTCCCGATGTTGAGCAGCGCAGCGAGAATGTCGGTCCTCCGGCCCGCCAGGCGCCACCTATGTACCCCGACGCGGTCAGGCAGCCGTGCTTCCGTGGAGAGTGGGAATGGGACGCACCGCCGCTCGTAAAGGCGCAGCACGCGCACGCAGTTCTCCACGTCGGCGGCGGCGCGCGCGTAGCGCTCCTGGGTGCGCGTCTTACCGACGATGGCCCAGACGTTGATGAGCAGCACGACGGCGCAGTCGAAGAGGATGGTCTGTATATTCATTGTACACGTGCCATGAGCACCGCGGACACGGGTAGGAGAATGCGACAAGCGCACCATGGCGGGCAGGTGGTGCAGCAGGCCGCGCCGGCGCGTCTGGGCGTCAAGGACGCGTCCGCACGAGCGCGCCGCGTTTGCGCAGATCACGAGCGAGGGAAACCGCGTCTGCGAGAATACAACACAAGCTTGAGTCAGCGCGCGCAAGATGTGCTGCCCAACAAGGGCTCACTTCTGACACTGCTTCTCTCCCCGGCGCGGGGATGAACGGGCGGTGGATGAGGATTTGCGCTGTGGGCTACGTGAGGGTCAAGGTTCGACACAGGCTGCGAGGGGGCCTGCCGTGATAGTAGCTCGAATATCTGGGTGGGGGGTCAGCCGCTCAGACATTATGAAGTGCAGAGGAGCAGCGCACAGAGCAGCAGACTGCTGGAGGAACACCTGGAGTGCGGGAATCAGTCATGACACTAAGTATTCATGTGCGAGGGAACCTCGTTCTCCTGGTTCGGATCCCACTGGACTGGCCGATTCATTCAGTAAAGAGAGCGTGGGTTGATGACGGTGGGACGTACGGTGCTTGGGGAGCGCATCGACCCAGTCGTTGAGCGCCGAGCTTCAGGAAGAAGTTACGCGGGAGTAAAGAAGGGAAAATGAACACGCACTCAAGCTCTGCGATAGCCTCCGCGGAGGGCTTCTGGCCGCTGAGGGGGTACTGGCGGGGTTCAGAGAAGCAAGTGTCAGAAGTAAAATGGCAGGAACGTACAACGGCGCGCTGGATGCGCCCGAATATCATAACGAGTGCAAGATACGCGCCGAGGAACGCACTGGCGGACGGTGCGCCGTGTGGTGTCTTGTGGGGGGAGCCCCAGTCCTGCTCGTCGCAGTCCGAAGGGAGGTCGACGTCGAAGCTGCCCCAGAGCGGGATAAGTTACGATCAAAGCCGGGAATGCCGTTACAACGACGCACTCGAGGGTAGTAGGAGCGCACGGGCGGCCCTTGGAGAGGGTCGACAGCGTGTCGGCGAGGAGGAAGAAGTGGAAGACGCGCTTGTAGAGCTCGGCGTCGAGCGGCGCCAGGTGCGCGTAGCAGCCGCGGTGGTGCGCACCAGCGCCCTGTGCGCAGCGCAGGCCCAGGCCCGCGAGCAGCCACGACTCCTCGGAGTTGTCTGCGCCGACGAGATACAGCATGGACAGCTGCGCGAACAAGATGAACTGGATGCGGACTGGGTGGAAGGAGGAGCGGACGCACGGCGATGACCTGCAGCTGGTGCAGCGACGGCTCGGGCGCGAAGCTCGTGCGCAGGGGGCGCACCTGCCGGAACCACTTCCAGCCCGCACTGTGCTCACCCTCGACGCCGTCCAGAAATATGCGCCGGTCGTCGCTCAGGCGGCTCGCGAGCGCACACACCGCGAGCACGAGCGCGCCAAAGTCCGCGTCGCGGAAGTGCTGCCCGCTCTCAACGCCGCGGCGGAAGCTGGGCGAATGCAGAAGGCCGATGAGCGGGTTGATTTGCGCAAAGTAGATGTCGACCAGGCTCGAGAGGAGGTCGTTTGCGGGAAAGACTTGCGCCGGCGCGTCGACGACGAGTTTCTGCCACTGGAAACAAGGCTTTGATTAGAGATGTATAGTGAAATGTGTCGCAAACGCACCGGGAGCTCCGTCCAGAATTCCGGGCGTTGAACACCGACTACGATGGGCGCGGTCCCTTGCATCCGGGTGATGGCACATTTGATGAATTGCACGCTGCTGGATTTGCCGTAGAACAGATCTCGCTGCGCGTTTGGCAAAAGGGTACCCAGGGGGTCGTGTATGAGCGCCTGCGTGTCGGGCGAGTTATCCACCACCGGGGGCGAGCGTGTCTTGGGCACATGTGTCTGCGGCTGCAGAGACGCGAGCTTCTCCTCCAGACTCCGGGCGTAGCGTGCAAGTTCGAGTAGGACCAGGTGCACATCCACGGGAGGGATGTAGACAGTCGCGGGCGAGAGGATATTCGCGACAAGTTCCTGTGCGGTCGTCGGTGGGCAGGGCCCAGACTCGGGTGCCTTGGGCTCCTGAGAGCAGTCAAGCCATGCTCGCGCAAGAGCTGCTCACGCACTATCAGCCGGTCGTGCGTGCACTCGATCTTCTGCGTGGTGCAGTGGCTGCATATGTTCCCGGGCATCGATGAGCTATCGCCTGGGCATTGCGTGAGTGGCATTCTCCAGATCCCAGCTGAAAATATGCGCACATCGAACTGTGACAGATCAGTCTGCAAAATCAGAATGGAGCGCACGACTCACTCTTCCTTTTCCTGCACATGTCGCAGGAGCCCTGCATTCTCCTCCTCCTTTTCCCACTCTCTGCGGGGGCTTCTTCCATGTCTTGACCCATCAAGTCCTCCCTGCCTTACTTATGGGACGCGTCTACCGCAGTACACCGCCTCTACTGCGGCAGGCGAATAGCTTAGTAGTTTCTGCCAAGTCGTCGAGTCGGGCGTACAGGAGCGTCCAGTGTGATGACTTCTGCGCGGTTCTCTCCGTGAGACTGTGTTCGAGTCCGTGGATCCCGAGATTGAGACTAAGTATGTGGTGGAAGCCTTGTGGAAGCCAGGAGGGCCGCCCGGCTTCAAGATACGGCATCGGTGACAAATCGACAAAGATCAACAATGTCACATGATGTTTGTCACCACACTGCTGATGTTTGTCAATGTGCTCGATGCCGTACAGCCGTGCACCTTTTGACTCTCATCGATCCAAGTAGAACTCAGTAGATATTCAAAGTAAAGGCGGGCATATTCATACACGCAAAGTCTGCTCGGTATGCATTCAATAAGCTCTCTGGACGCGCACCCACTCCCCGAATTCAGGACTCGGTTCCTCCCCCTGCCCGTAGAAGATCTCCTCTAGCGGCCCTGGGCCCATGACGCACTGCGCTGTGGACACCGTCTCCAGCGTCAGCTCACTCTCCCTCCCCACCGCCTCATACCACGTCACGCAGAACGACGCCGTGACCCACTCAACGGAGTCCAGTGCCAGATCGTATAAGGCGCCCATCCGCAGCTCGAGCCCGCGCAGCTCCGCGCAGCGCTCGAAAGTCCCGACGCGCCGGTGGCACTTCTCGACAACGCGTAGTGTCCGCGGCGGGGGCTGCGCGACAAGCATGCGGCGCCAGCTCGCGTCGGGCCGCGCGAAGGCCGCGGGGGCGGAGGCGGCGGCCAGGGCCATGAGGGCGCGCGCGGCGGGCCAGTCGAAGCGCGGCGCGAAGAAGGCAGTGCGTCGGCTCGGGAGCCGGGCCGCCTACGCCGCTCCGCCGCGAATCATGATGTGACGCAACCCGATTTAGATTTTCGTTTGTCTCGGTTGTGCATTGTCCTGCTTGCGACCCTCCCATTGTGCCAGCGGCTGCATTCTCGCCCGCGATTGTTCCAGATCACAGAGCCAAGAGTCATCAAGAACAATGGCAAACAATAGCCCTTGTACAATGCCATCAGTCGCTCGCGTGGGCGCCACTTTTTTCGCGCTATAAAGCAAGCGCCGTGCGCCCACAGAACGTCAAGCAGCTCTACTACCCCCGAGCCACTTACGGTCCTTTGCAGCCCCTTCGTCTTCCCGTTGCAATCTACTCCACCTCTCTTTACCCCCGCCTCACCTACAATGCGTTTCTCCGCCGCCCTCGCCGTCTTCTCCCTCTTGGCCGCCTCCGCCTCCGCGAGCGTCGCCCCCCAGCGCCGCCAGAGCTTCCCCAGTACGTGTCCCACTTTTTTATTCCCCCATATCATCCGCTCATCATGATCCCCGCCCAGCCTGCGCAAACGACTGCCTCGCCAACCCCAATCTCGGCGCCTGCAAGGCCGGCGACAACGACTGCCTCTGCCGCGACAACACCTTCGTCTCCTCCACCTTCGCGTGCATTCAGGCCGCTTGCGCCGGCAAGGACCTCGCCAACGCCATCAACGGCGCCGCCGCGCTCTGCGCTGCTGTCGTGCGTCCCCTGCTCCTCCGTATATCAGACCAATAGCTCACTCACCCTCCAACAGCACGTGACCCTCGTCTCCGCTGCCGGCGCCGCGTTCTCCGCGACCGCCTCGCTTGCGGGTACCTCCGCCGCCGCGAGCGCACCCGCCTCGATATCCAGCTCCGCCTCCGCGGCAGCAGCATCGAAGACCCCCAACGCCGCGCCCGCCACCGCCCACGCACACGCCGCGCTCGTCGGGCTCGGCGCCATCGGCGCCCTTGCCCTCGCGCTCTGAGCGCCCCGCCCCGCCCCACCCTTTGCCCCTTGCCCCTTGGCACGCCCCCACCGCCGCCCCGTTCGATTTCGCGTGAGGATGAGGGGGTGGTCCTCGTTCGTACTTCGTAGTTATTAGTATGTACTTCACAGTAGCCGCAGTGCCTTCTGTACACCCTCCGAGCGATACCCTACACATTTGATTCCCTGCCATGCATATGCCCTGGACCCCCCTGCCAAGCCTCGGATGCCACGCCTGGACCCACAACGTAAACATGAAGCGCGCAATGATGCACGCTTGACGCTACGGCATGAATGATTCAATGAAGTTCGAGGATCTACACCCCGTGGCGACCGGCCGTTCGACGCGGGTCTCGCTTATTTACTCTTCACCGGTCTGCATCACTCAAACTGGGATTTTGCAGGGTTCTACAATATGTTCTCACTGTAAGTGTCATAATCTCGAGCTCCGAGAGCTTGAAATCGAGCGCGTCGAAAAGTTCCAATCAAATTTGAACCGCCTGCAGAAGGATCAATGTTTGATCCAAACAGGATTCATTCAGACGAGTTATCAGCCAGAATGTTGGCAGGCGCGTGGCTCCAGATTTATACTTAGGCCCCATAACACGATGCACCGAGAATATGACGCTAATATTTACACATTGACACCTTGTCCCAATGAATGGATATTTCGTCCTATTTTCGTGGACTGTTCATAGTTTGCTGCTCAAGTCTAAGGAATGTCAATGCCTACCGTTTGAATGAATTACTCTGCTGAAAAAGGGGGCACTATCGTCCACTTCCATGCCACAATTCGAATCCGGGCAGCATCCCCAACGATATCTGAATGTCCGATTTCGACTGCGTTCAATTAAATTCGATTATGTGTCGCTTGCACGTAGAAGAGCTCGGGAAGGTTCAAAGGAAGTGTCGCGTTCACTGAGAATGTTCAAGCTCGTGGGGAGAGGCCGGACGTTTATCTTCATCGCCACGAATCCGTGATGATGTGGCGATGCACCCACGCAACCTTATTTCCTCCCACTATGTACCATCCCGCCCCCACCATGTTCTGGCAACCGGCGCGATAACCAAGGGAGAAATGACCGAGGACCGATGACTCGCATGGGCACAGAAGCCGATGGAGGAGCACTCAAACTTGTGCGCTCCTAGTATGTCTCTACTTATTTACTCATTTGGTGCGTAAATAGAAGATCTGTGAGTATACTCAAGAGATACTACACTATTGCATCTCCATGTGAGCTGGGGGACCGTCAAGGAGCGGGAAAAAACCGAGAAGAAGCGAAACTGATCGAAATACTACACCATAAGTAATGGCATAATCTATCGCACTCCGTGTCAGTGTTACTTAGTGCATCTGACATCAGAATCGTCGGGACCGTCAAGAAGCGGGTTCATGGGTCAAACAACCAAAACTCTCCGAAATCGTTGCACTACCACTACTTACTGCATCGCTGTGTGCATTGTTGTACATTTATGACAATTCAGGATTGTTGAGACGGGTACCCGCAGAAACGGATCAAATCGGCTTGAGCACGTGTCATGCATCAACCGCAGCTTGACCTTGACCGCAGCACTTAAACTCACCTTGAGCCCACCGCAATGCGCCTGCTCTCCTCGTATCGCGCCCCGTCTCACTCGTGTCTCGGAAACTCGGGCGCCTGTCTATCTCAGTGGTACCTTCTTTCCGTAGTCGATTCTCTCGTGCACGGATTCTCAAGAGTCAAGATTCAAGGATCCAAGAACTTCAAGGAGAGTGGCTCTAGGAACTCGGACTCCGGAGCCAGCAACTCTTGAATCTTTTGCGGCGTTTGGCTTCCCAAGATGCTTGAGTAATCGCCGGCTCGATGTCCGCCTGCTCCGCGACCAAAAAGTCCCGCGGATAAGGAGCCTGGAACAACAGTTTGGGCGTGCGGTCTGAAAACGGGAGATATCTTTACACGGCTACTCCATATTCCGCTCCCGATGGCCCAAACACCACCGCTATGCCCACTCCAGTCGTGCAGCTCACACGTCCCATTTTTGCTATCCCTTCTCCGTTTGCGACCGGGGCACTTGGGCGGCGTCTTCTTGACAATCCACTTAGGCGATAACAGCCCTGCCTATACTTTTCCTCTGCGACATTGATACCCGCTTGCCATTACCCGTCCCCGTCTCACGTGCTGCCCAAATATACGGCGCAGTGCAGTATAAATTCGCTCCTTGTTATCGCATACTGACTGACCATGGCCATCCTCGACCCTGCCCAGCCCGACGTCGAGCGCAGTGACTCATTCAGCGACGAGAAGGCTGGTGAGAAGAATGAGAAGTCGTCTGTCCAGATCGCAGAGCCCGCTACGGGCGAGGTTTACGATGATTTGCGTCAAATCGACCTCGACGAGGACGGCAAGGAGCGGCCCATAGGTAGGGTGCGGGTCATATTGAGGATACATATGGCTGACCATTCGATGAACAGTGACGGACGTCGATGTTGCCACCCGCCTCATCTCCCTTGAGGACGACCCCACTTTGCCCGCTTTCACATTCCGCATGTGGTTCCTTGGAATCGGTTCGTCACGGTCTTCCTTCTCGAGATGGCTCCTACTCAATCTCACCAGGTCTAAGCTGCTTCGGCGCTGTCCTGGGCCAGGTAGGCCTTATATTGCTTCCGCCGATGCAAGCTAACGATGAGAATCAGATCTTCTATTTCCGCCCGCAGACAATATCCGTCTCGCAGCTCTTCCTCCAGATCCTTGCGTACATCCTTGGCGTCATCATGCAGGAAGTTATCCCCGGACCGTTCAATGAGCGCTACTCCTTCATAACACCCAACAATGCGTTCTGGCGATTCATGAATCCCGGGCCATTCAGTGTGTTGCTCGCCATCTGATGAATATAATTGACTGACACACCTCCAGACATGAAAGAGCACGTAGCTATCACCATCTTCGCAAGCACCGCCGCCGGCTCCGCCCTCGCAATCAGTGTCTTCGCTGCGGACGAGCTCTACTACAACCTCCAAATCAATCCCGGCGTCGGAATTTTCACGCTGATCGGCAGCCAGCTCATGGGCTACGGACTAGGCGGAATCATGCGCTCCTTCCTCGTGTACCCGACCTACATGGTCTTCCCCAGCCTGCTCCCCACCGTTCAGCTCTTCGACGCCCTCCATCGCGGCAAGAAAATATTTCTG
Organism: Mycena belliarum; assembly: GCA_029282135.1. Lineage (NCBI taxonomy): Eukaryota > Fungi > Basidiomycota > Agaricomycetes > Agaricales > Mycenaceae > Mycena > Mycena belliarum. The sequence continues at coordinate 180,278 of JARJCN010000016.1, forward strand.
CAGAAGAAGCGCGTCAAGTTCTTCTGGACGGTCTGTCGCTCACCTGTCCCGCGCCCCATGCCTGCTCACGCAGTCGCTGTCGCCAGGTGTTCTGCGGGATTTTCATATGGGAATGGTTTCCTGAGTTCATTGCGCCGTTCGTATGCCTTACCATCGGTCCCAGATTCCGCTGATTTTTCCAGGACTCTCACCGGCATTAGCATCTTCTGCTTGGCAAACCGTAAGAGTGCGTGGTTCACCCGTATCTTCGGTACGTGCTCTGAGTATTATGTATACACGGTGCTGACCGTGGAATATCAGGCGGCGCGGCGGGTAACGAAGGTCTGGGCATGTTCGCGTTCTGCTTTGACTGGAATTACGTCGGTGCGCTAGTTTCCCCCTTTCCCCTTCGAGTCCGGGATTCTGAGAACCTACACTACAGGCAGCGGAGGTCTGTCTTTATTTCAAAGCGCGAGGTCGGGTGAATACTTACGCCGATTCCCAGGCGGCTCTCTCGGCGCACTGTTTACTCCCCTATCGACCCAGCTGTCGCTCTATTCTGGGACGCTTATCTGCATGTACGCCGGTGTGTACCGGAAGTTTCTCTCCCACTGACCCAGGTGCAGCATTGCCTTCTGCGCGCTTTATGCGAACAATGTGTGGAATGGACAGAACTTTCCTTGGCTCTCGCAGGAGCTGTTCTACGAGAATGGCACGCAGTACGACCAGCTCTCCATCCTCGACGAGAACTTCCGGCTCGACAAGGCTGCGCTCGAGGTGCAGGTGCGTGCCTCCATTCCTTGCTGAGTGTGGGTCGCTATACACATGCATTGCCTCTAGGGTCTGCCCTGGTTCGCGAGCTCGCAGGTTCTCACCAAGATTGGTGCGTCCCCATCGGATGGAAATCCAAACAATTCACTCACTCTGTTTGTCCAAGGAACGAACTTAAGCATAGGCGCAACGATCACCCATGTTATTCTCTGGTACGGCAAGGATATTTTGGAGGTCATCCGACGCTACCGGGTATGATCTATGTACGTACCGGGACCCGCTTCCGATCCCAGCTTCCAGGCCGGAGACACATACGATCCTCATTTGGCGAAGATGAAGGTAAGCTCCAGATCCAACATACGATCTTCAACTAAACTTATTGTCAGGCGTACCCCGAGGTTCCGATGTGGTGCGTGTCTCCCCTGATGAGAATGTCTGATACACTATACTGAATATCTCGCTAAGGTGGTACATCCTTGTATTCGTCGGCAGCTTTGCAATGGCGATGGCGACGATCTATACTGGCCACTCAGGGCTTCCTGGGTACGCATTATGTCCCGTACAAACGCGCATTATCTCACATCATTGGCAGATGGGGTCTCGTCGTCGGCATCATCATCTCCGCAATCTTCCTGCCCTTTGTCGTGACAGTGTACGCCATCACAGGTTTCACGACGAGCATGCAGAACCTCGTGCAGGTGAAACTTTTTTTCTCTTTCAAGTCACCTCAAAGTTTTGTTCAATGGCACCTGCAGATCATCGGCGCCTCAATGATGCCTGGGTCACCACAGACAAACATGTAATTTCAATCGTAATAGTGCAAGCCACATTCGAATGTTCTTTAAGGTACTTCACGTTGTACGGCTTCAACACTCTCCAACAGGCGCTGGGTCTTGTGCAAGACTTGAAGATGGTATGTTTTCAACTCTCGCAGGTTTCACATTTTTCTGACGTAAGTGCCAGGGGGTGAGTGAAATATCTATACAGTAGATCATCGATTTATTCTGAATGGGTTACAGCAATACACCAAGCTTCCACCACGAGTAACCTTCACCGTTCAGTCTCTGGGAGCCATTGTCGTACGTCCATTTCGGTTCAGGTACATCCCGAAAAGATTCTCACGCTGGATGTCCAGGGTGGGCTTTTGAACTACGTGATCATGAAAGTGATCATCAGCACCCACCGGGAAATCCTTCTGGACGTTCAAGGATCTAACATTGTGAGACTCGCCGCCTGTTCCTCATCTCCACATCGGCTCATTCTTCCTCCCTCCAGTGGTCCGGCCAACAAGTTCAGGTTCGTTGTCTATCGTGGATTTGAACAGATGACTCATCCAACTCCAGTCGTTCAATGCTGATGCTGTGTCCTGGGGTGCGCTTGGAAACACACTCTACGCGCCGGGAGGCCGATATGGAGTGAGTCAAAGTATCACATTAACTGCAGCCTACTGACAGGGCACAGATCGTCCCCTTCTCGATCCTCATCGGGCTCGTGGTCCCCGTGCCCTTCTACCTCATCCACCGCTACTACCCGAAGCTCGGCGCCAATCACGTCATGACGCCTATCCTTTGCTGTGCGCTCTTTCTCGTTCCTCTCCCTCCATATTGCATCACGCTGATCTGGAGCGCGAACAGGGACGCTCGGCTACCTCTCCGTCGGGATCAACACCTCGGTGTTCACGACGTTCCTCCTCGCCGTGTTCTCGCAGTACTACCTCCGCCGCTACCGCCCACGCTGGTTCCGCAAGTACAACTTCCTTCTCTCCGCGGCGCTCGACGGCGGAACACAGGTGATCCTCCCCTGCCTCTGCGAAAACGGTTCTGATGCTCCTGTGCCCACAGGTCATGGTGTTCGTGTTCACATTCGCAGTGGGCGGCGGCAGTGGAAAGGTGGCCAATATGCCGAATTGGGCGCTGGTGCGACTTGAAGATTCACTGTTAGCTCGAATTCGTGACTGATGCTTTGCAGAATCCTGTGGGGAACCCAGACTATTGCATGAGGCTTACCTAGAATCCTCTCGGCAGCGCTGTACCTTGGTAGCTATCAGACAATACATTTACGAGGGTCTTTTCTTGCTTGCTCTTGACGGACTCATTGACTCAATTCGGGCGTCAACGCCCAAAGAAGTAGATATCCGCTAACAAAAGTCCCGTTGCTCGGTTAGTTTGCCCAGAACGCACTTGTTACTGCTGCAGAGATACAATTCGGATTCCCCGCGCTTCGACACGATTGCTGTGGACAGTGTCTTGATTTCTTCTGCCGGAGATTCGGGGTCAAAACAAATTAACCATTTTTTGAGGGAGAGAAAGGTTCAAATTGACGGGTCGGACCCGACTCGGCGCCATCGGCCGATATGGCAGTATGTATTCAAAGTCCGCTTCGGAGCCGACGATGTCGTCTGGGCATCGCCGTCAAGTCCTAGGCTCTCTTACTGCTAGTCTCTTTTCCTCTGGCCACTGCATCTGAGCTTCCCTCCTTTCTCCTCAAAATCAAATCGCATCTGCTCATATAGACCCACAACTAGCCTGCATTGCCGCACCTCCGCGCCAGCAAGATAAAAAGAACAAAGGATGTCGCGCCTCGCAAGAGGCTAGAGCTCAGTGAATTCCGTAGTATGCATTATTCATAATGGAATCGATGCGTCGCACTCACAACTTTCGCCTCATAGTTCTCGTCAGGGGCTAGGAAAGACAAAGGACGTTACATGCGTACGCTTCAGAGCTTATCAGCACAGGCAATAATAAAATAGTAGCAGAAAGTGAGACATCTATCCATTACTTGAAAACATCCGGTCGTAACAAATCACTGGAGTTCTACAGATACAAATTACAGGCAATCCGCCCCCTCGCGTCGCCCGCGGCAAGCGGTCACACCATACTCCCCATCCATACGCTCTCCAGGTCCATCTTCTCCAGGATCCGATCCCAGTCGCGCGCACACACCGGCCTTGCAGACACCACGGTCGATTGACGGCAGGGCGCAGTGTCCCTCATCCCACGCGGCTTTTCGTTGATGTGCCACGCGGCAAGGAGTCGATTGCGTACTGCAGTCGCTCGGCGCTTCATCTCTTCCGGCGACCATTCGCTGGTGCCCACCCGCGGTGCCTCGCGCGGCATCGTTGGCATAACCTGGAGCGCCTCGTACGCAGCTACGCGGGCTGCCGCGGTGAGAGGTGGCTGGTCGTCGTCGTCGAGGACATCGTCGCGGCTACACGCGTCGAAGGGACCGTAGTATCTGGGGCGAGAAGCCTTGGGCGCGGGCGCGGGCGTGCCCGCCGAGAGGTCCTCAACTGGTCCAGTAGTCGGTGGCGCCAGGAGCGCGTGCAGTGGAAGGACGCCTGTGCGAGTCGGCGCGCATATCGCTGCCATGCGAGGCTCGTGGCCGTCGAGTGGCGCGCGCGCGAGCTCGGGGAGGACGCCCGTGCGGTCGCGTGACTCGAAGGGGGCGTGGCGTTGAGTGTAGTGACGTTCGCGTGTGGGAGGGGAGGGCGAGTGGATGACGGACGCCAACGGCGTTCTCGTGCTCGCGAAGTACGCTTCCGGCTGCCATCGGGGGTCGGAGGCGGTGAGATCGAGGGGAGGGTGTTCGCGCCGCGGGGCGCGTATGTTCGGGGAGAAGGCCGGTGAGTCAGCGAGTGGGGACGGCCACGGACCGCTGGGAAGAGCATCGGAGGTGAAGGAAGCATCGTCCCGATGATACCGGGTGGGGACGGGCGCATATGCGCTGGAATTCGTACGGTATGTGGTGGCGAGTTGACTCCCTGGAGACTGATAGAACGAGCGATAGGTAAAGTCTTGGTTATGTGCCACCAAGGGGATGCGGCCTTTGGGCTCGCGCGGTATGGGCGTGCTCCCCTCACGCAGCTCTGCCATCAAGCTGGCAATCCCCGGCGCGGGATTCTCGCGGGGATCGGAATTCTCGTCGGGCTGCAGCATCGACGTCAGACAGAGCTCAGCGACACGGTGTACGAGCGCGCTTACCCTGCATGTCGCCGTGCCACCATGCGTGTAGGAGTGTCGCTTGGGTGCAGGCTGTAGAGACGACATCGTAGCGTGCTGGTGAAATGTAAGTGTCGCATCCCATTTATTGCGGTGGCACGTACCCAAGCCGTGGATCTCCAGCTTTGGATAATCGACATCGCGTGTTGTGGGGGTATTGTATCAGGTGAGTCGCAAGCCAGTGTATGTCTAGATCAAGTCACGGAATATCCTCCAGACGTATGTTTCTGGGTAGGTGGATGTGGTGGGTGACTGCGTCGTAACCCACTTGTGGCGCCTTTATACTGCAGGGCGCTTTGGTGGACTTGCGCCACCACCCCCGAAAAGGAAATTCCCCAACCGGCAAAACAAAGCAACTCTTTGACAATGCGGATTTCGTCACGCTGGCTTGGAGTCCCAAAGCGCGGGCAATTCGGCGAGTAGTGTAGCTATCCACTCATCGCACCATTCATACCCTGATTCATCCCGAGCCACAGGTAATTTTCCAATCGGAAATCGCTAGCAATTTTGGAACCGCATCGGAAGCGTCTCCACTTTCGGTGTGCATCGATTACCATCCGGCCCTCTGAGTGAGATGCATGGGTTGACACTCAGAGCATGTGCGTTCCTTTTAGTTCTAAGCTGCTAGGCTTTCAGGTACCTCGACGACTTGGCTGGCTCGCGGCGCGATGGTCCATTCCTACACACATCAACTACCAAGATTTAAGTAATCCTCCGCTCAAATTGGCACAATTCGACTCGCTTTGTATCTCGCGCAAACTCCTGAGTTGCGAATTTGGTTCAAGCCCGTCAAATTCGGCGCGCACTGGTACCGCTATGGGACGTGCGGAAGCATCTAAATCCTGGTCTTTAAATCACACGCGCGAAGCGCTTGAACGTGGCTCCGTACCAAAACGGCTCATTGCGGAACTGAGACGCTGTAGTAAGTTCTTGATCCTCGCGAGTCTTTTCGCTCTTTCTGATTCTGTTGGGGCCAGGAGCAATGAGGCTCTGTGGCTTGAAGGCAGTAGCGCTCGCGATGTCCAAGAAGTCTTGAGTCACCGGAGCCGGAGCCGGGAGAGCCTGGGAGGAGCTCTCAACGGTGCTTCGGTGCCGCTCACGAACTGAATGAAGCTGGATATCACCGAGCGTTAGTCCCGGAACTTGGTCAGGCACCTCATTATCGGTTAACCGGACATTGACTTCCTTCTCCCGAAGTTATAGGCTCCCAGACGTGATGGTCAAGGAATCTGAATGAGGGCCGGTGCAGAATTCTTCTGCTTGGCACTCAATGTAACATGCTCGCACCCGGTATCGCCGTCCGCAGCAGAAATCGGCTGACCACGTGGGGGGCGCGGGGCGCGCCGCACTCTTTTACAACATGTTTGCGGCCAGAGTTCACCGTCCGCAGCAACGGTGAGGCCGGTGAGGTGTCAAGCAAGGTTTCGAATCGTCAACGCGTCAACCTTTAAAAGGGCAGGACACGGCAACCAAAGTTCATAACACTCAATCGATCCTTCTCTTACATTCCTCGCCCTTGCCTTAATTTTCCTCCACCTTCCAACGACTATCACAACAATGAAGTCTTTCGCTGCCCTCCTTGCTTTGACGATGCTCGCCGTTGCCCACGGCGCTGCACTTCCGGTGAGTGAAGCCGACGCAGCAAGGAGGGACGAGCGCTGATCCCATTTTTCTCTCTAGTCCGTCGGTTTCAACGCAGACAAGTCAGCAACTACAATCGCTGTCGGAGACGCGCCCCTGGCCACGCCGGGAGGGAAAGGGCCCGTGTCCACCCCCGTAGGCGGAAATGGACCTGTGTCGACCCCCATAGGCGAGCCAATGGCGGTAAGTGAACTCGACGCAACGAGCAACGAGAGCTCATTGTCTATCGCATAGTCCGTTGGCACTGACGCGCCCGTGGCCACGCCGGGCGGGAAAGGCCCAGTGTCCACCCCCATAGGCGGAAATGGACCTGTGTCCACCGCCGTCGGCGAGCCAATGGCGGTGAGTGAAGCCGACGCACCGAGCGGCGGGTACTCATCGCTTTCTATAGTCTGTTGGCGCTGACGCGCCCGTGGCCACGCCGGGAGGGAACGGGCCCGTGTCCACCCCCATAGGCGGAAATGGGCCTGTGTCCACCCCCATAGGCGAGCCGATGGCGGTAAGTGAAGCCGACGCACCGAGCGGCGGGTACTCATCGCTTTCTATAGTCTGTTGGCGCTGACGCGCCCGTGGCCACGCCGGGAGGGAAAGGGCCTGTGTCCACCCCCATAGGCGGAAATGGACCTGTGTCGACCCCCGTAGGCGAGCCAATGGCGGTGAGTGAAGCCGACGCACCGAGCGGCGGGTACTCATCGCTTTCTATAGTCTGTTGGCGCTGACGCGCCCGTGGCCACGCCGGGAGGGAACGGGCCCGTATCCACCCCCATAGGCGGAAATGGGCCTGTGTCCACCCCCGTAGGCGAGCCAATTCCGGTGAGTGAAGCCGACGCACCGAGCGGCGGGTACTCATCGCTTTCTATAGTCTGTTGGCGCTGACGCGCCCGTGGCCACGCCGGGAGGGAACGGGCCCGTGTCCACCCCCATAGGCGGAAATGGACCTGTGTCCACCGCCGTCGGCGAGCCAATGGCGGTGAGTGAAGCCGACGCACCGAGCGGCGGGTACTCATCGCTTTCTATAGTCTGTTGGCGCTGACGCGCCCGTGGCCACGCCGGGAGGGAACGGGCCCGTGTCCACCCCCATAGGCGGAAATGGACCTGTGTCCACCCCCGTAGGCGAGCCAATGGCGGTAAGTGAAGCCGACGCACCGAGCGGCGAGTGCTCATCGCTGTCTATAGTCCGTTGGCGCTGACGCGCCCGTGGCCACGCCGGGAGGGAAAGGGCCTGTGTCCACCCCCGTAGGCGAGCCAATGGCGGTAAGTGAACTCGACGCAACGAGCGACGAGAGCTCATCGCTTTCTATAGTCTGTGGGCGCCGACGCACCCGTGGCCACGCCAGGGGGGAAAGGCCCCGTGTCCACCCCCATAGGCGGAAATGGGCCTGTGTCCACCCCCATAGGCGAGCCAATGGCGGTAAGTGAAGCCGACGCGCCGAGCGGCGAGTGCTCATTGTCTATTGCATAGTCCGTTGGCGCTGACGCGCCCGTGGCCACGCCGGGCGGGAAAGGGCCCGTGTCCACCCCCATAGGCGGAAATGGGCCTGTGTCCACCCCCATAGGCGAGCCAATGGCGGTAAGTGAAGCCGACGCGCCGAGCGGCGAGTGCTCATTGTCTATTGCATAGTCCGTTGGCGCTGACGCGCCCGTGGCCACGCCGGGCGGGAAAGGGCCCGTGTCCACCCCCATAGGCGGAAATGGGCCTGTGTCCACCCCCGTAGGCGAGCCAACTCCGGTGAGTGAAGCCGACGCAACGAGGAGGGCGAGCGTTCATGTTCTGTAGTCTGTGGGCGCCACCGCCGACAACTTGGCAGCTACGCTCCCTTTCGGAGACGTGCCCGCGTCCACACCGATCGGCAGCGGGCCAACCGCAAGCACCGGTGCAGGGTCTGTAACTACCGTCACCGTTCAGGGCGCTTGCACCGCGACCGCCACGGTAACCGTCTTCCGAACCCGCGCGTAGAGCATGCTCTCAGACTGTGCGTCTATCAGCGCCTTGCATCTCCGCTCACTGACCTTGACACTCGACAAACAGAACTGCCTCATTACGCTCTCTTGAATCTTCTTGGACTATTTCGGCGCATACATGCGCTGAGGACACTTATCAGTTAGAAAATGTTTTGAATGACTTCGTGTCGAGTATGTAGGACTTATAATCGCACTCGTCTATGCATTTCTTCATCGTGCACGAGAATCCCCCCCGAGTCGAATTACCAAGAAAAGGTTGCGTGAAATCAACAACATCCTTCTATCTACTAGACGCTGTAAATTGAACATTGTCATTCGCCCTTTTGTTACGTTTTGTACGCGATCGAGTTCCCCTTGAACCTTCGCTCTTGCGCATCAGATTACTGCTCCTTACATACATCCCTTTAATAATCTGGATGTGAGGGCTTATTGCTTCTCCCATAGCTGCAGCGTTCCTTTCAAATTTGAGATTTACTCAAGTTCCAGTAAGCAAGCCTAAGCAAGCCCGGGCCGTAACTGCCGATCATCCGTGGCGGTGCCAAGGCAGTGCTCATTTCTGCTTGACCCATTTAGCACAGCCTCCGTGACAGACGTGTACCCACCACTACCACCACCACAATTCGGACTTGAAGACTTCGTGTCCTATATGCCTTGCATGCTGTCTCGGTAGCTCCCGTATCAAAGAAGATTCCTGATGGATCAAACTGGATTGGAGCTGGCCTTGCTACTGCTCTGTTCCTGAGGCTAGGTCTAACAGGTTATGGAGGGTTATGGCTTGCGGATGCTTCCTCCGCCTGCGGCGCGCGAAGCCCCCAAAGTACCGATACAGTGGGGAGAAACCGGGCCGATTATCTCCATAGGTACGAATCCTATAAATTCTGCTGCTCTGTTCTCGGCAAAAGGTATGATGGTGTTCACTTCTCAGTATCGCCATCGGCTTATATCATTCAGAAGCTCCAGAGTTGGGTGGGCATCCACTCTGTCTCACCAGCTTGCACTCATCTCTGTTATCAAGTCTGGTTGTCGGTGGAGAGTATGTGCAAATCATTCAAGATCTGGGAGGAAGACGGGAAATCCCGTCTATCGTGTGTCAATCTCCCACCGGGACCTTGTCAGTGTCAGCCCGCAAACCTGTTGTCTTGTACGAGCATCGGCGGGACACCGTATTCTGTCCGCGAGCTGATACGATCATCGTATCCATCGCATATCTCCTCAACAGACGGTTTCAATGCGCATAAACAGTCATTAAGCATCTCCCTGCGGACTCGACAAACATACTGACTCTCAGCTCCAGAACTTCCCGACGTGCCCGCCGTACATCTTACTCCGAGGCCACGGTGCGTCTGATTTTCTGTGCCCGTCTCCCTCTGCGTTCCTGAGATCGTCCCTAGTCCATTGCTTCTGCTTTGCTCTCTGAGCTGCGCGCAATGGCGGAAAGATACCACGGGCGACCAATAACGCAGGCGGTTCTTACAGTCCCCAGCGGCGAGCATTCTACTGCCTTTGCTGGTCCCACACAGCACCTGACTCCTAAACGTAGACTTCGGCAACGAAGAGAGACGACTCATCCGAGACGCCGCTCTCTTCGCCCACTTGAGCCCGGGCCCTTCCTTGACGAGACGCTGGCCGTGGCTACAGCCTACCGCGTTCGGCCTCGGCGGTCGAGCGCAGCACTCGCACGCCCTCATCCTCGATGTCGGATCCACGGCGCATGCCGCTTTGCTTGGTATCATCAACAGTGTCATTCAAGTACTTGCGCGGGCGTACAACGACAGTCTTGGTGGGGACGCTTTCACTCGGCTAATATCCGCAGACGGCCTTCCGCGACTCGCTCAACGACGAGCCGGACATCGTGCAGGTCGTGGTCCTCGAGGACCAGGCAGAGATAGCGAATATCAGGCTATTATCCGCGGAATACGCGGTCATCGCGCTCCCGATTGTGCGTGGCCCATGGTTCCTCGTTCCTCTTACGTTGCTCTTACGCAGCCTGGATATTGCAGACAAGATAATCGTCAGGTTCGTGGGCGCGCTCCTTCGCAAGGCGAATCTCCCCCCGACAAGCGGTCAAATCTGTGCGTATCTCGTGCCAACTACGGTTCCGATGAGAGGCTAGATAATATATATATACAGAACGGAAAAACCCGACGCAGGTGGCTGTGTGTCACTCATACTGATGACGTGACGATGCCACGTGTCCTGCTGACCGAATCCGAGTCTGGGGCAGCCCACCGTCTACATCGCTCGTGCCCAGCATTCAAGATCCTTGCGACCGAACTGTACTCGCACACACCCACTCCACGCTGCTCAGGCTGCTCTCATCATCCTGACTTGGTCTGCTACGAACACTGGAGGCGTGCGCTCCCAGGATTCTGGATTCTGCGACCAGCGAATCTCCGCACGAAATCCATGCGACGCGCCGCCGCGTCCCGCGAACCTCAGGACATACTCCGCTGCAATGCCTGTCAGCACGCCATGTGCTGCTCAATGCGCGTCACACGCACCCTGATCTCAGGCTTGCCCTGAGCCCACGATCTCCCGCGATGCATTCTGCAGCACCTTCGGTCGCCTTCGAGCTGCTCGACGCTCGTCACACGCCCCCTGAACCACAAGGTAGCCCTCGGCCGACATCGCCTTCGCCTTCGCTCCTCACAAGAAGCGCCATAGACTCTTTCTCTCCGTCGCACGCGGCATATCTCGCCGGCGAACGCAGACTAGTATCATCGTGGCGAGCTGATGAGCGCGGAGGGATGCATATTTCATCAGTGCACGTCCGTTTCCCATTCTCCACCCACGCGCTGACGCCCCTTAGTGTCTTCAGCAGCGACATCGACACCGAGCAGAACGACCTCGCCTTCCCCGTCGCATCTTCGCCTTCGCCTTTCAAATCTCAGCCACAACGACGCCCCGCTGCGCCTCCCGCAAGTCCCAGCTGCGGGCTCGTCAACATAGCGAACATCGACGAGAGCCTGAGCAGCGCGTGTGTCTCGTCCGCGCTTCTCCTTCCTCGCGCTCGCTGAAGCGCATCCCCAGCTTGCGCTCCGTCCCGGGCTCGGGCTCCGCTGTCGCCTCAGTCGCCATCGCCATCTCCATCTCCATCTCCGTCCCAGGCCCCGCCTTCACAGCCACCGCCGCCGCTTCCGCGCCTTTTCCTCCTCCCTCCTCCCCTTCATTCGAGTCCCCCGCCGCGCCCCGCGCTCATCCCACTCCACTCGTGCGCCGGGTCCACTTCCCCATCTACGACGACCACGCATACCGAGGCTCGCAACACGGGACACGGGGCTGCACGTCGAGACGCCGAAACGCCACCACGCGCTCCGCGTCCTTCCGCTGCACGCCGGCTCCGCGTCGAGTGCAGGGTATACGCCGGGCGGGACACCGGTCGCACATAGCCGGACGGCGTTCCGAGGCCGCATCTGGGCTAGGGCCAGAGGTCGCGTCTCGTGCTCGCGGCGCTGGCGGGCGCGGAGCTGGCGCCCCGTAACCTGAAGCCCGTGCTGCTGCCCGACTATGCGTCGAAGGGGAGATGTCGAGCCCGCGTCGCTACCGGATCCGGCGCCCGTGTCTCTGGCGGAGCAGCCCTCCCGCCCCCGCGCACGCCGAACGCGGGCTCGCCGCCGCATATGCGCTGGACGCGGTGCACCGGGGGCTCGCTTCAACTCGCGAGCTCGAGGTCTTGTACTACGCAGCGATACCAAGGTAAGAACATGTCTCGTCATGGTAGAGACAACGCTAACGACCGCCCGAAGTACTAGGACGCTCCTCATCGCGGCCGCTGGAACGGAACCCACGCGCACCCGAGGTCGCTGTCCCTTCCCCCTCCCTTATCTTCCACTCCCTGTCAATTCGAGTCTGTGCGCGTTTTCGACTCACAGGGCCGCAGTCCATGCGCACGGCTCCCGTGCGCGTCGATCGCTTCTGGTCGGCGGCGCACGCGGACTGACCGTGTATGGACGACGTTCTGCCTGCGGCGTGTGGTGGGGCTTGACGCGCGACGACAGCGACGGCACGGTGCAGCGATTCGAGGTACGCTGCGGGGAGCGTCGCGACGGGGGCGATGCGGGCAGCGGCGATCGCGGTGGCCGCGCTCCGTGGTCTGGGGTTGTCGTGGGGCGTCGCCGCCCCGGGCGGCCTCGGGCGACAAAGGTCCTCGGCTGGCTAACGAGCGACGGGCGCGTCCGCGCGTACGTGTACGGATGCGGCTGCGAGCATTTACGCGCGGGAGACGCTGGTCTTGGCGCTGAAGAGGTGCGCGCCGCTAGGCGGCGGGGTGCGGAGCGAAGAGCGCCGGCGACGATGCGCTCGGTTGCACGCAGGGGTGCGCCGAGGCCCAGTGTGGGGCGTGTACTCCTACGAGTTCCCGAGGACACGAGGACCCAGAGCCACGAGTGCATTCATTGCATGGGCGATGCGCGGGCGGGCTTCGCGTTGTCGCAGCCGAGGCTGTCGATGACTCCTGGCTGTGCTACGATCCTGGTGCTTTCCTGTGTGCGCCGCGTGCGAAGGTTCCGGAGGGCGCCCTCCGGCGTTCGCCTATCGCGCTGGGGCAGCGCGGCTACTACTGGGTGCGACGAGTATCGCAGTGTATCTTGGCCTCGGATGGGTTGTTGCGCCTCCTGATACAGTGTGTAGCACCCATACCAGCTGGCAGCCGCGGGTCCGCGACGGGATTGTCCTGCTCAGGCGCAATGCATCATACCGGTAGCTTGGCGCTGCCGGTCCTCGTCTGTTATCGCTGCCGCGGGCCTCGTGTTGTCCGTCGAAGCATGGGAATAGTCGCATGCCTCCCACACCGCCGTCTCATTCCCAGGTGAAAATGTCCCTCATAATAGTCCGCAAATTGGGGGTTTTTTTTTCTTGCTTCGCTCGGGCCTGCCCGCCTCGATCCTTTCCGATTCGTTTATCTGCGTGTAATGCGATTCATCTCGCGACTTTGCATCCCGCTATCGATGAGCGATCCCCGTGTTTCTGCTGTTTCTGATACATCAGCGGCATTGGACTGTCAGATATATGAACAGGGCGAGGGATTTGTCAATGACCACTTTCCCTCCAAGCACCCACTACGAACAGCAGCAGCAGCTATCGCACTCGATGGAGACTCCATCGGCGCCAACAACTACAGCTGGGATACTCAAAGGTATCATAACTACACTCGAGATTGCAAACAAGGCTGTCACTGGGAGCGGGATTCCGGCTGTAGAAGGTGTCTTCAGTCTTGCATTAGAGGTGGCACAAATGGTCTCGGTGTGTGCTTAAGAGCTTCATGAGCATACTTGGGGCTCAGTACTACTTGACAGACTATGCAAGACAACAAAAAGGATCTTTCCAAGCTTGAAGACTCTCTCATAGAGCTGCGTGCTAAAGCCAGTGAGGACACAGATGATGATCTTAAGCAGCGGCTGGATGCACTGACTCTGTGGGTCCCTTCCATCTATCCTGTTGCACAACTAATTGATTTGCATCTGCATGTGCAGTGATCTCGATGAACTCACTCTCAATTGCAAGGCACTGGCAAGGAAGGGCAGGTTTAAGCGATTATTCGAGAGTAAGAATTACAAACAGGAAATCAAGCATATGAAGTCTGCTATAACATCTCGTCTTCAAGAGTTTACTGTGTGTTATGGTCCCTGTGTATTATGAGCCATCTAACTTCTTTGTAGTTCCACGGCAATGTTTCCATTGAAAAAGTGGTGAAGATACTCATCACCAAAGGTATGAGCATCATTGACTCCTGTAAACAAGAGAATCCTGACATGCCATGTAAAATTAGTTGAGGGGATTGATGTGAAAGTGGACAGCATTCTTGCAACTAGCAAACTGGACCACCTCAAACGTGTACCAGCACACTACAATGCTGCCAATACCCCAGATGAATGCATGACAGGAACTCGGGTTGCAGTGATCAGTGAAATCATCACAAAACTGACTGGCCCCATTGCTTCCTCAAAGCGAGGCATCATCCTCAGTGGTGTTGCTGGATCTGGCAAGTCCACAATTGCAAAAAGTGTGGCCACCAGGCTGGCTGACAGAAAAATGCTTGCTGCCTCCTTTTTCTTCTCGCGGAATATTCTAGAGCGCAGAGAGATCACACATCTCAGCACTACTCTGGCTGTCCAGCTAGCAGAATTTAACTCTACCTTCCGCACCCACCTTCTAGAACTTCTCGAAACTGACAAAAGTCATATCACTGAAGCGGATCCTCAGGTCCAGTTCCAAAAGCTTGTTGTGGATAATCTTGCAAAGCTGCCGCTCACTGGAGATCTCTGGGTTATCTGCCTTGATGCTTTGGATGAATGTGGAAAGGATTCTGGACAGATGGTTTTGCGGTGGCTGTCTGATAGCATTGAACAGATTCCCAAACATATACAGTTCTTTCTGACCGGAAGGCCAGAGGTCCCTTCATACATCACACATGACAGCCTCTTGACTGTCATGAACAGAATTATTATTGATGATATCACTCCTGCAGTTGTTGAGACTGACATCCATGTCTACATCCAGAAGTCACTTGATGGTTCTACTTGGACAGCAAGACATCCTTGGAGAATTGCAAGACACCATGCAGCTGAATTGACCCAGCGAGCAGCTGGACTTTTTGTCTATGCAGCTACAGCTGTTCGGTACATCAAATCTGAAGTACCACAAATACCACCCCAGAAGTCTCTCAACTATCTTCTGCATGGTGCCATTCTACAGGATCTTCATGGCCTTTATCTACAAATTCTGGACAAAGCCATCCCATTGCCCACTGAGGGAGATCCTCGTAAACATGACTTTCATTATCAAGCTCTGAAAGTTTTGAACACCATATTGAATCTTCTTGAGCCCCTAGATTGTCAGAGCCTGGCTATACTTGTTGAAATGGACTTGGAGACTGTTCAAGGGATTCTCAGACCTCTGAGTGCAGTTATCTATACTTCTGAAGATCCCACAGCATTAGTGCGGATAATACATCTGTCCTTCAGAGAGTTTATGACTTGCCATGTTGAAGAATTTCGAAATCATTTGCTGTGTGGGACAGCAGCTCAGCAGGAGTCTCTTGCTCTTACCCTCATTGAAGTTCTTTGCAAGGAGCTAAAGTTCAATATTTGCAACTTGCCCACCTCACAATTGAGAAACATTGACATGCCTAGGATTTCAGAGAGTATTGCCAGAGGCATTCCACGGCATCTCCAGTATGCCTGCCAATTTTGGATGGATCATCTGGCAGAGACACAGTTTAACAAAGCTAGTGCACAGGCAGTAGAGAGACTCCTGTTCAAGAAATTCCTTTTCTGGCTGGAAGCACTGAGCCTACTTTATCTGGTTGATAAGGGATCTATATCCCTCAGAAGACTGATTGAATGGGGACATCAGGTATGTATCTTCCACAGGGCTCCAGTGTGTACAGAGAGCTGAACAGGCAAAGAATTCTTCACTAGTCCAATTCTTGAGAGATGCATATAGATTTATTGCATTTTTTCATGATCCAATCACTCAAAGTGTCCCACAAATATACATCTCAGCTTTGTCCATGGCGCCAGTGCACTCTCAAATAAGCAAAATATTTCGGTCTGATTTCCCTAGACTCTTGTCTGTGACAAAAGGCCAGATGCAGCAGTGGCCAGCTATAGTTTACATACTGGAAGGGCACACTAGGGGAGTTTGTTCTGTTGCATTCTCACCTGATGGCAAGCATATTGTGTCTGGCTCTGGGGATTGCACTCTGCACATTTGGGATGCTTCCTGCGGGGCTCAAGTTGGAGACCCATTGACTGGGCACACTCGTGAAGTTTTTTCTGTTGCATTCTCGCCTGATAGCAAATACATTGTGTCTGGCTCTTTTGATGAAACTGTGCGCATTTGGGACGCCACCAGTAGGGATCAAATTGGTGACCCACTATCTGGGCACACTGGCGAAGTTTATTCTGTTGCATTTTCACCTGATGGGAAGTGTATTGTGTCTGGCTCTTATGACAGAACTGTGCGCGTCTGGGATGCCACCACTGGGGCTCAAATTGCTGAACCACTGACTGGGCACACTCGTCCAGTTTGTTCTGTTGCATTCTCGCCTGATGGCAAGCACATTGTGTCCGGCTCACATGACAAAACTGTGCGCATTTGGGATGTCACTAGGGCTCAAGTTGGTGAAGCATTCATGGGGCATACTGATCCTGTTTATTCTGTTGCATTTTCACCTGATGGGAAGCACATTGTGTCTGGCTCTGGTGACAAAACTGTGTGCATCTGGGATGCCACCAGTGGGGATCAAATTGGCAACCCACTGAAAAGACACACTGACCAAGTGTCTTCGGTCGCATTTTCGCCTGATGGGAAGCACATTGTGTCCGGCTCTGCTGACAAGACTATCTGCATCTGGGATGCCACCAGCGGAGCTCAAATTGGTGACCCATTGACTGGGCACACTCATTGGGTTCAAGCTGTTGTATTCTCACCTGATGGCAAGCACATTGTGTCTGGTTCTGCTGACAAAACTATGTGCATCTGGGATGCCACCAGTGGAGCTCAAATTGGTGACCCATTGACTGGGCACACTCATTGGGTTCATGCTGTTGCATTCTCACCTGATGGCAAGCACATTGTGTCCGGCTCTGCTGACAACACTGTGCGCATCTGGGATGCCACCAGTGGGGATCAAATTGCTGAACCACTGACAGGGCACACTAAGGACATCTTGTCTGTGGCATTCTCACCTGATGGCAAGCACATTGTGTCCGGCTCTGCTGACAAAACTGTGCACATCTGGGACATCAGCCTTTTGACAATTAGATTGTGGGTTGTTTGGGGTTTTGAGGTTGTCGACAAGCTCACAACTTCAAAAACAAAAAATGATCCCTCCCAAATGATGAAACAAGATCAGAACACCTCCTGGAAAAAAAAAAAATTTGAAAAATTTTGAGGTTGTGGCCAAATCGGACTCAGCTTGTGAGGTTGTGAGATTGCAAGGTTGAATGACCTTTTCTGGGGTTGTTTGGGGTTGTACAACCTCACAACCTATCTGTCAAAAGTCTGATGGATGCCATCAGTGGGGCTCAAATTGCTGAGATACTGACTGGGCACACTCATCTAGTTCGTTCTGTGGCATTCTCACCTGATGGGAAGCATATTGTATCAGGCTCTACCGATAGAACTGTGCGCATCTGGGATGTCACTAGTGGGGCCCAAATTAGTCACTCAGTGACTGGTCACACTGGTATAGTTGTTTCTGTTACATTTTCACCTGATGGGAAGTACATTGTGTCTGGCTCTTATGACAGAACTGTGCGCGTCTGGGATGCCACCAGTGGGACTCAAATTGCTGAGACACTGACCGGCCACACTCATCTAGTTTGTTCTGTTGCATTTTCGCCTGATGGCAAGCACATTGTGTCCGGCTCTTCTGATGAAACTGTGCGCATTTGGGATGTCACTAGGGCTCAAGTTGGTGAAGCATTCATGGGGCATACTGATCCTGTTTATTCTGTTGCATTTTCACCTGATGGGAAGCACATTGTGTCGGGCTCTGGTGACAAAACTGTGTGCATCTGGGATGCCGCCAGTGGGGATCAAATTGGCAACCCACTGACCAGACACACTGACCAAGTGTTTTCGGTTGCATTTTCGCCTGATGGGAAGCACATTGTGTCCGGCTCTGCTGACAAGACTATCTGCATCTGTGATGCCACCAGTGGAGCTCAAATTGGTGACCCATTGACTGGGCACACTCATTGGGTTCTTGTGGTTGCATTCTCACCTGATGGCCAGCACATTGTGTCTGGTTCTGCTGACAAAACTATGTGCATCTGGGATGCCACCAGTGGAGCTCAAATTGGTGACCCATTGACTGGGCACACTTGGTGGGTTCATGCTGTTGCATTCTCACCTGATGGCAAGCACATTGTGTCCGGCTCTGCTGACAACACTGTGCGCATCTGGGATGCCACCAGTGGGGATCAAATTGCTGAGACACTGACTGGGCATACTCGTCCAGTTTGTTCTGTTGCATTCTCGCCTGATGGCAAGCACATTGTGTCTAGCTCTGAGGATTGCACTCTGCACATTTGGGATGCCACCAATGGAGCTCAAATTGGTGAGTTACTGGCTGGGCACACTCATAAGACATATGCTGTTGCATTCTCACCTGATGGCAAGCACATTGTGTCTGGCTGCTCTGACAACATTATACGCATTTGGGATGCCACCAGTTGGGCTCAAATTGCTGAGACACTGACCGGCCACACTGGTCCAGTGTTTTCTGTTGCATTCTCGCCTGATGGAAAGCACATTGTGTCTGCCTCACATGACAAAACTGTGCGTGTTTGGGACTTGAACAAAAGTCTCCATGGTCCGTTATCCACACCAGGCCCATCAACATGGAACTATACCTCACTCAATGTAACATCTTTCTCATACAGAGCCAGGTTTCATACTTATCATCTTTCTACGCAGTCCTCTATTTCCGGGACAAAACATCTTCCAGTCTCATGGGTAGTTCAGCAGGGTAATGGATGGGTGACAAGCACACCATCTGAGCTGGTATTCTGGATTCACACTCACCTCCAAACTGGACTTTGGTCACCCTGCAACACTGTCATGATTGGCCAGCAACAGACTCAGCTCTCATATGAGAACTTTGTCTATGGGACAGAATGGGCCAGATGCGTTGAGAGGACCTAAGTTTATATCTATAGCATTCTATACTGCCTGTCATTTGTTTTTTCAAATCAAGTTTCTTGTCTTCTTATTTATGCTAACATGGTTTGTTTTCAAGCAGTAATGGTGCTATTGGGTACTCAACCAAACCCAAACCAGACAAGGGGTTCAGAAGATTCTGAAGTTTGTCAGATGTATGCATACATGTTTGTATGCTGTTCTGCTGTTCTGTTTGGAACTTTATTATTCTACCTATCTACTCTGTCTGACCACGAAATAAATTTGTATCAGCACGATATCTACGTATGTAAATACTTAGGTACGGGTGTTGGGTTATCAACCGAAGCACTGTTTGCACTGCCGCTTGGCGATGCCGGTGCTGTGGCGGGAGCTTGGTGCCGCCGACCATCCGCCCACTTTCCTCATGCTACACACTGCCCGCCCTCGTCCTTATCCATGTATGTACTCATTGCGCACTGCTTCTACTTACCTCCATCTGTATGTACAACTTGTCTACCTGTATAAGTAGGCTGGAATTTATTCGAGACCTCTGCGCTTTTGCAGAGGGTCACTGTGCTCAAGGCCAAATTCCTACAACGGGTACCTCGATGAACCCAAGTAGAATGGCTAATGAGTGTGATGGGTGTCGTCAGCCGTGAGGATCGTAAATCGCGGTCGTAAGTGTCGTAGGCCCGTAAAGACCCCTGTTTGTCCCAAAACCCAGTGAGAAAAAGGAAACTTTCAAACAAACGAAGGGGAAAAGGGAAGATGGGGGTTATGAGATTGTGGATTGTGCCTATTGCCCTCGCCGCCATGGTTCGCTGAACGCTGCCATTGAATATCCTCCCTGCCAAGCGTATTGCGCTCGTGTGCCGTTCGGACGCAATGTGGCTCGACAGGTTCCGGAGGCGAATGCGGTCGGGGATTATGTTGATCAGCAACGTCTGACGGTCTGCGTGCTCGGGACCTGACCTTAAATATCGTGTGCTTTTCAGTGGCAAAACGGGAGGCTCGTCGATGAAGAGGAACTTAGCTGCAATTCAGGCGCGTTCAAGTCCAGCCAGTCCACTCCAGCATCACATTCAAATCAAATGCAGTCAATTCAATTCAATTCAATTCAATGTAGGAGCAAGTGCGAGTCAAGTGTAGGTGCCGTATCAATCAAGTCAAGTGCAAGGTAGGTGGTGCGAGGCAAGTAGGATCAAGTGCGGTCAAGCGTAGGATCAAGGCAAGTCAAGTAGAGTGTAAAGAAGCGGACACAGGGACACAGGCAAAAGGCCGCACGCCAGCTAGAGACGCAGTGCCTAGGATTATGCGCGGCCCGGGCGGGGACGGGGCCAGGCTGGCTGGCTGGCGGTCTGGGAAGTAAGGGCTGGATGGGGTCGGGTCGGGTAACTGGGTGGAGAGGAAGTCGGAGGTCGGGTCGGGAGTCGGGAGTCTGGAGGTCGGGTCGGGTCGGTCTGGGGAGTACGGGTCGGGGGTGCGGGAGCGGGAGGGCGGGAGGTCGGAAGTGCAGAGTGTGAGGAGTTGGGTGGGGACACCTACGCCTCGTCCACGACATCCGCATACCCCGCCAGCGCCGCCGCGCGCAACATGCAGATGCGGTCGCAGTCCTCCACCTCGACGTCCGCGTCCGCGTCGTCGTCCGCCGCCGCCTCGGGCACCGCATCCACGTCGACTGCCACCTCGGTGCCGTTCTTCTCTTTCTCTGCTTCGGCCTCAGCACCGGCGGCCTCGACTTCGGCTTCGGCGCGGGGCGCGAGGCGCGCGGCGAGCGCGTGGTGCCGCGCGGCGAGGCTGCCCGCCGCGCTCGACGGGGCGGCGGCGATAGGAGCGGGGGCGGCGACGACGGGGGCGGCGGGGAGGGTGGGGACGACGGGCGCGGCGGGGAGGGCGAGGGCGCGGCGGTCGGGCTTGGAGGTGTAGCCGTACCTGGGGGAAGAGGAAGGAGGGTTAGTTGGGTCGAGAAGGGAGGAGGAGGAGGGGAGGAGGGAACAAGAGCAGGAAGGCTGAGGTAGAAAAGAGAAGAGAGGTCCAGGGCGGGATGCGGGACGCGGGATGCGCGAGGCAGCGCGGAACGTAGCAACAGGACAATGGGAAGGGGAAGTGTGGTGTGGCGGTGGGAGGGAGGGGAGCGGACAGGTGCATCCCACCGAGACGAGACGAGCGCAGCTCCTGCCCCGCCCGGTGCACACCGACACGGCCGGCCTTGACGACGTGTCTGGGCGCTGCGCATGGCGAGGGTGGACGGGGGGAGCGGAGGAGGAAGGAGGAGACGAGGCGGAGAGGGGGCGCGTCCCGAGCTGGGAGCTGCGCAGGGACGAAGGGGGAAGAGGGGAAGAGGGGGCGCGCGGGAAAGAGAAAGCGAGGGGCACAAATGCAGGGGAAAGTGAGGGGCGCAAATGAGGTGGAGAGGGGGCAGCGGTGACGGGGGGCACAGGAGAAGGGGGTACGCAGACGAGACGAGGCCAGGACAAGGGGACGGGAGGACAGGGGAGCGTGGAGGCGTGGAGGCGTGGAGGCGGGAAGGAGGGGTGGGTGTGACGGCGAGGGAAGCAGGGAAGTCAAAATATGCGCCTTTTGTTTCTGGCAGAAGGCGGAGGGCGGGGGACGCAAGGGCCAAGGCAAAAGGTGGGGAGCGGGGAATATGAGATATGAGATGAGCGGGGGGGGGGGGGGGGTTGAGATGGGACATGCGGCGGTAACGACGGCAAAGAGGGAAAGGAAAAGGCAAATACGAGACAAGACACGAGCCAAGGATAACAAGAACAAGTCGAGAACACGAAAGAGAAAAAACAACGCACCAGTACCCCATGTCCGTCAGCGCGCCGCGGGCATTCCCCTTGAAGAGCGCGTTCTTCGACGTCGCGTACGCGTCCGGGGGGCGGCTCGTCTCGAAGCAGCCTGGGCGTGGGTCAGTGGGGATTCAGAAGAGTATATTCAGAAGACAGTCAGTGGATATTCAGCACAGAAGACAGGCAGTGTGGATTCAGAAGACGGCAGCGTTTCTCTTCCACAGCGCATGTACGCGGTTTCCACAAAGCATATACGCGGTTTCCACGAAGCGCATATACTCGGGAAGAGAAGAGAGGGGAGGGAGGGAGACCGCGCTCCTCCGCGCCCTTCGCCGCAAGACGCGCTCGGGAGCAAAGGAGGTCGGAAGTCGCAGCGGCAGGGAAGCGGACGCCGTCCGGATGTAGAGCAGGCGAGCACGAAAACGAAGAGGAGAGCACGAAAACGAAGAGGAGAGCACGAAAACGAAGAAACAGAAGAAACCAAGGACTTACCGAACCACGACGCGCGGTCGACGTACCCCGTGCCGTCCATCCACTGGAACGCCTGCATCATGAACGCCTTCGTCTGCTGCGTCGACGGGTTCGAGGAGGAGGTGACGCCGAGCTCGGTGATCCAGAGCTTGTACCCGAAGCGGGAGCGCGCGGTGGAGACGAACTTCTTGAAGCCCGCGAGGTCTTTGTACGAGCCGTACCTGCGCGCGGGTCTCACGTTAGCCCAGAACAAACGGACGGCGGACACCAAGAAAGGCCTTAGTATCGAAGACAAGACGAAAGCCGAGACAAGGGGGGAAAGCAGAAGGGGGACACCAGGAAAGAAGAAGAAGACAGAAGACGAGAGACGCACCAATGCACGGTGACAAAATCGACATACCCGCCCCTCTTCTTCAGCTCGCCCAGGAACTGCGCCGTCCAGTCGAGGTTCCACGCGACCGCGGGGCTGCCGAGCTTGACGCCGCGCGCGCCGAAGGGGTGGATCTCCTGCATCCACACCTGCGCGGCGTACGCGGGGTTCATGTTCGCCTGCGAGGAGATGTCGGGCTCGTTGAAGCCGAGGAGGTACTTCGGCAGCTTCTTGTTCATCTCGGACTTGCGCGCGTTCCATTTGTCCCATTTCTGCGGCGTGTGGGTAAGCATGAGAGGAGAAGGGGAAGAGGAAGGGAGGAGAGGGGGGAGGGAAGGGAAGGGACGCACGGAGGGGCCCCAGAACATGGGGACGAACTGGTTCTTGGAGGGCATCTGCGGCACGGGGCCGTCTTCCCAGTCTACCCGCAGCACACGTCAGCGACACGGCGGGGAGGGGGCAAGGGGGAGGGAGACGCACGGTGGTACCAGGTGACCATAGGTTTCCCGCCAATAACCGGCGCGAAGTCGTTGTTCGTCGCCCACGCGAGGCCGCGCGCCGTGGCGTGCGCCGCAGGGAGCGCCGCGAGCAGCGCGAGCGCGAGGGTCGAGTATACGGATGCGGACGCGACCATCGTTTGCTGTAACGGGGGTCTCGGTGTGCGTCAAGGAGTGTGGGTGTAAGGAGCGTAGCGCCTGGGCGGTGTGGTGGGGGGGGAGTTGGGAGGGAGGAACGAGGCAGAGGCAGGAAGAGGGCAGATTGATGGCGGCTGCTGGCAGCCTGCACGACATAAATCCGGTCCACATGAATTCGATCACGGGCTGGGCGTTTCATCACGTTTCATCCCAAATGAGGCGGGCTTGGCGCGGGCGGTGATGGCCGCGCGCGCTGTTAGTGGGTGGCGGCGGCCGGCGGGGTGCGGCGCCGTGGAGACGCGGTGATAGGCGGGGATTGGGGCCGCGCGGTAGTGGACAGCGCGAATGGAGGCGCGGGCGGGGGCGCGCGCCGGCTTGGGAGTTGGGGTCAATGGTAAGTGCGCAGCTGAGCGCGCTCCTGCTTGGATCCCCTTTCCGTAGCGTTAATGAGGTTTGAAGTCAGAGTGAGACCGACGTCCGGCCCTGATCGATGCCGACGTCCAACGTATCCAGGGCTGCACGGGAGGCGAGTTGCAGAGCCGATTTCCAGCCGATTAGAGGATTCTGCAAAGGCGCGCAGGCCGCATGGAAGTTTCATGACTTCACTGGCAACCCGGTCTATAGAGCCCGTCCCGAGCCAGCCCCCCTACCCGCCCCGCCCCCGCCGCCGTGGAGTCGGGGTTAAAGCTAAAGGCACAGCGCCGACTCCACAGCCCCACAAGTCGCCATGGCGAACTGACTCCGAGCGAGTCTTGTGGAAGCGAGGCGCGTTCCGACTCCCCCGAGGACATGCGCCTCGCCGTACCCGTAAACCGCCGACTACCGGCACTACTTATGGGGGGGGGGGGATTTATTATACTCGCGAGGTCCACAACATGAACAACGAGTCTACCGAAGACAAACATGTAGGAACATACGGGTGGTTATCCGTACATAAACCTCAAGATGCCAACGGAGCACACATTCGTTCCAGGGGGGCGATCACACAAGACGCTGAGCAGCTGTGCACTGGCCGGCCGCTTATATGGCGGGACCTCCGGTTAGAACCTCATGGGACCTGAGGCCTGACCACCGGCTGAATAAGCCAATGTACGGGAGGAGTTCTCTCCCCCCAGGTGAAAATCCCCAGTGTCCACCAGTACACAAGAAGCTTGTCGCATGTCTTCCCTTTGCAGAAATGCATGCGTGACCACATGGCGTGTTCAACTTCCGAAGAAGGTCCACAGCCATGACAGCGGTCAGTGTGTACGACTTCCGGAGAAGGTCCACAGCCAACAGAAAAATGACGAGCGAAGCTCGAGGTGGGTTGGCGGCGTTGCGCTGAGCCCGGGTGATGCTACATCAGAGAAACGGCCGATAGCGCCGATGGGTCCGTGCGCGTTGCAACGTTGGGGGTCGCTACGCAAATTTTGATGGACGTCGCAAACCCCCCGTCGATTGCGGCGGAGAGCGGTAGCTCGCGCTCGAATGTGTTGTGCACTGTGGCGGTTAAGACAGTGTCTGGAAGCTTGCTTGAGAGGGAGCGCTGATGCGGTTGCGCACACTTGGCGTAAAACTTGTCTGGACTTATGTAGTAGGAACCTACGGAAGCGCTCGATACCTCCTCCCACATCGACCCCATCCCGCTCACTCAGCCCGATACTCAAGTCGAAGTCGGAAGTGTATATCCAGTCGCAAGCCGCGTGCCGTCCGAAAAGTCCACCCAAAGACTAAACTTGACTAGATAAAGTCGAGAGTCGGAAGTCCAACCCGCGAAGGCGACGCGGCTGAGGGCTCAGGGCTGCATTATGGCATTATGGGTACAAGGGGACGTCGACGCGCGTCGAGCGTCGAGCAGAAGACTTCTGACTAAGACGTGTCGTGCCTCCGGAGTCCAGACTCAACTCGCACTTGGAGTCGTAGTCTCGTACGCGGCGGCACGGGGCAGGATCGCAGGATGCATCGCGGGCGCAGGGGTGGCGGAGCACCTATTATAATTCCGAGCGACATGCGGAGATCCAAGTTGCGCCCAACCGCCCGGCGAGCGGCGAGCGGCGAGGGTGCTCTCTGCTTATCCGTCCGCAGTTTACCCGTCCGCAGCAAAAACGAGAGGAGGAGCAGCGAGGGCCCACGTACTCGAACCCTAGTCAAGATACTTAATCGCCAGAGCAGTGGGGGGGGGGGGGCTGTGTGCGACGCCAGTCCGGTCTGAAGCTTGAAAGTAGGTGGAATTGTGGGTGTTGGATGGAGCCTGGGCACGCGCGATGCAGACCCCCAGGCACGACTCGGAGCGATGCATCATGCTGACTCCCCGCGCCGCGCCGCCCGCTATAGCCGGTGCCAGATTTCAACTGGGACGGATCTCCTGCGTGGCGAGCGCAGGGGGTCTGTGCGCTGCTTGGTGAGATCTTGAGACTCTGCTTTGCAGACGTGAGGAGTCGGACTCCCAAAAAAGAATCATGATTCATTGGATCAGCACTGCCTCGACCCCGCCACTGATCGCCGCGGCGTGATCGGCAGCACGGCCCGCGCTTGGTTCACACTGAAATTCAAACTTAGAGTAGATAAAGTAGATAGATGTGAAGCGCGGGTTATTGGGTCTTCCCTGAGCATCCACTAAGAATGTCGGGATAGCTTATGGGGGGAGCAGTAGGCTTATACGCGAGAGCGAACTTGGAGCATACGAGGGCGAATGTTCAGGTCTACAGCGTCTACTTTACTAGATTAGAAGGTTGAGAGTTTCAAAATTCAGGCAACCCTTTTTTGAAAGTTCGATTCAGAGGGGATTCTCATCCACGCGGAAGGAATGTATGAGCAAGGGTGGTTGAAATCCTACTCGACACGAAAACATCCGTACCATCTCCTAACCAAAAGTGTCTGAATCCTCGGCGAAATAGTCCATGAAGATTCGAGGGATCGTGATGAGGCAGTTCTGGTGACTCGTAAGTCGCGTATCAGGTTCAATGGAAGGAGATGTAAGGGGCTGAAATACTTAGAGGGTTACTACGGAAAACAGCCCCCGTGGGGGTCAGTGGCTTTGTGGCCGACGGACTATGGAGGAAAAGGGGGAGGGAGGATCACGTTTGTCCTTCTTCGCTGCGTCGGCTTCACTGACTGCAATTGGGCCGTTCCCGCCTGGCGCGGCTACGGGCGCGTCTCCGACAGCGATCGTAGTTGCGGATTTGTCTGGGTTGGCACTGACAGACTAGAGGAAAAAATGGGATCAGCGCTCGTCCTTCGTCGCTGCGTCGGCGTCACTCACTGGAAGTGCAGCGCCGTGGGCAGCGGCGAGTATCGTCAGCGCAAGGACGGCAGAGAAAGACTTCATTGTCGTGGTTGTCGTTCAAAGATGAAAGGGAAATCAATTTAAAGGCAGGCGAGGAATGTAAGAAAAGGAGGGATCGAGTGGTCTGAACTTTGGTCGGCAATCGCGAGTACGGCTGTATTTAAGCCACAAAACCTGATTGCTCATGGCCACAAAAGAGTCAGAAAGAGGAAAAAGATTCGCGGGGATCAAAACTTACTAAAACGCCCCAGTTCCGCAAGCTGTAGTTGAATCGATAAACGTTCAAGTGCTTCGCGAGTGCGATTTGGACACTCGGATTTGGATTACTCCAGCACGTCAGAGAATCGAAGTACCTGACAGCGTCAACGAGATAAGAGCAGAACAACGAGGAATACGCAGGCTACGAATCTCACCTCAGCCATTCAAATCGGAGGTTGAGATCCACAGAAAGCGTGAAGACGTTTGTGTTCAAAAGGCTGCTGGCGATTTCCAATCGGGAAATTACCTGTGGCTCAGGATATGAATGGTGCGATGAGTGGATAGCTACACTGCTCGCCGAATGCCCTCCGCGCTTGGGGCTTCCGAGGCAGCGTAACGAACTCCGCATTGTCAAAGAGTTGCTTTGTTTTGCCGGTTGGGGAATTTCCTTTTCGGGGGTGGTGGCATAGGTCCACCAAAGCGCCCTGCAGTATAAAGGCGCCACAAGTGGATTACGACGCAGTCACCCACCACATCCACCTACCCAGAAACAAACGTCTGGAGGATATTTCGTGACTTGATCTAGACGCACACTGGCTTGCGGCTCACCTGATTCCATACCCCCACAACACGCGATGTCGATTATCCAAAGCTGGAGATCCACGGCTTGGGTACGTGCCACCGCAATAAATGGGATGCGACACTCACATTCGACCAGCACGCTACGACTTCGTCTCTGCAGCCTGCACCCAAGCGACACTCCTACACGCATGGTGGCACGGTGACATGCAGGGTAAGCGCGCTCGGACACCGTGTCGCTGAGGTCTGTCTGACGTCGATGCTGCAGCCCGACGAGAATTCCGATCCCCGCGAGAATCCCGCGCCGGGGATTGCCAGCTTGATGGCAGAGCTACGAGAGGGGAGCACGCCCATACCGCGCGAGCCCAAAGGCCGCATCCCCTTGGTGGCACATAACCAAGACTTTACCTATCGCTCGTTCTATCAGTCTCCGGGGAGTCAACTCGCCACCACATACCGTACGAATTCCAGCGCATATGCCCCTCTCCCGACCTGGTACCACTGGGAGGACCCTTTTTTCACCCCCAATGCTCCACCCAGCGGTCCGTGGACACCCCCGCTCGCTGAATCGCCGGCCTTCTCCCCGAACATACGCGCCCCGCGGCGCAAACACCCTCACCTCGATCTCACCGCCTCGGACCCCCGATGGCAGCCGGAAGCGTACTTCGCGAGCACGAGAACGCCGTTGGCGTCTGTCACCAACTCGCCCTCCCCTCCCACACGCGAACGTCACTACACTCAACGCCACGCCCCCTTCGAGTCACGCGACCGCACGGGCATCCTCCCCGAGCTCTCGCGCGCGCCACTCGACGGCCACGAGCCCTGCATGGTAGCGATGTGCGCGCCGATTCGCACTGGCGTCCTTCCACTGCACGCGCTCCTGGCGCCACCGACTACTGGACCAGTTGAGGACCTCTCGGCGGGCACGCCCGCGCCCGCGCCCAAGGCTTCTCGCCCCAGACGCTACGGTCCCTTCGACGCGTGTAGCCGCGACGATGTCCTCGACAACGACGACCAGCCAACCCTCACCGCGGCAGCCGGCGTAGCTGCGTACGAGGCGCTCCAGGCCATGCCAACGATAGTGCAGAAGCCGCGCGAGGCACCGCGGGTGGGCACCAGCGAATGGTCGCCGGAAGAGATGGAGCGCCGAGCGACTGCAGTACGCAATCGACTCCTTGCCGCGTGGCACATCAACGAAAAGCCGCGCGGGATGAGGGAGACTGCGCCCTGCCGTCAATCGACCGTGGTGTCTGCAAGGCCGGTGTGTGCGCGCGACTGGGATCGGATCCTGGAGAAGATGGACCTGGAGAGCTTATGGATGGGGAGTATGGTGTGACCGCTTGCCGGGGGCGACGCGAGGGGGCGGATGTCCCTGTAATTGTATCTGTAGAGCTCCAGTGATTTGTTACGGCCGAATGTCTTCAATTAGATCCCTCCCTTTCCGTTCTTCTTCATGGTCTGCCTCTTCCATCGGGGGAACTCGCGTACTAGATAATACCAATGCGTAAGCAAGGAGCGTCCCTCGTCCCCGAAATCTTGATGTCTGGCAGAGGGCCTAAAAGCTAGCAAACGGGAGACGCGCACCATAGAAGAATCGAAACGCTAACTGGCGCGCAGACGGGGAATCCAGAAAGCAGCCAAGCAGATTTCGATGTCCCTCCGGAGCCTGCAAGAGCCTCAAGAGCCAATGAGAGATAAAGAAGGCGGCTACTCTTCAGACACCACTTGACACTTCTCCCCGGCGAAGAGTAAGGGCCGAAACTTGCTGTGAGTGCGAGGCGAAAAGTCTTTGAAAATGTAACGTCCTTTTTGCTTCACAAGTCGTATGTAGCTTGCGCGTAGCCTTGGGTAGAGGTGGGGCGGGGTGAGGCTCAGACGAGCCATTCGCGATGCCGTGGCCTGGATGTGTCCAGGGGGAAGGAGGGGGGGCAGGAACTTCATACGCCGCCGGTCGGACTCTGCCAGCAGGAAAGCGGACCTTGAATGTTGCGTATCGGCCGATGGTTTGGCGTCGGGTATTCGGTCCGACTCTTTCCAACCTTGAATCTTTATATGAAACAGAAATCAAATGATTCAACTATACGATGAACTGTTTTTCTGCCTACTTCTGGATCTCATCCAGATACATGAATCGAAGGCATCTCGTTCTAAGATTCAACTAAACCAGATAATAACGAATTGATTCTTACAAACGGAAGAAAATGCTAGGGCTCCATCGCGTACGTCGGCGGCGGATCGTCCGTTCGGTCATGCCCCTGCCTTTGGCCTTGCCGCTGCCCCTGCGCATCCGAGCGGCGCATCTGCTGGCGCAACGAGCGGACTTCGCGCAGAATGCTCGAAAGGACGGACACGGTATTTTCCGGCGCCGGCGGCACTTTCTTGTCCCCCATTATCACTGGGTTCAGGATGAGGGGGTACGGGCGCGTCTGGGCGAGCTGCGTGCGGTAATTTCGGAGGCGGCGGCGACGCCGCAAGAGGAGAGCGGTGATGGACAGGGCGACGATCACCAAGCCGCCGATGGTGGCGCCCACAATTGTACCGAATTGTTTGCCAGGGCTGGAATCATTATTAGTAGGTACTGTAGAGGGCTTGTAAATGAATGAGCATAGCGAGACGCGGGCCCCATTGTTGTTGATACGTACCGCCAAACTCGTAGCGCCGACCGACGTTGGATCCGTCGTAGTAGTACTACTAGCAACTACTGTCGTCCTGTTTGCGGTCGGAAGTGCAGTGGAAAACCCCTGCGCTTTTGTTTGGAAGTCTGACAAAGTGTTTTTTGCCGTCTGAAGGTTAATACCACCGACCATCCCTAGCGTGATTGTGAATGCTTGTCGGAGGGTTTCTTGATATTCAGTTACCTGTCGTGCATTTCGACTCGTAGAAGAACCAAATCGCTAGTATGGGATATGAGAACATCAATTGCGAATTCGAAAAAACGATCGTAGGCCACGCACGATTCTGGTCGTTCGTCACGTTGTAGCTCCACGTCGGAAAATGTCCCCCACTTAACTGACCGCCGACAATGACCCCCGAGTCGAAGCCCCCTTCCTTCGCTGTACAAGGATTATTGTACGTTGATTGTATTATGCTGTGATTTCCTAAGCTATTATCCACGTCAGCGTTACCGAGGATTCAATGGGTTTTCGCGACCCACTTAGTGGAAAATTGGAACAAAATGACAGTGCCGTTTGGAGCTCTGACAGTAGGCGGGTCGAACTGGTACATGCCGCCAGCACTTGTGCTAGCAACTCCTACGTTGATGAGCCTAGAGGGCTGAGTGACAGACATGGGAACCATGAACTTCGCAGCAAGTGCAATGCGTACCGAAGCCGGCGCCCTCGAAGCTTTTCTTCGTCTCATCTACGCGGAAAAAAGCAAATGCCACAGGGAACGGAATGAGGATGATCGTGGATCGAAAGAAAGGAAGTGAGACACAGCGCTAAAACGGACGCGCCAAAGGGCTCCACCATCGAGCAGTGCATGACATAGATCAGTTGATGTGGACCCGGGTTCCCTCGAAACATCTCGCAATGCATAAATAGTACCCCGCGCACAAGGCGCAAACACCGGGGGATGGACAAATCCTATGCGTACCGCAAAACCGAGGCAGCATACACAAGAGAAGAGAACATATTGTCAGCTCTGCAATGCGAGCGTCTGGAGAACAGCATTCCGTTACATGTAACATCTACCGCGTTCCTAAGGGATGGTGATTGTGATATGATTGAGTTGGACATGATTATGATCAAGTACGTTTTCCGATTCTGAGCGTCAATCATTCTATAATCGCATCTCAGCCGCGGAGGAATCCCAGATATAGATGCCCCCTAAGGGCTTCATGCAAGGGATATACTGCGAGTGTACGACAGAGTCAGTTCTGGTGGCATTGGAAGTCCGAGGTTGAACCAGATTACCCGCAAAAACACGAAGATAGATATGCTGGTGTATGTCGGTGTTAAAGCAGTCCCACGTTCAAAGGAGATCTCGGCCCTAGTGATACAACCGTGAATCTTGAAACAAAAAAGTCAGCAGTTGAATGAGCATCGCTACACTGCTGGCACTTGGCCCACCTACTCCGAATCTGATCCTTTTGGCAAATTTGTTGGAATCTCGCAATGCACAAGTCTGCGATGATTTGGAGCGATTGCCATGGCCATATGTGTGCCAGCTAGAGTTGAGCGTCTGTAGTTACAACACTCGAAGCGGGCCCGCGCCGCCACCTACATGTTCGGGCTTGAAGGGCGTCGGTCATGTGATCGCGTCTAATCATGTTGGGCGATCAGTGGGACACGTGCCTCACAGCCACTCTGCTTTTTTCCTTCCGCCCATCATCGCATTCCCTTTTCTTGCCCTTTTCGCGAGATCGTGAGTCAATATAAAGCCCTGCGTTCCGGCTTTGAAATCTGCCGAGGCAGAGTCTCGAACGGCCCAGGACGATGGACTGACAAGGTCCTGGTGGGAGTCGCTTTCTTGCAATTGTCGCTTCCTCGCTGGACTTCTTCTGCGTGCAAGTTTGCAGTGCGAAGCTTTGACGGATCAACTCAAACCCGAATCCTGGGGTCAACCTATAATGCTTGCGCTATGCTTGTCCGATGGAATCAAGTGAATTCGAAAAGCGGCTAGGGTCGCTCCACGGGCCCGTCAAACAGTGCATGTAGGTGCGTTCGCCGGGATCTTGGGCTCGACAGTCTCGACTAGATTGGATGTGGGTGTTTCAGACTTGCCAGCATGGGACTACCTCCTGTATCTCTCTCCTGTGGAACAAGCTGACCGTGCAATCGTCGCAAAACTTTGAGGGGAAGGTGCGTCCCGTATTTCCATAACATTCTGGACCAGCTGCCGAACGAACGGCGCGCAAGGACAGCGGTCAATCACATTTGCTTCATTTCAGATGTCCCTTTTTCAACGAACAAACGAACATTCTACTCAGCACAATCCCTTGGACCGAAAAAATCCCAATCTGCCTACCTGGTACCCCTCAGCTCAAACGTGCGCGCACGAGAATTCTTCTATGTATGCCTTCGTCATCTCCTTCTGCAGCATGCGGCACGTGAGATATAATTCTTGCCGTTTACTCGCTGCGTCACGCAAAAGTGAAAGTCTTAACGCGACTCCAGCCCCCTAAATCCCACCTGATACACGCGGCTTGCGCGCGCCGCATAATTCATGGTGTGTCACTGAACTATCCTTGAATCAACTTCATCCCTTTTTATAGTCAGTGCGACAGGATTTCTGTTTCGCAGGGAGCTACGTCACACAGGCCCCAGCCCTGCACCGAACTTGGCATTTTAACGGACGTCAGACGACGGACGAGCCCGATCAAGCAACGAAAGAACGGTGATATCGTCCTAGATATGCTCTGGAATCTGGAGGTAAGACTGAACGGACAACGGCCTTTCGGCCATCTGTCAGAGGTACGCGAAAGCCCACCAGCAAGGCACATGCCGAACATGGCACATTGACCATTGTCCGGCGGCAATCACGCCTACAAACTGTGGGCGCTTTGTCTCGCTCGCCCAATTCGGTCGTACCCCGATATGGCAAGACGCTTGGTGCGCCACTCGCCACTATATAACTATTTGGTGCGCTGCGTCTACCCAGCCCATCAGGAACCGACGGTTCTACTCCCCTCCCCTCCCATTACGAAGGATGACGGGCTATGTCAAAGTCGAGACGGCACTCGGCCTGATGTGCATCCCTGAACAAGAATATCACAACCAGGCTGTTTGTGGCACGGTGCGTTTGTACCATCCACGCGGGTGGCATCCATGCTTACCTTTGTGTGCCTCGATCCTTAGCCTCCCGTCGCGACGATGCCCCCTGCCGAGTGGCGCGCCGTCACAGCTGCTGAGGTGCGTGCGCCACTTCACCTTTTACCCTCCCTGCTTATTGGCTTCTGCAGGTTTATAGCTACAGCTCTCCCAGCACCACTGACGAGCTGATGTTGGCGCTCGGCATTACGCCGTACCAGCCCAAGCCTATCGGGGATGGTCGTCCCGCCGCAGTGCCACCTTGCGCCTCGTGTGTACATTACCCACAGCATGCATATTCCCCCACCCAATTCGCAGCCGCCGTGGAGGCCTCACCTCTCGAGCGCCCAGAGTCGCGTGCATCCTTCCAGACGTCGGACTGGAGCTCAGAATCGCTGGCCCATTTCTACACGCCGCGTTCCGATCCACCCGCATCCCCGCTGTATGATTGGAGTCCGGAGTCCATGGCGGCGATGTTCTTGTCCCCATCGTACGCATCCACAAACTTCGACCCGTTCGCGGCGGACTCGCCGCCCCCGCCGACGACTTGGACCGTGGCGTCGGAATTCGCCTGTATGCCCTTCAACGAGAGCGAAGTCTACCTCTCGAGCACTCCCGCACACTCGCAGACCTCGGCAGACGCGTATGATTGCTCTCCCTACTACGTCCCGACACCCGACGCCGCCTATGCCACCTGCTCCGAATCATCGTGCTACCAAGGCGCGCAGGCGGGCTTTATGGACTACATTGCTTCTGCCCGCTACGCAGACGAGCCTCCCCCCGCGGCTGATGCGGTAGCAGCATGGCAGACATTTCAGTCCACGGGCCGCCCAGACGCACGCTTCCCGCACCACGCGCGCCTCCGGGAAATGCAAGACGAGCTGGAGAGGCAACAGCGTGCCACATGGAAGGCCGAAGTGACGCAAGACATCCTCGAGCACGCCGCGAACCCGCGCGCACTCTCGCTAATCGCGATCGCGCGGCACACTGCGGTGCTCCGCGCGCGACTGCTTTCTACGTACAACTGCAACGCTGTCCCGGAGGTGCCCCCGGCGCTTTGGGACTTGATACGCCCGCAAGCGGTTCAGTCACGGCCTGTTTACCCGCCCGTGCGCTGGGAGCAGATCCTCGAGCGACTGGAGGAGAAGAGCATGTGCTTGTAGATATTGACGACGTAGGGAGTCGTATGTAGTGCACGGCGGCTTCAAGCCGCATATACCTGTGGTTCAGCTCAATGTTTATATTATCTAACAGGAATTCTTTGGCTTCTCAAGTTCATTATCTCTTAGATAGGTTCGGATCTGGTCCAAGTTTGTAGAATCTCCAAAGTGGTATAGTTTTCGCTTGCCTGGAATCCACCAGGCTCTCAAGCTCTATTGTGAGCGAAGGGCTGCAATGCACCCTGCCTCTACATGTGCTAGGTACGAAGGAGCGTCGTCGGAGGTCCCATTCCCTTCCTTGGGTACAGGATCCTGACATGCAACTAACTACTCACGGTGGTCGACTACCGTCACAAATAGTACTGCAGATGTCAAACCCACCGCGCACGGACGAACAAGTTCAATTTGGATTCTGACTTTGCATGAGTATAGGCACTATGATACTCACACAGACTAATCAAGAAATATCGTTCCACCGACACGTAGCCTACTGGTCAGCATGGACATCCTTAGCCCGAGGTCATCTCTCCGTAAGGGGGCAAGATAGAAGGATCGGCGTCCTCTTTGAACGTGTATCTCACTGCCCAGATCATAAGATAAACACGAACGGCAGAGAAAAACGACTCGACCACGCACAGATGCGATGACTCCCAGCATCAAACACGGCGCCCCAATAGTCCTCTGTGTGCTTCGCGTTCTTCGGCCAGCACTTGTCGAACCCGCCTTCATCGTCGACGTTCGGCATCCCTCTCGCGGGCTCGGGCTCCGGCAGCATGCTCGGCGGAAGACGCGCGCGGCGGTAGTCGTAGCGGTCGTATGGGCTGCTCGTCGCCACGTACAGCGCGCTGCGCTGCGCATCCCACGCCATGCCGCTCACGGCGGTGTTCCCCGTCGCGAGCTCGTACACCATCTTGCGTGCACGGATGTCCCAGAGCCGCACGACCTGGTCGTTCGTCGAGCCGGTGAAGACCGCTGATGCCGCTGCGTCAGCATCGTCCGAATTGTCAGCGAGTGAAACGCACCGGGAATCCCGTCGGGATGCACGAACAGCACCGCGCCACATTCCTCCAGTCCACTCGCCGCACAGATGGAGAGCACGGGCAGCGGCACGCGCGTGTCGTGCAGGCGCATGTGCCCGTCGTTCGCGGCAGTCATGAATTCGTTCGGGGCCGCAGCGCTCGTCGCGAACCCGCCGATGGCTGCCCCGTTCCCGAAGTAGCGCGCGCCCTGCTGCGCCCCGTGCGCGAGATCCAGCGCGATGAACGAGTAGTCCTCGCTCTCCTCGGGGTCCGTGGAGCACAGCATCGTCGCCGGGCGCGCAGGGTGCGGGTGCCACACCGCGGGCGCGAGCTTGGGGTCCGCGAACGCGATGACGCTGGTCGCGGGGCTCCCGGCGGAGTCCTCGACCTCGCCGTAGTCGTCCCGCCACGAGTCGCCGGAGAACAGGGGCCCGATGCGGGTGCGCCCTGAGCGCCCGTGCGTCGGCAGCACCTCGTACGTCCACACCGCCGCAGAGCCCTTCCCCGCGCGGAGGAGCGTCCCCGGGGTCAGGACCGCCAGCGGCCCGGCGTGCGCGGGGCTCGCAAGCGTGTGTGTCGGGCGCGCGTTCTTATGAATCTTCCCCGTACGCGGGTCGGCCCAGGCATACGACTTGACGCGTGCGCGATCCGCGACGAAGATGAGCTTCTTCTGTTCGTCGGTCGCGCACGCATATGCGACCTCGGACAAGCCGACGTCCGTGTAGCGTGTAATGAGCGGGGGATCTTCGTCTCTGCGAGAGGTCTTGATGAGGCAGTAGCTGAGGATGGGCGTGCGCTGCCTGTGTCCGCCCATGGACGGAAGCGCGAGGCAGCTCCCGTCGCTCACGAGCTTTATCGGTTCGGCATAGATGATATCGCTCGAAATCTCGCACCGCGCTTCGTATATTGATCTGACCAGCGGAGACGAGGTAGCTGGGAGAGATGGCGGGCGCGGCCCAAAGCGGGAGAGAGGACTGCTTGATGGATGGGGACGCGGAGTGTCTCGCCATGGCTTGGGCAAGAAGAAAGCGAAAAGGGAGCGGAAGATCCACATCACGAACGCGAACAACGGAATGTCTCTCCACTGCTCAAGGAAGAAGTTCATGCACTGCACCAGTACTTCTAACGCACTCGGAGCTGAGAACAGGTCAGCACATAGCTGGAAAGCAGCTCTCAACAACGCACGGAAGAGGTTGTAGATCGACGTCGGGCCCTGGAGCAGGGGAAACCTGCGGGTGTGCGCGAAGGATGGAAGATATTCGGTTTCCAGATCCCGGTACGCAAGGCTTATCCCGATGTTCGCCGTCTTGCACACTCGGTCCACAACAGCTGAGAACTCTGGATCGGCTGGATTCGCATCCCGGACAAGCGTGCACGCCTCGGTAAGAATCTTCGGTACTTCAATCGCGAGTGGGTCCTCGGACTCGGAGAGCTCATAGAGCTTACTCTCGAGCCGCTTGCAAGCCTTGTGAACAGACTGGATCATTCCAGCAGGCAAAGGTGGTGGAGGGAAAGCACAAGGAGCGACGTGTCACGGCATCACAGCGCCGAAGTTGAAGCCCTGATTGGCCTGCGCATATATAGCTTGATATCAATAGCTGGGTTGTGCCGCAAGCCGGAGAGAGGACGATGGCGGAATCGTCGGGTGGCCGTGGTGGCGGTTTGCAAGAGACAGTCACTAGTAGTGGTCGTGTTTGTCGTTATTTTGCATATAAGCTCAAGAATAAAATCTCATTATTATCTGATTATCATTCTTTATTGTCAAGTAGCAGGTAGGACATTAGAGAGCTC
Source organism: Mycena belliarum (assembly GCA_029282135.1). Classification (NCBI taxonomy): domain Eukaryota; kingdom Fungi; phylum Basidiomycota; class Agaricomycetes; order Agaricales; family Mycenaceae; genus Mycena; species Mycena belliarum. The sequence continues at coordinate 217,291 of JARJCN010000016.1, forward strand.
GTCCGAGCCCGCCCAGGTAGGCAGATGGATAAATTCATACTGGTACATACACGAGGACTATCATATCAAACATTTGGTTCCGAAACGAATATCAACACGTCTCCAGGACTGACGCTCGCACCGAGGCGGATCCCCTTGCCGAAGCCCCTCACCACCAAGCCCACGGCGGCCTCGCCCGCCTTGACGGGAATCTCCGTCTTCATCGCCTCCATAATCGCCACGGTCGTGTCGCTGGAGGCGATGATGTCCCCAGGCTGGCAGCACAGCTTCCATACGTTGCCGAACATGGGGGACGTGATCTTCTGGGCGCCTTCAAATTCGGAGACGGCTGGACGCCTGTTAGCTTTCGACTATCGACCGTGGGATAGAGGCTTACCTTCGCCCTCTGGACCAGCGGGTGCGACCGCGGCCAGTTTCTGTGCCTCCCATTCAGCGAGGAGCTTTTCCTCCCTTAGAGCCAACGCATTAGTTTGCAGAACGGAGGAGAAAAGGGAACCGACTTGAGCTCCTCCTGCGCTACACCCTCCTTCTGCCGGGCCTCGAATGTAGCAACCTCCTCCGCAATCGATTCTGCGAAAGCCGAGTATTCTGCCATGGAAAAGGTAGTTTTTTCGATCTAGAATTGGAAACATATAGTTTCCGCAGCGACTGTGGGATTAAAACCAGACCTTGAATGCATATCGGCCGGCATTGAATTCGCTTTCGATCTGCACTACCCGTCAGGACGCCACCGAGCCGGTACCCTTCTCATACCTGGATATACTGCTCCTCGGTGACGGGCTCGAAATGGACCTGCGCAGTGGTTAGATACGCGCACATCGCGCCAGCCGCCGTGCGTACCTGATCAAAGGGCTCGAGCAGCCACGGGCGATTCGGCGCGAAGCCGGGGCCCTTCCCCCATTGCTGCCACGCCGGGAGGGTGCGTCCGTACATCATGTAGCCGCCGGGGCTGACGATGGGATATATAGCAGCGACGACCCCCGCTATGCCCACGGCGCCCTGGGAGCGTGGATGTCAGAGAAGGGAGAAGTCCCGAACGGCCAGAATACATACCTGAGGCGTATATGTGCGGGACGGGTTCATCTTTTGCGCGACGATTCGGCATCGTGGATCGATCTAAGGAGCTCGGGAAATCAAGGCTGCGAGCGCTTGGAAGGCATACCGGAATGAGGAACGGGCACGCTAGGTAAAAGCCGACCCCGAAAACGAGCTAGCAATAAACTGCATCAGAGCGCGGACCATGGGGAAGAACGGAACGACGGACCCAATCGGACGCAACCAGCTTCTCCAGCACCTCCTGCGCAGACTTGAATCCGTTGTTGCGCGCCAGGTAGTCGATATTGCTGGGGAGGTACACCGCCTTGTCGCGAATCGAGCCCATGTAGCGCTTCAGTGCCTCGCGCGACCACTGATCGTCCAGGACGATCGGGAACGTGAGCCGCCTGCCCGGGAAGACCATCTCATCCAAGGATTTCGGAATCGATTTGTGCGCGTCCACGATGGCGGCGACAACGTCCGACTGCGCTATCAGCGCAGGATCGAAGTGGCACTACAGTACTATCGCGTTGAAAGACCTTATCGCGAAGCGCGACAATTCATACCATGGTGGAGCGGATGCACGGCGCAAAGGCCATGCCCGGTATGTTGCGCTGCTTCATGATCGTCTCGAAGGCGTGAATCCGCGCTCGCAGATGGAAATCGAGCTTCATGCCGCCGTATTCGACCAGAATCGCGGAGTCGCCAGCCTGATCACACGTCAAAATCGCTTCGGTAAATAAATGGATACGAACCTGACGCAGGACCACCCGGGGACTCGTTTCGCCTGCGGGGATGGCGAGCAGCTTGGGATCCTGCGGCGTGTCTGCGAGAACGCTCTCCAGACGTACTTCTTGGGCGGGCGGCTCGGCGCCTTTTATGCGCTCCAGCCACGCAGCGTTACGCTCGTTGAATGCCATAGCCTCCACCCAAGACACGCGGCGGAATTCGATCGTGGACCCCGCGCTGAGCTGGCCCAGCTTCCACCTACACACGGACCATCAACAACAGGTCCAGCCTGAATATTGCAACGTACAACTCCCCCGACGCGACGGTGCCCAAGCACACGTACCCGCCCATGTCGGGTCCCTCGTTCGTCAGAATTACGGGTGTATCGCCGTTGATATTGAGCGTCCCCAGCGCGTACGCATTGTCGAGGATGTTAGACGGATGCGACCCGCCCGCGCCGCCGTTCGCGCGCGCCCACGCGATCTTCGTCGCGCCCTCCAGCCGGATGCCCAGGCGGTTGCTCGACGGGCTGACGCGCCACGTGGTCGCGTAGAACGCGGCGAGCCCCGCCGCGGTCACGTACTCGTCGTCGCCATGGGGGCCCGAGAGCACGTGCACGATGAAATGCGGCGCGTACGCGGGGATGAGCTCCGACGCGACGGCACGCAGGGCAGCGTCGTTGGCGTTTGGCGCGCACGCCGCAGACAGCACGAGCTCGTCGCCGACGACCAGCGCGCGGCCCTGCTTGTGTATCAGCGCGCGGAAAACGGAGCAGGGGAAAAACGGCACCTGGAAGCCGCCCATGCCCAGGGACGTCGACTTCGAGCCGAGGTACAGCGGGATGGCGGGGAACCCACCGCGCACGGCTAGGTACGTGCGCAGCCCCGCGCCGAGCCCGGGGCGCGCGGACACCGCGAGCTTGCCACCAGCGGGCACGACTATCCTGGCCCACATCGGCGTCGGCACCCCATCGACGGCGACGGCGAGGTCTTTCCCCGTGAGTGCCACTACGGCCGCGGCGTGGAAGTGGAAGATGGCTGGACAGCCTGGGAGGACGATGAGCTCGATTCCCTCCGTTCCGTGGGGGTTGTCGACGAGAATGTTGGCTGCGCGGAAGGCGAGCGAGTCCATGGGCCCGCTCTTGGGGATCCCGAGGCGCGTGGTGCGCCCGGGGAAGTCCTGCACCGTCATCTCGACGCCCGCGGCAAGGACTGTCATCGAGCTGCGAGTGATTTAGCACCAATTCAGCCCGCGGAGAATGAAACGTACCACGGAGCGTATTCGAATGTATTCAGGAAGCGCGTCGTAGTGTCCCCGCGCTGGAAAGCTGCTGTCGCTAATATGGCCTTAAGATACTCCAGATTATTCGTGGGCCCGTCGATGCGGCATTCGTCCAGCACAGTTTGCAGCCGCGAGATAACCTCGGCGCGACTTGAGCCCGATACTATGAGTTTCGCCAACAGCGGGTCGAAGAACGGCGTGATCGTGGTGCCCGTTGCGACCTGCACGCCATGAGCTCTACGCGATGTGCAGAAGATGTTTACACACCCACGACTCCACCCGCAGCCACGTGTACTTCGCGCTCGGAATGTCGACAAGTTGCAGGATCCCGGGACACGGGCGGTACTGCTCCGCCGAGTTCTCCGCGTACACGCGCACCTCCATCGCGTACCCCGCGCCGTCCGCCACGCCCTTCTCCAAAAGCGCGTCGTACGAGCCCTGCTGCATCTCCGGCGCGTCGCCCGCGAGCCCCTGCGCCCCGGCGGCGCCCTGGCGGATCATCATCCGCACGAGGTCGAGGCCCGGGTGCACGGCCTCTGTGATAGGGTGCTCGACCTGGATGCGCGTGTTCATCTCCAGGAAGTAGAACTCGGCGGTGTCGTTGTCGACGAGGAACTCCACGGTCCCTGCAGATGCGTATTTAACGAAGCGCCCGAGTCGCACGGCGGCATCGCACATTGCGACCCGCAACTCTAAAACTTCAAATGAGCAGATTTATCGCAATGAATATTACGCCTGCTTGCCGGGACGCGCAGCCAAGAACGGGCTTGGGGTCTCCTCGATAATCTTCTGCTGCCGCCGCTGGATGCTGCACTCTCGCTCGCCCATGCACACGATATCGCCGCAGCCGTTTCCGAAGATCTACAAAACTTAGCAGCGTCTTGAAACGGAATGAACACCAACCTGGATTTCGATGTGCCGCGCGGACGGGAAGTAGCGCTCCAGGAACACTCCATCAAACTGGAACAGCGCCTGCTCGAAGTTTAGTCCCAGAACCCAGCGGTCGCGCAAAATCGTACCCCCGCGCGCGCCTGCACCCGTGCGAACGCGTCGACAAGTGCACCCTCGTCCTCGCAGACCACCATCCCCATCCCGCCACCGCCCGCACTCGCCTTGAGCATCACCGGAAACCCGAGGCTTCGCGCGATGCCCACCGCGCTCTCCACGTCCCCCACCAGCGCGTCCGATCCAGGTACACACGCCACGCCCGCCTTCCCCGCAAGTTCCCGCGCAAGGTGCTTCATCCCCATCGTACGGATCGTCTCCGGCGCAGGCCCGAGCCACGCGATGCCCGCGTCGCGCACCGCCTGTGCGAACGCCGCGTTCTCCGCGAGGAAGCCGTAGCCCGGGTGGAGCATCGTGACGCCATGGGCGGCCGCGAGCGCCACAATGCGCGGGCCTGCGAGGTACGCCTGCGACTCGGGCTCGGGCTTGTTCCCCAGGACGGAGAGCGATACGGCCTCGTCCGCAAGCGTGACGTGCGGGGAGAGCGCGTCGGACGGGGTGTAGACGGCGACGGTAGCGAGGCCCTCTGCTTTGGCGGTGCGGATGATGCGCAGCGCGATTTCGCCGCGGTTGGCGACCAGCAGTTTGTGCATGAGAGTGAGTGGGTGAGGGTTGGTGAGGGGCGGGTGAGGGCGGGCGGGCCGCTGCTATCAGTGATGTTCCGCAAGGCCCCCGGTCACTTGGCCCAACGAATCAAGGAGCAGAAAAATGAAGAAGAAATAGCATAAATCAGCCCCCCTACTCAGTGTGAAATAGGGTAGATGGTACGGAGCCCCGCAGAATCTTTTAAGGGATGTGTTGTGGATTCCAAGATTCTGGGAACCTCTGTGCCAAATTCTAATGATTGACTCCCCGCAAACAAACGATGGATTGTAGTATGCGCCCCAGCAGAAAGCACACCGCTGGATCCCGATTAAAAGGCCGCCTGAAGTTTGATTTATATTGTAGATAACAGGGTACAAAATAATTTTCTATTCGAGTACATAGTTATTCAATAAAAAAGGCCCGTTAGTATGCAGCCCAATTCAGCTGGAATCACTGTGCAAAACAGTGTCCATCATTTGCCAAATAAAAAGCCTGGGTCTAAACGGCCCATTTTGACACTTAATTCTGCCTGAAATGAGCTCAGGACACTATTCACACCACAGGATCCCAATTAAAAGGCCGCCTGAAGTTTGATTTTTATGTGACAAAACCCAGGCTCAATCGGGTCACTTTTTATCAAGACAAAAAAGGTCGTCCAAAAGCAGACTAGTTCATGCAGTAAAGTAGCAAGCCTGTTTTGTACCAGAATATCGTGAATAAAAATGAAACTTCAGGGGGCTTTTTAACTGGGGTTCCCCGCGGTGATGTCATTTCTGCTACTTAATATGCAGGCACCTGGTACTCTTTGGCGCTGGACCACAGTTAAAAAGCCCCTTGAAGTTTCATTTTTATTCAAGATATTCTGGTACAAAACAGGCTTTCTACTTTACTGCATGAACTAGTCTGCTTTTGGACGACCTTTTTTGCCTTGATAAAAAGTGACCCGATTGAGCCTGGGTTTTGTCACATAAAAATCAAACTTCAGGCGGCCTTTTAATTCACACCGCAGGATCCCGATTAAAAGGCTGCCTGAAGTTTGAATTTTATTGTAGAAATCATGGTACAAAATAAATTCCTATTGAAGTACTTAATTACCCAATGAAAAAGGCCTGTCAATATGCAGCCCAATTCAGCCAAAATCAATGTGCAAAACAGCATCCATCATTTTTCAAATAAAGCGATGCCGGCTAAACGGCCCATTTCCACACATATTATTTACCCGTTTTGTACCCGAATATCCCAAATAAAAATGAAACTTCAGGGAGCCTTTTAACTGTGGTTCCCCGTGGTAGTGTCATCTGTATTGAAAAATAAGCAGGCAACTGGTAGCCCCCAGCGCTGGACTGCACTTAAAAGGCTCCCTGAAGTTTCATTTTTATTTGGGATATTCGGGTACAAAACGGGTAAAGAATATGTGCGGAAATAGGCCGTTTAGACCCAGGCTTTTTATTTGGCAGATGATGGACACTGTTTTGCACATTGATTTCAGCTGAATTGGGCTGCATACTAACGGGCCTTTTTTATTGAATAACTATGTACTCAAATAGAAAATTATTTTGTACCCTGTTATCTACAATATAAATCAAACTTCAGGCAGCCTTTTAATCGGGATCCTGCGCTGTGATTCACACCGCAGGATCCCAATCAAAAGGCCGCCTGAAGTTTGATTTTTATGTGACAAAACCCAGGCTCAATCGGGTCACTTTTTATCAAGGCAAAATAGGTCGTCCAAAAGCAGACTAGTTCATGCACTAAAGTAGAAAGCCTGTTTTGTACCAGAATATCTTGAATAAAAATGGAACTTCGGGGGACTTTTTAACTGGGGTCCAGCGCCAAAGGGTACCAGGTGCCTGCATATTAGGTAGCAGAAATGTCATCACCGCGGGGAACCCCAGTTAAAAAGCCCCCTGAAGTTTCATTTTTATTCAAGATATTCTGGTACAAAACAGGCTTTCTACTTTAGTGCATGAACTAGTCTGCCTTTGGACAACCTTTTTTGCCCTAATAAAAAGTGACCCGATTGAGCCTGGGTTTTGTCACATAAAAATCAAACTTCAGGCAGCCTTTTAATTGGGATCCTGCGGTGTGATTGGGATCCTGCGGTGTGATTGCCAATAAAAGGGCTGAAAATAATGTGGCCCGATATCTGGCATATTAGGCTTCTTTTTTGCCATCGGGCGATGATCCGCCGACGGTCGGCCGATGGTCGGCGGATGGTTGGCGGATGATCGCCCGATGAAAAAATAGGAGCCTGATATGCCGGATATTCGGCCACCTAATTCTCGGCTCTTTATCAACAATATCTGGTAATAAATCTGACACCCTGGTATCTGTGAAAATATGCACGGAAACTGGCCGGTTGGTTGCGGGCTTTTTATTTGAAAGATGATTGACTATGCTGTTCAAGTTGCCCAAAAAATCGAATTAGTTTTGGAAGTTTTGTGCATTAATTTTTTCGAACTTTCATTGAATTATTTTTCCAACTTTCGTCGAATTATTTTCTGGAACTTTCGTCCTATTTCCTTTTTCGAACTTCTTGGGGTTTTCAAACCACCCCTCGGAGATACCTTGCGCGCCATCAGTGCCATCAGCGTGCTCTACCGAACGCTAGTCGGGCGCTGTACTCGGACCTCTGTTCGCTGTCGCCCGAACACAGTCCCGACGAACTTGGGAGGCCGACTCGGACATCTGCTCTTGCTTATCTATCCCCTCGTTGGCACAGCCACTGAGCTTTCTCTTCTCGCTTCCTCACAGCGATTCCGTTCGACGTTCAACGTTCAACGTTCAACTTCCAACGTTCAACGCCGATGAATCGATGACGGGGGGTGCACTGTGAGTCTGTGATAGAGGAACGGTTGGTATGCGGATGCAAGGTGTGTCATGTATGTACACATCTTTTTTGTTTCTACTGACAAACTGAGTCATGCTAGGCTATGTGGTGTGCGACCATCTCATTGCCAGCCTGCCCCACATGCCGCGCACGCAGAGGCACCCGCGAATCCGCGGGGTGCTGTGCACGCGCGGCTCGTGGTTGACGGCCTCATTCGCCTTGAACGAGTGCATGCCGCCAGGCCAACTCGGTGCTTGAGCGCGGTGCAGTGCACTATGCACACATCGTCGACTCGAATGCTTGCACCAACTGGCTTCGCGTCCTCGCCCGCCGTCAGAGTCCCGCCCAACCTCGACTCCACCGCATATATATCGAGTCGCACGCCAGGCGCGAAACAAGCACCAGCGTCCACAAAGTAAGCAGTCGTTCATACATGATTATAGACTCACCGGTGTTGTACAGCGCCCTCGTCAGCAGTCAAGTCCGACCTCCACGCCCCTCGCCCGAGCGCAGACGGTGCATGTCGCAGGTGGGCGAGACGTGGAAGGCGAAGATTCCGCGAGGATCGTGCGAGGCAGCGTCAAAGGCGGGGAAGGACGGCGCGCACGCCGCTGTGTACTTGCGCCGATCGCGGCGACGCAAGGGGGCACACCTGCCCGCATTGGTCCCGCGGATTGCAAGTAGGCACGATGTTTGCGCGCGCGGGGTCGCAGGTCGCAGGTTACACGATGCCGGCGGCGGCGGTGGATGTGCAAATGCAGCGCGGCGGCTGGGGCGGGGCAGGGATGTGCACGGCGGCATTTCGAGTCGACCCGTTCACTGGCGTTGACGCGATGCGCCACCACCCAGAGCCGCGCGAGCACAGCAACCCGTGGATGTGCGGGCGGCTCTGCGCGTGCGGCACGGAGCGCATCAGCGGCGTCGTGTGTCGAGACGGTGCAGCGGGGCGTGTCTGGCGAGCGCGCTAGCATCTGTAAGACAGGTGGGCTGGACACGAAAAAGCGGGGACCTCAATGAGGAAGCGGGCGTCAGCACGCCGCCGAGTCCCCGCGCTGCCCGCAGTTCCGGGCTGCGCCGTTGCGCCGTCAACACCGAGCTGGACACAGGCACCCCGCCCCCACCCACCATGCATGACACCGCGCCGCGCGCGAGTCGCAGGCACACCGCGAGTGCCGGCGCAGAGCTCTGCCCGCTGCGTACCGCCTCCGCGCCGCCCGCCCACCCACACGTGTGTCCCAGTCGTCGCAAACACGGTGCATACAGGCCGCTGTCGGGACTTGCGACCGCGAGCCGCGCGTGCACAGCACCCCGCGGATTCGCGGGTGCAACTGCGCACGCGGCATGCGGGGAGGGCTCGCAACGAGAAGCACGGACCCGTGGCGGGTCACCAGCGAAAGCAGAAAAAAGGATGTGCGTATAGCGCACCTTCGTAGCGCGCATATCGCGATCTCCACCACAAGTCCACCCGGTCATCGTTGGTGCCCAGCATCTTGTCCGCTGCCCGTCCGGGGCTCTTCGTGCGAGTGACTTGACAGGAAAAAGATGGAAAAGGCCCCAACTGACTTTGTATGCGTCGCCTCCGGCCCACCTCCATCACGTCGCCGATGCCAATCTTGGTGGGTGTCTCGTCCCAGTGTGCAGCGTGTTGATAAAACATTCATAGCAACGAAATGCCTCTTGATAACAGGCCAGGAGGAAGGATCAGACGAGGGCTCAGCCTCAGGAACGGAGAGTAAGGAGACGTGGCTGTGCAAACGGGGGCACAGACAAGCAACAGCAAATGACTGCCTCTCCAGTTCGTCAAAATTCTGTTCGGGCCACAGTGACCAGAGGCCCGAGTACAGTGCCCGACTAGTGCTCGGATGAGTGCATTGATGGCGCTGATGGCGCGCAAGCTATCTCCGAGGGGTGTTTTGAAGAAACTCTCAAAGCAAAAAATTAGTCAAAAGTAGGGCTCCAACCATTTAGTTTCCGTTTGACGATCCAGCCAAATCAAACGGAAACGGTTATCAAACAGTTTAAAAACCGTTTTAAACTGTTTAAAACAGTTATTTTCAAGTTATTCTTGATAGGGCAGATTTTTTGCACATGGTTGGTTCTTTAAGCATTACGTAGCCTCAGCGAATTATCTCAGCTCATATCACCAGAAAATGACTTTTTGGGGGGTCACTAAAAGGCGGGACGCATGACGGAGTAGCGGATCAATCAGGTGACTATATGCCCAATTGGGACGAATATTGTTCTGGTGCAGTGGTGTAGGACCGGGACAGCGCAGTGCATTGCATTCGTTGCTTGTATGTGCTTCTGCACCTGTTGACTGTAAATTCTCAGTGGGCGAAGCAGTCAAAATGAAATTCTTGAGCTGAGTAAGATAATAACCGTTTAAACCGTTTGTTTACCATTTGTTTACCGTTTGGACCTCAGGTCAAACAAAACGGAAACGGAAACGGTTATAACCGTTTTAAACAGTTTACAAACGGAAACGGTTGGAGCCCTAGTCAAAAGTTCGAAAAAGGAAATTAGATGAAAGTTCGAAAAAATAATTCGATGAAAGTTTGGGAAAATAATTCGACGAAAGTTCTAAAAATTAATGCACAAAACTTCCAAAACTAATTCGATTTTTTGGGCAACTTGAACAGCATAATTGACCCTGTTTTGCACATTATTATCAGCTGAATTGGGCTGCATACTAACAGGCCTTTTTTCTTTGATAACTATGTACTTAAATAGGAAATTATTTTGTACCCTGTTATCTACAGTATAAATCAAACTTCAGGCGGCCTTTTAATTGGGATCCTGCGGTGTGAAGAATTATTATCAAAAGTTCCTAAACTCAGCGCTGGAAAAATCGAAACTCGAGCAAGATGGTTTAATTGTACGGAGATATGTGGCTGGTGACCGGGGGCCTGTTCCCCACTTTTGAAATTTCACAATGTCTGGCTCGGATCTTTCCGACCGGGCCGGGGTGCGCTGCGCCCCGAATATGAGATTAGAGGGAGGGGATCTGTTCTTTCAAGTTACGACGTTATATGGATTGTCGAAAAAACGATGTCTATAATTCCAGTAAGAAAATCGTGATACACCTTGGAAAAGAATCCCCAATCTTTCAACTCATGGAATTTTGAACCAGGCTCCTCTATCGAGTCAGCTCATACTACAATGTATCAAGAGAGATATTAGGCCTGGGAGACAGGAGACTCCGCAGGCCTTGTAATACCAACATAGAATTGCGCCTGTTTCGATCGTCCCAAGTCAAATAGATGATTCATTTGAACAATTCCCAAGAGTTTCTTGCAACTGCGCATTATCACAGTGCTGGGTCGTCTGCATGAAACGGACATGGTAGTTATCTCAGTGTGAGCTGGTGAGCACATTGGCGGAGCAAATGTTGAGAACTCTCTAACTAACTTGTCTTACAACCTGGGACCGACCAGTTCAAGAGTGCCTGCCCAGAGGACCTTGGTATCGATATTTGAAATTTATCCTGACGTCGGTGGAATCAGCTTCAATTACATTACAGAGCACCTGATTTCGTCTCGAGCTCTGCTCACGTTTCCAGCTGCTGCGCTGTGGATTTGGCAATCTGCGGATTCAACGTTCGAAACATGTTGTGGATTTCAGACCCGTCGGTTGATTGGTATAGAGAGCAGTGGAGAGTAGCCCTCGGGGCACGAAAACCTCGATTCGCGGTCAATCAAACAGGGATCCACTACCTTGAAGTAAGCATCAACTTCAAGCATATCCGGCACGAGCGTTGCTCTCGTCAACCAATGACTTAACCAATTTCGCAATCTCCACCGCGCCCTGGACAAAAGATAAGATAAGCACACGCGAAACGACGACTTTCGGGGGACGTACGGGCGTGTCGGAGTGGCAGCAGATGGAGACTTCTGTGACGCCTTCGCCGAGCGGGAGACGTGCACCGGTGTTGGTGGTGATTTGGTGCGTGTCGAGCAGCGTCATGACCTGTGAAGACGATTTAGCTTACGATCTTGTGTCCTGAAAAACGAGCGGGCGTACCCGTTCGCGGATGACGTCCACAGGGACCGGGGCGTGTGTTCTGCGCAGATCAGCTAACGACTCGACGGCGCAAGACAGTCGACGCACTTAGTGATCAGGAGCTTGCCCGCGGCGTCGTAGTCGAGGTCCGCGAACCACTCTGTGTCCAGCGTGAGCTCGAACCGGGAGAGGATATGTGGATTGATTGACCCGGGATGAATTGCACGCCGCGTTCCTCGCACGCCGTTTGATGCGCGGTGCCCGCGAGCCCGATATACGCCACCTTGTGCGTGTCCGTAGCGAACGTCTGTGCGGCGGCGACAGCCGCGCGCGCGAGCGGGAGGGAGCGTGCAGTCTGTCCGTACACCGCGCCCTGAGGACGAGGTTTGAGTCCGCGACAAATCGCCCGGAGGCAGGGCTTACGTGTGGTTTGACCTACAGAACGTCAGGGCGTGATTTTCTTATGGGGGGAGGAGGTCGTACATGGTTAAGGGGCAGGTCGTGCTGCTTCAAGAACCCCGTGAGCGCACCGATTTGGTAGACGAAGCATGCGCGGAGCTCGTCCTGTCCAAGCATTAGACCAGAAATGAAGATGCGCTTGGTCGCACGGGCTCGATGGCCATCTCGCGGCGGCCGAAGCCCTGGCGGTCCGGCAGAGAGGGGTGCGCGCCGACAGCGACGCCATGGCGCTTTGCGTGCGCAACGGTCGCGTCCATGATGGCGAAGTCGCTGGCGTGGAAGCCGCACGCGACGTTCGCCAGGTGGATCGTCTGCATCAGCGCCTCGTCGTCCGCGATGTTGTACAGCGAGAACCCCTGTAAGTGTTTGAGATGTCTGTGAGCTCCAGCGGGCGTTAATAGGATACCTCACCCAGATCGCAGTTCACGGTGGCCTTGAGTGGTGCCATGGTGGATGGGAAGAAAGAAGGATACCACTTATCGGGACCCGCCGGCTCGCCGGCCCGGACGGCGGAGACGGGCGCTTGACACGAAAGTCGCCTGATATGTTTAAATTTTAAATTCACCGATTTCGAAACTTTGGAGAAATTAGAATCAAAGAATCAGGGACAAGTCAATTTTAGGCCACATATCCGTTAGCAGTATCTTACACTTAAGAGACTGTCGATTCTCGTTGAATTTTCGTTTGCCACTGGCCAACCACTGGCACTGCTCTGGTCTTCAGGGCCCAGGCTGATAACGACTAGATGGTGGCAGCCTTGTAGACTCCCTAGGATCAGATTAGAATGGGTGATGAAAGGCACACTTTACGGACCCAACTTTCAAACAGGCGGGCTAACTCACTTATTGTTGGTTGCTCCTGCATAAAAAAAAGGGAAATCTGGGCAAAATTCGGGACCGATGGCGGCAAGCGCGGTCCGCGCACGTGATCTCAAATCGCCCTGTTCTGCGCGTCCATCTCAGCGCGCGTTGCATCTACTCGGATTACAAGACTCACTATCAAACTCGCTCTCCGTGTTGTCTATGTTCCATTATTTCGTCAATTCGCCCTCAACTTCCCTGATTGCTCTCGGTTCTTCATCTCTCTCGACTGCCAGTGTCTCTTTCTGACCTCTGGTTTTCAGAACGAGGTACCACGAGCCTCAAGAGAGACTGGCTCTGGTTTCACTCTCGAGGTACGAGCTTCTTTTGTCTTTCGGTCTGTCTGGCAGGGACGTCTCAATTTTGAATCCAACTCATCTAGCTTCAGATTGAGCGATATTGTTTTTCAATTGACGTTCCGGATAGCTCCTGTACGTCTACAGACCGTGACTCGAATTCGACTTGAACTAAACATAGGGTGAAGAGATGACACGATTGACATCGCGGGGCCGCACAGCCCTGAAAGACACTGATTCTCCGCTCTTTTGCTCTCACGATGCTCCTCCATTCCCTGCGCATACGACGGTACGACCCTCTTGCTGGCCTGGGATATCAACTCACCGTCTATGCGACAGGCGCATCAAGAACGCACCGCGGGCGTCCTCTGTTTCCCTCCCGCTGGAGATCGAGTTGTTGATTATCGACCAATTCGAGGGCGACACATCTAGGTTGCGCCGGCTGTGCCACGTATGTCGCGCGTGGGGCGCGCACGCCCAAGCCCTGATCTTCCGCGAGGTCGATGTGCGATACAGGACCGTCGGGCGCTTTCTCGCGCTCGTTAATATCACCAGCGTCGGGCGGCACATCACCACCCTGAGCATCATCGAGGGCAGCCACTGGCTGCGCGTCTACGACGAGCCGAGCCTCCTCGGCTGCATCGCGCCCCTGCCCCACAGAGCGCTCCCCAACGTACGCACGCTCACCATCTCCTACCGACGCTTCGTGCCGTGGACCGAGGTGGAGATCGCGGTACGCTGGAGCTCCATCGCACGCCTTAAGCTGCACTTCTGCAAGTTCGCGACGACCGACACGATGATCGCGTTCGTCGCAGCGTTTCCGCGGCTCGAGAGCCTCGACGTCTTCCAGTGTTCCGTGGAAGACGTCGCTGCGGGCACCAAAGCCATCGAGATGCCTGCGTGGTGCTTGAAGTACCTCGCGTTCGGCGAGTTCCCGCAGAACGCGCTGATCGACTGGATGGTGGCCGCACCCGCAGACCTGGCCGTCGAGCACCTGCGCATCCTCTCGCTCGGGCCGGACCCGTCCCCCTTCAATGCCCTTCTTGCGAAGATCGGCGCAGACCTGCGGCATCTGGAGGTCCCGGGAATGCACCGCTGGGTGCCCGGTGTCGGTAAGTGCGAGCTTCGTACCAGGCGTAGCGTGCATGTCCACTGACCCCGCAAATATATGTAGAGGCCCCGCTCTCAATCCGCGCGTGTACGGCGCTGACGACGCTCAGCTTCAGCGAGGGTAGTCCGTATGACCTGGGCCGCGGTATCATCTCCATCCTCGCGCAGGCCGCGTCGCCCGTCCTTGCCACCATCGCGTTCCACATCCACCTCAACACGGGCTACCTCGACATCCCGTGGGAGGAGATTGACGCCTTGCTGGGCACCGACACGTTTGGCGCGCTGCAGGTGGTGGTCTTTGACATGTGGGGCGGGCCGTTCGAGTATGCCGTGCTGACGCCGTACGACACGGCTGTGCGGGTCCTACAGATGCGCCTGGCGCCCCTTGCGGGGAGAAGAATCCTGCGCTTTCGGTACGCGGACGATAAAGCGACACAGACGTATGTCCCCCCGGAGGTGGATTCCCCCCGCGCGCCGTTGGTGAAGCGCCTCTCGCGCAGCGTGTCGCGGTGGATGGGCGCAGACGGCGGTCGTTCTGTCGAGCTCCGGAACCGCGCTTATTTTTAAGACGGTCTGCGCTCGCTCTTCCACCGACCGTCCGGCTTCGCACAGTGGAATCTGGGGTCAGCATGTGTTCGGTCACCCGGCGTCGGTCATCTCCATGGGTACTTGCGCACAATTCTTTCGACGTCCTTCCTGTGTCTCGCCTCTTGGGGCCGGCTGCAGATCTTCTGTGCATGGACCCGGCTCACCTTGCCCCTCAAGCACGATCGGTACTACAGGCTTCCAGGCGCTCATTAGGTTGAATGTTCTTGGTGGCGATCTGGCTCTCCGTGCTGTACTTTCTTTGCTAGATCGAAAGCTACTCTCATCTCCCTGCTTATTTATGGGATCCCTGTCATCTAAACGAGCGAGGGAGTCTGTCAAGAGAAACTATTCGACATCTCTTCCGTCGCTTTCTCGATTACCCCACCTTTGTTCGCCGCGGGAGCAATTCTGTCGGCCTCTCACCTGCTGCATCTTCCGTCAAGCTTCATCCTAATCTTATTCCCGACAATTCACAGCGCTAATCCCAGGCGCCGGCTTTGCCCTGCTCAGCTTCCCTCCCGCCGCTCCTTATAAATTTCTAGCTCAGAATTAAGCCTCGGTCTATTCTAGGAGCCTTCTCGCGTCGTTTCTCTTGTTTTGGCTCTGCTCAGGGTTTACCGCCACATGGTGTGCTCGCAAGGGTAACGTTCGTACAGGACCATCATGTGCTCCTCTCGAGTTCCCTCTTATCGGGGGCAGAGGTGGCCATCTTCGGCCCGTCCATGCAGTTCTAAACACATGTTTTAGATTCGCTCATCGCCGCCACAGATGCGGATCCACGCTAGTCTAAAGACTGAAAGGTCGCAGTTGACATGACGTTTATTCGCGTGAGAGAGACGCTCACGGCTGCGCGACCTCATCAATACTCATAAGGACTCATTCAGTTTACCTCTCTGGCGCGGTTGCGCAGATTTACATTTGCATGGCGCTGTTGTGGACATTAAACCAACTTCGATCAGTAGCTTCCGAACCCTCTCTTGACGCCCATCTTCATCTTTCCCCCGCGCGTAGCCACATCCTACAGCTGTGCTCTTGCACCCTCGAATTACGCTCTCCACTCCACCCCCCTAGTCGCTCCGCCCATGGGCTCCAATATGGTCGATCTCCATCCGCTCAGTGTGCCTACGCCGCATCGTAGGGACTCGCACGGCAAACAACCGCAGCCCCAGTCCCCATCCGACCAGGAGTCCGCGATCACCGAGCAGGACATCGGCGAGTACCGCGAACAAGACCGCTTCCTCCCCGTGCGTGCCCCGCCCGCGCCCGCGCCGCACCCACAACTCACACGCGCAGATCGCCAACGTGTCGCGCCTGATGAAGGGCGCGGTCCCGCCGAGCACCAAGATTGGCAAGGACGCGAAGGAGTGCGTGCAGGAGTGCGTCTCCGAGTTCATCTCGTTCATCACGTCCGAGGCGGCGGAGCGCGCGCTCGTCGAGAAGCGCAAGACCATCGGCGGGGAGGACATCCTCTACGCCATGGGCGCCCTCGGGTTCGACAACTACGCCGAGGTGTTAAAGATCTATCTTGCGAAGCTGCGCGAGGTGATTGATCTCTGTTGCGGTCGCACGGACGGAAGTGCTGACTGAATTCTTTGCTGATAGCATCAGAGCTCGTCAGCTGGTGCGAGGGCAGAGCAGTACATCGAGCCGCGGGGGGAGGGCATGTAGGAGCGTGCGTGTCTCTTCTGCTTTCTACGCTCACATATTTTAATCGTATCTATCGGCCTTGCTGACCCTTGTACGAACCCTTGTATAACAATAAACTATTGGCGAAGCCCAACTACGTTGTTACCTCCCCGCAGCATTCCGCGTGTCACTAACATGCAACACATCAGCTAACATGCAACACATCAGACTTTCGACAGCGGACTTTTTTCAACCTTGTAAAGGCCAAAACAAGTCTAGTGGGACAGGACGATGGTTCGGGCAGGCCCCCGGTCACTAGAATCTGTACTGGTTAGTGTAAGACAACGGCCCAAATGACCCCCGGTGCCTGTCCACCAGATAGAGTAAAACAGTCGGCCCTACATACAGCAAATTGCGCAGCACATTTTTTTTAGGGGGGAAAGACCCGGTACTGGAGCTTCCGGACGACTCCAGTTGCATAGGCCTAGAAGGATGATCTTAAAGAATGGGAACGGCCGACTCCCGAGGGATGCTGCATGCCACGGCCCGCGGAGACTCTCACACCGCAGGACCAGGGTTTTGTCATATAAAAATCAAACTTCAGGCGGCCTTTTAATTGTGATCCTGCGGTGTGTCTTTCTCTCTTGCGAAGAAGAAAACGCGATTTTACGACGACTCAGTCCGATCTGAGGTTGAGTCTATTTTTTATCTTTATTTGAGAAATTACTTATGGGGAGGAAAAATCGGACAAGAAGTGACGGGGGGACTTTCAGGTTCGTTGTTTTAGCTTAGCGCTACTTACGCGGTTGAGTATGTAGTTTAGACCGCCTACAGTGCTTGTGTTGATGTTGGATGTCTGTGTTGCCTTGGCGGGGACGCAGGAAGAGGCGGTGTTTCATAGGATTTCCCATGCTCGGCCATATTCGGAGGCCATATATTCGGACTTGCCACGGCAAAATATTTGCCGAGCCATCACAACATCATGCAACGCCGGTTGGTTCAACTTGACGTTCAGAGTTCAACATCCTTGCCGACACGTAAATTCTCTGGTGCGACACTTGATGCTAAGTATGTGGAGATATGAAAAATAGCTTAGCTGACCAATTGAGTAACCGGTCAAAGATAGTACATCACGTTGAACTGTGGTTGTTCAGTGTCTCTTTGGCATACGTTGGCTGGAAGCTTGAAGTCACTCCTTGGCTCTCATTTGGAAAGGCCGCGATTGGCTTAGATTCGAATACGCCGGGCCCTGACGACGTAGTGTAGGCCGTGTCGAAGCCGTGCTTGCGAGAAAATATGACAAAGTCATGACATCTGAAACGTCCAGGCAGCCAGTTTGAGTCTGGGGCGAGTCAGAATCGCCGATCGGAGTCTGTGATCGAGGTTCAAATTATCGTTATCAAGAAAATCGGGGAAGAGTCGCCGCCGATGATCCTCGGCGATGCACGCGAACAGCCTGAGAAGCATGAGAAGAGCGAGGCAGCACCCAAGCGCCGGCGCTGCGGGTAGGAAAGCAAACCCATTGCTTCTGGTACTTCTGGAGAATTCGACCGCTACCGCGGGAGGCAAAGTACGTCACGACACCGCCACATGAGCCAGGATCACTTCCATCATCTCGTAAATCACCAACCGAGCATGTGCATTGTGCATGAGGGCCGGCGAGCGTACATTGCGTCTTACTTTCAAAAACTATCGTTACTTTCGGTTTTTATCCTGATTGTCTATTCCGAGGCAGGAGGACCGCTCGATTTTCTGTAGATATAAACATAATATCTGGACCGAGCGAGGCGCGGGGTAGCCTAGACAATCGAGACGGACTTTCACGGACGTTTCAAATTTGGCCAATCAATGCAAGATCATGCGATCAAGGCGAGGCCGTTCCCGACCGTTGTGTTTCACCCACCTATTTAAGCAGCCTCTTCGACAGAATGTCTGCATTCCAATTTCCATTCTTCCCTTCTTATCATGAAATTCTCAACCAGCTTCTTCGCCCTTTTGTCCGCCACCACCTCCGCCCTCGGCGCAGCGATTGTTAGCCCCACCGCAGGGCAGGTGCTTTCCGCGAGCCAGGTCCATACATTCCCCGCCTGCTCACAATTCATGGCTCTACTCACCCGTATGCACGTATCCCCAGCCCTTCAACCTCACCTTCGCGTCCCAGCGCATCTTCAAGGAGAGCAGGTCCGCACCCGTCTCCTGCCCCACTACAAGTTGCACCTGACCCAAAGGCTATAGCAACAAAATCGACGTGGTCATCTCCCAGACGGACGGAAGCTTCCCGGGCGCGCTTGTTGTGCGTGACATGCTCGCAACCAGCTCAGACCCGCGCGACGGTAGTGCCATCTACACGGTGATGGTCACTCCCCAATCACTGTGCTGTGGGGGCGTAGAGGGGAATCGCACGCTGTACGTCCTCGAGGACTATAATGCGTTCGGGGTGCGCTATTTCAACTCTCTGTGCTTACACCTATGCTAACGTGGGATACAGGGGCTTTCCGGCCTGGCCATGCTCTCCATCCCCGTTACCTTCCAGTAAACGCCCGCTGGGGATGGCACATGGACATTATGTTTTATAATGATTGTTTGTTAATCCATCCTGATATTTCGCTTTAGAAATACTTCACTCTGAAGTCGCAAGCTGGTTTTCATCGGTAAAAGAACGTACACTTCCTTGAGGCTCAAGTAGACCCCACATAAGATTGAGAGCCATTCTGCATATCAAGATTGCCAGAGTACTGCCAGGAACAACTTGAACACCATCTCCTTCAATTACCTTATTTAAAAAACTGAACACATGAAGCTAAGTTCTCCAGGATTCAGAATCTATTCGACTGCAATCACAGTAACACAAGTTTACACAACACCGTCCAGCTTGACGAGAAGATCGCCAGGCTCCCGTATCATACTAGTAGCAAGATAACGGATGTTTTCATGCAGTGACAATGCAGTGACCAACATATTTTTGACCTCGCCAGAAAGAAAGGGTCGCAGGTACGGTGTGGGGTACCGTCTTGAATCATCTGAACCAGTCGTAGCGGATAAGTACCCTATCGCACTGCCACTGATAGCTCCATTAAAAGTCCGCTTCGGAGCCGATGTCGCCAAGAGGTGAGCGAAACCTTATCGGCGCACACACATCAACACACGTGACGAGACCCCCCCCCCCCCCAAATCGGGACAGCTCCACCCAGCCTCCTCCGATTCTCCTCACCTCCGGCTGCTCTCAAGAGCTCGTTGAGCACCGCTTATGTCTGCTAGGCGCTCTAGTGTCACCTGCGACCCTCCCCTCTGCCTCGGTGCGGAATTTGCTTGCCACGTCACGACGTGAATGACTCCAAGCTGTTAATTTCTGTGATTGACCAAATTGAAGACCTCCGCTCCCAAGGCAAAGGTTGATGGTCGAATTTTGTACTTACTACAAATGATACTTGGTTTACTGTACCATTGTCACTCCAGATGCTGAAATCTATGAGAAACGGCGGTCGACCGTCGGGAATGTGGCCAAAAAAGGGAATGGCACAGCTTTGCCACGCGAGTTGATGTGTGTGCGCCAATAAGGTTTCGCTCACCTCTTGGATGTCGCTCCGCTGGCATTCGCGTTTCCTGCCCACTCTTTCCGCCGGACACATGCTGGCCTCGGCCACTTCTCCTCCTCCAAGTTCAATCGCAAATGGCTCGTCTAGGCCCGAAACTCGCCCAAAACACGACCTACCCATCAGCAAAAGCAAAATGCAAACAGCAGAAAGGACGTCACGACTTCTCGCCTCGATCCCAGCACGTTTTGGACCCTACTTTTCGCCGGGGTTGAAGAGCAGCCAACTTCTTGGTTCGTGATTAGCTCGCAAGGGTACTGGCGGCGGCATCGAAACCTGTATGGCTACTCTGGACTCTTCATGGTGCGCGTCTCCGATCGCTGGCTGTCAGGTTTCTGCCACCGGACATCAATATCTCAAGGAACGAGAGCTGACGAGAGAGACCCTTCCTTACGCCTCGGGACTCAATCTACGCGAGTTCCCCTTACGGAAGAGGCAGGACCATGAAAAATCGACGAAAACTGAGGCATCTAATTGAAGACATCAAGCAAAATCACTGGAGCTCTACAGATACAATTATAGGGACATCCGCCGCCTCGCGTCGCCCCGAAACGGTCACACCATACTCCCCATCCATTCGCTCTCCTGTTCCAGGTACTCCAGGGTCCAGTCCAACTCGCGCGCACGCACTGGCCTTACGGGCACCGCGGCCGATTCTCGGCAGGGCGCCTTGTCCCTCTTCCCAAGCGGCTTTTCACTGGTATGCCACGCGGCAAGGAGACGGTTGCGTATTGCAGTCGTTCGGCACTCCATCTCTTCCAACGACCATTCGCTCCTGGCCACCTGCGGTGCCTCGCGCGGCTTCTGCACTATCGCTGGCATAGCCTGGAGCGCCTCGTACGCAGCCACGCGGGCTGCCGCGGTGAGGGTTGGCTGGTCGTCGTTTTCGAGGACATCGGCGCGGCTACACGCGTCGAAGGGACCGTAGTGTCTGGGGCGAGAAGCCTTGGGCGCGGGCGCGGGCGTTTCCGCTGAGAGGTCCTCAACTGGTTCAAGTCGGTGGCGCCAGGAGCGCGTGCAGTGGAAGGACGCCCGTGCGGGCGCGTGACTGGAAGGGGACGTGGCTCTGGGTTTAGTGGCGTTCGCGTGTGGGAGGAGAGGGCGAGTTGGTGACGGACGCCAACGGCGTTCTCCTGCTCGCGAAGCACGCTTCTGGCTGCCATCTGGGGTCCGAGGCGGTGAGATCGAGGGGAGGGTGTTCACGCCGTGGGGCACGTATGTTCGGGGAGAAGGTCGGCGATTCAGCGAGCGGGGGTGTCCACGGACCGCTGGGTGGGGCATTGGGGGTGAAAAAAGGGTCCTCCCAGTGGTACCAGGTCGGGAGAGGGGCATATGCGCTGGACCTCGTACGGTATGTGGTGGCGAAGTGATTCCCCGCAGACTGATAGGACGGGCGATAAGCAATGTCTTGGTTGTGTGCCACCAGGGTGCGGCCTCTGGGCTCGCGCAGTATGGGTGTGCTCCCCTCGCGCAGCTCTGCCATTAAATCGGCAATTGCGCGTGGCTCGGCCTCGGAGTTCTGGTGGGGCTGCCTTCAAATTGTCGGATCAGATGCACGAAGAACGTCTCGATACTGCATCCCATGGTACGTGCTACCCCTTCATCGCCGAAATGAGCTAGAAGTAATATTCCCTGGCAAGCAGTGTGCAGAATGTGCAGCTTGAGTGAGAAACTCAAGTAGCGTTGGCCACGATCACTTGCTAAAACACACCTCAATGTCGGAAAAATCGAAAACGCCTGATCAAGACTGATCAGGCCATATCAAGTTCGGTCAGGCCATCAGGTCTCCCCGCGGCGGATCAGGGTCGAAAAACCCTTATAAAGTACTGATCATGCTGGTCTGCCTGACTGGCCTGATCAGCATGACCAGATCTGATCAGGATAAGCTGGCAGTAACGAACAAAAGAACGAATCTAATGTCCTTGGTCTTGCGTAGTCCTAGTTCATACTCACTTACTTTGTTATTACTTACTTACTATTAGATTTTAGTTGAAGAGGCACAACGTACTAGAGATTGAAATTAGGTTATAACTGGGGTTTGAACGCAAGACCTTAGCGGAGCACTATAAAAACAGAGCAATTAACCGCTCTGCCAAAGGGAACATGACAGACACAGAAGCCCCACACACTACATACCCTTCTTTTTGCGGCATATCAGTGCTGATCAGACCTGACCAGACCTGACCGCATACTTAACCCAAGCATGCCAATTGTCAGTCACTGTACTAATCGTCGCGACGATACGTGGGGACCTCGCGAAGATTCGAACGACCACAGAAGCTTATGAAGTACTTTTAACTGCAACAGGTAATACTTGACAGCCCCAGTGAACAATGGCGTCCCATTTTCGCACGCGTCTGCAACTTAAACTTGCAGACAACTTGAAGGTGTCTGCAAGTTTATGTGATGCGCTTCAAGTTTGCAAAGCAAGCAGCAATTCAATGTTGCCCTCGTATACGGGTGAGTCAGAGGCAGCAAATGGAGGCCAAAAACAATGTGGGCCGGATGTCAAGTGTGTAAGGTGCGTTGCTGACCTGATGACGGTGGAAAGGAAAATCTGCCCTACTTTGTGGATACAGTAGACATAGACATGTTCTTACGCGCCAATGAGCGGGGAGACTACATAACTATCCATTTCTTGACTTTGGTTGAGCTCTGACTAGATCTGACTGACCATCGCTGATACGGGAAACCTTGAAGCCTGACATGGACCTGATCAGGCTCCGTCAGGCCGTCAGTGCCCATCAGGACCGGATCAGGTAAAATCGATTTTTCCGACAAATGAGATTCGGGGAGCAATATACTCCGAAAATAATGTCGAAGTTGCGTTGAGGACACGTGGTCTTATTAGCTCTTGTGGGTAAGCCTTGACGTGAGGGCCCCAAAGTTGCGCTTTAACCTTATCTCTCGACAAAGGCCATAAAGTGGTTGAAAAAGAAACAGTGTCACGTGCCACCGTGTTGTATATATCTTTCACATCTTTTAGTATCCTGGTATCCTCCGCTTGTTCGGTCTTCTGAGGTCATTCCCACGCGATATATCGCCCCACATTGATCAGGCGGGCCTTTCATGTTGGATTGCAAAAGCCAAAATTGCAACAATGATTTGCTGACACAGCGCAGGTGTGCACATCAACTTGCTCGAAAACTTATACTAAGATCGCATCTTTAATCTATTCAACTCTCAACTCTTTCTCTGGGTCAGATAGTATGTTACCAGTGACGCGGGATGCAGAGAGGTGGTATAGTCACGTGATTGCCGCACAGCCACGATACACAGCCTTTTCTTCTCAGCTGCAGCCTCGTCCCGACTCCCAATCCACTGCCATCTTCGACCCCTCTCCTCAAACTTGATCCCCTTCATCACGTATGAGCATTATGTGAGGATGTTCATCCAGTAGCTTTCTCAGATCCGAGGCTCACTTGCACGGACTACTACTAGTAGGACCATCCTTGGACCGCCTCATGCTACTTATCCATCCGCGAGCAATCCGCGAGGCATGGGGATTCCGCGCTCTATGAAACTTCTTGGCGCCCCTGAAGCTAATCCCGCACCTCCGAATATCGACGGATCTCTCTACATGTCGCTCGGTCGTTTCGGGGTGACATTCAAATCCCCGTTCCCCGTGCACCGCTTCAATCGCTGTAAAACGAGCTAGCGCTCCGTATTCCGCGTTCTACTCCGTTTCGCCACTCAATGTCTCCGCCGAAGCAGATGCTGTCGCTATTCCTTCTCGGCTCTGCTTCTCTCAGTAACGCGGTCGTCACTCCCATTCGGCGCGCACCCTCCCAGCCCTCATCGTACAAATACGCTGAGGACGATGCGCCAATGGACTTTCTATGCCCCGCTATTAACCTGAAATTTGTTGAAGGCGACCCCGACGAAAGCACGCACTGGCTTGTGAGAGCGACCAATGTCAGCGAGAGCGTCCTGCAATGCAAGTACCTCGACAATGGTGTGTGTTCATATGCGCGCAGCGTAAGTCTAGATCTGCTACTCTTTTTCATCCCGTCTGATGTATATCCTAGGATGGCAGCCTACACCAGGGCCCGGAAGCAGTCGGCTTGTGCCCACCATCCATCGACCCAGCCCTCAATTTCGAGTCCGTCCCCGTCCTCCTCGCGTGAATTGTACACTCATCGCATCTCCAAGATCCGAGTTCGACTGCGACGAGCTGAACCTGCTGCACTCCCAGCTCATCGGCACCTCAGTAACGCCTGCTGGGAACCTTGTCTGTGCATACGCTGACAATGGGCTGTGCACGTACTCCGAGGTACTCCCGCCCTCCTTTTCCTGGCCCGATGCTCATCGTGGACTCCAAACAGGGAAGGCGACAGCTCAACCTTCTCGGGTACTGTCCGCCCACGGTCGCCTCGTCCACCGTCTGCCTCCCCACCCCGGCCCAGTTACTCGTCTGTCCTTCAACGGACAACAATCACGTCACACTCGCGATAGGACTCCCGTCGACCGCGGATCCCACCACTTTCGACTGTGTTTACAACGACGGCGAGATGTGTGCGTACGCGCTCTCGGTGTGTACCGGCCTTCCATCCGCCGCTGTCAGGCGCAAATTGATGCATACACAGGACGGCCATCTGAAGAAGGGCTCCAGTGCGTGCGCCCCTTCGATCGCGGGAACCGCGGGTGGATCATATAGCCATGGCACAAGCGCCAGCAGCGCCCCGAACACACAGCCGTCCTACGGGTACGGCGACATCGGCGTCGGAAAGGCTGCAGCTCTGGATACCCAGGGCGGGAGCTCGCGCCTCGCCAGCAGCGCTAACGACTCCAATTCGAACGGGAAGGCGAGCAGCGCACCGCAGCCCGCCGTGATCGCTCTTCTTGCCCTAAACGGCTTCCTTGTCCTCGCCGCCCTCGTCATTTTGGGCCTCTATATCGCGTCCTGTCGGCGCGGGGCAACGAAGCCGAAAGTGCGATACGATGTGGCAGGTGGTGCATCCGTGCCGCTCACGTATGAATCAGGGGAGGTGGAGCGCTACTCTGACTGAGGTGAACTGTGTAATCACAGAGCTGGGCAGTGGGTTGCCCTTCATTGATATAAAACATTCCATTTGCTCGCCAATACTACAATTTAATCTATAATCTCAATTCAGTGAAGCCCGCTCACAGAGGTTCCCGCCCCTCTAGACTTAGGGTCGAATGGTTGTTCGAAGTGTACCATGGCGATGCTTCAGATTTAATTCCTTCATTCAGGCTACTTGACACAGTCATCCTGTGGCGTAATACGCGAATATTTTTCGTGTGGCATACGCGTCACAATCACCCCATCTTTTTCCTTAGGCGCCCCGAGCGGGGAGCGCCGATATCATCAATTCTCATATCCGGAAAGGGATGGCTGGTTGGAATAAATTGAGTTTTGTGCTTCCGTGAGCTCTCTTCACCTACTTTCCAGGGTGGAACCATAGTGGAGCATGTCGAGCCACCGCTCCACTGCCCTCCCCAGTCGTTGAATGATATGATCTTCAAGTTGAGTTTCGGTGTGTCTCGCAGCCACGGTGTTCGGATCCAACAAGGTGGCAGTGCCCTCGGAGATATCCGAGCCGGAGCGGCCCGAACCTCGGCAACTGCAAGAAATTGGAGCCTATACAATTATGCGGCGCGCGCCTAACTCCGCTCTTTCCCCCAACCTTCTTCATCCTCGCCTACTGCCCCGGCGTCGAGTTTCCACCATGCGAATGCCTGACGACTTCGATACAATCTCAGACGCCGTAGATGAAGGTAAGGATGCTTCCATGCCACCTACATGCACGACTCAGTCGCTGATTGCGCATCGCAGTGAACATCCTGAAGGGCAAGTGCTGGACAGACAAGCCCGTGTTTGATGGAGACAAGGACAAGACACAGTTTCGCCAGTACGAGGCCGCGTGCGACCGCGTTAAGAACTTTTACAGGGAGCAGCACGGTGCGCGCTCTTCGTCCTGTCCCTTTTTTTTCGCAGAGCGGTCTGACGTCACGCTCCAGAGAAACAGACGATGGCTTTCAACATCAGTATGCGTGTCAATATGCGGAAAGAGGTCCGTGCGCGGATGGGTACGTGCTATGTTATACCGACGTTCAACGTTCAGCATACGAACGTTGAACAGGAATCTGGGAGGCCATGGAGATGCTAAATACCATCGTTGACGACTCGGATCCCGACGTGCGCCACTCTCTGCCGTGCCCAATTTATCTGATATATTGATGATTGAACAGACGGAGCTGACGCAGATCGATCACCTGCTGCAGACGGCCGAGGCGATGCGCAGGGATGGCAAGCCTGAGTGGATGCAAGTCACCGGGCTTGTACATGACCTCGGAAAGCTGCTGTACCTGTTCGGATCCGAGTGCGCTGCCCCATCTTCCCTGTGCGATTTCCTTAACACCCGGCTTCTGCTAGAGGTCAATGGGACGTCGTCGGCGTGAGCACGCATCATGTATCGCCGCATGCGGTGCTGACAAGCCCTCCAAGGACACCTTCGTTGTAGGCTGTGCATTCTCAGACAAGATCGTTCTCCCGGAGACCTTCGTATCCAACCCGGACGCCGCAGATGCAGTCTACAGCACAAAATATGGCGTCTACAAGCCGAACTGCGGGCTCGACAACGTCATGCTTAGCTGGGGCCACGATGAGGTGCCGCATCCTCTGGCTCTGGTATGCTCCTGCTGACCGTGCCCCGTATCCCCTCTCCAGTACCTGTACCACATCCTCAAAGAGCAGTCGTCCCTCCCCGACGAAGGCCTCTGGATGATCCGCTACCACAGTTTCTACCCGTGCGTTCCATCCTTTTCTTTCCACTCACCGTACCCCCCTCATATTGTCGTGCGCACAGATGGCACCGCGAAGGCGCGTACACACACCTCACCGCCCCGGTAGATGCGCGCGCGCTTGCCGCCGTGCGCGCCTTCAACCCGTACGACCTCTACTCCAAGAGCGACGGCGCGGTCGACGCGAAGGCGCTGAAGCCGTATTACCAGGGTCTCATTGCGAAGTTTTTCCCTGCGGTCATAAATTGGTGAGGTAGCTGTTGCGAGGCGGATTGCATCATTCATCAATGCATAAAAAAGGTGTTGCCTGATATATGTAGTAGACTTTCTCTCAGTATACACCGTTCTCTTGCAAAGGATCTGCAGGTCCTGGCAGCATTAGAATCCGATTGCACGACCGCACTCGCATCTGCACCCGCCCTTTGTTTTTGGCCACGTCCGATACTACTATCGCCCCGAAATGCTACGTTATATACCACGAGCTGTAATTTGAATCTCTCTACGACCAGTCCCGTTCGTACCCTTTCACCCTTGATTTTCTTTGTCAATAGGAAATTGAAAAGCTATTAGGCTACTGCTTTCCTCCTTGTTCTTGTACTGTACATGCTGCCATTTCTTGTAATGATGTAAACGGATCGAATTGGAGTCAGAGCTGATAAGCGAGTCCTCGGTTGGTGATTTGGTGGGAGTAGAAGAACCCCTGAGTTTCATTCCTGAATGGGGGATTGTCCGATCGACATGCATATCATAGTACAGACAGGCAAGGAAACAACCGGCGATCCGCAGAGCTGACGGTGCTCATTCTCAGGAACTGAACGTACACACAATGCAAACGCTCCAGAGATTCGGTTGGCGTACTGAAGCCGAGATTCAATACTGGGGAAAGGGAGCACTTGGAGCTACAAGGGTGCCCCGCCCTTTGAAAATGTCCCACAACACTCGGAGCACAGAGGATCTGACAGTCTTTTTTAAATTTCTCGGTGTCGTATGCCCAGGGCTCGGGCAGCCAACAACTCACCCTCTTGAGGCCGCTGTATACGTCCCCTGTACGTCCGCAGATCTGCGAGGGGAGAGACCGTTTCCAAAATCTTGATGAACCAAAGATGGATCAACCGAAGGCCAGTATACTCCGGGAGTGTGGAGGCCTCGAAGTGAGCGAGATCAGATCCTGCGAACTTTGAGTACAGTCCATAGCTTCGGACGACGTACTTACCAGTCCACGGGTGTGACTGCCTCCTCCCTGTGCTCGAGCTCATCTTGAATATATCTTCCATTCCTAGCGGGTGTCAAGTATCGCCGGTGATATTGAGATTGATTGCGTCCGAGGAATTAGCTATTATTATGAGATCGAAGGCGAGCACAGGACGCCGCATTGTCCTGGCCCTGGGTGACGCGGAACCGTACACTGACTTCCATCGGGTAATATGTGCAGTAGTAGTGAGTGATTCTGTGGGAGCGTAATAATGCGAGCTTTCTAGATAGACGAGGGGGCAGTTGTTGAGCATGGTTGAACTTAACTTGAACATGCCGATTAGTCACGTGACATGCCGAGAGTGCGACATTGTTGGGGTTTAAGAGTACAAGTTCATCCAGACCCGTGCCTTGGGCACGTTCAACACACAGCAAACTATGTGCTCTTCAAAACACTGTGAATTATGTGCTCGCCAACACACGGCGGATTGGTTTAGTAAATTACTTAACAGGTTTGACTCCGGACCCTTGAAGGAATTCAACCTGATGTTGAACTTCAAGTTGAACATTCATTTAACGCAAGTTACCCGGGCGCAGTGCACATTCGCCCACTCCCGTGCCCTAAAGCACGAGTTTATATGACCAGCATGTATGACCCAATCCCCAGCATCAACTTTGCGCGCCCACGAAGTAATCTACGCCCCATGATAAATCCGTACAAAATGAAAGATAAAAGATCGGTGTGAGCCGCCGCGCGTACGCAGGGTATAGCTAGTTTATGCGTGGACGAAGGTGAAGTACTGGGTCCCCATCGGTTAGCTTGGCTTTCGGCGACGGTGGACAAAAGCACGCACAACGCTTGCGCCAAGGCCGTAGTTCTCGTAGAACGCGTTCACGTCGCCCGACAGGACGAACATCGCTGAAAGACGCGTTGATACGGGATACAAGAGAGGGTAAGGTCTAGGGTACGCACGCTCTTCGATGACGTACGCGATGTGCGTCGTGGGCTCCGAGCCGTCGGTGTTAATCCATTGCACGCCGAGCGTGTTGTATATCGCATTGTAGCGCCACTGCGTTTTGCGTCAGCGCAGGCCCTACCACGCAGATTCACAGTCGCGAAAAAGGAACGCACGATAGCGCTCTCGATCTTGTTGTCGTTGCCGGTCGCGTCGTTGAATGCGTTCGGGCCGTAGACGGGCGGGCTGTGCGCCATGGCTACGATGCCGCGGGTTAGCACTCATAGTTTGTGAGGCAGGAGCTTGAGGGACACACTGAGCCCGGTCGGCGCGAGGACAGAATAGCTAAGGATGGTCTGTCAGCATCAGATGCGCGAATGTGGTGTTCAAAACGTACTCGGTACTTCCGTATCCGATATCATCCGTGGCCGTATCATATCCCACCACTTGCATTACATTCATCATTCAGCTAATGATCTCAAAAACCAATGGATAGACACACCGCCGCCGAGGTAAGATTCCGCCGCGACCGGGTTGCGCATCTTCAAGTTCACGGGCGCGTTCGGCGAGTCGGGGTAATACGTGAGATCGAACTTTTGCGCGCCGGACTGGTCGGCCTGCACGAACGCGACCTCACCGAACTCGTTGAGCTGCGAGGAGAGGTAGCCAATGGAGGTGCCGTTCTGCGAGTAGGTCGCCCGGATGTACCCGCAGGCACTTCAAAAAGCGTGACGTAAGGAGAATGTGCGGAGCGGAAAGGGGTAGCCAAACGCACGTTACGCCGGGGAGAGCAGACCGGGTTGCGGGACGGGCATTCAGTCGCCGCCTTGCGGGTGCGTGGGGCGGGAGACCGCGCCGCAGGAGCTCAGCGTTGGTGAGCTTTGCTGTGCGGGGGGCCGCAGCGGAGCGCTCGTTGAGATACTCGACGAGGACGGAGCGCGGTGGGTTGAGTCCTGTGTTGCCGCGAGCGATGGGGGTGGCCCGTGTAGGGTTGTTGAACGTAGCAGCGAGAGTAACTCCAGAGACGCAGAGGACAGCGAAAGAGAGCGTGAAGCGCATTGCGGGATGCGAAAATTAAAGAGAGTGGGGGGCTGCGAGGAGGAGGGAAGTTTCACGAAGATATGGCAGGATAACAGGAAAATCAAAGTACTTGGCACAAAGGGTTAGCCCAGGAGCCAGATCATGCATGACAGGCCACACCCTGAGTATTAAAATAGTCTCTCCTGGCTTAGCTAATTAGGGCTCGGATTGAGAAGGTGAATCGGATGGTTACTCTGTTAAACGGCTTTACATACTAAAGGAACTCGAGACCTCTCGAGACGGGGCCAGTTGAGTAAGTTCAACCAGAATGAAGTCACGAATCTGGGGTAAAAATACAGGACTTACTGATAATAAGTATTTGTGAAGTTTGAATATTTTGAATCTCCTTCGAGGCGCGTTCAAACGTTCAAGGTCGAAAGCCCATCAACATTTAGTTAATTAATATCCAATTTACGTACTAAGGCCACGTCACTGTCTGACACGCTCGCTTTGCGCTCACAGCAACCACCATGTCCTTTTCCAGGTTTCCGCCCATTACCCCCTCCCCCTCCCACTCACAAATCACCTTCATGAAATTGCATGTCCAGTCGATACCCTGAAAATCGCACAATCTTTGTCTAGGAGCGTCACGACGATCGAGACTCTCCGTCAAGACAATGCTTATGTTCTGCTGGCTGCCATGTTCGCTTGAGCAAATGAGCACTGGAGCCAACTTATCACCTCAACTGTCTGTTCAGCGTTCTATCCGTTTTCTGACTGGGATCTCTATGTGCTGAAAAACCAAATCTAGGAGCTCACCTTCGAGATCAGGGACCTCCTTGATATTCCTTGATGTATTTTGGGAGCCCCCCCTGCCTGTCCGCCTCAACCCTCCTAATTGACGATAAATGACCATCTTCAACAATTGTGCTAGCTCGAATCCCCACCGACCCTCCTTAATGCTGGCCACATTCTTTCTCCTGATGCTCCTCGCGCCGGCGGCTCTCGCCGTCGTGCACGAGCAGCGCGACCACATCCCCCATGGCTGGTCACACCACTCCAAGCATCCCTCCGACGCCATCCTTCCTCTGCGCATCGGCCTCGTCCAGCCCAACCTCGACTCGATTGACTCCTTCCTGAACGAGGTCGCGCACCCGGAATCCTCGTCATACGGGAAGCATTGGACTGCACAGCAGGTCGCCGATAAGTTCGCCCCGACTGCTGAGACCATCGACGCTGTCATCGGCTGGCTCGTGGATGGTGGGTTCGAGAAGGAACGCGTGCGCGTTTCCGGCTCGCGCATCTGGATCGGTCAGCCTACGTTCATGACTCTCGGAAACAGAGCTAATTATTGCGCCCCTAGAGCTCAACTCCACTGTTGCGGAGGCAGAGAAGCTCCTCAACACCGAATACCACGTCTACCAACACGAAGAGACTGGCAAGAAGCATGTTGGCAAGTCCCTTATTCTGACTCGTTCAAGTATCTCTGTGTTAACGCTGCGACACGCAGGCTGCACCAAATATCACGTCCCTGAGCATGTTCGGCGGCACGTCGATCTGATCACCCCCACCGTGCACTTCACCGCCTCGCGCATGAAGCACGCGGCGGTCGCTCGCGGCACCCGCCTGAACCCTGGCACGAAGCCCGCGCCAGTCTCCAAGCCCGTACCATTGCCCAAGCCGCTTACGCACGCCGTCCCGATGGGCACCA
This sequence comes from Mycena belliarum, assembly GCA_029282135.1. Lineage (NCBI taxonomy): Eukaryota > Fungi > Basidiomycota > Agaricomycetes > Agaricales > Mycenaceae > Mycena > Mycena belliarum. Next base: position 248,930 of record JARJCN010000016.1, read on the forward strand.
CCACCCAGCAGTTCCTCGATCTCTCCAAGTGCGACAAGCACGTGCGTCCTCTCTCCCCCACAGACTTACGTGAACTGACTCCCCACAGATGACCCCCGTGTGCCTGCGCGCGCTCTACGGGCTGAACAAGTACACGCCGAGCCAGACGGCGCGCAACAGCTACGGTATCGTGGAGTACACACCGCAGGCGTACGTCCCGACGGACATCGACGTCTTCGCGAGCTACTACGCGACGGACCTCGTCGGCAAGCGGCCCAACCTCGTTAGCATCGACGGCGGTGTCGTGCAGACGACCCAGACCGGGTTCGACTACAACGGCGAGTCAAACCTCGATCTGCAGTATGGGATGGCGCTTGTGACTGGCGCGCAGCCCGTGCAGCTCTACCAGGTCGGCGACACCCTCGAGGGTGCGGTTTCTCTGCTGGCTCTCCTGAGCGACCGAGGTTGATTGGGTACAGGCGCGTCGTTTAACGACTTCCTCGACGCGATCGATGGAAGCTACTGCACCGCGGACGGCGGAGACGACCCGAACTACGACGCGGTGTACCCCAACCCGTACGGCGGCGGATACCAGGGCCCCAAGGCCTGCGGGACCGTTACGTGCGCCTCACACTCCATGTTAACACCCGAGCTAATTTCGCTGCGCCCAGACCTGCAAATGTGCGGCACGATGCCCCTCGCTGTTTCGTTGCGTGCTGACTTCTGATCTACCAGGTCATATCGACGTCGTACGGGTATAACGAGGCGGACCTCACGCAGGCTTACTCGCGGCGCCAATGCAACGAGTACGCGAAGCTCGGGCTCATGGGCGTGACGATGCTATTCTCGTCCGGCGACAACGGCGTCGCGGGCAACCGCAACTTCTGCCTCAACGCCGGCGGGTCCCAGTCCGCTGGCGGAGCGCGCTTCAACCCGACGTGCGTCGCATTTCTTCCCCGAGCGCGTCCTACGTCTGACTTCATTGCACAGGTTCCCCGGCGGTTGCCCCTACATCACGAGCGTCGGCGCGACGCAAGGTGTGCGCCCCATCGTTTCCTCCGTGCACCACTAACGCCGTACAGTCTTCGCTGGAAAGACGGTGCTGAACCCCGAGTCCGCGTGCGCGGACGTGATCTACTCGGGCGGCGGCTTCAGCAACTACTTCCCTCGGCCCTCCTTTCAACAGCCGCAGGTCGCGAACTACTTCGCAGCGCACAACCCGCCGTATAGCACGACGAAGTACAACGCCGCGGGCCGCGGGTTCCCCGACCTCTCGGCGAACGGCGCGAACTACATCGTCGCGGTACGCCGTGCTGTTCCATCCTGTTGTTGTGTGTGCTGATAGAGGGGGGATAGGTGCAAGGCGTGAGGTACCTCGTGTACGGGACGAGCGCGTCGGCGCCCGTTGTGGGCGCGATCCTGACGCTCATAAACGATGCGCGCCTCGCCGCGGGTAAGGGGCCTATCGGGTGGATCAACCCCACTGTGCGTTTACTTCTATCTCAACATTTGAATGCTGACGAGATTTTAGATCTACTCATCTGCTTTCGCGAGCGCGTTTAACGACGTGACGAACGGCACGAACCCCGGGTGCGGGACTAACGGTGCGCTACCTTCTCGACTCCGTCATCCATAATCCATACTTAACTTCCACGCGCCAGGATTCTCCGCCGTGAAGGGATGGGACCCCGTCACCGGGCTCGGGACGCCTAACTTCCCGAAGCTGGTGAACCTCTGGAGAGCCCTGCCCTGAGCGCTGTCGCTCTTTCGAACCCCGCTCTTTTAGTCACAGTCACTCTTTTGGTTTGGGTCGGATGGTCGGATGGTGGCGGAGAAATGCTATACCTGCAATTGCGGAATTCTTTCGTACATAATAACCCTTGGATGGTTGGGTCTCAAAATATTCAGAGGTACGAATATGCGGCCCAACGCTGGACGTTCATTAGCTCTTGATGCGTGGTTGATCATGAACATGAAGTCATGAATGAAGGGCGCATGGGCCGGAAGGGGACCTCAGAGCAGTGGAACGACGCTGAATTTACAAGTTTCCGGGAGTATAAATTAGTAGTAAATTCCGGTGCCGCCGTAACCTGTTGACGGAAAAATTTCACGGGCTACATACAGGCTACCGTGGGTTGATGGTATCTTCGTCTTACTATGACACCGAACATCGAGTCGGAACAACACGGTGTGCACTGTCAGGCACTGTATCCCACAGTATCCTCCTCCGCGTTTTACAGTCAGGCTGAGTCAACTGATCTCGATGTTAGCAGAGACGGCATCAAGGGCAAGTTACCCCGCACCAGTCATTGGATTGCGGGGAGATGGATCGTGATGGGATCGTGCAGGTGATCCATGAGTAGCGGAGCGGCGTGTACACTGTATGACATCAATATATATGCGATGGCCGTAGGTCGCTGTGCATGTTGGCATGCGTTGGGAAAAATTGAAAGCGGGATGAGGGAAGTTGATTCTGCCAAAAAAATGGTTCAATGGTCTCTGACCTTCTCCAACTCGGCGGTTTTGGACCCTTTTGGACCTCTCAGCTCTGGACAGGCGGGGTTAAACGTTAAGGCTCGCCAAGGCCACGGCAATTCCTACCCTGCCGAAATGTCACCAGGGTTGAGCTGGGCACGTGCTGCTAGCAAGCGGCCCGGGGGCGCCGATGGTGGGTAAATAGTGATAGAAGCCAGGGTCCTTCCGTCCCACACGAAGATGGAAGCCGGCCTGCTGCAGAACATCCGCGTCTACTGGCTCGCGTTCGTCGTGTACTGGGTGCGTGTCCCCTTTTCCCTGTTGTCTTTGACTCACTTTTCACAGGGAATCGTCCTGTGCGTTCAAGTTTATTTTCGTGTATTTTACCTGTGTGCTGAGCGTGCCTGGACAGCTTCGGCTACGATACGTGCGTGGCTTTCGTCGTTGTGGCAGGCAGTGCTGACGCGGCGCAGCGGAATCGCCGGCGGCGTGGTGTCGCAGACGTACTTTCGCGCGCACTTTGGCTTCCTCGACGAGAACGGCCGCGCGATCACGCATAAGGTCAACGCGATCACCTCCAACGTCGTCTCCGTCCTCCAGGCCGGCGCCTTCTTCGGTGCCCTCGGCAGCGCGCCCATCTCCGGTATGTCTTTGCTTCCCTCGTCCTCTTGCCGCGCGCTAATTCGCCCCAGCCAAAATCGGGCGCAAATGGACGCTCATCATCTTCACGGCGATCTTCACGCTCGGCGCCGTCCTCACCACGGTCGCAAAGTCGCCTTCCAACGGCCTCGCGCTCATCTACGCGGGGCGCGTCGTCTCCGGCGTCGGCGTTGGTGCGATCAGCGCCGTCGCGCCCGCGTACGTCTCCGAGTGCGCGCCGAAGGAGGTGCGCGGGCGCATCACAGGGCTCTTCCAGATCACCGTCGCCGTGGGCGTCATGCTCTCGTACTTCATCAACTGTGCGTCGCGTCTTGTCTTGCCCGCTCGTGTGTTGGCTGACGAGTGCAGACGGCATCTCGCTGAACCCGACGATCGCGAACTCGCCTGCGGTGGTACGTCCAATCCGCGCATCTGTGGCCACGCGCTGACTGACTTCGTGCGCAGTGGCAGCTCCCGTTCGGGTTCCAGCTCGTCCCCGCGGGCATCATGCTCTTTGGGCTCTTCACCGTCAAGGTGCTTCCCCCCTTTCCCTTTCCTTTTCTGCCCACGCGCTGACACCGATACACACTTAGGAATCCCCTCGCTTCCTCGCCTCGGTCTCGCGCTCGGAGGAGGCGCTCGCGAACCTCGCGTACCTGCGCCGCCTGCCGCCCACGCACGATGCCGTGATCCATGAGCTCGCGGAGATCGAGAGTGCGATCGCGGAGGAGCGCGCGGCAAGGGCGGGGCTGGGGTGGAAGGAGGCGTTTTTTGGGAAGGGGAATTTCGTGCGGTGCGTTGTGGCTCTATATACGCTCCCCTCTTTTCGCCGCAGCGTGGTTCTTCGTCCCTCCTTGACTCCCATCTGCACATCGATACAGCGACAGCTTCGCTCTTCCCTCGCGTCGCATTCTTTCCTTCCACATATCCCCACATCTGCACCCACCCCATCCGCACTCGCCCAGCTGATCCCTTGCCCCTCGTTCCACTCCTGCTACTCCCGCTCTCCACCCTCTCGCCCCTCTCCTCTTCACCCTAGCCCCGACCCCGTCCTCTGCGCGTCCCACCTTCCTTCCGTCCTGTTTTCCTCCGCATCTCCTTCATACGTCCGTCCTGGCAGTCCTCTCCCTGTTCTTATCGCGTCCTGCCCGCTGTTGCGCCTTCGTCTCCTTCACGTATCCGCGCATCCACGTATCCACGCCTCCCCGCCCCCTGCGCACGTTCCTATCTTGCACGCTGACCTCTTCTGGGTCGGCGCTCGTCCGCTCTTTTGGTCCTCGTCCCGCCGTCATTCATCTTTCCGCCGTCCTCCCTCCTCTTTCCACGTTCTGCTGTCGTTCCCCCGTCCTTGCCCTGCCCGCTGTCCCCGTCGTCTCGCAATCCTGCCTTTACAATCCGTGATGCTCCTTCCCCACCTCGGCTTTCTTGCTCTCCCCTCTCCCGACACTCTCAGCTCCCACTGTGCCCGCCATCCTCTCCGTCCTCGTGCTTTCTCCCTTCCGGCTCTTTCGCGCGCTCTCCCACCTTCCTGCTGTCCTTCCGTCCTTCCGTCCTTTCCCCCTTGCTCACACCCCTCCCTTCCTGCTTCCTCTGCTCCTTCCTTCTCCCTGCGTACCCTCCCTGCCCTTGTTGCCAGCCATCCCGCTCTCAGCCCCTCCTTGCCTCCCCACCCCCACCCTTCCCGCCCACACCCTCCCCACCCACACCCTCTCCACCCACCCTCCACCCTCCTCCCCCCCCCACTGCCCTCCAAATCCCCTACTAACCCCTCCCCTTTTTCTAGCTTCGTCATCGCCTTCACGATCTTCTTCCTGCAGCAGTGGGGCGGGCAGAACTCCGTCGGTTACTACGCGCCGCAGATCTTCGCGAACATCGGGTACGTCGGCACGAAGAACTCGCTCCTCGCGAGCGGGATCTACGGGATCGTTAAGGTAAGATGCGTTGAGTGCGTCGAAGCCGGGGTATCAGTGGCACCAGGGCTGCGGCGCTTGCGGGAGTGGGCGCTCGGTGTCATGTCGATGTGGCATGCCGCGTTTCGCAGGGGTCTAGCGGGACAGGGACGGGGACGGGGCAGGCGAGGTGATCTCTCGAGGGCAACCCTCGTGGGTCCCGGACGCCTGCTCTTCCAGGCGCAGACGGTTGTTTGCCGTGGCAGCGACGCCAGCGCATAGTGCTACGTCACGGCGTCGACGGGGTTTCCCTGCCCTGCCCCGCGGCGCCTGTCGACGCTGCTCCCCTCCCCTCTCCTCGAGGAGGCGCGGGGCCTTCCCTCTTCCCCCTCCGCCCTCCCTCTTCCCTCTTCCCCCCTTCGTCCACGCCCACGCTAACCCGCCCGCAGGTCGTCGCCACCGCGATCTTCGTGTTCTTCTTCGTCGAGACGCTCGGGCGCAAGCTCAGTCTGTTCATCTCTGCGCTCGGCATGGGCGGGTTCTTCTTCATCATCGGCGCGCTGCTGAAGGAGTTCCCGCCGCCCGCGACGAGCAAGGTCGCGAACCCGGACCCGCCGCCTGCGTGAGTGGTCTTCCTCCTCGTGTCTCCATTCTATCATTGGGCTCGTCGTCCTGTCATCTCGTCGCGACCTCGCGAGCCGGCTCAGCTCTCCATCCACTCGAGGGGCGTGCGGGCCTCGTCCGCACGCCACGGGCTCCTCGCTCCCGCGCTTTCCCTTTACTCCATACTCCACCTGCCCCTCTTCTCCCTTGCTCGTCTCATTCCCTCCCATGCTCCGATGCTCCTCGCCCCCAGCCCGTTCCTCTCTCCCACATCCAGGCTCTCCTGCCCTCGCCGCTCGTCCTCTCCGTCTTCTTCTCCTTCATCCTCCCATTTACACCGCTGATATACCCTCTCTCTTCTAGGAGCAAAGCCATGGCCGCTATGCTCTACCTCTACGTGTGCTTCTACAGCATGGGCTGGGGCCCGCTGCCGTGGGTGTACTCGAGCGACATCTTCCCCACGCGCACGCGGCACTACGGGCTCGCCGTTGCGAGCGGGAGCCAGTGGCTTTGGAGTGCGTTCTTCTCTCGCTTCTCAGTTTTTTTTCGTCGCGGCGTGTGCCTGGCTTTCGACAGCCCCTTCTGCGTCCGCACCAGCTGTGTCCTCCACGGCCCACCGGACAAGGGGCTTCCCAGCGAGCCCTCTCGTGCCTGTGTCCTTCCCTGTCCCCCTCCTCCCCTTCCGCCCGCCCGCCGTGTAGAGTGACGCGCTGACCTACCCTCCCGCAGACTTCGTCGTCGCGAAGGTCACGCCGGATATGATCACCGACCTGGGCTTCAAGATTTTCTTCATGTTCGGGGCGATCAACATTGGTGCAATGGCGACGTTCTCTCTGTGCGTGCTCTTCCTTGCTCTGCTCCGTCCCCTCCCCACCCTTCCCCCCTTACCTCCCCGGCCCTTTTCCTTCCGCCCTGGAGTCGTATAGACCTGCAAGCTGATACATCGCGCAGGATCATCCCCGAGACCAAAGGCCGCTCGCTCGAGGACATGGACATCATCTTCGGCTCCACGACGCAGGAGCAACGCACGGCGAACATCGCCGCGCGGGAGAATGGTGCGTCAGCGACTCTATATTCCTCCCTTCATACTGCGGCCCCACGACGCTGACGTGACCCACCAGCCCTCGACCACGAGATCCGCCACCCGTCGCACGACGGCTCCATCCGCAAGGCCGAGGGGGAGAGCGGGCGCAACGACGAGAAGGTCTAGCTAGGCTCGCGCCTTGCTTCCTCATGTCTCCCGACATGTTGCTCTGTGCACCTACCAGCCCTCGCGCGCCTACGCCGCGTGTGGGTTTCTTACATTCACGCCTGCTTACGCTTACGCTACTGTACCATCCTGTGAATACTGATAATGCAAAATGGGCATGCACGACTTCCTAAGGCGGGGGCCAGCTGCGCGTGAAAAACACTCCGTCTGGATCGCATTGAGCAGGATGCTCCGTTGGGCGATACGGCCTTGGGAATTGAGGGAGAGATCCGTTTGGGGATGTGCCACTTACTTAGCGGTGAAGCGCATCACTTTAGGCTAGCGCGTCGTTCCCGTTGACCAGGCAGGGCTGGTCAGCGGACTTGGGGGAGCGGGGCGGGCCGGGTCCGTGGTAAACCAGATGCTTGGTCAGCATCACATGGTGGTTTGTGAATCACAAGAGTGGCAGTGCATTGACTTTTCGCTTTTGCTCTTCTGAAGTCGGAGTCTTCATCGCAATCGACCACCTTCAAGTTTGTACATACAGCTTCCGACTTCCCGGAAACTGTCGATTAATTGGCGCATCGATTTCTGGCCCCACTCTCTCTCGTCGCCTCATTTGGAGTCTCTATGGGTCTTGAAATGCTCGCTACATAGTAACATACCACTCCGGCCTCCCTGGCCCGGGGTGACTGACAGAGAAGAAGCAGATCGCCAAAAAATATACAACATTTGACACAAATATTGACTGACACCCCTGGAAAGCGTCTATAAGCCCTGCATCCACTTGGCCACCTCCTCCGCCCACGCCTCGCCCTGCCCCGTCCCGAGCGCCCACGTCAAGCTGATGTGATTGTGCCCCTTCGCCGCGATCTGCGTCGGCACGATCCCCTGCTCCGCGAGCGCGCCGTTGAAGTCCTTCGCAACAACAAAAAACCCCGGCGGGTCGCGCTCGCCCTGCACGAGCGCGAGCGGCGGCGGCACGAACTCTGGCGCGGCCTTGAGTAGCGCGAGCGGGCTGTGGGCGGCGGTCCCCCCGGGCGAGCCGTAGTACACGTCCCCCGTGCTGCCCATGCCCGGGAAATCGAAGTGGAAGGGCACGGAGACGAGCACGACACCCCTGAGCGGGAGGCCCGGGACCGGTGTGCGCGAGGGCGGGTGGTACGGTACTGTGAAGGCGTGCACGCCGCCGGCGGAGTGGCCCATGAGGAACACGCGCTCCAGATCGGCGCTGTCCCCGAGATCGGCGGGGTGCGCGACGGCCCAGGCGAGCGCGGCGCGCACGTCCTCGGCGGGCCCGGGGAAGGTTGTCGCCGGGGCGAGACGGTAGTCGGGAATGACCGTGACGAAACCCTGCTTCGCGAAGTAGAGCCCGACGTTGCCGTAGCCGAGGTCGGTGGGCGCTGGGAACGTGCGCGCGCCGTTGACGAAGCCGCCGCCGTACACGAAGAAGAGCACGGGGTGCTTCGCGCCGTCGGTGGCGGCGGGCGGGTAGTACACGTCGAGCTAAGGGAATGTCGGAATGGAACCGATATTTCGCGATCTTGTGACATACCTGGTGCCGATCTGTGTCGCCGTATCTGAACGTCTTGCGCGCACTCTCGATTTCTGTTCGAAGGGGTTCCAGGAGGGGCACGAACGCGCTGATGGCTGTGGGCGCTTAGACATATTATATTGCTCATCGAGCCACGCTTGAGCCACGCACTGGGGCCGAGAATCTCTTTGATCTCCGTCTCTCTCATGTTGGCGACGGCGTCCATCGTAAGCGCGCAGTGGAGGTAAGGGGGAGGCAGATGGTGAGTAAGAACAGGAAGTCGGCGCTTACCAGAGAGCATATGATTGCGCCCGGGTGCGATAGAAACAACGGCCGGCCGCGGCCGTGTGAGCGGGAAGAACAGTTGGTCCGAGCGTGGTTCAAGTGCAACTCAACTTAGGAACTCAATTCTGATTCTGCCACTCGAGTCGTTAGTAAAGTAAAACTATGTCAGTCTCTGCAGCGAACACATCGACAGGAAATACTTATCTCATGCATTTCTATGCGCAAGTTAGTTGGTGGGAGCTGCGAGTGACATGGAAATAACTTCACTAATTGGAGCTTCGGGGCATAGAAGCGAGAGAGATTCTTCACATGAGCGCTAAAGTACTGGTGGAGCTTGCCGGCACCAGTTCTTATGACAGAGGATTGACAGGTGCCAGAATCTCAGGCTGGATGCAGAGAAATGGAATGCGACGAGTATATATACAAAACGAGAACGAGAAACCACCCATCTTACCCCCGCTTCCCACCACTTCACTGCTCTCTCTCATGGACTCTCTTGCGTCTCAATTTGCTGCTTCCAGCTTAGATGACCAGCCTGAGAGGCCCTCATCACCCTCTCTTTCTTCCTCCTCGAGTGGATCTACCAAGTATTTCAGCGACGAGGAGAAACCTGTTACAGCTCCACCGAGAGCCGCACAGCAGCCGGTGTATATTTATTCCTCTCCAAAGAAAACAGCAGTCACAACGGACTGGTATGCTCCCAAGATATGAATCTACTTCTAGTCTCATGCCTCTCAGGGCTGAAGCATCACAGGCAGCAACTGGTGTCAGCAATGGATCCGCATCTCGTCTTACGCCCCGGCCTTCAAAGCCAAGAACAAAGCATGGCGGTTATGCAGTCTTTTTCGGAAGAGCATACGGCTCGTACGCTCGATGGTGGGTGGTGATTTGCTCCTGCTGTGAATCTGCTCGCGATGTCCCGGACCATGCAGGGATGAAGTGCACCCCCTTGTAAGCGGTGTCACTGGAGCACTTCACCAAGGTTATCGTACGCTAGCGGACGTGCATGCTGCACTCATTTATGCAACCGCCCCGGGCCGCATGTGGACCGGTGTCTGCTCTGCGCAGTCTCGAATCCCATGCAAGTCAATTCCCTCGTCAAATTTACCTGTTCCTGTGATGGTTACATCGCCTCCAAACCCTCTCCATACGGGTCTGTGGTATATCGTTTACAAGGGCATCACCCCAGGTGTGTACACATCCAGGTTCGTGTAATAATCAATTTCCGTCTTTCTCTCTATAAACAGCACTGATGCCATCCCCTAAGTCTTGAATGTGGTATTCACACAGTAGGGGTTCCGGACTCAACGTATGAGTCCATCCCCGAACTTGCGACAGCTCTGGCCAAGTTTGACAATGCCCGACGTAAAGGTCGTACAGCTGCCCTCCCTGTGCCCTTGTAAATACCAAAGAATCTGTGCTTCAATATGATTCTTCGAATACACACTATGTTGCTACCAACCTTGAATCATCGTTGGGTCCACGGTCCGCTAATTAGGACAACCGCACATCCGGTACGGTTCTCGCCGTCAAATTCTCATATTTTACTCCCGCGCACTTCCAACTTGGTGAACTCAATGATTCTGCACCATCAACCTATTCTTCTGAAGCCAACCATAACATTTGTGGATCTAACGCATTGCCGTGATTTTTTTTTTACATAAACACATTTTCAACCCAGCAAGCTCGCCTCGCTTGTTCAGATGAACATTGTTTCACGTTCGTGCGTTCCATACGCATCGTCGATGGATCGACACCATCTGGCAAAACACCACAGACCAACATCAAAGGAGTCTGCATAAATCCATCATAATCTATTGTATGTGTAATACTCTGAGCTCGCCCCGATGAGAATTCGAACCTGCCGTGGGCCGAGGTGCGGCACGCATCATGCCGCCAGTGGGCCGTGATAGCCGGAGTCCGGGACACACGGAGCAGCGGTGCCGTCAAGCCGGCTCAACCGCTGTGTCACCGGGTCGCTTCTGAGCAAGGTTGAGTAGATCCTGGGCTTGCGCACGTTCGGGATTGATCCCAGTAACCGTATCGCGGTGTGAGGGTCGTAAGGAACGACCGCCTGCACCTGCCTACACTTTTCAAAGAACCACCGCCCGTTCGACTCGGGCTCGGGGCATGCCACATTGTTCATTGGTCCCTTTTTTTCCCCGCGGCCACTGGCACCCAGCGACAAATATTCCGGTCGCTTTCGCTGTGAATTTCGTTCCACGGTACCGTTCTCAAGTCCCACAGAATTGTCTGTCAATGGCAGCTCTGGTTCATCGGTTTACTAGTAGGGAAGAAGGAAGTTCAAGGAAGGAGGAAGACCCGATGGCGGATGGGCCGCACGTGTATTAGGTCTGCGCAGCTGGTAGCTGGCTTGAATCGTACTATTACTAAGACTAAGTGTAGCAGCCTAGCAGGCGCCGTTCGATTCGAGGTCGGGTTCTTTAATGATTTCGGGTTTTTTTAATATTCTCTTGTGGCAGCAAGATCAAGGAGAGCGGATGAGTTGTAGTCCGTGTACGTGTATGTATAGATAGTGGAAGAAAGTAGAATGCTAATTAAAATCAAAAAGGAGCGGAGGAATTATTTTGTTGATCGGAGTTGTGGTTGGAGCTGCAAGTCGCCAATGGACTTTGGATGGGTTCTTTTAGCTGACGCAACGAGCGCAACGAGGCCAAATGCGTGTTACGGACCTCGAACCTCCACGGCGAGGTCGGGGCAGCTAAAACGAGAAGGTATGCTTCTTGGACGTACCAGTCTCCATCCGACCTCAGCCGAGATATTGAGCTGAAACATCGGGAATGGGAAGCCCCTGCTCCGGGAGTCCAAGAGGAGGTCAGAGCGGCAAGTGAACAAAAGTCAGTCAAAGTGAATGAGCCTGGCTATCTCATTTGAATTCAAAGAAGGCACAAAACCGAGCTGATCCTGGATCAGATAAGCTACTCCAATGGCTACTGCAAGTTTTGTTTCAAGCGCATCAGTCTATACTACATTCACCTCAGTTTATCCACAGCTCGCCCTCTGTATCGAGGGGCTTCGCGCAGGACCGGCCCGGACATAAATAGCACTCCCATGATGCATGGTCAGTTATTTGCAGCTCGAAGGGCGCCGCAGATCGATACCGCCCCAGCCCGGAAGGCGCATTATGATTCTGATTTGAATTTCTGGGTCTGCGTGTACAGGCGTGTACTGAGAGTTTGGTTCCCCATTCCCCCCGCCGAGTCATAATCGTTTATCCGCACATCACCCTCGTCGGATTTCGTTGACAGACGTGGGTCCAGCCAGGTTCGTATCAGTGCCGACATGTCGACATTCACATGCCTTGTGTGCGTACGTATACTCTGCGGCTAGATGCATCGACAGCTGCCGCCGGCGATCTCAGATTCCGCCAGTGGGTCTGAATTGCAACTCTAAACTTGAAGAAGCTGCGGCATTGGCATACACCTGATGTGTTGCGGGCGTTGGACAATCCCGGGTATGGGATTATTCTTCGCTATTTATTACTACTTCGCAGTCCGAAGTTTGGGGCCACAGCAAAGTCGCAACTTGGAAGCTATGATCACGAGGTGATCTCGGCCCAAGTGTTGCCGTCAGCCCAAATGGGACATCTCCCCCCTATCCGAGCCCTTCCAGTCCAGAGAACAGTATCTATGCGTCCAGGGGTCGCAGAAAATCTGAAGCCTACACGAATATCTACTTTCCTGCTAATAACAGCTTTCGTAGCAATAGCTAAGGCTATCTAATTGCCAGGCACCAGTAGTTCTTTGGTTGGCTTTTGTCTATTAACTCCCATGGAAGTCTTATGGAGAGCTATGAACATGCCCACTTGTTTCGTTCAAGCTGATGAAGCCAACCTCAGAACACTGCTGGGCAGAAAAATACCACATCCGCTGTCCAGCTTTCCCCGGAAAGTGGCTGGCTTTTGGGTGCAGAGCCCCAATAGGTTTAATGATCAGCTTATATGCTCCGGGCCTCATCCTACTTCATGCTCTAGGTTCTTAAAGCCACTCTTGCACTTGCTGGATCTGCTCGCAAAACAAACTTAGCACAGGTTTCAATATCAGCCAAAAAAAAAGATGGTGGGATAACTAGATGCCCATGAGACTACATAAACACAGAGTAATAAAACTCTACTAGGCTTGTTACCTTAGCTTTCTTTTTAGTTGAATGGGAGGCCAAGGGGAGGCCAAAGCGAATATTTACAACCGTGAGAACATATCTGTCAACTGAGGCCGGCGTGCCGAGATCAATCAAGACTTCTGACTTCTGACTTCGGACTTTCGACAACGACCAGAGCGACCTTTTGACTGCTGGAAAAATTCCGACTGCCCAGTTCCATCTTGGCCAATAGTACAGGGTTCCGACTATAAATCCGAATAAATCACCAAGATTGATCCCATACCCGGGGCATAGACAGACACATCAGTATAGTATTGACAACGCGGCAGCGACACACAACCCCGGGCTAGCACCGTAGCGGGGGTAGTCGATACGGGGCGGGGGCAGTTGCAATCGCTACTCGCGACTCGGAGACGGCGATGCGATGCCATGTCAGACTTGTGGTGCGGCACTGCCACGGGTTGAGTCGGAGGTGCGTTCTCCGCCCAAGGTTGCATGCGCTGATCCTCGTACATAGCCATCGTGGGCACCGTGAGTGATAGTATTTTAGTAGCTAGACTGAGATGTCTAGCGTAGTATGCAAACGGTGTGCTGGGAATTCAACCGGCAACAGTATTACCGGGGCCGGGTCCGCGGGCCGCGGGCAAGGGCGGGGCGGGGCGAAACGGATCACGGGGGCACATGGAGTCACGGACAGCGCTCAGGAGCAACTCAGGAGCAAGTAATTCCTGCAATCGCAATCAGTTCGGGCGGGTAGTATTCCACTTGATACAGCACTGTACAACATACGACTCGTCCTACTACACCGGACGACGGGTCTATCGAATAAAAAAGAACGTGGCGGGCGAAGGGCGGGGTTCACCAGGGGGCTTGCTGCTGCTGCTGCTGCTGTTGTTGTTGGAGCGCGTGCATATGTTGCTTCTCGTACGCCCAGCGCGCACTGAGCTCGGGGTGCGGGTGCGGCTCGTACTCGTACGCCAGCGCGGGGTCGTCGAAGGCGGCGATGACGGGCTCGGGGGTATAGTAAGGAGCGTGCGGGTGCGCGGGCTGGCGCGCGTGGGCGTGGGCGTGGTACTGGGGGTGGGGGTGCACGAACGGCTGCTGCTGCTGCTGTTGCTGTAGCAGCTGCTCCTGGTGCTGCATACGCGCGAGCATCTCCGCGTGCGCGTGCTCGCGCTCGAGCTGCTGGCGGCGCAGCAGCGCGTACTCCTCGTCAGTGTACTGCGCCTCCGCAGCGTCCTCCTCGCCCTCCTCCGCGCCGGGCTCGAGCATGTCGCCCGCCTCGAACTCGAGCTCGCCGCGCAGCACCGCGCCGAACGCGTCGCTGCGCGGCGGCTCTTCCGCGGGGGCGACGCCCGCGCGCGCACGCCACTCGTTCACCTCGCGCCGCAGGGCGTCCGCCTCGATCTTCAGCGCACGCAGCTGCTGCGCCGCGAGCGCGCGGTGGCGGCGCGAGGCGGTGAGGTGCGCGATGGACGAGTTGACGATCGCGGACTTGGACGGGCGGCGGATCTGGTGGAGGTTCGAGAGCAGCGCGGCGAGGTCCTGGGTGGGCCGTGAGCGGGGCGACGCGGGGAAGCGGCGGTGGCTCGGCGTACCAGGAAGCGGCTGTTGAGCGTCTCTCGGCGCTGGCGCTCGACGGCATTATGCGTCGCGCGGCGCTCGGCGGTGTTGATACGGCGCGTGGTCTTGGAGGTGCGCTTGACGCCCGCGGCGCCGCCGAGGCTGGTGACACCGTCCTCGCCGGTGAAGTTCATGAATGTCGGCATGGTGAGCGGGAGCCCGGGTGTGACGGGCGTCTGGGGGGGCCCGGTTGAGGCGGAGTTGTCGGACGAGGAGGACCCCGAGGGCGAGGGCGGCGCGTGATCTTCAGTGGCGGGCATCTGGTATATACAGAGGGTTTTGGATGCCGGGGGGGTGAGATACGGGCGCGAGTGGAGGTTGCCTCGGTTGGGGGGTCTTCGCGGGAGGGAGAGTTACCGAGAAGGGTCGCGAGAGACTGTGTGGCCTGTCGGTGTGGGGGGTCACAACCCTTTAACAGACACGTACCTCAGCGGTATCCTTAACGGCGAGGAGAAGCGGAGGGAGGGGAGGGGGACCGGGTGGATCAGACGAGGGTCATACCGAAGGTGCTCGGAAGCGCTGGGCTTAAGAACAGACTGTCGAAGCGATGTCGCCCGCTGCCGACGCGAGGCGGAACTGGGTTTGATTGATCTCTTTCTTTGTCGCTATTGACGTCCCGTACCACCGGTAAAAGCTCATGCCATTCAGAAGACGGTGGTGATCGGAGGACTCAAACGTCACTGTGGGAAATGAGAATGCAAAGAAGGAAGTTCCGCAGGAAATTTCGACTGGGGTTAGAACAAAGATAGATCCGGGGGAGAATCGGCTGATGTGTTCGAAAAAGCCTGGAACAAGGTCGGAATGCAGGTTTGCAGAGATAGTTGAATATCAGACTTGCGTATCATGGCAGATTAAAACTCTCACAGAAAAATTCGGGAGCATTGGCGGATACAACGGGGCGTGCCGCTTTATCGAGAAAGGCACATCACGATCGGCACGATTGGACTAGGATTGGACTAGTTCAGCTAGACTCTATCCCATGCTGGGCCAACACTTAGAATTAAATAGTCAGACGATGGAGAGGTGCTTCACCCTGCTTCACCGCTATTCCCAGCATACTCAGCAAGGCCCCTGACATCCCCCCCTCCCCCCGAGATAGATCATCAAGCCAGAGTCTGACAGACACGAAGATGGAATCAGTAATCAGCAACTCTAAAAGCAGCAGACCGGGATACCCCAGACATGTGGCCGGATGATCGGCCTTTGACTCTGCGCACCTGCCTATTTATCAGTGGCGCGTCCAGCCGCCCAGCAACGACCTAACCATTTCCGGGGAGCAGCAGCGATTTTCGCCCAGGGCACGCCATTTGCGGCCGATCTCCGCCGCTCGGCGCGCGAATTCCCAGCGCGCTATTCATCACGATGCAGTGCGGCGCCCGCCGAGCTCAAGTGCGGCTGGGAAACGCGCTTGGCTGGCGGCCGACGCAGATATGGCGCGGCAGGCCCCGGGATCTACGCGTGCGTGATTGCGCGAAACTTGAACAAAACACAGTCACAGTAACATCGGGGGAGTTCTGCGGCCGACTCACATCAGGACATGTAAGATATGCTAACCGTTAAGAAAAGATATGTGCGAAGCGGCGGTAGCGGGCGTTTCCGCCATGACATGCCATTGCCATTGCCATTGCCATCTACACCTCCACACATCGCCGTGCGACAGTTAGCTCAGAAATATATCGCGGACAAGCAGCAGTAGCACTCATCAGCGTCGTGGACTTGCGCACTGGCAGACGGCAGTTCGGAGCGGCCGCTTCGATACCTGATAGGCTCTATTCAGGGATGCATGAGTGGGTTGCCAGATTGCCGTGCGTGGGACCCAGAGCCGCTTGTGTCGTGTTTCCGTGCGTCGGTCCGCAGATAGGGGCTCGTTCCGGAAGTGAAGTAGCTGCGGTGTATAATCATGTACTCGGCGAAGGTGAAACAAAGTTGGCGGGGTTATATTGGTAAAGCGTTGAAGGCGAGCTTGCACGGAAACCACATCAGCGGTTCATGGGCTGTGTGAGTTGGTCCTGCTCTGAGCGAGAAAGTTTGAACAGACGTCGACGACGGAATGGAGTGTAGATAAGAGTCGAGGAGTCGGAGAATAGTGTTTTGTCGAATTCAGGGACGGATATCCGAGGGAAGAGAACGTACACTTTTGTTCAACGTGCCAGGGTAGATGGACTTCGCGGCGCCAAGGGCCAACGGCATTTTCGGTCTTCTGAGTTGCTGGCAAATTCTAGAAAGTGCGTCATAAAGATCGAGGGATGCGACGGTGGCAGACTCGAGGTACAAAGAAGGGTTGGGCCTGAGTCCGGCGTTGAGCTCGATTCTGAGACTGAGAGTCACTGGTAAGCCCTGCAAGGACGAGAAAAACACATGGCGTGGCAGGTGCAGAACAGGCGATTTCGGGCTGCTCCCGCAATAGCTTCGATAGGGCAGGGATAGAAGACCACCACGATGTTGAAAGTGCGCATGTTGTAGCTCGAGCTGCGTAAAGCCCGATAAAGCCGCGAGAGCCAGCGAGAAAGGTCTAGAGCGCAGGGAGGAGGAAGACGTGGCGTGGCTGTGCGGAGAGCCCAAGCATGGCCAAGCAGAGCGACACTGCCTTCCGGCCTTCTTCCCTCCGATCATCATCACTGTGCAGTGATGCAATGATGCATTGTGAGTGCCTGGCCTGTCTGCCGCTTCCACTGCCAGCTGGTCCTCAAACAAGTTTGCTTGAGCGCTATGATTGTGAGCTAGGCCTACATAGGACGGTGGTTCTTAAGCTTTGAGCCCGGAGGCGGATTCTGGCAGAGAATTCTCGCTCGTTACTACCTGAGTTCAATTTAAATTTTAGTCTGTTAAAAACGGACACTAGTACACCGAATGTTTTCGTGCCTTGTGATTTGCTCGCATGGCTGTACAGTCTGCTACTTCCATTGATCCGTATATATAGTAAGTACATCTCAAACTTACTCCTGGCTGCTGTAAAAGCGGTTTCGACGCGCTGTTCTGGTTGAAAAGAGAACACAAGATTTGAATGACGCATGTTGAGCAGTTTCACTCGAGGAGGGCCCCAGATTCGTTGCCGAACCTTTAGTGCATGGGCCCCGGGAAATGCCGGGAATTGATCACCTTCCATTGTGGTGAAACATCGCTCGCAGGGAGTAGAAGCTGTCTGAGTAGGATATAAAAGGTGGGAATCAACATTTATATCATAGAGCGAGGTAGCTCAAAACCTGGGCGAAGTCTAAAACGAATATTATAAGTTCAAAACGAATATTATATAATAAGACGGTAAGTTCAGTTCGACACTTGCAAGGTTGTTAACTTGGACAAGACTTGTGATAAACTGGGGAAAAGATAGTTTATTTCAGCCTGAGCTTTGCTTCTGAGTCACTTAACATCGAAATTCTAAGAAAATCGAGGACTGATCGGTGATCTACATCTTAAATACGGATGTGGTACATGCTCACTCTACGCCGCGGACAAATGTTGGTCCTTGGACTCTCAGCCGCTATATGGTTTCAACTTGAAGGCTGGCGTTGACCGGGATGCCCACTGATCGATCCCCACATGTTGAATTCTCACCGTGGTGCGTTTCAACATCTCGAACTTGCATCCGCGTGGCGGAACAGGAATTAATCACGAGATACGCCGTCCACTCTATTCCGGCCGCTGAACCTGCGGTTCTTTCTGTCCTATTTCTGTCCAAAACCCCCACAGAAACCCACCCATAGCATCATTGTTCCTTGCCAAGCAGGCCCAACACTCCATTATGCCTCGATGGGTCCTTCCTTAACGTCTCCGTCCGTGGACTCTCTCCCCGACCAGCCCGATTCCCCGTCGTTGTCATGATCAGCTTCAAGGCATGCTGGAAGACACCCTGCTGATACTGTATGATAAAGCACATGAATCGATGTGCCTGCTGCCGATCCGCCTACAGTCGTTGATGCGCACATCATGTATTTCATGATTGACCCTCTACGAGAAATCCGCGGCGCTGAAGTATAGCTGTTCGGTTCTCCAGTGCAGCGCCGCGGATTTCTCGCGCTCTCGGGCCCCTGCCTCGCCTTCCGTGGGCGGAGCGAGGCGTATTTGGACATACTAAATCCCATCGCTTGTCCTAGAGGAACATTGGCAAGCTAGACTATGAATCTGGTCACTTACTTAGTTCCTGATGCCTTCAAAAATGCTAGATCTTACCTACGCTCAAATTTCCTCCATCTTAGCCTCAGGTCCCCTTGCCCATTCTCATAACTCCACCGCCGGAGGCTCTGGGGTTTCGCCTGTGAGTCACACTTTTTCCACGAGCATCTCTGATTGAGTGATTGCGTTCAAGGTCCAAGCGAGGGCCGCGGAAGCAGCTGCCACGGAAGAACTGATCTCGAGACTGGTCCGCGGTAACGGCCCGGAAAGGAAAGCCCGAGTGTTGCTCAGCCAACTCGTCCTATTGAACAGCCGTATTACGGAATGTGTAATGCGGGGGGACGATGTACCCAGGGCTACGTTGGCAATGTTAGTACCGATACTTCCGCGGGGTGAACGACAGCTTTATCCGTGAAACTCCGAGGGAGCGCCGTCTCAGAATCATTTTAGCGTCAAATTTAAACAATCAGCATCGCGCGGCAGAGTTTATTTTAGGAATAACAAGGGATCTCCCAGTCAACGTGATTGGATTACATTCACTAATGAACCAGTTGCGCGCCGGACCTCCGGACGCATTGTAATCCGGTTCCGGGTGATGATGTTTCACTGTGTTTTAGTTCATGTTGTGGATCGCAGAACGCCAGGAGACTGTCGTAGCTTAATCTGAACCAAACTTTATGTATGACCCACGACTGCTTCTGGGTAGAATAAGTTGTAGTCTTGATATTAGTCTCATAACTGTCTTTGTAGGCGGAAAGGTTGTCCCGTTCATGAGGTGCAAGAGTCCCATTACAACTCAGCTCTCGAGTAGACATCGGAGGTAGGACTAGTCTAATACTATCATAGTCCACCGAGGTCTATTCGCAAGATCGGTCTCAAGCGTACCGATAACAGTCATCTTGTTCAAAATGTGTAGAGCCATTTTTATTTTGCTCATCTCCAAGTCACAAGCTCGCCTAGCCAGCCTCTGGATTTTGGGGACAAGGATGGGCGATGATAGATGAAACGGCCGCGTCGCGGCCTAACCTCAATCAAGCCTCAATGTTCTTGTGTTCGGGCTTTGGAGAGAAGGGGTTTACTTGAGGAGCTCGGTCGATCCGGTAGGGAGACAACATTCTGGGGAAACTGAAAGAGATTGAGCCAGAGTGTATCGCTAGTACAGAGTCGGTCCCACTCGGAGTGAGTGCGGAAGGGCTATGCGATAGGTTCACGTTGCCACGCTCAACGCAGAGGATGTTAAAGCCCTTACTGTACGCTACCTTCACAGGCTCGCCTATTCTGAGCTAACGATGTTATTTCAACAAAGAAACTTCGAATATTCAAATTGTTTAGATGTTCAACTTGTTCAAGTTGTTGGACGGCTGAGTCGGTCACGTGATCGCGTGTGATCTAGTCTGCGTGTGATCTCTGGAAGCCTGCGCAAACAAGGCTGGCCAATGACCACCATCCACGCTGACGCAGCTTGACTCTCGAGTCCCTTGCGCACTCACCCCTCCACTGTACTCTCTCTCTCTTACTTGCCTCCTATAAAGCTCTGCCGCTCAACTGCGCGCAATACTTGTCAAAATTCAACTCGATCGTCCCATTCGACAATCGAAAAACAGGCCCCACTCGGCAACGCAGCTGGATGCGCTCAATAAGACTCAGCAATGCGTGCAGAACTGCCTTGAATCGGTCAAACATCCCGTTTCCAGGCTCCCCCCGAGATAATATCCCGATCTTTGTGAACTGCTTCCCGTATATATGCTTTCTCGTGCCACTTGTTCTTGCACAAATTTGCGACCGATGGCGAGAATCTGCCCTCCCTACATGCACTCTCCGGATCTTCGTCTTGATATGTACGCCCTAGACTGGTAGAGGAGAGCGTGCGACTCGGAGGGTTGCTCGAATGCTGGCTGGCCGGCGTAAAGGGCAGCCTCTTTCTTTGGGCATCCACACTGGCAGTAAGCCACCACCCCTCTCATCGGCTTTCACCCTCCTCTTCCCTTCCCTTGCCAGCCGTATCGAACGCCTCGAGTCCATCTCCCTGGTTAGCCCTACGAGTTATTCACCCGCTGCAACTCATTCTCGCTCCCACACCAGCTCGCAACAGCGGACGAGATTGTGCCCTGATCTGCAGTCGTATGCTCTCAAACTTCCCGAAAATATTTCTGTTAAGTTTACGTTCCAGGCGGGGTAAAGATGTTTGGACTAATTAAACGCATCTACAGTACAGGTGAAGAATTTCAGTGAGCAGAATTTAAATCAACCTGACGGCAGGTTCAAAATGCTGCAAGTCGCCGAATCGCATCCGCAAGAATTGCGCGATCAAGGACCTTCATCGTCGGGACCACCTTGGCGACCAGGACGTCGCGCCGCGCCTCGTCGAAGCGCGCGAGCAGGCGCATGTTCTTCTCTGTCATACCAGCGCCAGCGAGGATGAAGAACCATTCCTCTGCGAGCTCGATTTGGGTAAGGAAGTTGTGCAGGAATTGGTTGAACGGGTTGCAGAAGATTGGGGGCTGATATGCGCGTCAGACCAGGATAGGAAAGGGTGGGGTTGGGCGGGAACGACATACGGTGAGTCCGAAGGCAGTGCCAGATACCGGTGCGCTTTTGAATGAGAGCGGAGCGATCGTGTCAAGAGGGGCGCCGGGGGTCTTTCGGCTCGGGTAAGTACATATGGGTCGCAAAAAGATGCTGCGACATACCAGCTTGACCCCCGAAGAGAGCGCGCTGAATGGGGAGCGCAGAGGAGGAGTTGCCAGCGATGCAGCTGACACGGGCGCCGTACTCAGGGTCGGCAGCGGTGCGGCGTTCTGGCGTAGCTGTCGTAAGTAACAGTCTAGCAATAGTCGCTATCTAGCGCTCACCGTCTCGGCACGCTCGAACCCAGGAGGAGCCAGACGCTTTACTCCCGAATGCGTGGGTGTATCACCGGCCAGTGGCGAGTCGAGTTGCTTCCATTGGCCCGGGAACAATGGGCTAGAAGGAGCCTCCGGTGCAGAGGCGCCGTTCTTCTTCTCCGCTTTGACAGGCATAGCTCGAGGTGGAAGAGGAGTTCGTCTTTGACGTATTCGTGGACGGAGAATGGAAGCAATATTTGATACTGAGAATTCTCAGAGGGGCGGAGTTGAGCTTGGAGAGCGGAGAAATTCCCGGTTTATATAGTTCGCGCGCGCCGGTCACATGATAAATGAATGGCCTTTGTTCAATTGCACAATGCAAGCATAATGGCTCCAATGAGCCCTGGAACTGGCTTGATAAGCTAAAAAGAGCAAGAGGCTTCCCTTTCATTCGACCCTCCAAATCGCCTAAGCCTCTTCATTCACGATGGCAACGCAGTATTACATGAATGCACTTCAAAAATCGTTTTGTTTATAAGCAAATTCATTCAGTACTCTATCATTACCTTCACCTCGGTGAGCTCTATCATCGGACCACATATCTTGTGTGACGGACCGCAAATTTCTAACCATCGGAGCGAAGGGACATGTTGAACGAGATTTCTGCAGGATGTCGACAACTTTTATCTTATGCTCACAAGGTTCCTATTCTGGGGGACGAGTGAGTATGCTCAAACATTCCAGAGATATCTACATCCAGGTTGCGTCTGCCCAGTGGCATCCAGGCAACATCCAAGGATGGTGAATTTTGGGATGGGTCGAATTGATTTAATTTGAGCGAGAAACAAACGAGAAAGTATTACAGTGCTAATGAATAGCAGAAGCAGTTAAACTGCATTAAGACTCACGGGGATCCCTATAGGATCTCATGTCTCGGAATGAAAACTTCTTGTTCGACTCCGCGTCGCAGCGTGGCGCGAATCGCGCGATATTGACGTGTTGTTTGTTGCATCATTTAGACCCTAACCCCCAACCCTAACCTAATTCTGGGTTTCTTTTGGACAGCTGGCACGACACGTGTCACACTAGACTCAGGCTGCGCTCCTCTGAATGAGTCCTCTTGCCTTTTGGTCCTCCGAGCCACGTCCTCTCGTTCTTCCACCTCGCCATGCGAACGACAGCCCAGCGGGCCGCTGCGCAGCCTTCTCCCGTTCGACACTCACTCGGTCCCAGTCTGCCGGGCGACAACTTATCCCCTCGTGTTCTCGCTCGGATCGCTCTCCCAGGCTTAGGACTGATCTTCAACGCCCCTCAATGCCCGTCCATCTCAGTTGCAATTGGGGTACACCACAAATACGGCCCCTCGACAACTTATATATGTTATAATTCTGTCTACCACGAGCTACCGGACTCCAACTGGTTTCTACCAGGCTCCTCCGCTAAACTGGGGCCTTCCTAAAATCTGTCAGCCTGAGGGATGCTACCAAGAAGCTCTGTCTATTTCGCTACTCCGCTGCAAGCTGGCACTATTCTCAGTCAAGCCAGTGCGTTCATTTCTCCTTGATGAATGCTCAGAATCTGAAACAAGCTTTCCAAAAATCTAATGTAGCTCGGCTTTGGAGTTCACTGTCCCTCCCCTCTCGACAACGCAACTACTGCTTGTGCCCTTCGCCATCTTGGGATTTGTCGGCCTCTCGTAGAGGATGGCGACAGTACCCTGGCCAGACTGCACCAATGAAACCTAACCTCCACTTCGGCAGCTTGCACGACAAGGGAGATGTCAGTGCAGCGCGAGCTCCTTTCTCCCCCACATCACTGGTCCTCATCACTTTGGCGCTGTCCTCAACTTGCTGCTATCGCACGGACCATGCGTACGAGTCATCATGCGGCCTTGCACCCCAAAGAAACCGTATCCGCAAGCATAAGGTCATCCGTTCCCTCTTCAAAGCCGATCGACGGTGCTAAATCTCGCTTTGTTTCATTCCTTCCGACTCTGAGAGCTAGACATCCCACAAAACAGCAGCTCCTCCTAGTGTTGAGTAGATCCTGTCACTTTTTTCGCCTCTGATCGATTCCAAATAGTTCCAAACGCCGACGTGTCCATCTTTTTCTGCCACCAGGATCAAAACCGTCTTCTGCTCGATCTCTCTCCTGCAACGTCGATCTCCTGGGTTTCTCTCCGTTGGAACTCTCCGTTGCGTCAAGCAAAAGGCTAACAAGATATATGTGTTCTACCAAGACTCCAGCGATTCTCGGAGCCTTCCAATTCCGTTACTCAGTCGCATATCTGAGCCTCTTTTTCAGACTTCACTCGCTTCAGAACGACTTCTCAGGCCTCAGGGCCGAGAATAATGGCGCAGCAGAATTACCTGTTTTAGCAGGTGCACGATCCTTTGTTCGCCTCGTGGCCGGTTCGCCGAGTCGCGCCGGGAATTACCGAGGCCACGATCAGTGCCACTCGAAATCGACGCCATCACTCCATTGTTCATGATCAGCGTTCCTCGACCTGTATAAAGGGCGGGGGATTTCAGGCCACCCGCTCGTCTTCCCTTCCTCCCCAGCCAGCTACAGCCTAGCCGAGCACCCTTCATCTATCCGCACCGTCTCTTTCAACTTCTCATCTTTCACAATGAATGCCACCTCGAGAACCAACTCTCCCAGGTTCCCTCTGTTGATGTTAGAGGTGCGCTTGACTTCTACCAGCGCGGGGAAACCAGCTAACATTACGCAGCCTGTGAGTCCGGACCAAATCTGGGGCCAGATGGTGTACGGTGGCGCTCCGGAGCGCTGGATGGTGTGTTATTGCCTTTGTGCCACTTCATTCCATTGTTGACACTACGCAGACGCCGGAGCCACTCGAAGGCACTGATGCCGAGCCACGGGACTCGGAAGAGCCCATCTTTCACCGCCCCGCTTTCCTCCACGATTGCGACTTCGCGGGCGACGCGTACGACGCGCACGAATCCGTCTCTATGACACCCCGCACCACCCTTTGGCTGGATCGCACGCCCCGCCATAATCAGAAGAGCGCGCCCACGCCGCCGCCTACCGCGTATTTGCTCACGCCTCCGTGGCGGCAGCAGGATCCATGGCGGGAGTCCGAGCACGACGAGGCCCACCTCCACCCGCTCCCTCCTTCTCCTCCTCCAGCGCCCAAGGCTCTCCCTGTTGGCGCTGCCGCCCCGCGCGTCTTCCATCCCCCATCGGTGGCCGACCTCAGCGCGCGCCTCGAGGCCGTGCGGGCACTCTACCACAAACGCGCGTCCTCGCCGAGGCCGGACTCACCGTCGGGCGACCCGCGCTCCGGGGCCTGCTCGCGCTCTACGACACCCTTCCGCTTCCTCCCGCCGCTCTCCGTGCGCTTCCCGCGCTACTTCGGGTGCGGCGCCGCCGAGGAGGGCGCGCAGCCACCCGTCGCGGAGGACTCCGACTCGGAGTCCGACGCGGAGTCAGCGTGTGATGGGTCGGAGCTCATCGACTGGTCGGTCTTCGACACAGTGCACTCGCTGTTATCGTCGGCGGACAACACTTGCGACCTTCGTGACGCGCTGGACGGCGATGAGACCGATACCGGCGCCCTGGCGGATGATGAGAAAGACAAGGGGTGCGTCTTGCGGGATGATTTCTGGGGCGTGAACTCGGACGACTCCGAATGCTCGACAGATATGGATACAGACAGCGACTGATGATGCGCTACCCCTTCTCTGCCCGTTTTCTCTTTCACATATGCATATCTCACCTCCATCATGTATTTCTCCGCGATACCCTCCCATCCAATCATTATGTAACTTCTACCATTGCCCCGCATAATATACTCCCAAGGCTCCCTGGGACGCGACCTAAGCGACAGAATCCACGTAGAGCTCGCACCACGTTCCAGTCACGAAGTCCCAATCCAAGTTGAAGCTTTTGAACCTCTCATCGGATCCTGGGGGCCAGCCATAGGCACCGCTTCCTTCAGACCCCATGCACACAGGTATAATGAGCCTCGCTTCAAACAGAAAGACAGAAAGAGGAGGCTACCAAGCCTTGCTGTAACTGTAACTTGACGCGCTATCTAAGTAAGTATCCCCCAGTTAAAAAATTGACGCAAACCAGGTTGACCGAACACAAAACTGCAACGAGCTCAATATCCCTCGTATATTTTCCGGGCTCATTCAGCGGTCAACTGATTAATGAATGCCGTGTGCATATGTGACTTGGCTGATTCGAAGAGACGCGTTGTGGACGCGTTGCTTGGCTTCCCATCGATGATGGCCACACCGGTCCGAAGTCACCTGGACCGTGACGTGACTATTGAGTGACCCCTCTTTTCACTTTCTCCTTGCTTTCTCCTTGCTGTCTCCACGATACTTACTTGCATCAACACGTCCTATCCAATTTCTGGTACCATGCTATCCTACACTCCGGGATCTCATTCTCAACACGCCCCGCAGCGAAATGCACCACTGTGTTGAAGTTATCGTTTCAGCACATCTAGTCTCGTCTCACAACTTGAGGTGCCACTCTGGCTCCCTTTGTTGACGTTGTGGCTTGTGGCCCCTTTGAGCGACTTCCCCGGCCGGAGTACCCGAAGCAAACGCAATCGCACCATTGTCCACGATCACCGTTCATCAAAGCGCCTTGGCCCATTATAAAGGAAGGTTTCAGGGGACGGGCCTCGTGCCCGCTTCCCGTTCGCCTGCAGCCCGTCGCTCTCTCCGAATTTAACACACATACCCTCCTCGAGCCCGCACCAATTCCCTCTTCAACTCATGGACGGTCTTTCGAATCCACATTCCCAGAAGGTCACCGTGTCGCTGCTGGAGGTACATATGGACCATTCGGTATCGCGCGGCAGAGCCGGTGTCTGCATTCCAAGCCAGTGGATGGTTAGTCGCGCCGGGTCGGCATGTTCACTGCTGACGCGATGTGCGCAGACGCCCCAGACGCTGGATCTCGACCACTCTAAACCTAACTCCCGATCCTCGGTGCCCGCACCTCGCGCGTACGCACCACCGCAGCCACCCACTCTCTGGCTGCACCGCAAGCCACGGATACTGAAGCCGAGGGAGCCTGCACCGTGTCCTGCGGACCGTGGGTCCACCCCTTCCTCACCGCCGCGCTTCCTTCGCGCGCGTGCCACGCCCCCTCCCCCGCGCTTCAGCGCCTTGTTAGCCAAACCAGTACTCGTTCCGCCGTCCACCACGACTTTCGCTGAGGACGACGACGATCTGGCGCACCTCGCGGACGACTCCGATTTGTATGCGGACTCCGCATCTGATGAGACGGAGGCCAGTGACTACGACTGGGAGTCGTTCCCTCGGGACTTGGATGAAGACGATACGATTCGGGTTGAAGTAGATATGGTCTCGATTGCGCCGACGCGTCCGACGGGAAAACTACCTGATTGTGCGGTTGTGGAAAGTGATACGAGCGGGGAGGACGAGGACGGAGAGGGCGAAGTCTTCTGGGACGCCTCTGAGGATCTCTCGGGTGACTGATGAATACTGAGCTCGCTATGGTTCATTCCTTCTGAACTCGTTTGTTCTTGCCGTCGATACGCTCATCCCTGTCCTCCCCCATTGTAATCGCCGTATCAGGCTTAACCCAAGGCTTTTGTTCGAATCCACTCATCGACACTTGGGCGTTGAACATGGAGTTCATCCGTCTGAAATCAGACTGTCTATGCTTGTAGAGGTAAATGCCAATTTACAGCGCATCAGCCGGCTCGGCACAGCCACACATTTTTTTTTTTTGCGCACAGGAAAACAATTGCGCTGCAAGCCTGGACAGCTGGACAGTTTGCGCGCACCTTGATTTTTTTCTTTTGGACGTTGCTCAGATTTTTTTTGCTCGAGGCCAAAAAGTTGCTCAAATGACACTTCTTTGCGCGAAATAATAAAAGTGCAGTATGACCGCCATACTCTAGTACCTCTCTGTCTCTGTTAAATTGCTTCCGGCGTCAAGCTTCCAAGCCTATCGTAGGAAGTATGGTTGGGGCAAGAACTGGCAAGAATTTGCATTGAGCACGAACAGGTGACCAGTGTGACCATCTGTGACCCGACGCGCCGACCCACAATTCAGGACAGGCGCGTGATCATTTACCACGAATATCATCGCTAAGTGCCCAAACAGTGCACTGTTTTGCGTACACGGAGTCGAACACCACTGACGTGGTCCATGCCAGTCTTCAAGTTATCTTCTCGTCGATTTCCTATAAGTATACTATGCCTGGAAGTAATTTAGCGGACTACTACGTTAGTACATTTGAGTGGGGGGGGGGCTACGCGTGGAAGCTCGCTCCGCCGGTGTTCATGCGGATGTAAAAGAATTCAAGAACGGGCCAGGGCCAAGAACAGCTTCTATTCTTCAATCAACTGAACGAGCCTTGCTTTTGCAACCAAGTTAAAAGATGTCTAGTAGTCTCGATCAAGCCGTGGCCTCCTCATGAGCTCAACCGGTCGTAGCCTCTGGCCCGTCATCGAGTTTGAAAGCGTTCAATTCCATTGATTTACTATCTATACATGTTGATACATAACAATGCCAATGTCGTTGATCGATCGAGTCCGTTGCGTGCGTCTTGCGGCGGGTCCATGATCGAGAGTGCGCATTCAGCAGTCGGACGGGTTTAGCGTTTAGCAATCGGGTGCGTTCAGCGTCTAGCAGTCGGACGGGATGACGGCGTTGTTGACGTGGTTCGCGGCGTTCATGCCGAGGCCCTTGCTCGCGAACACCTTCCACAGCAGGCAGCGGTTAGCGCCCGCGTAGCGGTTCGCGTCCGCCTGGATCCATGCGTTGCGCGCCGTCAGGCTAGCAGCACACACGGTTAGTTCAAGTTCAAGTTCAAGTGGGGAGAGGGAGGCGCACAAGGTGGGGTTGCACGGCTGCAGCGCGAGCGCGTCGATGAGGAGGTGCAGGTAGACGACGTTGCCCTCCGTGCCGTCCGGGTTCGTGCGCGCCTCGGCAGACCAGCCGTACTGGCCCACGAGCGCGGCGTACACGTTGTGCAGGAGGTTCGCCCAGACCTCACCGATGTCTGCGCGGAGCGAGCACAGTAAGTGAGTGAATAAACGGCTGGATGTGGCGGAGCGACGCACTGTGCACTTCGTTGAGGGTGCCGACGGACGCGTAGTTGAGGGGGTTGACGGTCGCGCTGGTGGAGTAGGGGTGCGAGCGGATGCCTGCGGGGTCGTCGACGATGTACTGGCCCATAACGTAGTCAGGGACCGCCGCGGAGGTCTTCTCGGTCCAGCTGCACCGTGGCATCAGCAGCGCGTCGGGGACCAGAAGAGGGGGGGCACGTACTCAGCCATGGCGTCCGACCAGCCCTCTCCCATGCCACCCGCCTCGGTGGTCTGCAGGCAGCGCCCGGTGCCGCCGCCGGTCATGCGGTTCGTCACGCCGTGCATGTTCTCGTGCACGGGCACGTCGTTCTCGAGCGCGCCGTCGCGGTTGGGGCTCGTCGACGTGAAGAGGTACATGCGCATGTGCCCGCTCTGCCCGTCGGGCGGCGTCGAGAAGTCCGCGTTGTTCGTGCCCGCGGAGTCCTGGATCGACGACGTCACGCGGTCTCCGGCCTTGCCGCCCTTGCCGAAGTTGTTCGTCTGGAAGTTGAACGCGGCCTCGGTGAAACCGTAGCGGTACGTGATATCGTGCATCGAGTTGACGAGGTAGAAGTTGTTCACGCGCGCGGCGTTGACGTTCGCGGTCGTGGTCGGCGAGGTCGTCGCGGACTGCGGGTAGTTGAACACGAGGCCCGTGCCGCTCTGGGGCGTGGTGTTGCTCGTGGAGGACTTGTACGTCAGCGCGTTGTTACCCCTGCAGACCCTTGAATCAGCTGGGGCGCCTGCGAGAAAGAGGGGACCCTTACGCTGTGCTGGTGGTGGTTGTGGTTCCGTCAGAGTGCCAGCCGTTAGGTGCTGAGCGCGGAGTCAGAGACGGATTTGACGCAGAGTAGGGTAGACGCACAGGCAGCGAGGTCGGCGGGGTCGACGACGGTCTCGAAGCCATCGAGGATCGTCTCCTTCGTGATGGGCAGAACGAGATACTGTCGGCAAGATAAGCATGCAGCGGGTAGATGCGGGGAAGGTCTGATCCACTAACCGATGCCTTGTTGACGAAGTCGACGACAGAAACAAGCTTGTTGCTGTGGGCGTCGACGAAGGCCGTGTACCAGGTCCCCGCCTCCTCGTTGCGAACCTGGAACGCGTGCACGAGCGCGACGGAGCCGTCGTCCTTGGCGAAGTACTCGAGAGTGCTCGGGATCTCGGCGAGGAAGGTGCCATCGAGGGCCGCCTCTGCGGTCGTCTTCGCGTCCTCGAAGGACACCGAGGGCGTCGAGTCAGCGACCTTGGCTGATGACAAACATTTTCATGAGCGCGGCACAAATGATCTGATAGATACGGCTTACCGGGCTTGACGAAGGACGAGCCGACAGCAACGACCATGTCGTCCGTGTTGTACGCCACGTTAGCCACAGCGTTGGAGAGGGGGATGCCGTTCTGAAGCGCTGCTTAGAGCTATACTTGAACTGAAAATGGAGGACCTACGATGACCTGCTTGGCGTAAGCATGCGAGGCAACCTCGCCGGCGTATCCACTCTGGTAGACCGCGCTGGCTGCGTCAACACCCAGGTGGGACGCGAGGAAGGACTCTGTGGACTCCTTCAGACTCGCACCGCGCTTGCGCAGGGGGTGGTCGATCCCCGCAACACCAAACGTCTGGGCGGGGTCAGCAACGCGGACTTGGTGCACACGGCGCGTTGAAGTTTACCTCGTAGGTCGACGCGGGGTGGTACACCTCGAGCTTTACGTTGCCCGCGAGCATGCGCGTGGCATGGGTCGCGTGCTTCGCGTTCATTGGGACCGTGAGGGCCAACGCCGAGGAGGCGTAGACGACGGCGAGGAAGACGGACGTGAAGAACTTGTTGAAGGCGACCATTGCGAGACCAGTGACGAGGGACGGTGCAGGGGCTAGGTGACAAAGCTAGACGGCCTGCAGAACGAGCGGTTGAACGCGCGCTTTTATAATGCGAGAGAGTCTCCACGCTCGGAGGTTGGTCCGCGTGGTCGGTGCGCGAAGCTCAAGGATAGCGCTGATATTATGATAGTCGCATGTCCTATAGTCTAATCCATGATCCCCGGGGGACTTCTCCCGCCGGCTTGGCAGCGACACAAATCCAGACGCAAAACCACCGAGGTCTGAACGGATCGCTGGAGGGCGGTCCCGGAATATTGACTCTTGAGCCCCGCGTTGCTTGCGATGCACCTTGTACTTCCCAGATATATTGAGATATATTCTGCGGCCCAATACTTGAACAGCAGAACCTGTCTCGTGAACGGTATCGCATCCAATGTCGGTAACCGAGATAGCGTCGCGCATGACTGAGAATTAGAACAACAAAGAAGACAGAGATAAAATTAGAAGCCCACATCGCATCGTGGTTGCTGATCCTGTGCGCCGCAGCACATATGATCCCGTCCGAGTAGGCTGTCACCTCGGATGATATCTTGTAACTCTACTAGCAGAGGCCCGGCTTTGACTCAGTCCGGCTGGATGCCATGTCACCAAGTAGACTGTAGAGCTAGGAAAGAGCGGCGAGGACAAGCAAGGTCGACGAGAAAGTGGTGAGAAACGCCCTTGAGAGTTGCTTGGAACACAGACAGAGGCTGATCATAGAGGCAGATGGTAGGAAGCAAAAATGGATCCGCCGGTTGGATCCGATCATGATATGTGTCACGTGGACTGTCCGGCGACAGCCGGAAATCAACTGTTGGTGGCAGTTCGGTTCTGCCAGTTACAGTTGTAAAGGCTGAAAATATATTGATTTGTCTCCATAGATCCATAGCCAGTGCACCTTCTCACTGCCCTCATCACGAAGCATTCATCCGCTCCAGATCCGTGTTCGGAATTTTATGTTCCGAGGTTTATGTCTATGTCCGTCATTGTCCGAGTCTCTTATCTACCTCCCGAGGGAAACCCTCGAGACGAGAGAACCGCCGTCATGTTGCATGCCTATGCCACATGGAGTCCAATAGAATTCCGGCGGTGAGCGAGGGCCTGGGACCGAAGCATGCGCCAAGCAGGATCACGAACTTGAGCTGGAGCTTCGGCTTACTAAATATGTGCTTCCCTAGCTGAGCATACGAGTTAGAAGAATAAAAGAGCGGGCGCAGGCCTTGAAATTCGTCTGAGAGCGCGAAATCTCACTCGGATCGCCGCCGCCCGGTTCACACCGATAGATATTGTCGTATCCATCTTCCATCTGAGCACAGATGGCGTGCTCTGCTCTGCTTTCAGCCACACACTGTGAGCTGTCCGCCAAGCCATTTTCCTGTCTACCCATGTGCTAGCGAGGACGCCCGCCGCATGCACGCAGAGGCCATAATACAGTCCCGCATGCGGAGCAGTCACGGTGTTCCGCGGCAGCTGTGCACTGCCACTAGTACTAGGCCGCGCGCTGGACAACGGGCCAGAGCGGGCCCCGCCGATACTTATTGCGATAGATATTGGATTGCGATCCTTGTCAATGTCTGTTGCATCGCAATGCCACAATGAGCGATATCGATGCGGCGGGCGGTTGATCGCGACCACTTGATGTGGGTGTCGTTCCGAATCAGTTCCGATTCGAGATTCACGCAGTAAGTAAGATACTTGGGATCCGCGTACTGCGCAGGGAGCAACTATGAGATTATTCTTCGCTATTCAGTTCGAGGTTTAGGGGCAGAGCAAAGCAGGACCGGTGATAATACCCCGGGAGGTCTGATACCCGGTTCGGACAAAATTTGGGATCTGAGGAGATAAGGTCAGAAGGAAAGTTCGGACAACACGACATGAGACGGCTTGAGCTTGAAGCAAAAGTTCGGACACTCTATGGACTGGCGAAGAGGTCAGATCGGAATTCGGACGGGGCACTTGGGTGAAGTTGATTCCGTCAACTCTATGTGCATGAGTTCTTTGGAGGAGTGGTAGGCCGTATGTCTTACATCGAAGTTAAACAGCCAGTTGGCTGCGTTCGATTCGCGATATCTGTTTTCTTTCCCTCGAAAATTTCCTGTACCATGTTTTCTTTTTGGTTCTTGACAAGTTCCCGAACTTGATACCGAAAACTTAGACCCTTGAACAGGTCGCCGACATTTCATTCCTTCGATACACGCCCAAGCGCTCGTACTTGAAACGACAACCCGATAGTTTGAGCTTTGGGTAAAAATAGTACTAAAGTTAGCAAGGCACTGCGTTGAGACCCTTTGTAGACAGACTCTGTCTAGCATAAACTACATGTGTCCATATCAGTGTACCTCGGTGTACGTCTGTCAATCCATGTAGACGGCCCCTGTCTACATGGGGTCTGTCTTGCATAAACTACGTCAGCCCTACATGTGTCTACCCACGGTAGACAGGCTGTGCATACACGTGCCTAAGTGGCTGTACCTCTGCCGGCCCGCCTTGACCGATGTATACACAGCTTGACAACCCTCAGTCTAGCGATTCAACCACAAATCCAGCGCAAAAAATTGAAGGTCAAATCCAAGTCAAATCAGTACAAGAAGAACTAGGCAGAGGCTCTACCTCTGCCTACCTTTGTCTATGGGGGTAGGCACACCTTGGCACAGATTCATTGATCCCCACAGGGGCTGTCTGTAGATGTACGCACATGTAGACATAGGCATGTGTCTACACCTCTGTCTATGGGGGTAGGCAGACCCTCTGTCTTTAGGGGGCCTCAACGCAGTGAGGGCCGTAGCAAGCTTGGAAACACGGTGCGGCGAAAGGGAAAGGCGAATGTTAGCATTTTGGAGATTGAAGAGGACGAGGATGAGGTAGAATAGCTCAATTAGAATATTAGACATTTTTTGCGGTCGAAAAACATTTTTTTCCCTCGAAACGAGCTCAGATACAAAGTTCGGACAAAAGTCTGACCAAATTTCCACTAGAGGCAGAGTTCGGACAAATATTCCGGATAGGGCGCAAAGGAAAGTTCGGACAAAATTTTCCCGAAGACCGAAATCGGTATCTGACCTCCCGAGGCATTATCGAATTATCACCGGTCCTAGCAAAGCTGCGGCTTGCACGAGGTGATCTCGGCCCGGGTGTTGCCGACGACCCAAATGGAACCCAGAAAACAGCATCTCCAGGTCCAGCTCAGAAACTCTGTAGCCTACCAGACTGTCTATA
This sequence comes from Mycena belliarum, assembly GCA_029282135.1. Lineage (NCBI taxonomy): Eukaryota > Fungi > Basidiomycota > Agaricomycetes > Agaricales > Mycenaceae > Mycena > Mycena belliarum. The sequence goes on from JARJCN010000016.1 coordinate 282,359, forward strand.
CTCTTTGCCTTACAGTCACTTCTGCAGGAATAGTGAAGGCTCTTTATGTAACTACTAAGCGCTAAGCGCTAAGCCCTGATCCGTTCTTTGTTTTTGGTCTGCCAACTCCTGTGGAAAGCAGTTTTGTACATCCCTCACTAATATGAATGCTTAAGACTTCAGAAACATAGAGTAGTATAAATTCACTAGGATTTGCCTCTTAGGCTTCTTTTTTCAATGTGAGGGGGAGGCCAAAGCCAATATTTACAACCTGTCAACTGACGTCAACGTGCTGAAATTTCCGAGTCTGACAAGTTCTCACTTTCGACCAACTTTGATTTCGACGATGACCACAGCGGCTTTTTGACTGCAGGAAAGATTCTGAGTGCACAATAAGATCTTCGCCAATAATACAGGGCTCAGACAACGCATTCCTTTATATTATCAAAATGAACCCATACTCCTCTTAGTCGATTCAAACTCACTCTTCGGTCCAGAACGGATGGTTCTAATATTGTGCTCTAAGTGGAAAGGTCAGAGCACGGAAACAGATAATGCCAGCTAAGCGTCTTCTTGTTTGCGCTGGAAGATACGACTTACGAGGACACGCTTGGATCAGCCTATTCCACATCCTCCCCAGCATCTGACAATGCCCTAGCCTTCACCGCCGCCATCAAGCTCTCTAGCGCCGGGAGGTCCCCCTCCTCGCCCTCCACTGCCTCTTCCATAGGCAGGTATCCCCAATCCACCTCTAGCCACGTGTACGCAAACCGCGGGTCCCGCAGCCCCGAGTCCACCCCCCCAGGATCCGCTGTAAATGCAAATGTCCGCAAACCCACGAGCTCCGCCTCGAACAGCGCGAGGACCGCGCCCCACGGGCGCGGGAAATGCACGGCGCCACCGCCGTCGATGGTGCACCCGCACAGCTCGAGGTGCGCCAGCGTCGCAGCATGCGCGACTACGAACGCCGCGGCGTCGTACTCGCGCGTCGCCGGCTGCAGCGCAAAGCCCTCGAGTGTGAGCGCCGCGAGGTGCGGGAGGCGCGTATCCCCAAAGGGGATCACCGGGCAGTGGCCGACGGGGTGGCCGCGCTCTGAGCTGCTGCGCAGCGCGAGGTATCTGACCGCGGTGACGCTGCGGAGCATGTGCGCGACGCTTGAGGCAAAGAATTCACCGAGCGGCATCTCGAGGTACGCGCCCTCGGGCTCAGCCTCGCAGAGCACGGAGAGCTCGAAGGTGTAGAGGCGGCTGAGGAAGGCGTGGAATGCGGGCTGCGCATAGATTGCGGCGGGAACGGCGAGCACGTTGTTCAGCGTCAGCGAGACGAGCCTGGGAGGCGGCAGGCCCGCCGCGAGCGCGGCAAATATGTCGAGCTGGAGGCGCAGGAAGTGGGTAGGAGTGTTGGAGATCTCTTGCGTGTCTTCCTGGAAGAAGCCGTGAAAGTCGAAGCGGAGCCGTTCGAGATTCGCAAACTTAGCAAGCCTAGAGAAAGCAGCTCTGAGTGCCTGCCGGCCGGCTTCTCCTGAGGTCTCATTTTCTCCTGCCATGCCAGATCATGGTGTTAAGCTTCGCTGGACGCAGCTGGGCTTCAGGCTTACCTGTCCACTGCTCCTCCTCTAAGTCTCCTTCAAAACGCACCTCCCGCACGGCGGACGCGACCGATCCGTCGGATCCCTGGAGGAAGGACAACGCATCCGCGCTTTTTACGCTGTCGTTGACCGTGATAACGCGGAAAGCGAGCGGCGTGGCCACCACGTTGAGTGTTTTTGATACGAGACGAAGCTGAAGAAGGGCGGGGGTGGTCTCTACGGCGGCGGCGATGGAATGGAGTAGCTCGACAGGGAGATTAGACATTGCGCAGAGATGAAAGAAGAAAGCGCCTTTGTGCGGTTTTCAATGTTTCAGGGGGTGACGCGTGACGCTCCGGACCAACTCCGGACAGCGATCCGAGGGGATCCGGGATACACTTACGTAATCCAATCACATGTTTTGGCGCTTAGTTGAATGAAAGGTAATGGCCGGCAAGCGGCGGGGCACAAACAGAAGCTACTAGCAGTAGGAGCAATAAATGTTGTCTGGAAATAATTGACTCGCCCACTTCCTTCTCACTTAGGAGGACCGTCGCAGGATGCATAGGAACCAAGATAAAAACAATATATTTCATGATCAAACACGCGTAGGTCTAGATGGCAGTTTCGCGGTAGACCAACGCCGGTAGACAGCAATTTGTCTAGGAAAGCAGTGATAGCAATTAGATAACAAGCGTAGTTATATCGTCGTGTGGCGCAGGTCATTATGGCGCTATGGCTCGTCTGTACTTTGTCACGCTCGTTCAACCTCCCGTGAGTTCATTCCAGTCAAATGAAGCACAGATGGTTGATTTAAGATGTACCCAGGTCTGAACACCATCTCCTTACGATCCATTGAGGTAAGTCCATCAAGGTAAGTCCTGTATTTGCAGGTTTAAACTCACAATGTCAATGGCGAGCATTGCATCCCGCCCACGTCCCATTCTATTCCCGTACTGGCCCGCCCTCGCAGCCCGCCGCCAATGGCCAGTCGGAGCATGCTCCCGACGATAGGCCCAGTCCAGTGAGTTGTTTGCCTGAATCAGCTGCGCCCGCCGCGCCATGCACTCAGCAGTACTCCGTAGTTTTTAGGAACGTGTGGGGTGAGCAGGAGTCCCGCCGTTGCTGCTGACCGCACGCTTTGAGGTGTCGCATCCTCAAATTGGATACGATAGCGCCGCACGCCCTCGATGCATCAGCCCCGACCCTTCGCCGGGTGGGCGGGTCTGCGGCTTGCGCGGAGGAGGCGGCGAGGCTCACCCCACGAGGGCGCCGCGCCAGGGCGTGAGACGGGTGCACTGTGAGATGTGTAGTTTGGCGGCGGCGGCATCGAGCGAAGCCGACCTACAGTTGGCGCGGACGTGCTGGCGACGCATCCCCTTGACTTGACGCGCCTCTCGCGTCCCACCTCGCACGTACAGCCGCGGCTCGGCGCGATGCTGCCTCCGGTATGGTACCCGACTCGCACGCACCGCAGACTCGCTGCCTTGTCTACAGCTTTCGACCTCGCTGGCGCAGACTGCGTGCAAATGGGAGCGAGGGCACGTCTCGGACGTCACAGATGCTGCCGCGCCCGAGCTCCTCATGCAATTCGGAGCGAGGATGCAAGATGGACTCGAGGGCCCTGCGGCTTGCGCGGACGAGGAGGCGATGCATCACCGCCCGACTTGGCGTGCCTCGGGGGCGGGCAGTGCGACAGAGCTTCTCGCCTCGCATGTACGACCGCGGCTCGGGGCCATTGATTGCGCCACAGGAACTAGAGCGAAAGCGCATCTCGGGCGCTGTACACAGACATGTATGTTAAAACATTGAATTTCTGAGCAGCAAAGAGCCCTGTCATACCGTCATCTGTGTCATCCATGCCCTTCTTCACCAGCGGCCTGTTGAGCGGCGCGACCTTACATTTCATTTGTGTCGGCGCCATTGGTGTTCAACTTTGGCAGTACTTCGCGGAAGTCAGCAGCAGCCAGCGCGCCGCCAAGCTGCTCAGGTTCATGCTGTGCGTCCCGCTGTCATGCTGAATCGGCATGCTCTCCGGCACGCGGTTGCGACGAAGTGGTCGTGCTTGTGCAAGATGCGGTGTAGGACGTGCAGGTGCATCACCAAAAGTGGGGAGATCTGTTATTCCTTGCCGGTCCGGCATCAGACTGATGTTGGACTGATGACACCTTGCAATGCTTGGCGACGGTTTGGCAAACCGCCACCAAGGTATATAGACCTGCAACAAGCTGATCGGTAACTGGCAATCGCCTGTAATCGTTCCAATGTGTTTATAAACCCTGGTGACCTGGGGCCGCACATGTAACCTCCTGAGGCAAGAAATTATTTTGTATATTAAATCGATCACGTGTAATAACACGCTTTGTTTAAAGCGCGTGCAGTCACGGTGACAGTAACATCCCGCTGTTTGATCTCGAGCCACCATGCCACTCACCCATGCACCATCCTTCGTTTCTGCAACGCAATGCGCTCCGTGGATGCGTGTGTGACAGAGAGGCAGGATGGCTCGAAGTCATCAGCTGTGGTGCACCCCCGGGCCAGCCTTGCCACGCGTGCATCGACGCGTCCATGCGTCTGCGCGCATTTTTCGTGTTTGGCAGTCGAGGCCTGCGTTTGATGGTGGGAGCCTGCGTTGGAGCAACGACAATGCACTCTGCGGCACCACTTATCAGATGAGAGCCTCTACTGCCAAACGCGAAAAATGTGCACGGACACATCTTCTCGTTCCAATCCATCCCAGTTGATAGGTCGACCGCGACACCTTCCCGGGCCAGTACGCGCCCTTGGCATTGCACACCTCAATCGCGTGCACGGTGACACGCGCGCTCGGCACCCAGTCAACGGACCCGAGCGCCTCTACTGTGTGCCCCAGTGCCACCAGAGATGCGGTGCTTCCGGGTGAGCTCAACTCCTTCCGTGCAGAGTGCAGGTTCATGCAATTCATTTCATAGATTACAGCTCATCGTACCCAAAGTCTGCGGGCGCAGAATCCTCGTCACGGCCGTCCTCGCCGTCTTCAGGTCCAAAGTCCTCATCCTCGTCGTCAGCCTCGTCATCCTCCCCATCGTCTTCTTCGTCCGAGTTGTCCGCCCACGGGTCGCCCTCGTCATCACTCTCCTCGTCAGTCGCATCACCCGATTTGTTAGCTTCAGCGTGCTTGACAGGCTCATCATCAGACTCATCATCCGAGTCGCCTCCAGCGCCAGCGCCAGCAGCCGAGGCATCCTCCGCGTCCTCCGGTGTGGTATCGGAATCCTCGCGGGCGTCATCGACATCCATCTCATCTGGCCCGTCATCGGAGACAGGGACCTGGTAGTGGCCGACACCTCCTCCAAGGTACCGCATGAACATGTCTCTGTCAGCAAAGCTTGGGAATGTCAGAACTGAACAAGTAGAGACAGTGGTGCGTACAAGTTAACATAGTAATAATTCCAGTCTTGGTACTCGTCCTTGTGCTGAGCAAGTGATGCGTACGGGAATTCCTCGGTGGCCCCGTGAGCGAAGGCGGGAATAAGGTGAGACGCGCGAATGACCTCGTCCGGGTTAACAAATCCGTACGCGCCCGCTTCCGAGTCGGGAACAAACTCAACTCTGTGATACCGTCTCCGCTTAAAGCCGCCTTTGTACGTGCGGTCCATGCGGAAGTTTCGGACCCAGAGAAAGCTGAGCGGGATGGGAACCTGCGATGCCCCCGGAATATTGTGAAGCGCATCGACATGGAAGACGCCAATGATACGGGCGTATGTAAATGGATGTTCGGGGTCTGATCCATCGGCATTCTCGGGAGCAAGCATCAGAATATCGGCGTGAGTGCGCGGATTCACAGAGTCCTGGCCGCGGTGCATGTCGTAAGAAGTGTAGTTGATGCGCATGACTTTGTGGCGGTATAGACGGTTGCTGACAATGAGGACTTTAGCCTGCTCCGCAAGCGTAAATTCACCAGCATGGCCAGACCAGTTGGGATGGAGAAAGCGTCCAAGGAGATGCTCGCGGAGCTTTGGAAAGAAATCCTGGAACAGTAGTTGAGTAGAAGTAATAAGGAGCTTCGTGTAAATGCACAAACACAAATCGCTGGGTCTCCGGCGTTCTCGGCAAGCCAAGTCGGAATGTTGCAGTGAAAATTGCGGGACTGGGAGATATGGAAATGAACTTCAGGTGGGGTATAGGGCAGCGACTCCGACTCCGTGAAATCGAGATACGGCTGAGTTTTCTTAGGCGCAGCCCGCGATTTGCGCTTGCGTTTGCGGCCGGGCTCAGGCTCGACAGGGGTGGGATCCTCGATCGTGGCGATAGGCGGGACCTCTGCCTGCGCCATCTTTCGGAGCGCTGTCTCGCGCCGTTCCAGTTGCGTTATTTGACCAACTGCATCGTTTTTGTTGGTACGCGCGTAGTATCGTTTAACACGACGATGCTCGAGCTCGCCCTGAAGATAGATTATGAGAAGTCAATGCAAGGAGAAATCATGTAACGACACACTGGCTGAGTCGAATACGAATCAACGGTGCCGAAGAACTTAATCGTTCGCACGTAATCCCCAAGAGAATGTCCCTTGTAGGTCTCCATGTTGAACGTCTTAACTTTGCTACCTGCTGCCGGCTTCTTTGGCGCAGGATTGCCGGCGGCAGATGCTGTAGCAGCCTTCTTTGCGTTGCGGCGCCCTCTGGCGGCTTCCTCCCGTGGGAGCTCCTTGGTGGTAAAAGCAGCACATGTCACCCGGGTAAAGTAGCGCAGTTGACGCCCTAGGCTTTTTGTTACCTCATCCAGCTTGGAGAGCGTGAACTCGGTGTGTAAGCGTAGCTTTGCGAGAGCGTGCCAGTATGCAAGGATGAATAGCAAGTCCAGAACGATGTCGTTGTGTGGATCACCAAGCAGGCCTTCGAATACAGGAAGCGCGCACTGAAAATTAGTTCGAAACACGCCGCAAATTTGACTGGGAGGCTGGGCGCACTTGTAATAAATCCTCAAAATTGTGCGCTGCCAGTTTCTTCATGGCTGAAGCATTGTTCGAGAATCTGCGAATGGTTGCGCTGCCAAACGTAGGTACCTGACGATAGCTACATAGAGGTAAGCCAATGAAAACAGGAGCACAAACTTTGAATCACTTACCGGTCGTTCAATGCTTGAACGGCATCTCCACCATATGCAACCAAAATCCGAATCAGATGAGTAAAGACGGCTTTCCAGACACCGAGCTCAAACTCGTGCATGAAGTCGACGACGAGCATGGTGAATATGTCCCAGCCGTATGACGCCAGGGAGGAAAATGCATTCTGGAATAAGATTATCAGTATCTCGGATCGTGCGGCGCGCCGCCTGAAAAAAAAACTCACAACAGTTGGTACCAATGATTTTGCAGCCAGGAGCCCTTCCACCTTTGCAGAACGGATGATGCGCCCCGTGCGATAGATCCAGTCCCTCGCAATCTGCACATAGCCACGGCGCTCCTCGTCATCAACGCGGCGAGCATTGACCCGGGTTTTGTCGTCCCGGACAGTTCCCACCTGATCAAGTTTGTCCTTTGTCACAAGACAGCGCGGGCATGGACACTTGCCAAGGTTGCGGATGGTGGCGAGTAGGACCCTACAAGCCGTGTGTGTATGTAAGACTCAGCTTGCCGTTGGATACGGCTCGAGCACTCACTTTTCGGGGTAATCCGCGGAGTATGTAAAGAAACGGAAATAGAAACGCCGAGATATACCATCTGGGCATTCAACCACGATACCGTGTTGGCACGCTTCGAGAAATTCGTCGTCCAGAAGGAGCTGCCAGATGGCGTGCATAAGCTCCCTGCGGCAGTGGGTCAATACCTCCGCTGAAGGTGCATGGCCAGTCTCGTCTGTAAACCAGTCAAAGAAATTGTCCGGCAACTGTAGTTTATCTGTCAGTAGCTCGCACACGGTGGTACAGTTGTAGAAGCGATACCTTTGGCATGTACGCAACATGGTGACAAGCACCCGCTCGCGGCTTTCCCCGGACCCATTTTGATTGATTTCCGAACCACAAATATAGCGGCCAAAGAGACGCTGTTCCAAAGTTTGCTAGATGGGTGGAGTCGGACCAGCCCATTAGCGCAACTACAACACGCTCTAGAGTACATCCGGGCTCGGCCGGCTGGCGCTGAATTTTCTCATGAGCTTCGATGAATGCAGGGGACGAATATATCTCATCGTAGATGCGTTGGGGAGTTTCATCTGGAGTAGGTTGCCAGAACTGCTTGAAGGGCGTGTAGTGGAAGAAGCGTGAACTGCGATCCTCAAGGGCACTTCGAATCGTCTGAGTGAGATTGCGGTAATGGAGCCCAGGGACAGAGAATGTGGAGATCGGATCGTCTGGCGCATGCTTCTTGCCGTCGGGGACTTCGATGTCAACACTGACTTCGCGCCAGCCATCCTTTACGCCGCTCGCATTCCCCAAGGCATCGCCGACCGAGTTGCCGGCAAGCTCCTTGTCCCATCTTGCTGTCTCCGCCTTCAGGTCGAACCCAATCAAGTCCTCCTTGACGAAATTGTCAGAAACAAGAAATGCGATAAGTTTTGGGCACTCGGCCACAGATTTCATGACCGAACCGGACCACATCCAGTTCATGAACCCGAATATGGTGGTATTTCGGAAACTCCCGACCGCCTTTGAGGTTGCCGTAGGTTGCGAGATCGGAGAGAGGCGGGCTTCAGTTGGCATGCCAGAAGGAACAGGCGGGCCAGGAATATTTGACTGGTCCGCAAGAGATATGTTCTTGTCGGGATCGTGTGTCGGAACGGAAGGGTACTCGCGATAAATGCCAAAAGAATTCCTGACGGTCTTCACGGACTGCCAGCTATATAAAGAGATTGTCGGCGGAGGTGTGGCGTCGTCGTCAGGCTCGGATGGTGTAACATCTTCGAATTCAGCAGGCGCAGGGGGTAGCTGTTGCAGGAGCTTCCATGTGAGGCGCTTGGCTCGTACTGGACGGCCCGAAGGAGGCGGAGTAAGCTCCGCAGGTGGCGGACCTGTATCAGCGGCAGGTGCATCCTCATCGGGATGGTGCGGGAGCTCGTCCATCTCGGCATCGGTTGTTGCGGCATCCGTCGTGGCCTCAATAAATCAGCAACTAATATAGAATGCACAATAATATACAATGCTCACTTCAAAGAAGGGTTCTGCATCGGAAAGACCGGGTCCGGCAGCCTGGGAAGCTTCCTGCTGGCGTCGATTTTCCTGGCAGGGCATGTCAGTTCAGTTGTTAAAGGTCACTGAGATAACACACTTCACGCTGCCTCTTCTTGCGGCCTCTCTTGAGTAAATGTGCAGTGGCAATCTTCTCCTGCTCTGCGCTGTGCCTGTTTGCGCTTCCACACACAGCTTGATGCGCGCTGAGCCCGCGGACTGAGTCGAAACTGTCAGTGCATGGGTATATGCAGGAGAATTCGAGGCTCATTAGAACGTATAAGAGCAGCCTCAATGGCCGCATACTAGCGGCGGGGCAGGGGGGGGTGAAAGTGGACAGGGGTCAACGGCACATTAATACGTGATTCATAGACAGGGGCGCTATACAAGATGAATAAGATCAGTGTTTCAAATTCAGAGCACGCTCCAATATCTCCTGGTTATCGGGATCCAACTTTCCGTCATTGTCATAGTCATCATTTGAATCTTCCGCAGCTTCATTGTGAAGATACTGAACCTTAGCGTCCTCCAATTGGAACGGTGACGAATGAAACTGAAGTTTGAATTAGTGACAATTTGCGCAAAGATCGCAACGGACCTTGTTTGCCCATTCTACAAGCTGGTTCGACTGGACAAAGATGAGTAGAGTCGAGGTAAAGTTACGTGCAGAATGGCACGTACAATTGACATGTTTCCGGGAATACGGGAAAGAAGGGCAACCCGGCCAACCGCAAACTCATACGAGACAATGCGCACGGCGCTCCCGGCCTTGTCGTACCTCACCCAGAAAGGCTGACATTGAAGTGCGGAATCTCCCGGCCACGTTCGATAAATTGCCCGGGGGCTGATGCTCCCCAACATCTCCGGATCTGATATTCCGCCAAGGGAAAACTGAATATACTGAAGGAAGATATTATGGGCCTGGGAGAGGGTTAATTACACTCAATCAGGGACTTCACGACGGACCATATTATACTCGCACGATATTTCTTGTGTGGCCTGTGCCGTCGACAGAACCTGTGTCATTTTACGTGATTCGTGTATACCACTTTTCATTGAAGCTGCGTAGAGTGAGGGTTTGAGCGGCGGTGTCTCGAAGATGATATTGTGCCGAATTGGAGTTGTAGGACTTGCAGGAATTGAGCCAGGATATAAGATATGAGACGGCTGGGCACTCGTTGGCTTACATATCAGGCTTACAAAACAACGGGACTCACGGTGATAGACCGTCCGCCCTGAGCAGCCGACGGGCTATTGGGTGGCGTGTATTCCTCTGGGATCTCCAATGTGTGTGCCTGCGATCCATTAGCTCTGAAACGTAAATTAGAGCCGAAGTCTTACATAGATTGGCCGTATAGGTGTGTCTTCATGCCAGATATCTTGAGCAAAGAGGTCGCGCCGAAGGGGCGGGAGTAGACGCGGCGGCATAACGTGGAGTGCGAGAGAGAATCTGAGTGACCAATTTCAGGGGCTATGCCAAGGCCACTCAGCTGCGCAGCGAAAAAAGGGGGAAGGAATTGATACTGACCCGTTTGGTGCCGTTGAAGTTCCCAGATGTGACAAAAAGGCTAGACTATCCTATGTTCAGCTCTGTGGGGGAGGGGAACCGTAGGCTATGGGAGAGGATGGAAGGATGGAGCGTGCACGCAGACAGATTGGAAATAGCGGAAGTAAAATCTGAGTGCGCAGCTGGAGGGGCGGACTGGAGCGGACGAGTATTGTTCTGATTTCCACTGTTGGAGCACACAGAAAGCGATTTATCTGCATATGAAGAGTCCTAGACACTGAGCTAATGGATTCCAGTCAAAATATAGAGGCGGAAGTTGGACACGCCTGCTAAAGGATCGATGTTCCAGTCAGATGGGCGCGATCATGGTATCGATGGCACTGGCACGCACATGTGACTGGGAAATCAATGAGCAGTGTTTCAGATTCGACCTCATAAGAAGCGCACCAAACGTCTGCCCTTTCCCAACTCCCACCATGCCTGATCCTCCCTCCCAGACGCTACCCACTCCTCCCTCCACTGCTGACGTGGCAGCTCAGGCGCGCGCAGAAGCAGAAGTGGCAGCCGAGGCTGAAGCAGCATCAGCGATAGCGGCGGCCAAAGCGCGAGTGCGCAGCAACCTACTGCTCTCTGGGAGGGCCCCAAATGCACCGGCTGAAAATGCCGCATTCTGGATTACGATAAGAGAATACTTCGAAAACAGACCTAATCAGAACAAACCCGACGTGATGGGCGGGGACTTCAATATAGTAGAAGACCCGATTGACAGGCTACCCCCCCGAGCTGACAACACAGCGGCAGTTGACGCACTTGACGAACTGAAGACATACTTAGGATTAGTAGATGGATGGCGCAAAACATTCCCCACAACACGAGCGTACACATACTACCAATCAGAAGCGCAGGGTGGGGCGCAATCTAGACTTGACCGCCTGCTGGTCAAACGAGGCACCTTTGAACACACCTTTGAGTGGGAAATGCAAACCGTCGGAATCCCAACAGACCACCGAATGGTCTCGTTGAAATTGACAACAGAGGACGCACCCTCAATCGGACGAGGCAGATGGGTCTGGCCGGCGCACCTAATACATGATCCTGTACTCGCCAAATATATCCATGAAAAAGGCCTCCAACTCCAGGAAAGTATTGAAGAGCTGAAAGACCACGAAGAACGAGACCCGGAGCACAACACCCAAGTATTGTGGATGAACTTCAAGAAAGATATCGGGGACAAGGCTCGCGAACGCGCAAAGATCGTAATCCCCAAAATAACAAAGGAAATAGCTTCCCTCAACGTAAAACTCAAGCTTATAGAGGCCGACAAGGAGCTCACAGAAGAAGAACGGAAGGTTTCGAGTGTGCTGCTCCTCCAGAAAATCGAACAACTTGAGAAGAAGAGACATAAGAATGCACGCGCCACGGCGCGGATCCGGAACAGATTGGAGGGCGAAGTCATTGGCACATACTGGACACAGATAAATAAGCCTAGTAAGCCCCGGGAGATCATACACCGACTAATCCGGGCAACTAGAGACGACGGGACGATAGAGTACGAGAAAGACTCCCGGCGTATGGCGACACTGGCCCGAAACTACCACAAAAAACTACAATCTGACCGAAACGACACGCCGCCAGAAGTTAGGGAGGAGAAAATTACAAAAGTCCTGGAACGCACCGCAACAAAGGTCACCGATGAACAGTGCAAAATGCTCAAAGCCAAACTAACAATTGAGGACGTCCGGCTGGCACTAAGAAAATCAGCAAACGGGAAAGCCCCCGGACTTGACGGTATAACCTACGAGGTCTGGAAGATTCTGGACGCCCGCTACCAAACTGCGATATCCCTGGAAAAACCGGCCTTTAACATCATGGCCGTTATGCTAGCTGTATATAATGATATCGAAACGCACGGCATGATATACGGGACCGGCTTCTCAAAGAGCTGGATGTGCCCCCTATATAAGAAGAACGACCGATCGGACATTGCCAATTATCGACCTATATCCCTACTTAATACTGATTATAAGGTATTCACAAAGGCACTCACTATTAAACTGGCGCTTGTGGCGCCGGACCTCTTGCACCCCAACCAGGCCGGGTTTGTACCCGGCCGCCAAATCCGAGACCAAATATGGCTCACTAAAAGAATCATCGAGCTGGCGGAAGCCACCGAAAGGGACGGGGTGATTGTCGCGCTTGACCAGGAAAAAGCGTACGATAAGATCGAGCATGACTACTTATGGCGAGCGCTAGCGAGCTACGGAATCCCTCAAGAATTTATCAACACAATAGAGGCACTATACAGCGATGCATACACCCACGTAATGGTGAACGGCGAGCGGAGCCAGCATCCCTTCAAAGTTACACGTGGGGTCCGACAAGGTGACCCCCTGTCTTGCCTACTATTCGACCTCGCAATCGAACCACTTGCGGAATCCCTGCGGAAATCTAAACTCAAAGGTATCAACATAAAGGGAAAGGACGAAAAACTGATAGCAACCCTATTTGCCGATGACACGGTGGTATACCTAGATGCCGATGACGACTTTGGTGATCTACTTGAGGTCCTAGACGAATGGTGCGTGGCAGCTGGAGCCAAATTCAATATCAGCAAGACCGAACTTATCCCGATTGGTAGTACTACTCACCGTGATCGGGTCCGAGCGAACCGCTTCATCAACGGGATACAAGGGACAATGATTCCCGCCCATATACGCATAGCCAAGGAAGGCGAGGCCATAAGGACCCTAGGGGCATGGGTTGGGAATAATGTAGTACAAGTGGACACATGGTCGCGCACCTTAGAAAAGATAGACGATGCACTCGCGAGATGGGAATTAGGCCACCCCACCATGGAAGGACGGCGCCTAATCATCCTAATGGTAGTAGGAGGCATGACTCAATACCTTGCAACGGTACAAGGGATGCCAAAGTCGATTGAGGAACGGCTGGAAAAAAGAGTAAGAAAGTTTCTATGGGGCGGGAAAACGACAGTCACCGTGAACCAGGAAACAGTATACGCCCCCGTAGAAATGGGAGGGCGGAACCTCCTGGACATAGTTGCACGAAACGAGGCAATTACCGTCACATGGCTGAAAACATACCTAAACTTTGGCCCTGGAAGGCCGCTATGGTGTTTCGTGGCCGACGAAATACTGGCGAAGAATATTGATGGCAAGGACGCTAAATCAGTACACGAAGGAATGAGGATGAACGCGTACCTTCAGTCTTGGTCCCCCAAAACATCCGCGATGTCCATGGGCAAGGACCTATCAGATATGATGAAAGTCGGGCGCAAATACGGTGTTGATATGGACGCCATGGCCGTGTCCCGGGAGATACAGGGCTCGATGCCCGTCTGGTACCACAGAAAATCCTATGCGGAACGGTCAGTATACAACAAAAATAAACCAATAACAGAATGTCTGAAGAATCGCCACAAAGTCTTACTCGTCCGAGACGCAGTAGAGGTGGGGCGCAAAAAGGATATGCCTCACCACAAACATACAAATCGCTGTCGCTGCGACACCTGTAAAGCGACCCGAACTGACACTGGATGTAAGACTCCACATACCTGCTACTGCCGAGCACGGGAGCTCCTCGATGCGCTCCACGAAAAATGGGACCCACGCAGTCCTCAGCCGGAGGACTACGAGCAGGATCCGAACCCCGCCGGAGGTGTACCTGACGACGAAACTGTCTTCGACCCGAGGATAACAACGCACGGCACAATTGCAGATACATTCCGTATCTTTACCAAAGGCAACCCCCGGAACCTCCGGGCGAAGGCGCCCGATACACAGCTAGCGCCAAACCCAAACGCAGTGACAACGACTGCATACACGGACGGCTCCGCCTTACACAATGGGCAAGACAACGCCCAAGCTGGCGCAGGAGTATACTTCGGTGACGGGGATCCCAGGAACATCTCCCTCAGGATCCCCCCAACAATCGGCCAATCCAACAATACTGGAGAAATTATAGCAGTCAAAGAAGCACTGGAAGCATGCCCGACTGACGTACCTTTACGAATCCTTAGCGATTCAAAACTGGCCGTTGACGGCCTGACCAAGAACCTTAAAAAGTGGGAAGAAGGCGGCTTCTTCGAAGTTTCCAACGGGCCAGCCTTCCGAAGAGTCGTTACGAACCTACGCCGCAGAAGAGCCAAAACATCCTTCAAATGGGTCAAAGGGCACAACGGAGAGAAGGGGAACGAGGAAGCTGACCGGCTGGCTGGTGAAGGGAGCGCCAAACCGGTGCCCGACCAGATTGATATTAAACCCAATCCAGCACTGATGCTCCCTGGAGCTAAGCTACAATGGTTGACGCAGTCAAAAGCCTATAAGATAATAAGACAAATCAAGCGAAGCAAACCGGAATACAAAGAGAAAATGAACCGAAGAGCGACCAGAATAAACATGGGATACGCCAAGGCCGCGGTGGCAGACCTCAACGACGACACCCCACCGGACAGCTTGATCTGGAAATCGATACGACACCCCGACATATCAAGGAACATTCGATATTTCCTATGGATGCTCCTTCACGGAGCATATAAGGTCGGACGATACTGGGAAAAGATCAAAGGTCACGAGCGATGGGCGACCTGCAACCGGTGTGGAGTACTGGAGACAACAGAGCACATACTGACGCAGTGCGAAATCCCGGGCCAGAAGGAAATCTGGGAACTTGCGAACGAGCTGTGGAAGCTCAAAACTGGAGACGACCTGGCAACACCCACATTAGGACAAATCACATCATGTGCCGCGGTCAAAATTGGACGCGACAAAGGCGCGACGCGTCTCTTCCGCATAATGATCTCGGAGTCGAGTCACCTCATCTGGCGGTTACGATGTGAGAGAGTCATCAGACAGAAGCCGCACGCGACGAACCGCGAAATCCGCAACCGATGGCTGAAAGCCATCAATAACCGACTGGGTATCGATTGCGCACTAACCGACAAAAAGAGGTACGGGAAGAAAGCCCTGAAGAAATCACTAGTCAGGAAGACCTGGGCAAAAGTTCTGAAGAACGAGGAATACCTCCCTGAAGACTGGATGAGGGAGGCCGGGGTTTTAGTGGGTATCGGATGATGATCGGTGATGAAGGGGTCACGCTAGCGTGCCCCCGAGCTGGGAATCCGAAGCCCCACACGCCGTGTCGAGCTGAAAGCTGGCACGAGTGCGGTTGCGCATTTCCTCGGGTGGTTTGTTTCTTCCTCTGGCCGGGTTCCAAGTCCATGGCCTCACACTAATGGGTCTAGAGTTCCAATTATATTGGCCGAAGGGTGTATGGAAGCACGAAAGTGCTAAACAGCACCGGACGGGAGCCGAACTGCTCTGCAGCGGCTGTTTCTCTAGGCTATCGTTCCACAAAAAAAAAAAAAAAAAAAAAAAAAAAAACGGAAGTGAGTCGACACGTCACGGTCACGAGCTGTGCTGATAATGATCACTTGTCACCGCTGGCAGATCTTCCAGCAATGACTCCGACTCCGACGGCGGCAGCACCAGCACAGCTTCCACTACTGGCTCGTACCGATGGTACGGACGCAACTTCGTTCGGGTCATCGGACCTTTCCAGCGTGTCCTCACTGTGGTCGATCACGGTGTGCAGGTTGATACTGCTGACACGGAGGATGACCTCCCCTCGCCAGCCGATGCTCCCCCACCCACTTCTAGCCAACTCCGAAAGGCTCTACAGTAACATTGTTCATTTCCGTGAGATTCTTGCTAATCATTGTGTCTATAGACGAGCCCGTCTCACGGAGAGCTGGGAGATCATGAAGGCTACTATTCCTGGCTTCGGCGATGATATGATCGCGCTGGCGGGCGACCTGAAGCTTCGGAAGCAGGTTTGCACACAGGTATGGTTTCCCTTCCCATCAGAGAAACATATCTCACTACCATGCTTCAGATTCAGAAGGGACTCAATGCTGCGCGAGGTGACGACGCCGGCAGCCTCAAGATCGGCATCTCAGCCATGCTGCTACCCCCACCGCATGCCCCGGTTGCGGGCCAGCCAGCGATCCCAGCGGTAACCATTTCTCCGCCAATACCTGACCGAGGATCAAAGGCGCTTCGAGGCTTCAATCACAGTGTCACTGCGTCGGCAATGTGCCCGCACAAGTATCCCGATACGCCCGCGTACGTGATTCCCAACCTATATAGACTGCTCTTCATGCTTGACAGGACGTACGAAGCCATTAGGGACGGCGACCCCAACTTCCCCGTCCTGGGTACGCAGTTCCCGCGGTTCATGTACGCGTCAGGCCAGGTGTATGATCCGCTCGATCTTGAGGAAGGCCTCTTAGATGGCCATGTGATCCATCGTGTGGGTGTGTTATCATCTTCTCTGGGTTCTCCGCTGATGGCTCTTCCCAGGCCGTGAAACATGTCTATCAGGGACCGTCTGCGGCGCTGGCAGGCCCCGGTGCACACAAGGGCAAGGCGGGGAATGCATCGATCAACGGGCTCACTGAGCTAACCAAGCGCGCCATCGCATATGTTGCGATGCAGGTACGCATCTCGAGGCCTCTTACATACACCGTCTGACTCATCTTTACAGGTACGGTTTGCGATGTCATCGCTCGCACCAGATCTTGGCTGGTGTATACATCAAGCCCTCTAATTAGAGACGCGTGTGGATGCATTCAAGTCTCTGGTAAGAGATCAGTTGAATGCATTCACTCAGAGATGAGACTGGGTACATGCGCAGCCTCGGCAGCGCGTTCCCCATCATTGCCCCGTCATCGCCATGGGCTGGTCATCGTCGGGCTCGATGTCGACGACTTGGACGGCGCGCTGACTAAGACCCAATTCCGGTCTTCCCAATTAGTAATACTTTGGCATTGTAACGGACACGTGCGAGCAAATTTTGGCTAAAACGAAGCAATCGAGCACTGTAGGTCGTAGGGTTGTATGTAGTAGGATAGTGTAGTAGATAGGAGTCGGATAGCATCGATAACAATTCGGTAGACAGCACTTTTCAAGGCAACGATAGCGTAGAAGCTTTTTTCTTCGAGGATGGACCGCGCCTATGTCTTGAAAAAGCGGCGGATCTTACGCTCCACTGTGCGGAAAAGGCGGCGGACACGCGCAAGGCCTCTGTGGTGACCGTTGTGCACTGCGTGCGCAGTGCCGCTTGTGCTCGAGACCCCCGTCGCCGGTGCGCCGTACGCGGGGTTTTGTGCGACGTAGGGGGGCGGAGCGCCGTGCGCGGGGTTTTGTGCGACGTAGGGGGGCGGTGCGTCTGTGGTGTAAGGCGGAGGAGGATCGTTGATGTCGGACATTCCGATTTCTGGGGGGGGTGGGTGGAATTAGTATTTGTTTAGTGTGGCCCGTGAGCTACGAGGAGCGCAAAGTGCAGAGGCATCGGGCAAGGTCGTACGCGACCCTCTACGACGAGCGTGCGCGTGCAGCGGCCGGGGAGCGCGTTCGCACCTCGCGACGGTGGGCGCGTTCGAGCGACAGCCGTCGACGCTGCCGTCTCGTGCGAACGGCCGCAGACGAGAGCCCTTGAGGCTCCTCTGGACCCCCTTCCCGACGTCCGCCCGTCGCTGACACGCGTGAGCCGCGTTCGAGACGACAGCGCTCGACGCTGTCGACTCGTGGGAACGGGCGCAGACGAGCGCGAATGCGACTCGTCTGCTCGCAGTCACAGAGCCGAGTCGACAGCGCTCGACGCTGTCGACTCGTGGGAACGGGCGCAGACGAGCGCGAATGCGACTCGTCTGCTCGCAGTCACAGAGCCGAGTCGACAGCGCTCGACGCTGTCGACTCGTGGGAACGGGCGCAGACGAGTCGCGAATGGCTCGCAGTCACAGAGCCGAGTCGACAGCGCTCGACGCTGTCGACTCGTGGGAACGGGCGCAGACGAGCGCATTCGCGACTCGTCTGCTCGGAGTGGGAACGGGCGCAGACGAGTCGCATTCGCGACTCGTCTGCTCGGAGTGGGAACGGGCGCAGACGAGCGCGAATGCGACTCGTCTGCTCGGAATTGCGGGGTCTCCAAGTCGGGGTAGCGCGACGGGAACGGGACTGGCGCGCACAGGGCTTGTGGATGGAAAGAAAACCCACCTTTAGCACAACAAAGGGCTGAAAAGAGGAGTTGGTGAGGCAGCAAAGTCTGTCAGAATGGGTATGTTAGCTCTTTATCCAAGATTCTGGCACTTGATCTTACCTTTGAGGGACCTGAGATGAGCTGGAGTAAGGGAGATGGAGCAGTAGGCAAACAGCAGCAGGCGCAGCCCTGCATCAAATCACGCCTCGTCCGCATCATCGTCATCATCCTTCGTCCTCATCGTCCCCGCCGTCGTCCTCATCGTCCCCGCCGTCGTCCTCATCGTCCACATCGTCATGCTCATCGAGGTCGTCGCCTCCTTCATCGTCAGAGGAGCCCGACGCCCCTGCAGCTGCGTGAGCCGCCGCCTGAGCCTCTGCAAGGGCCACCTGCGCTCGCCCCGCCTCCAAAAGGGCTGGAATTGTCTCCCACTTCTCCTCGAAACGGGTCGCGATGCTGCGCATGATCCGTGCCTGCCGCGTTGCATACGCGTCGTGCCCCTCGCGTTGTCGCTCATCATCAAGCAGGTCCGGCCGCTGGTCCTCGTCGACATGCAGCTTCTTCGACTCCCACCAATCGGCCCGCCAGCGCATGTACACAGGAACCCGGCGCATCTCCTCCTCGAGTAGGTCCACCTCTTCCGTGTTACGAAGCCCAAGCGCTCGGGTCTTCGCCCACTCGATACGCAGCGCTGCCGAGTGTCATCAGTACATGTCGTACGCGTTCCCCACCCACGTACCTTCATTCATCGCACGATTGCGATCCGCATCCGCCGCCGACCCGTCGGCGAGCCAGATCCAGGAGATGGGGCGCGCGGCCTCCATCCTCCGCTTCTTCTTCGCCCGCACGGACTCCTTGAGCTTCTTCTTGCCCCCAGGCTTGCGAAACGTAGCCTCGGGCAACTGGCGCACATCGTCATCGTGCAGGACCTTCAGCGTGCCTTCCCAGGCGTACTTGCCGAGTCGTGGCCCCAGAGCCTCCAGCGCCGCCCGCGCCGCCTTGTACGTCTCCTTAGCGCGCTCGATATTGTGGTCCATCGTCTGGATCTGGGTCTTGGAGCGCATTGTGTCGCGGATTCCCTTGACCTGCTGGTCCTTGTACTTGTATGCGTGGGTCCGCACGAGGAGCTGGTGGCGCATTTCATGGAGAGCGTCGTGGGCCTGCCCCTCCCGCAACTGAAACTCGAATCCTTGAAGCTCCCGGATGCAGGGAACGTCGACGCCGAGTGCGGAGGGCAGCAGCAGCGGCATGTTCTGCACAAGCTCCCCTGCAACTGGCCCCATGCCGGCTCCGATCGCCCGCTCTTCCGCTGCCGCCGCCCTGATCGCCGCGACCTCTGGCATGAACGGGGTCTGGATGTCCATCCAGGTGAGGATCTTTCGGCGCGCCTTGCTGCATCGCTCGAGCATGACCCGCTTTTGCACCAGCGTCGGATGCGCGCCTGTTGCCGCCTGGTCGAACCGCAGTTGGCGTCTACGCCAGGTTAGTGCTACACTTGTGCCCGCAAAGAATGGAGAAAGACCCACTGCGTCTCTTCCAGTTGCACCCCTTGCGCCAGCATATCCGCGCTCTCCGTCTCCCCTCGCATGACGCCTCCTCCCTCCTGAGCTAGCTTGAAGCGCACAGAGGCGATGCTGATCTGCTCCGTCGTCCGCTCAAACGGATTGGGCTTGTCCGCGTCCGCCTCCCATGCCATGGCCATGGCCGTCCACTCCGCCAACGTCTCCACGGGTAGCGAGCCCTCCTGGGCCAGGGTGTCGCGCCGTGTTTTCACCATGGCCGGGATGTAGTCGCGGATCTTGTCGTACATGAAGACACCTGTATAACGCGTAAAGTAGGGGTACGCTTCGCGGAGAACGGCGCTCACCCATCGCTAAGATTTTTTTCCAGTTCCAATCATTGAAATGGTCGTCCAGTACCTCGCGTCGGAGGTGCGGTGACATCTCCTTCGTGCTCGACGCCAGCCGGTTGATGTTGGCCCATCCGCGTTCCGGGGCCTCGCCGTCGGTCTGCCCCACGTAGCGCGTCAGAAGGAAGGAGAACTTGATGTTGCACGATTCGATGTGCGCGGGAAGATGAAATTTGGGCACCAGGAAGACGTAGAATCGTTGGCGGTTCTGCTCTTGCATCTCCCGGGGATATATCTTCATGCGATCCCATATGTTCTTATGCCATTGGCACGCGATGTCGTATGAAACGAAAAAAAGCTGACAATCGGAGTCCTTGAGCGTATAGAAGAACATGTAGTCCATGTTAAGGTACCTGGTGTGGCCGGTTAGTTAATAACACGGTCGCCAGCTTGCTTTCGAACGCACCGCTCGCCTCTCTGAAGGTCCCCCACGCCCTTCGGTCGCTTCATATTGTGGCGTGCACAGTCCACAGTGCCGACACCTGACGACGCCGTCCCGCGTACTTCCTTGTCGGGGCAGTTCACAGCGTCGTGATTGACGCACGTACTTTTCTGCCGGCAAGCATTAGCATAAGTTAGTGACATGCTATGGGACATACCGGCTGCGGCTGGTCCCAATGCTCCGCCAAGTGGGCCATATACGCGTTGACCTCCCCGAAGAACGCGATGCCGTTGCCTAGATCTGGATCGGCCGCCTCGCTGGACACGTCCTTGCGCTGCATACGGAAGTTGGCGTCAAGGGCGAGGAACAACGCATATAGAAACCTGGCAGAGTCGTCAGCGAGGCATGATGCCTGCTTTGAAGCACGTACTTGCGCTCCTCCGGTACATCCTTCCAGTCCGGAGGGAGGTTCTTCCCCGGATGTGGACAGGCCGGGCACTCCAGCGCGCATGCGCCTGGCTTGCATTGATTGATACCGTCTGTCATGTGCCCGCACCCTGCGCGCTTGAAGATCTGGAGATTGCGCCAGGCGCGCGTCATGTTTATGAACTCCTGGTAATGAGACTAAGGTGCACGTCAGTACAGGCCGTTACAGACTGAGTAAGCGATGTGTACCGGAGGAAGCTCGCCAGTATTGTTGGACAGGCGGGCGAGACTATTGTAGAACTCCGACATGGAGCACTTCGACTCGAGAGACAGGAGGTGGTAGCGGCGTAGGACCCTGAAGGTCGCCGCTGTCCTGGGGAGCTTTCCGGTCGACGGCAGCCACCGCATCCGCAGAAGTTGAGTCGGATACGAGGGGCCCTTGCCACAGTCGCAGTAGAACAGGTCCACATCGTGGATCCCGTTGCTGTCCATGACGACGAAGGACTTGCCCGGGGCGCGGCGGGGGTGTGGGCAGATGAGATCGGGGTGTAGCTCGCGACAGAGATGGACCGAAAGCCCCAGATCTTTCAGTGTCGTCCGGTCGTAGCACCCTTCCCCCCAGTTCCATCTCTATCTCCGTTGACGTTAGTCACGATCATGAAGCAACACCGTGCTCACCTCAACACGATGCAGGGGATTGCGCAGATGGTCACGGACCATGCACGCCGTCGCATAGCCCTCGCATCCATCGCAGTCTTTGCATCGGACCTCCGCCTTGCCGCGTTGGCATGTGGGATGGCCACAGATACACCGCGCGAACGCGCCATAGTCCCCGCGCCCTTCGCCACGCAGCAGCTCATTGAGCCAGGTCCATTGATATAGGACCTTCCACTTCCTCATAGGCTTATACTGCAAACAGGGTAAGTACTGACAGAAAAATAAGATGAAAAACACGCACTGGCTCACGCTTGGCCGGGACCTCGACGTCGGTGTCACTCTCAGACGGGGCATCCTCAGGGTCTTCCTGCGCTGTGGCCTGTTCATCCTGCGCAAACGCCCAGTCGTTGTCCATGAAGTCGTAGATCCAGGTGTCGTTGTTGCTGTCGCGCACGGGTGGTCGCGTTGGCGCTCGCTTTGAGGGAGAGCGCTGAACAGAAGTCGTTACAAAGGACGCGGAGTAGACTCCCCTGCCGTCGGCGTCCCTGCCGAAGGACTCGTAGAGGTATTCGACCTCCTCATCGGACACATTGTGATCTGAGTCGTCGGAGGTGGTGTTGTTGGAGGTGTCAGAGCCGTCGGAGCCGTCGGAATCCAGGATGAAGTCGGAGAACTGCCGCTTGGGCATCGCAGAAGAAAGGTGGATTAAATAAAATGAAAAAGAGGTGTTGAGGAAAAGACGAAGGTGGGCCAAGATCACGTGCGACCAAGCACGCGCAGCTTCCGCAGCGCGGAGTCACGCTGTGACCATCCCCCCTTTCTCCATACCTTGCTCAAAGGTTCCCCATGCCCGTCCCACAAAACGGCGTTGTTCTCCCCTGCCGCGCCTCAGACTCGTCTCTCAATGCCTGCTCTGCTCCCTTCTTCCCCAGTGCTTCTTTCAAGGGCCCTGACACCCATGACGCTCATGCCTCGCTCAGCTACTACATTGTCACCCGGGAATCGAATATCAACGTCTTCACCGATGCGTATGTGCTCGTTTTCTTTCGAACTCCCCAATTGACCACTTTTCAGCGCCGCTGCCCGCCGTGGAGGAGGATTTGGCCGCGCCGGTGCTCACGCAGGAACAACGCGCATTCCGTGCAAGCTCATCCGCGACGTATCGCGCGAGGTGTTCGAATTTTGCCAGAAGAACCACCATCACGACACTCAGTCCCTCTCGAAGCTTCAGACTCTTGCACACGAACCTCTGCCCCCCGACGACTACCTCCGCTGGGACGCCACCGGGCATCCTCTGCCCTCGCCCGCCGCTGCGAAGGCCAGCCCGCTCAAGAGCAGGCTGGGGAGGATAATCGTGGACTCCACCGACTCCCCGGACACCACTGTCGTCTCCACGCGCAATCTGAGGCCCAGGAGTTCGGTCAAAGTCGCCACCGTCCGCACCCCTAGCAAACTCGCCACCCGCAGCGCGAGCGCCAAACTCGCCACCCGCAGCTCTGCTGGCTCTCGCCCCCGTCGCAGCCATGCCACCTCTTCCGCCGCTTCGTCCTCGTCCCCTGGACCTGCGAAATCACGCGACAGCACCCGTCTGGTTCCCCCCATCGCAGCGCTCGCCGGCTCTCGCGCCTCGAGCTCGAGCTGCAGCAAATCTAGCCGCGGAGAAGAAGTCCAGTCACCTGCTGACTTAGCTGCCCCGTCCACTTGGTTTGTGCTCTCCACCGGGGACACTTTTACTGACGGGTGCGTCTCCCGTCTCCCCACTTCTTTTCTCCACTTACCTTCCTCTCAGGTACCGTGCAGCGGTTGCCGCCAAGAAACTCGGTGTCTCCCACCTCAAAATCACCCGCTCCCTGGAAGCCGCCCGTTCTTGGCTCGAGCAGCAGGCTCGGGGCGCAGACTAGTTGGTTAATGCTGCTTCAAATTTATTCACTACTGTTGCAAACGTCCGTGGCTCGCTCGATCGTAGCTACCACGTCTAATGTATCGTATCACCGTGCTGCCTCCTACTACTATGAAACGTACATATTGGATGTCTTTTGAAAAATTGCCATGATTGCATTCAGTCAAGTCATGGTGTATAGTTTACTACTCAGGTTGAGTTCAATATTCAAAGTGTATATTACCCTGGTGGTTCAACGGTTGTAACGCTGGCTGGACCGGCGTCTGAATTTCCGACGTCGTGGGTTCGACTCCCACCTTGGGCATGCCGCGATTTCTTTCCCGATTTTTTACTTATCATACACTCAAAAAAAAAAACGCCAAAATGTTAATCACTGTACAATAAAAAACAAGGGGTAGTAAACACGGAGAGGCATAGGAGAGCATGATTAAGATGATGTGCTCCCTGTGAGCGAAGACTCCGCACCCGAATCCTCGTCGTCCGATGCGCTGACCCATACACCGTCCGCCCTCTCCCTCCACTCATCCGTTGCCGCTTGCCAGGTAGTCGCAACATTCTGAGCCCGTGCCATGTGCTCTTCGACAATCCAGCGCCGCCTCGCTGCGGACGCGCGCTCCGCAACGAGGCCCTCGGCGAAACAGACGCCCTCGGTGAGGGAAGGGGAGGCAGACAGCGCCGGACTCTCGCCCTTCGCCTGCAAGGAGTGATAGAGCTGCCGCGCGCCGCTGTAATCATCAAAAACGGCGCCGCCGCTGCTATGGCGCACGGCATAGGCCATCTTGCCGGCGATGCCCGACGGAGGTGCAAGCGACGGTAGAGGAGGGGCCGGATGCGCGTCGCTGACGCATGGGCGCCGTGGCGATGGCGGTGGTGTTGTTGGGAGCATGAGCGAGGGTGGTGCGTGCGAGGACCTGTGGGGCGATCGAGCGGTTGGCGACGATGGCGACGAAGACGGAGCCGACGAGGGCGGAGCAATGGTAGGGGAGCGTGGCGGCTCCCGGAGGGTAACAGCGGACGCCGCTCCATCGCCTCCCGCCTCATCAGCCGTCGGGTGACTGTGCTCGCCACGGTCGCAGCCGGCGAACCACGCGGCCTCCAGTGGCGCCCAGGATGTGTAGCTCTTGAGTGTAGCGTTGCGGACCCCTTTGTACTGAGCGTCTGCGCTGGGCCTGACATCGCTGGATTAGCAAGATCGCAGTTCGTCAAAGAAAATTTTAAGAAAGAGCACGCACCAGGAAACATACGCTCCAGGGAAGTCGACCCCTCTACCGGTGACCAGATAGATCTTCTGCCCAGGTAATGGGCCATCCGGTGCGCCGGGGTCCACGTAGAAGGGTACAGGACAGCGTCCAGAGTTCATGGCAGGAGAATGACCGTGACGGCACTCGCAGGAGGAAGTGAAGCCAAGCAAGGTATGCTTACATCATCTGATATCCTGCTCGTTACCGCTACCCCTGCTGCCAAATTCTACTAGTTTCGAGTTACACGGTTCGTGGACCTCTGCCGCCAAAAAAAAAATATTTCCTGACCATACATCCCCCCAGGTCTTAATAGTAATATGTTGCAATGAAACTGCTACGGAACTTTGTGTGAATTCTGCTTGCCACTACACCACATCAATATAATCCTCGCCGCCGCCCACATAGTCTGTGAAGGTGCCCGCATCCGCCTCTTTTGCCATCACGGACTGCCTGCGCGCTGCCCTCACCCAACGCCTCCTGCGCGCCATCCTCTCCGCGTTCCACTCGGGGTCATACACGCCAGCGAGCGGCGGGGGGTCGACCGCCCCATCCCGCACGCGTTGTTGGTCCCGTTCCAGCGCCCGGTCCTTCGCGCGAAGGTCCGCAATCCACCGGCTTCGCTCTGGCTCCTTGCAGGTGTCTAAGCAGAGCTGGTAGAAGCGCGCATAACGTTCGCCGCCATCATTGTCGTCGAGGTCATCCGCCGTCTCTGGTCCCCACCGCGTCTCGACCGCCCGCCCGAGGCTTTCCAGTTCACTCACGAAGGACACATCATGGGGCGGGCAGCTGCGTGGGCGTGCGCTGGGGGCGGCGGCGGCTGCCTTCCTACGACGCGCACGAATGAAGGCCTGGGCGTCTTCGATTTGGGGTATCTCGGGCTTTTCTGCACCCGATGTCAGCTCTGGGACGGGAGGGGGGGGACGAGGGCTAGGCCACGCACTTGTGAGATAGCGCCCGCCGCGGACTCTGGTCGCCGCAGGGGAACGGCGCTGGGGCCCGGGAAAGTCGTCCCACATGCTTGAGGGTCTGTTGGCGCGGTTTCCTGGAGGGAATCAGAAGGTAAGAAAGATCACTCCATCACTGCCTCCAGTGGGCTTATCAATCAATTCAAGAACTGCGCATCGAAGAGCTTGGACGGCGCAATATGGGCGCGTAAATTCAAGTACAAACAGTGCGGACGCGCTCCCGCGTTCCTCCGAGCGCGTAAAAATACCTAACGCGCGCCTCAAATCTCGCCGTCTTCGCCGCATTTGCATCCCTCGCCTCTACGCTGTCCACGTTCTCGGCATTTACTCGCAAGACCGCAGGCTTCCCCAACACCCCACCCTTCGACTCAGCGTGGCGACGCTCGCGATGGTGCAGAAGCCGCAGGATGGACGTAGGAAGACGACCCACGCCAGCACGCTGTCTCTTAAGCAAGGCCTGGCGCGCCTCCCGTGCTTTGATCCTCCCGACGATACGATCGTAGGCGGAGACGTAGCCCGCCGGTCGTCCGGCCCTGAGCTTGGCGACGTCGACCATGTCTGGATTCAGCCAGATCTTGAATCCTTGCGTCATCTCGCCTTGATCAAGCGCCTCTGCTGGTGGTGAGTCGCCAATGCTGTAGGCAGTTGAATGACTTACCTCGTTTCAAAGCCAGGGAGACTGCATCGTCGCGCGCCCTGATTTTTGCGACTATACGATCGTACGCGGAGATGTAGCCAGGTCGGTGCCCGGCCGTGAGCTTTGAGACGTCCACCATGTCGGGATTGGGCCAGATCTGGAGTCCCCCCATCCTCTTTCTCCTCACCGCTGTTTCTATCTTGCGTGAGTCCCCGCCCGCTGTTTATATCTATGAAGGGCTTACCATGCTTCATAGTCAAGGAAGGCAGATTTTCGGCGCCTGGCTGGATGTTCTGGAGGATGTGTTGCGTGTCGCTGCGAGCGATGTCCATGGTGAAGGCGGTCAAGTGGGGTTTCAAATTGATTTCGAATATTACTTCAACGGCGACGCCATCACCATCACCGCCCTCGCGTAGAGCTAGATCCGCGTTTACTCTTCAGCCGCCGCCGCCCCGACCGCTTCCATGAGCTCCGCGAGCACCCGCTCCATGCGCTCCTTGGCAAGCTCTCGCATTGCCCTCTCGTACAGGATTGCGCGTGTCGCCACCCGTTGCTCGTTCAATCGCGCAGTGAGTGCCTCCATGGCGCTCCGAGCCTCCCTCTCCGCCGCCTCATCAAGCTCCGTCGGCTGCCCCTGGTCCAAGCTGCGCCGGGGGGGTGCACGAAAGTCCCACCACGCCTCCGGGTCAACCCTATACCACCGATCGTCGGTGATCTTGCGCTGGGGACCCTCGCATGTGCAGTTAGCCGGGTGTCGCTTGCATTCGGTGCACCTGATATCGCTGGAACATTTGGAAACATTTTTGGGCGCGGTGCGTGATCGTCCGGACGACCCCTTCCCTTTTTTGGCGGTCGAAGCGGCCTCTGACCGAGGGCCTTTGAGGGGTGGGACCGGGGGTCCTCGTCGGCCGTTGGGACGGCGTCGATTGTTCCACAGCGCCTGGAGGGCGTCTGTACCTGAGGTCAGCTGGCAGTGGCCTTTTTTTTCCACAGGACTCACCCAACTTTTTCTGGGTCTCAGGATTGCGCCCTATTAGTGCAGGCCCCATCGGCGCCATCTTAGCACAAGCAAAGACAGAGGATTGTATTATATAGGCAAATAAAATATATTACAAGGCAAAGGGGGTTCCCAAGAAACCTAATACAGCAATCATATGTAATATTGTCCCAATGCGGTGCGACGATCGGCCTCTAGCTCATCCGCCTTCGAAAAAAGATCCATGGCCCATTGCCAACGGGATCCAGGGGCACCATCAAAAGACGCGATCAGCTCCGCCCCGCCCACCTTGGCCAGGAGGCTCTTCGCCGAGCGGAACCCGTATTTGACCCATCGAAAGAGCCCGCCGGCCGCGTACTGCGTGAATGAGAAACGCGTGTCGCCGCCGTGAATCGGAGTATTGCCATGGTCGATGAAGGCCGAAGGCAGTAGGATGGTGGCGCCCGAGGGGAAATCGATCACCATCTTGATCTGCTTCATGTAGATCTGGCCACCCGCCTTGTGATCGAAACTGCCCCCGGAGGTAACACCGCAGAGGCCGTGTATGAGATTATTGAAGTCAGCGTGCTCATCGGTAACTACGTCGGGTCCAAGGTTGAAGGTGGCAGACGGGAAGATAGAGTTTGAAAAGTTGTGCTGCAGACCATCGTGGTGCTCGAAAAGGGCCCGCAGTACGTCAACGTAGTATCTCCAAAGCTTGGGCGCATACCGAGCGAAACCACCTAAACAGTATCTATAAGCAGCCTGTTTTCCTCAGCGCGCTACGCTTACTCGACTGAAACCCCGCAAGACGACGGATGCTCTTGTTCTGCAGTAGATTGTTGATCAGCTTTTGTTTCTGCCTTGAATGTACGAGGTTTCCTGGACGCTGGCCAACGCGATTCGAAATGAGCGATAGCGTAGATTAGCTACGAAGCATCTACCATCTGACCACCGCCAAACGAGACGCCGGCGGCGAGCACGGGGAACAGGCCACGGCGATGAGCCTGGCGGCCACGAAAGACGCCGCAGGCAACTCCCGCGCGACGTGCGCGATCCATGGCGTTGCATGCATCCTTGACCACCGCGTCCCACTCGGGGTCTTCAGGGCGGCCCAGAAGGACGGCGATGACGCGGCCGTGCACGTCCAGGATTAACTTCGGCGACCTACACAGCGGTTAGAACAGGCAGGGCGGGACTGGGCCAAGAGGAGCTCACTGGCCATCCCATTCGACGTGTCGGGCCCCCCAGCGCTTGAGCGCGGCGAGGGTCCATGTGCGGCGCCCGCGGCGGCTTCTGCGCCCTCCCACCCACGCGCCTGCCTTGGAGGTGTAGGCGGCTGCTAGCTCGAAGGCTGTCCGTTCCGCCCCCTGGTGGCGATGGTCTTGAGCGTGCTTTGCCCGTATGCGAGGGGTGAATGGGCTCGGAGGGTTGTTCTTGATGGCCGCGCTGCGTCTGCGCTGACGGCGGGCATACGCTGCGATCTTCTTGCGTCTCGTTTGGATGCTGTCCGGAGCGAGCAGGGGAATGGCGGCCTCTGGGTCGTCAGAGTCGAGGGGGTTTGTAGCAGAACTGTGGATGGGGTTAAAGGAGGGAGACGGCCAGGAGATGAAGCGACGCACCCAGCCTCCAAGGCAGAGCCGCCCCCCGCTGGGGAGGGGCCACGGCTAGATGGTGGAGTGGCCGTGAGTTCTGACAAAGGCGAGGGGGCGCGCGAGTCGAGCTCCTCCTCCTCGTCCTCCCATTCGTCGTCCCAGTGGTCGAGCTCTGCGTCTGCGTTGACGTGGAAGCCATCGAAGAGTGCGGCGCGGCGGTCGGCGCGAGAGAGTGCGGCTTGGAGGAAGGGTGCGATGTCAACGTCGATAGTGATGAGCTCTGGTGGTGAAGCTTCGGCAAACGCGACCACATCATATGGGGAGAACACCCTGCCCGTACGAGTGGCGCGGCTCATGGCGCGGTCGGTATGGTCTGAAACAGAGCGCGACATTAGCATGGAAGTTCTAGAAAAAAAAGAGGAAAAGATGGGTGGCACGGACGCGACGCGCAGGCGTGCCACAGTGTCGCTATAGAACACTCTGGTAAGATTCAGCATACGGTGCTGAGGCACGCATGCACATCGCGTCGGTGCCCCCAAGGATGCTATATGAGAATATGAAAGGACGTACCGTGTTTTTTGCGCTGCGATTGTGCTGGTGTGGATACTGTGGAAGAAAGGCGCGGGTAGGTGGGAAGGTCATGACGGGAGAAGCATTGGGATGTCACCTGTGTGACATCCCTCGTTGACTGTGTTCGATCACCACACAGCAACACCCATTGCGCGCCCATTTTGTCGCCGCTCAACTAGGTACGCGCTGTCTGGGCTTCGCGTTGCTCCTGGCTTTCCGCCGATTCAATTCTTAGGAAGATTCAGGGGGGTCAACTTTTAGTCTCGCGGGCAAGTCCCCGCATTGTCCGGTATTTCTTGGTTCAGGTGCGTCAAATCTCTACTTTAAGAGCTCAACTATGCTAACCAAACTATTCTATCCTGTTTCTAGCAGGTTTTGGACCCCACGCTCTTCGGCTGGGCCGTCGCGGCTGCTCTACACGGAATCGTCCATTGGCGGGTGCAGCGTCTTCTTTTTTGCTTAGGTGCGTGCTGATTGTTGGTCCTGTAATGCGTACGAACCTTTGCATATAGTTTTCAAAGAGGTTCACGGGGGTCGACTTTTAGTCTCGCCCGTAAGTCCGCCCAAAGAGTGCCATATATTCGTCGAGGTGCGTCGCGTGCTCACTTTTATTGCTCAACTATACTAACCGAACCATTTCATCCTGTTTCTAGCAACTTTCGGGCTCCACATGCTTCAGCTGCGCCCTCGACATCGGGTCTGAACGAAAAATGTTACTGCAAGGGCAATACGCTACTTTGCTACTAGTGGGACTGGGCAGCGATGGGAATTTGATGGGCTGATGGATAGCCGTACAGCCACATCAAAAGGCGCCGCTCTGTCCACCACTTTGCTCTGAGGTATATGCATGCGTTCTGAGGGTCACAGTGGGCCTCAAAACATCTGGGATATAAGTATAAAGGTATACTTTACATTACGCAACCTTGAACTATATTTATAATCAATCAATCATCCATCTCGTTGTCTTCTTCGGCCTCCCAGTCGTCCACAA
This sequence comes from Mycena belliarum, assembly GCA_029282135.1. NCBI lineage: Eukaryota > Fungi > Basidiomycota > Agaricomycetes > Agaricales > Mycenaceae > Mycena > Mycena belliarum. Next base: position 312,863 of record JARJCN010000016.1, read on the forward strand.
CAATCGGCACATGGTCTGCAAGTCCACCAGAAGTCTCGGGGGCTGGTAGAGACTCCCTGTTGACCCTATACCACTCATGAGCCGCCTTGAGAGCGGCCAATTTGTCTGCTTTGAGCCTATAATGACTGATTGGAGCAATATCCGGGACCCCTCGAGCCTTGTACGAGTTCAGTTGGTCGACAAGCTGAGTAACAATCAGCTTTTCCATCTCATCAAGTCGTACCAATGGTCTCAAGAGATGTGCCTGGAGCTTGTCAGCATCAGTCTTGATCTTTGCGAAAGCTTTATCCTTCTTCATCTGTGCAACTTGGATCCGGAAGTCAACAATCTTGCATCGCTTCTGGGCCTCCAATCCGCTGGCGTCGATGCGCCGCGCTTCGCGCATGATGTACGCATGATCCTCGGAGGTGAAGACAACGTCCATGAAAGCCTGGGTGTTGTTGCGACGGAACATTGCCTGGGAGTTGTACTGATGCAACGTCAGAGAAGGTTTGCCACGAACGGCAACGCGATAGGCCCCAAGTGCCCCTTCGTTCGCATCGTTCGTAGATGGCATCCATGCTAGATCCTTCTCGCTCGCGCTGCATTGATCGATCAAACCTCCGGGCGCAAATTCTGCGGAAAATCGAATCCAGGTTGTCAATGCCCCGCGGAAAAATGCTAGAGTGATAGGCTTGACGTGCGGAAGCGCCGGGATCATCTTGAAGACAGCTTGCATCGCGCTCGGGTCGCTCCACGGCTTTCCGTCAAGAGTAGCGATCTCGTACGACACATCCGAGCCAAATATGATGTCGGGATTAGTGAGGATCGCCTCAATGTGTGTGCGAACCTCAGCATGGAGCGGCCCGAGGTCAAGGAGATTAGTGTTCTCTGTGCCAGGTCCCCGCACTTGGCGCATATACGGGTGGGTTATGAGGATCATATAGATGATCATCGCAACAAATTCGGTGAGAGTGCAGATATCACCGAGAGCATTCCGCAGGTTCTTCTCGACATTTGTGAGTGCTGGAATATGCTTCGACCACTCGATGATGTTCATCATGTCGACATAGTGTAGGTGGTGAGTGATCAGTTCTGCAGATGCGTCGCCGTAGGTGCCGAAGCGAGTATTGCTTGTGTCCGGAAACCTGCGATGTTGCTTCCCTAGCTTCCGGGTCATGAAATCTACATGCCGGTCCCCCTGGCCTTTCTTATCGTCCTTGTTGTTGAAGATAGCACCGGCCAGAGCGCACGCTTTTACCCCACCCCGAGTGGACGCCTCAAAAGCCTTGAACTCGTCCTCGGTGAGTACAGCATCCCGCGGAGCAGCAGGATCAAGAAGGTTGCGAAGTACGGCAGCGTTGTGCTTGTTCGCAAGGAGCACTGGCCCCTCGAGACCGAGTTTCGGCCACTCGAGCATCATCTCCCCATTACCTCCCCGGAAACTGTTGAGGTCTTTATGCATGCAGCAACCCCCCCAGATGAAGAGATCCAGTGCGCGCCGCTCTTCGGGCGCCAGCATGTCGTACTCTTCCTTTCCCAGGACTGTCACGATGTCGTTCATCAGCTTCGCATCTCGGTTGGCCTGCTCCGCCGGTGCCAGCGCATTCCAGGCTTCCTCTCCCCCCGCTTCAGCAATTTTCCTCGCGTTCCATGCACCCAGATACTCGACGAGCTCCATGTACGACTTTCCTGCTAAAGCTTGCTCTCCGAGGTCCTGGAGAGTTCCGGCGTGTTTCTGTGTCTGGAGTCCCGTGGCTGTCCCTTTCTCCGTTGATGCATGGTCGCCGTGCATTCCCCAGAGAATCCTGAAGAAGTCCCGGACTGTGTACTGGCGCTTCAAGCGTGCCGCAAGGGGACTTCGATTGAACAGGTCAGTGTTTTCTTCGATGCGCTCGTTCCAGCCCCGAACTGATTCTGCACTCGTGTGGTCCATAGTCTTGTCCACCCCAAGGAACCGGACCTTCGGCGTCGAATTGAGGTCGACAGCTTGACTCCCCGAAGCGTAGTCCGGAACACGAAGGTTCATATGCGCGGATTCAATATTTATACCGCGGTTTGATGTGCTGTCGGCGCTTACAGTCACACCTGAAGACACTGAGCTTTGCTTCGAATGGAAGAGCTGGACGCACCTGGGCTTTGGGACAGCTCAAATATTGCCTGCACCTTCGTTGCGACACCACCCTCGTCAACGGTTCTTCCTACTGTCCTTCGGCTCATAGATCTGGTGACATGAATGCCAAACATCTGCCCAACGCGCTCGAGGAGAGGTCCCACTTTGCCTCGAGCACACCCGCTATCTGCCATGAGACGAGCAAGCTTCCGTGCTTGCATGGTGTAGATTCCCTTGTCAGTCACTCTGCAAATACTCCATTTCTTCTTTGCACGGTCAACGGTGCGCGTGAGGCTGCGGATCGAGCGCCGAAGACGTTGCTTGAGGCTTTTGATTTGCTTGCGAAGGGTGAGTGTTGTCTCTTTTGAGTCGCACGACTTCTTTCGACCTTCGACGGCGAAGGTCTGGATGACGGCTGTCAATTCCGCGATCCGCGCTGAAGCTAAATGGGCACTGCGTTTTGCCCCGGATTCAGCCAATTTAAACGTCGAAAGCTCTGCTTTAAGCTTTGCTTCGCGCGACTTGATGTGCCGAAACTTGCGCTGAAGCTTCTGGTGCTCGTGCCGGAAGTCCATCGGAGCTTTTGGTGTGGCAGTAGGTGCGGGAGGTGGTGCAAGGTTCTCCTTGTTCCCGAAGGTGTTGCGGGTTCTCGAAGCCTTCTGAGCTGGTGTAAGTCGTTTTGGCCTCCTGGATGGCGGCGTCTTGGTTCCGGAGCCCATATCTACGTGCCCATTTGTCTGTATTTCAGTTGGCTGAAAAGTGCGATTTGTTTGTGCACTGACGGGGATCTCGAGCTAAAACTGGTGCTGGTGAGTCTCAGACGGTTTTCTATGGTATTGGGTTGCTCTGAACCTTTATCTGAGCTCCCAATATGGTATGGCACGTCGAGAGATGTCGCGTCGGCGATTTTGACGCGTAATGTCACGCGAATGTCACACAAAGTCACGTATCAGATCGGCTCCCGGCCACTTCACGATTTTGTGCTCATCACCCTATTGTGGCAGCATCGGCTGGCCGGGTTAGCCTTAATGATATTCATATCTTGCGATCCGTATGTATAACTACTGCCTGTTGGGCATTTTACAGATGCCGTGTTGATGAAAAAATTGAATAAGATGAGCCGTAAAAAAGTGCACATTCCAATCAAAAGCTACTGTAGATTAAACAAACTTAGTCTCTCAACTTGAGCTCATCCTGGCCGGACGGTCTCAAAATCGTGAAGGCATCTCGGACTTGACATTTGGCAGGGAAGTCTCATCAAACAATATGACCAAATAGATTGCTGATGGCTCGGTCGCTGCCCAGTCCCACTACTAGGTACGGGCTGTCTGGGCTTTGCGTTGCTCCTGGCTTGCCGCCGATCTAATTCTTAGGAAGATTCAGGGGGGTCAACTTTTAGTCTCGCGGGCAAATCCCCGCATTGTCCGGTATTTCTTGGTTCAGGTGCGTCAAATCTCTACTTTAAGAGCTCAACTATGCTAACCAAACTATTCTATCCTGTTTCTAGCAGGTTTTGGACCCCACACTCTTCGGCTGGGCCGTCGCGGCTGCTCTACACGGAATCATCCATTGGCGGCGCAGCGTCTTTTTTTTTGCTTAGATGCGTGCTGATTGTCGGTCCTGTAATGTGTACGAACCTTTGCATATAGTTTTCACAGAGGTTCAAGGGGGTCAACTTTTAGTCTCGCCCGTAAATCCGCCCAAAGAGTGCCATATATTCGTCGAGGTGCGTCGCGTGCTCACTTTTATTGCTCAACTATATTAACCAGTTGATCAGATGTAAAATTTATGGGTTCTTGGACCTGGACGGGGATGTTCGAGGTCGGTGAGTTCAACCAAGGCTGCCAAATATGTGACAACGGCCACACCGGTTGCTTCTTACCACCATGGCAGGTTCACGCAAGTCTCGAAAAAGCCGCGAGGAATCGAGCGCCTACCGCCCAGTGTATGTTGCTAGGCCACCACAAGTGACACTGCTCACTGGTAGTCGCAAGGTTCTCTCCAGAAGAACGGAAAATACGGGCTCGTCGGTCTCTCGCAGCGCACTATCGCAGGTAGCGTTGTTTTAATCAAGTTTCTCAATTCTCATTCCTACAGGAGCGCCGCAGCACGCGAACTCAAAAATCAACGGACACGAGAATGGCGGTAGGCCTCAACCGTGTTCCGCAGACGCAGGGCTAACTAGCCCAGCACAGGTTGCTCAAAAAGTTGGAGAGGCAGAAGGCGAAACGCAGTTGGGACGAGCCTCGGGCAAAGAAGGCCGTGGAGGTCGAAAGGTAGGGTTCATGTTCATGTCAGCGTGCGATCTGACACCGAAATCCCCGACAGCGAGGATGAGGAGGGGGTTGACGACGAGATGGAAAGGATGTCCAGCCCGGCGACTGGCAATCCAAGAGAGCGCACACCTACTTTACAGTTCGTCCGCCTTTTTAAATTCTCTGATAGTTCTCGAGTATGTTGCAGGGAGATCGACGTTGAGCAGGACAGCCCTCGAGAGCCACTTGGTTGGGAAGGAGAAATCGAGGAGGACGAAGAACTCGCATCCCAGGTGCTCACAACAATGCTTCTCGTGAGTTCTATGCTCCATACATTCAATTGCAAGGCTCATTTATTTTTTCGACTGCTATTAGGAACGACAGCGTGAATCTCGGTATGTGCTAGTGCGATGAATCAGCCCCCACATGGCTGAGCATCGTCCAGAACTCGGACACCACCTCGAGAGGCAACGACGATGGCGGCGGCAGAGACGAGGGCTTGCCTGCCGCCTGGGACGCAACGGCCCCGATGGAGCCCCCTCCCTCCCTCCAGCCCGCCGCCGCCATCTTCGCCGGAAGAGACGGAGGACCATGGCCCCGCGCAGCCCAAGCGACGGGGCTGGGTCTCACCGGGCGAATGGGATGAGCCCGGCTCTCCGTTGCCAAGCGGGGTGGGGCGCATGCCATGGCCGCAACTCTTCAAAAGATGGGCGCGTAAGGGGGACGCCGGGCGTGATGACGAGTAGGCGGCGGTAGCTCAGGAGAGCTTAGGCTGTAGTGTAGGAGCAATGTATGTGCCGAAAATCTGATCTCATTGTTTCGAATGTTGATACGCGATACGCGACGCGTGGACGCTTGGACAGTAGAATCAAGGTACATATAGGGGGGGTCAAGACGTAGTTGGCTGCACAATGAGCAAGCAAGTATGCATGTACAAGACGGCGCGGTGCGAGGCTATGAACTAATGACCATGAGAGCGCCGGAACTCCTCAATCTCCTGCATGCCTTCGTGCATCTCTCTGATGGAAGGAGGTAATTATTGGAATAAAGCGAAATGGGGATGACTTACTTGTACAGCGCGTAGATGCGGAAAAAACATATGAGGTTGTAGAGCAGGTCCCAATGTTTTTGATTTTCAACTCGGATAGGGTGTTTGCGGCGAGCCAATACGAACAGCGCGCTGCGGAGATATTAGAACACTGAACAGGGACCATGAGAGACGCATATGGCTTAGTACCTGTCGAACTCGGTTGGGACGGGTTTCAGCGGCTGGCCGGTGCATCTGGCGTAGAGGAGGTCGGAGAGCAGCTTCAGAGCCGGGTCTGACATGGTGGATGAGGAGAAAAAGGCTGCGCTGCGCAGCGCATGCTGCTTCGACGCTGTTATATGAATGTATATATATATGTATGTATATATTCAATGCCCGCTGAATATTTAATGTCCGCTGAGTGGCGGACCCAAAAAAAATACTTTTTAACTCGATTGGGACTGTAGCAAGCAAGCATAAATTTGAAGACGCAATACAAGAAGGGCTACGCGAAGGGCAAAACTATACTACGCGACCATCAGACAACAGCGGCCCCAGAGACCCCCCCAGCTTCGGTCAGCGCGTCGATGGGGATGTCGATCGCGCTGGGATCGGTGGCAGACGCAGACGCAGCCGGGACGGGGGCGGGCACCGGAACCCACTTCTGGACGCGCTCGGGGTAGTTGGCGGCGTAGAAGGCCAAGGCCTCTGCGCGCCCCGTCTTGCGCGCCATGCACTGGCCGGGAACACGGTGGGTCTGCTGGTTGGCGGCGTGCCTGGATTGGTGGGGTGAGAACGGATGGGGGAGGACGGGATGGCGCACTTACACGGTGCAATAAAGCCCAGGCTCGCGCCCCCGGAGTACGACCCAATAGAACTGTTGGTCAGCATCCTCGGGGATCGAGGCGGCGAGAGCCTCGGGGGTGATGGCGTCGCCGGCGACAAAGCTGGGAACAGGGACGATGCCTGCAGCTGTTGTGAGACGGCGAAAGAGGGGAGTGAACGGGGGGGGGGCCTACTGTTGGCGAGCACGACGTTGGTAAGAAGGGCTGGGAGGGAGTCAGCAAGTGTCAGCGTAGAGGAAGTTGCAGTACCTTGGGCTTGGGCCGTGGCTTGGGCGATGGCTTGCAGCTGCGCGGCCAGCGCCAGCATCTCCGTCTGGGGGGTGACTGCGCTGGGAGGGGTGGGGGTCGAAGAAGACATGAGGAAGCGATTGTCAGTTGATGTTATATAGGCGTGAAGCGCATGTAACCAAGTGATCCCATCGATGAAAAGAGAATGAGCCGGATCGGGACACGGGGGGGGCGCGCGATTGCGGAAGGGGGCTCCCTGTCCTGAATGGGAGGTATCAGCCGAGGAGAAAAAATGAAACGCAGACCACACACCTGGTAACAAACCATACAACTTCAAGCAACGCACGCTCCCCTTCATGGCGCCCAAGAGCATATACACGGACGAGCAACTCGCGTTCTTCGACCTATGGATGCCGGAATTCTTGGTGAAGCAGACGCACAACCAGCTGGCCGCGTTCTGGATCGAAATGCGGAAGGCGTGGCTAACAGAGTGGCCGGAGGAGACGTCCCTGGGCTTGCCCGTGCAGGACGTCGGGGACGTAGACCCAGATGATGCTACCGCGGAGCCGCCGGCTGCGCTGACGGACGAGCAGCGCGCCATGCTGGATACGGCACTCGCAACGAGATTTAAAGTGAGTGCGAGACGGTATCAAATAAGTTGTTAACTCACGTATTTTAGCAACTGCGCACCGCGTTTTATAACGGGCACGCGAAACTGAAGAAAAAGCGCGGGGGCGTGGGGCGTTCGTCCTCGTCCCTCGCAGCGATGCTGTTCAAGTCGCGTCCGCGGCGGCGTAGGCGTCACCAAGTGCTGGAGGTGTACCAGCGCGACTTCCTTGACAAGATTAGGAAGGCCCTGAATGATACGGAGTTTGACCAGCTGAACGAGGCTGCAAGTTGCCGCGACGAAGAGGGCGAGTGGATTGACGACGACGACGATGTTGCCAAGATGGCGTGAATCGCCTCTGCTCGGAGTTTGCGGATGAAGATAATGCGACGCGTTGTTCGGCAGCTGTGGGACGAGGAGAGCGAGGAGGTGAAGGCGATTGTGCGTAAGACGGTCAGAGACGAGGTGTTGCCGATGATCGAGGTCGATGACGATGAGAAGGTGGACCGGTCCGCGGAGGAATACCAGCTGTGAGTCTACAGTAGTTGGCGACGCCTGCGAGTACCGCGCTAAAGTCGGTTGCAGCTCAATCGATGAGTCCACTCGAGTAGCGGAGATGTTCCTTGCGGAGTTTGGACGGATGACCGGGTGGATGGGCGTCTTTGTGTACGGTGGCCCAATTCCAAGGCTTCAAGGGCAGTTAGGCGTGAAAGCGTGAGTAGTGCCATTTTGGGACATGATTCTTTTCTCACCATCTCCTGGTCAGCGTCTCTTTCGGCAGCACTCCGGACGGGCGCCAGTTCGACAAGTGGCACCCTAACTTCAAGAAGAGGGTAACGGACCCCCTCCTCAAGTTTCTGCGCCAAGCAATCCGTTAGTGCTCCGCATAGAATGTGTGGGTGATGAGCTGACCGTGAGGGTTCAGCACGCGAAGTCCGGCTCAAGCGCGCGATCTTCACAGGCGACGAGGACTCTGACGACGAGGAGCGCGAAAACGGGGTGGTCTACGACTATCAGGCGGCTGTGGCCGAGCCTGCGAAGAAGGACAAGGACAAGGCGAAGTCAAAGTCGAAAAGCAAGACCAAGTCGGGCAAGGCGAAGGCGCGCGCACAGGAACAAGAGGAAAGGACGCCCAGCAAGGCCAGAAAGCCGGCTCGGCGCCCTGCAAAGGCGAAGAAGGCGACGGACGCCTCTGCCACGTCGGCAACCGGCTCCACGTCTGCCACGTCGGCCACCGGCTCCACGTCTGCCTCGTCGTCTACTACCTCAGCTATTCCTCTTCCCACCATCTCGCCCCTGTCACCCGTTGTTCCACCGTCAGCGCTCGGTCGTCTATCGCATGTAGGGCCTCTGTCTGACGAGGCCTCAGAGGACCTTTCACAAATGATCCAGCACAACGACTACAGCTATACAGGGGGCCCAGATGTCTACGAGACGCAGGAGGCGCACGCTCAAGGCAGCAACCCCTACCAAGACTACTTCGCCAGGAACACCGCCTACAGCGTCTCGTCCGACCCCTTCCCCGACATCTACGGCGCTGGACCTCCGCGCCCGGGCTCCGAAGCTTGGAGCTGGGCGCCTTCGCAGGGGATGCAGGGCGGCACGTTCCCTGGCGCCTTTGTGACCGGCCGAGAGACGGAAGGGTCGCGGATGTTCCAGCTTGGCGACGAGGCGGTGTCATTGGGCGGGTTAGCCCCGTTGTTCGCCTCTGGGGACGCGCTTGTGGGAGAACTTGAGGCGGGAAGGGGGCCCGACTGGGGCTTGCCCTTGCCCTTGACGTCGGCGTACAGCTTTCCGCCTGATGCCGCCCCCACCATCCAAGCATCTGCAAAGGATTGGGCCCCGTCGTACACTGGACCATCGGACCCCGCACCCGCTATCCATGCATCTCCGGCGCTCCCCCGCCCCACCCCACGCGCGCGATCCTCCCCGTCCACGGCTCCTGGGAACCCACTCGACTTCAATTTCGGACGCACCCCTCAATATGGACTTAATCGATTGAGTACCCCCGCCTCTAGCCCCACCCCGGGCACCCCGGGAACCCCTTCACGCGCGCCCGTCATCGGCGCCTTGAATACCCCGCGTCGCCTTGCATCTACCCCGACCCGATCTTCGCCCCTCTCGCGCCCGCCTGTCCAGTCGCTGCCGCGCTCGCGCGAGGGTACGCCTCCCGCCTCGGATCCATCCGCCTCGTTGCCCCCGCGCATGCGGGCGTCTCCCGTCCGCAAGGCGTCCTTGAACGGGTCAAACGTGAATGTGCCGCTGTCACCGATCTATCCGAAGTCGCGCCCGATGGCGAACGAGCCTAAAAAGATGGTGGCAAAAGCGTCTCCGGAAGCGATTGCGAAGAAGATGGAGAAGGCGAGGGCGGCAAGGAAGGCCGCGGGCAAGAAGGGAAAAAGGAGCAAAGCCACAGAGTTGGAGGACAAGGAGGAACAGGAGGGGCCGGAGGAACAGGACGACAGAATGGAGGACGACGGAAGGGCCGAGGTGGGGGGGCAAACGGGGACGATCGAGGTGGGGAGGGGTGGGGCGACGAAGGGGGAAGAGGGAAAAAGGAAGGCAGAGGCGGCGCAGAAGAAGTCGGTGGCAGACGCAGAGCGGAAGAAAGCCCGGTCGGAGGCGTTGGAGGCGGCGGAAGCAGCACGGAGGAAAGTGGATGGCGAGAAGGCACGGAAGGCGAAGGCGGCGGAGGCGGCGCGGACTGCAGCCAGGGACAAGGCGCTGCAAGTGGCGGAGGCGGCGCGGCGGAAGGTGCAGGACCAGCAGGCGAGGAAGGAGACAGAGGCGAAGAGCTCAGAAAACGCCGACGGCGCCACTCTTCGTCCTCGCCGCAGCGCCCACCCCCCCCGTAACAGAGGGGAGGTCGTATCCCTGCACGACAAGAACCTGGAGCTGGAGAAGCAGGCGAGGCTGGCGGACGACGCGACGGTGCCCAAGGGCCGGAAGCGCAAGGGGGAGGATGACCTAGAGAATATCGCCCCACGGAAAAGGTACGCTTTTTTTTTTTTTTCAAACTCGTTCTGACATTTGCGCAGAGTTAAGAACACACGAGGATGAATGGCCTTCATAGGCGTGGGCGTTGTCCTTAAATAATGTAGCCAGAATATCGACTTGTGTTATGAAGAAAAAATATGACTTGTCAAAAAGGTGACTTCGTCCTATGTTAGGTAGAGGGCTGACTATGGGTTGCCGCAACGGTTGGATTACTATGGATGGTTTCTCCGAGTTGGGTGAGCGCTCAGTTACCGTGCATTCGGGCCCACGGTGAGCTCTGGTTCGACCCTCCGCCAGTGCTCTTTTTGAGCAAGGAAAATAAAATTTTATTCTTTTTAAAAAGAGCTCCATGCCCTGAGGAGGCAGGAGCAAGGCAAACAATACTGGTGTATGTTAAGTATACTAGCTACCGCTGTGCTGGGTGGATGCGGGCGGCGGGAACGGCGGGGGCGCGCGCGGGGGGGGGAAATCCGGGCGGTGAGCGCGCAGCAGAGGCGGGGCGGGCCCAAACGAGGGGGTAGCGGGTAGCTGGGTGTGCCGCGCAGCGTGCCCCGCCCCGCTCGCTGTGCTGGGCCGGATGCGGGCGGCGGGAACGGCGGGGGCGCGCGCGGGGGGGGGAAATCCGGGCGGTGAGCGCGCAGCAGAGGCGGGGCGGGCCCAAACGAGGGGGTAGCGGGTAGCTGGGTGTGCCGCGCAGCGTGCCCCGCCCCGCTCGCTGTGCTGGGCCGGATGCGGGCGGCGGGAACGGCGGGGGCGCGCGCGGGGGGAAATCCGGGCGGTGAGCGCGCAGCAGAGGCGGGGCGGGCCCAAACGAGGGGGTAGCGGGTAGCTGGGTATGCCGCGCAGCGTGCCCCGCCCCGCTCACTGTGCTGGGCCGGATGCGGGCGGCGGGAACGGCGGGGGCGCGCGCGGGGGGAAATCCGGGCGGTGAGCGCGCAGCAGAGGCGGGGCGGGCCCAAACGAGGCGGTAGCGGGTAGCTGGGTGTGTCGCGCAGCGTGCCCCGCCCCGCTCGCTGTGCTGGGCCGGATGCGGGCGGCGGGAACGGCGGGGGCGCGCGCGGGGGCAAATCCGGGCGGTGAGCGCGCAGCAGAGGCGGGGCGGGCCCAAACGAGGCGGTAGCGGGTAGCTGGGTATGCCGCGCAGCGTGCCCCGCCCCGCTCACTGTGCTGGACCGGATGCGGGCGGCGGGAACGGCGGGGCGCGCGCGGGGCCGGATGAGGGGCCGCCAGGGAACGAGGACCCGCTTGCGGTCCGTCAGAGTGGGAGGAAGGAGGTAGGGACCTGGGCGGTCCTGAGGCAGAAGGAGGGCTGCAGGGAGCGAGCAGGAGGGCAGGGCCAGGCGAGGGAATGTGGGGGAGGAAGTGGAGCCTGGGGACCTAACATGTGTAAACAGCCCGCCTGCCTGCTAAATCTTTGATATTGCGCTGGCCACAGCGCCGCCCAAAGGTCACCAATAGCCTTTTAAGTAGGTGAATGCTCTATACTAACCTATATCTAACCTTCCGCTCACAGCGCTCGCGACCGCGTGCCCAGGGGCGCAAGGGCCGGAATAGGCAAGAGAGGGCGCGGCACCGCCACCCGCTGACGGCCGCCCTGGAGGCGCCGCCGCACAGGAGCAGCGACGGGCAAGCAACGGAGCAACCAAATGCGGTATGCCTTCCGCTTCTGGATGCTGCTCTAAGCTAATACATCCACCGCATCTCTGATCCACAGCCTTGGATGTATCCATGCACATCTCTCACCACAACCACTTTATACATCTAAACACCCAAATCCGCTGTCGCTCGAGGAATGGAACACTATGGATGGCGCCTTTTCATACGAGCAGTTCTACTGGAAAGTTACGGACAGCTTGAGTGGCCCCGAAGGTGACGCAATCCTGGCGCGCTTCAACAGGTGAGTCATTTACGTCCAGGGGAAACAGCTGTCTGACCATCACTCTAGCGACGTGTTCGGGCCGTCAACGGCTCAGGCCGCGGCCACCGGCGCCACCGTCCCTGAGGATGAGTTCGAGATCCTCCAGGCCCAGCGCGCCGCTAAGCGCGCGCGTTTGGCTCAGACAGCGGCGGCGTAGATCATTTTATTGTTTATTCCCGCTCCTATTATGCATTTTTGTTTTTTTGTGATTTCATGGCTGCATTGAGAGTACTATAAAGCCTGGTGGGATTCGATAATCCTGCTGCTACATTTTGGAAACAGGGATCCTCTATAATCCTTCCTGGGGTGCACAAGGTCTTGTCAAAGCCGCCAACTACGGCGGAGCTTGTAATGCATGGTACTACATTCCGAAGAAACGAGGTCCTATATAATGCCTCATGGGTGTTTATAAGGTCTTGCAAACGCGACCGACTATGGTAAGGTCTATAGTAATCACCATCAACATTCATAAACCCCACCATGCCTGTTGGCCTTTATAGAGAAGTGAGGTCCTTTATAATGTCAGGTGAAAGTTCAGAAAGCTGACTAAGGTTTGTAGCGATTTATGCGGATTATGGGCCTTATAATGCTATACAATATGTTCCCCGATTCGCTGATGTGGTACTTGAGGCCTTGAGGTCCGCGGCATGCGCCAGGTCACCGAGCCCCACGCGCGCCCGCGCGCAGATTACCCCGCGAACGAGATAGGCATGGACCTTCGCGCTTTTACGAGCTGTACCCAGATGTCGAGCCTGTGTCGAGCGCTTCGAGCTCGAGCGCTTCGAGCAGTGATGTAACGATGACAAAGAACATGAGATTATATAAGCCGTTTGCGACATTTTTGGTCCTCTGAGCACAAACCAGAGACTTTGTCTCTGTTTGTGAACCTGTGGGTGGGTCCAGCTTTATGAGCTTCTGTCTTTTCTTTTTCCACCGTCCACCCCAGGAAAATGCCTTATCTTGAACGATCTACCCTCCCTTATCCCTTCCCGAATTGATCGCTCCGATGCCAATATTAATGGGACACTAGGACTTACATAGATAAAGATTAGATACTAGTACTTGCGGTTGAGTGATGTAGTTGAAACTTGCTATTGAAACTTGCTCGCCTCCTTTGAGCTTCCTCAACAAGTTAAGGATACTGATTCTTTGACCTTTTTTCGTAGCCCTGTCTAATCCCAACCAAGTATGAACGATTCGAAGATTTTGAACGCTCATTGCGTTGCCAGTCTGTCAGTAACTGCCCATTTGCCCGCCCATTCATTATCCAGGGATCAAATCTGGAGCGCAAGTAGCAAATGTATCAGTCCTTCTCTCAAGGATAGACTTTGCTAGATCTCATACTGATCCCACCCACACTTGTTTAAATTCTTACTTACAGTACTGACTTCCCTTACTTTTCAAATTTCGATCGGCACACCTATGCATAACTGGGCTTAGAGTTGGTGCGCGGATTTTCTCTTTCCCAGAGCCCTTTCTAATGACTTTCACGGATGAAGGAATCAACCAGTTTAAAGGCAGTATACTGACTCGTTTGCGCCACCGATTCACTTACTACTTCTTGCCCGGGCTCGGGTACGTGAGCCCGATCCGATACTTGGCGCAAGTCCACATTCCGTCACCTTCATAAGCCTTTCCTATCCATAATCACTGACTTTACTTTACAGGTCAGATATCGACGGTTCACCGGGGGCACATATGCATATGTGGGCTTGAACTGCTCCCATTCGTTTTTTCCTCAATAAACAGCCTTCACCTCTTTCAAAGAGGAAGAAATTGACCAGAATTTGTTTGTTCTTTTGTATGGTATTTATGACAACCAGCATTGACTTCGACGAAACCTACATATGGCCCTACGGGTATAATAAATAATGGTATGATTATGGTCCGTCAAGGTCCTTTTGCTTGCACCCCGCTCAATCCCTCCACATACACTTCACTGATTTTGGACTGGACGCCTTCGGACTGGACGCTTTCAGCAGCGACTCGCGCCACCCCCACACAGGGAACGTCTCCGGCTCGCGAATCCACTCCTCCAGCACCCGCGCGCCGACGGCGTCGTCCTCCTCCAACCGCGCATCGCGCGCCCGCGCGGCCCAAACGCGGAACTGCGCGACGTCGCGCAGCGCGCCGTACCCCATCGCGATTGCATCGAGGTGCTTGCCGATGCCTAGCGTCTGCAGGCCCTCCGCCTCGATGAGCTGATACGCGCGCGCGTGCGCGTCGACGAGCCCGTAGTCCGGCAGGCGCGCGTCGCGGCACCACGCCTCGAACGGCAGCACAGCGGCCCAGAACGCGGCGAGCTCCGCGCGCGCGGCGTCGCTCTGGGCGACGGCGGCGCTCGGGCGCGCGCAGGCGGCGCAACGGCAGGAGAAGGCGTAGGTGTCTTTGAGCTGCGCACGGCGCTCGGCGCGGGGAGAAGTCGGATCGATGTACGCGACGGTGATTTCGTGCCCGGCCGGGATCGGGCGGAGGGCTTTGAGGGAGAGCGAGAAGGACGGCGCGTCCCAGTGCCACTTGGCGTTGGGAGAGCAGCTGCGGGACGTTTCGGTTAGCATCGGAAGCGAGGCGCGAGGAAGATGGGCACGCACCTGTGATTGCATCGACTCGTGTTGAGGAACAGCGCGCGGTGCGTCGGGAGCTCGGGGTAGGGCACGTCGTCAGGAACGGGCAGCGAGACTGCGATGGCGTTCGTGCGCATGATGCCCTCGATTGCCGTGCACTCCTCTGGAGGCTTGCAGTTCGCGAGCGTCATGAAGTGTGCCACCGTGTCCGGCGGCAGCCGGCGGAGGAGCGCCGCGAAGATCTCGGACTCCGGGGCGCTTTCCAGCGCGATGATGTACGGCGCGATGAGAATGGGGCGCTCGACGAGAATGAGCCCGCCCGCGGGAATGTTTCGCGCAGCGAACATGCCGACCCCGCTCGTCCCCTCCGCGGGACGAAGTTCAAACGTCGTGCCCTTGGGAGGTGACAGGGGTGGCGCGAAGAACGGGGAGGGGAGAAGGTCTTTCACACCGATGTCAAGCAGACCCGACGTCTCCTCCCCGCTGTCGGGGTACATCATGTTGTGTATGCAGTATGCGCGGCTCCCGAGGTGGCCCGCGAGATCGAAGTACGGCGAGTCGAGTGAGGGGTTCGCGCGTATGTCCGCATTCATCTTCGCGCAAAGTGGCAACGGCGGGGGCGCGCATCGAGTGCGACGCAGATAGGATGTAGAGCGTGATTGCAGAGGGGGTCTTGTCGCGGTCGTAGGCGCAGCCTTGTCGGTGGAAGTGGAGATGGCAGAAGGCATGGTAGTGGGAGACGCTACTGGGCGCGGTGGTGGTGGTAGTCAGTCTTTTAAAGATTGACGAGTGGCAACAGCACACGACGAAGCCACCCACGGCTCAAAGAAGCAAGACCACAAAGCGTCGATCGCGATTGAATTCGGGACATGAGGCGGCTCGCTTTGTCCGCCTGTGCCGGTGCGGAAACTCCGGGGGTGGCAATGACGCCCGCGGAAAAGAGGCCGCGTTTTACCCAGGCAGTGCCGTATGTTGCTTGGCTAAAACGAGAAATGGCGGGTGACGCAAACGTGAACGTTCGGGAAGTTTGAACATGAGGCGGCCCAGTATGGCAAGTGTCCGCCTAGGCCGGCAGATGAATACGAGGTGTAGTGGTGGCCATAGTAAACGGACCGTACTCTAAGGAGCGCTATGCCCCCGCGCCAAAGCGAAGATAATAGGATTTAACCGCGTGGCTTCCGTGTGGCGTTAGATGAAACCCTAATGAGCAATAAACCGTGAGAAAATGTTTGACGTGCGGGTTGAACATGGGAGGAGATGCTCAGCTCAGACTGGTTCTTTCCCCACCACCTGGATTGAGATGTTATGTTCACGCGACTACGGCAGCGCAAAGTCGGCCGCCGTGCATGCGCATCCCGCCCTGCGATTTTTTGATAGCCGCGAGCCTCGTGCTCGCGTAATCGGACCGCATCAGACAGCGCATTGGATGACTGCCAGCGCATCTTCGCAACTCCACAGAATCGGAGGAAGTCTCCCCCATGCGAAGTGAATGTGAAGAGAGTCGGTAATTCGAGGGTGAATAGAAATTTTGGTACCTACATCTGCAGGGACCAGGGGATGCTCGATGGCGCGCCGGACTTGTTGGCACCACCGCACGGGCGGGAACTCGGGCGGAGACCGATTGATACCGAGGCCACCAGGCACCCGCGCCAACCTTTGGACCGTCTGCGGAATGAACGTTCTAAGCTGAGCAGCCAAATGGTAGGTGAGACTCTGTCCAGCGCTCATGCGCAGGTGCGACAGAGAATACAGAAATGAATGCTCACATCATCGCCCCCTCGCCAACGTTGAAGGCCCTGCGGAATCAACGTTGTCAAAGCCTGGACTGAATGAACGAGCGACCGAGGGTCTGGACGGAATACGAGGTTCTGACCGACGCACATGAGCAGATGCGACGGTTGAGGACGAAAGCGATTGCTCACATCAGCAGTGCTTCGATCATGGAACCCGTTTGAGGGCATGATCGCGCCGCACCACCTCAAGGCGGATAGACCTTCGCTTGATGATTCGAGTCACGTTTAAGCGTGAGCTGAGCACCCTCGAATGGACCCTGCGGGCTAGATTGGGCAAGCGACTGGCGAACGTCAGGTCGACAAAAAAGAGTGTCAGGCCGACAAAAGAGGCATTTCCTAAATTTGGTCTGTCGGTGCGAGGAGGTAACGCGACTCTGAACCATGATCACCAAGAAATCACACCAGGCCACTAAGCCTGAAACGAGCCTAACGAGGAGGTTAGGTCTTGCACGAACAGCTCCAAAATGAGTGCGCAGACAAACCTCGAGGACGGAGCGGCTGCGCCCGGTGGGATTGTGCCCTATAATTGTGATTTACCGCGCCGAGCGGCGCACGAACTTCGTGTCAAGATCGGACTTTTGACGAGGATAGGCATACCTATACCGGTTAGGGAAGCGGCGGGTGCCGACACGCGCCCGACGCCCGTCGTGTGACAGGGGCGATTACTCTGGTTCGGCGTTCCCACGTCCCGCCTCGCTATCACCGCGTCCGGCGAAGCGGTGTCCGCAAGAATCCGTCGCGTGTCGCGCGCTGTCTAACCAAAAATAAGCGTCAAGTAAGCGATCTGGGAATACAAAGCCGCGCGGAAGGAATCGGGCGAGCGCGACCCAGACAGGCGGTTAAAGGGCCTCGTACTTACTCACAGTGGCGTTTGGCTTCCTCAGGACGAAGTGCTCGCGCTTCAAGATTGACGCGACGCTGGTCAGGAGCTCGCTCGACGCGAGTTTCCTGGGAAGGACTCTGGTGGGCCGTGGCGAGACATGAGGCGAGCGGTAAGGGCGAATGCGTACGTACGCACCGCGTTCCAACACAGGAGACTGGATGTAGGTCCGTTGGACCGCCGCCGCCGTGGATTCTTCGAAGCAGCGCTCATCACAGTAAGTTGCATCCAGGCCGTGTCTGTACAGTGTATACGCACGATTTGCGCTACATGCTGTAGCTCAAGATGCTGAGCAAAAACGCGCAGATGACCAGGCCGCTGGGATCACATCGGAATATTGGATACGCTGGGACAGTATTTCCCTGTGAGATGACGTGCGGGAGGCTGGAGCGGAGGTGCAGTGGAGGCGGAGCGCTTCGAAGTATTGAATACGCTGGGACGGTATTTCCTGCGAGCTGACACGCGGGAGGCTGGCGCGCGGAGGTGGAGTGGAGGCGGAGCGCCTCGGCGTGCATACGCCCGGGATCCAGATAGACCAGGCACGACATCTGCTCGGGCGCTGCGGACCCTTGGTTCAGGCGCAGTTGTGGCCGTAGATTGGCCGCCAGACGGGATGTCCCTGCGAACCGCCGAGCTGCCTGTCGAACTCCTTGAAAAGCAGCATCAATCGTCCGCATTGGAGTTGAATAGTCGTCCGGCGATCGTCATCGGCTCATGCATGAGCTCGCAGCGTCCTGTGGGCTTCACGTTGCTGCCCTGCTCGCCTGCGACTTGTGGAGCAGGTGGCGCGCTGTCCGTCTCGTAAGGGATTGATCGCTGCTCCCGCCAGCCAGTGCGAGGGTTGCAACCGTCGGTCGGGGCACAAGGCGAGAGGTGCGCCACCCGAGAAGGCAGCGCGGCGCGCGGGCAGGTCAGACGAGGTTCTGGGAACGAGACAAGCCGTGCAAGATTGGGAGGCGCGGGACGGAGAGATACGTGTACGCGGCTGCCAAAACGTGTGTGCATCCGCGCATAAGCGATGACCGCCTCGAGAAACAGTTGGTCGGGCTCGAGCTTGACGACGTTCTTCTAGCTGCCGGATTAGTCGAAACGATAGCACGCTAGTGTGTGTGGTACGGGCGAAACTTGAGGTCGCAGTGACATTTGACAGTCTCGCTCTTGCTCGGAGACCACAAGAGAGCCCGAGAGCCAGATGTAAGTAAGAGCTGGTTTATCAATGTGACGCGTTGGCGGCATGAGTGGGACGATGGGTATGATGAGAGGCAGAGAGCGAAAAAAACACTTGGATTGATGACGAGCGGTATCTTGGCTGTGACTTCGGGAGCAAGGGATGGATACTTCCGAGCGCCATATAGGTTTGTGAGGTATACAGACAGATGAGAGGCGATCAAAGCCGCAAGCACACAGAGCCAGGCTTGAGGTCTGAGCCTATAATGGGCTGCGCGACTCTTCAGGTTTTCGTCACGACGACTTGGAGGATCCCGGGGGAGTCCTATCGCAAGGCACTTAGGACAGACAGTTCTTGCACTTCCGGGCTCCCATAGCCTCGCCTGCACCCTAGTCCTACTTGAAGAGCAGCGTGCTTTGTCCGTTGCCGGCGGGAGCATCGCTGCAGCGGCAAAAGCAGCCGGCGCAGCGGCACAGATTGTGTTGCATTAGGAGAGCAGATCTTGGGCTTGCGGCAGAGACCAGGATGCAGCCAGATATCTTGTTGTTGTCGTGAAATGGAACGGAGGATGGGTGGAGGTAAGAGCAGAGAACCGTCGGGCCGGAACAAACATACGACCACAGTCTATGATGCCATCGCGGCTATTGCCGGTAACGGGTCTTGGCACAAGAACGACTTTTCCCGACTTCTTCAGTCGGGAAGAAATTCTTGCAGCTACTGTTCCATATCAACCCTCTATTTCTCCATTGTATTTGCGTATATGCTGAGAAGAAGCTCCAAGCCTGCGAACGCTATGGAGAAACACCATTTATCTACGCTCGCCGCTGCAATGGCCAGCTTGCTAAAAATGGTACTATCCTATTAAACTAAATTCATCGCAATGTCAGCAACCACTCCCCAAATTCCACTGTCTTACCCGCGGAAACCATGCAAGCAGAAGGAGTCTAGCCGCTCACCAACCGCTGAAAATGATTCATTTGAAATTTCTGAACAAATTGGAGGCCGTTATCCGAGTGGCACACTGTAACAGTGTGCTAAAGTTTCTTCCTCGGCACTTTCTGGCATTCAGTTCATTGCGTAAAGGGGAGCGTTGGGAAAAATACTCGGCATCATCTCGGCAGCCAGCACAGCAATCCTTTGATCGTGTCAATACCCTTCCTCTCTTCCCACCACAGCCTATGACAACGTATCCTCAGCAAAGCGGAGGTTCCCGTCTTACAATCAATTTGTCTCGGTCCGTTGCGTCTTTACAAGCATATGGACCCCTTACGTCGGCAGACGGCCGCTCCAGAGTCCACTGACTCGGCGGCGCTCGCAGTGCAGGACAAACTCTTCGATTCGTCACCTCCGACTTTCGGACACAGCCATCATCGACTTTCAAGACACCGGAAGAAGCAATAGACCACGTCAAACTTTAGATCAAGGGAAAGAGCCGGGTGTCCGGCGCTCTTGTCAAAGCTCTTCAATCTGCGCAGGCCTGTGCTTCAAAGCTACATGCGGGGTTGACTGCGCTGAATCCCGGAAGACCATCCTCTGATGACGCACCCTTCCACGCTTGCTTCTCTATCGTCGGCGTCTCGGAACACGAGTCACCTGCAACAGAGGTCTCTCAGCGCTGGTGCCTCCGATCAGGCCGCCTGCTGTATTGCGATTCGGACTATGGCTCGGATCTCCGACTCGGTATTTATGTCTATCGCATCTCGAGAGGGAGCTGTAAGCTGTAATCCCTGGGCTTCGGAGAGCGTATAAATAGTTATAGTCTATCTGTGAGCTCACCCACGTTCTCTTCCCACCGCTCCCACTTATCGCGCTGCCACGAGCGTCGACGATCCCAGCATTCCGGCTGATTCAGAGCCGTCATCCCTGCGTACGACACCGTATGTCAGGGCCACTCCATCGTACTCATGGGGCTTGTCTGTGCAACAGCGTGTCAATGGTGTTCAATGCTACTAGATCTGCCCACATGGTAGATATTGAGGCTTTCACTTCACTCAGTCGATATACAATGCTAGTCTCTCCTGACAAACCCCCTCGCTCGTACCTAATACAATGTGCACTCTCAGGCCAGGCACTCCACCATGGGTTCAGAGTTCTTCGTCGTCGTAGCTCTAGTACCGAGCATCAGCGAATCGAATCTCGAGCTAGTAAAAACACAGTACACTCCATTCAACAAGAACGGCCCAGTCCCGGGTCGAACGGGATCTTCCGCGGTGAATCAACCACTGTCCAAGATGGCACGGACGCACTCCAAGCGCTGCCAGGCCCGGGGCTTGCTGATACTATCCGAACTGAGCCACTGTTTTTCTGTTCCCGGCTAGTGCCACGGATACAGCAGTCGTCAGAGGTTTAACGTTTAGCAACAAAACCCGGTAGCGGGCAAGCAGACGATGACAACCAGGTCGTCAGTAAAGCGATGTCGTAAGATGGTCGTAACGTGCTCTAGAAGTAAGTAGAGCGGTACAAGTACAAGTACAGGTATGTGAGCGGGTACATACAGGTGAGCGTGTGATGAAGGTGGTACAAATTATACAGATGCATGCAGATGTTCCGTTCGGGCCTCCGCCGGGGAGTAGTCAGAGGCAGAATCAGTGTCAGACTCGGGGAGGGGGGGACTGGGACTGGGACTAGACGAAACTAGAATATAGCGAGACTCTAGACCCAGGTCCAGCGCCCACTGCCGGCGAGCACCGCGACGACCACGACGCAGCCCAGCACGCGCACGACGGGCAGGAGCGCCCCGCGCACGCCGAGCACAGCGCTCAGCGGGTGCGCCGCGTGCCGGCGTCGCTGCAGCGCGCGCGCGTGCGCGAGCGCGGGGAAGGAGTAGTCCGTGGCGTCCTCCGCCTCTGCCTCGGCCTCCTCTGAATCCGAGGCCGAGCACGTCGCCGAGGCTACGGAGCCGGAGGGGGACGCAAAGACGGAGGGCAGCGCACACTCGAGGCTGCAGATGAAGATTCAGGGCGAGGCGGGATATGGGGGCTCACGGAACGCACCTGAGGCTGCTCCCACTCAAACTGTCCTGCGAAATCGATCCGAGGCGCGCGTGAAGCGCCTTGAAGGACGGGCGGCGGGGCGGCGTGCCGGTGGGGCGCACGGACCCGCACGCGCTGTCGGCGCCGAGGTCGGGCATATAATTGCACTCGCGCTCGGGCTCGACGACATCGCCATCCGAGTCGAATAGAGAGTGGGCTGAATCACGATTAGGAGGGGAGGTCAGTGCGGCGATGCAGCGATGCACCGCAGGACTGACTGGGTGTTTGCATCGTCGTCGTCGTCCGCGGGGTGGGCTGGAGAGGCCTGGTGGACGGAGGGCGTCGAGGGCGTCGAGGCGTGGTAGCCTCAGCCTGAGGTAGGGGGCAAGAAGAAGGAGTGGATTGACATGTGAAAGTCCTGTTCAGTCCACCTAAGGGAGCTTCTACGGGGTCACGTGAGGGCCTGAGAGGGGGGTTTGATAGCACTAGTAAAACCCCCCTCTCAGGCCCGTCGAAGGCGGCGGAGAGGGAAGGCCTTTCCGCTTCGGGAAGCGCCATCAATCGCGTGCTCGTCGCCGGCAGATTCCGGGCGTCCCGCTTCCCGCTCTCCACGCTGCGGCCTGCGCGCCCTTGCCGCCTCCCGCCACGGGTGACCGCCTTCGGCATTTGGCGCCACAGATTCTGACTCAGAATCTGAAGCTTGCTCGTTGCCGCCCCCTGCCGCAAACAGCCACTCTCGGCTTTCAGCTTGTCCGCTGCGGCTGTAGCAGACACCCGCCTCTCTCATCCGCCAGCGTCTACCGCTTTTCACCAACGGCTTCACGGCCTTGCGCGTCCATGACCCTTCATTCTGCCTGAATTCACCTTCCGATACCTGGTGGGGCATGACCACCTGCAGGCTGCAGCACCTTCACCTCGGCCTTCTGCATGGCGCACAGCTTATATATGTGTACTTCCTGCACCGGCACACCCACCCCCTGCCTTCTGGCGCATTTTACAAGCACAAGCGGGTCTCTGCTGGACATGTTTACATACCCGGTTTGTTGGTATCTACCCTCGGGCCTCTGTTGGTGCTTTGTTGGTGCTTCTCCTCTAATATGATTTAATTTCTTAATGTGTCGGAGGCTGTGAGTTGGTCATCGATATACCAAAAAGCGATCTCAAGCTGTTGAGCCAGGGGCTAGGACTGTCAAGGAGATTTTCAGGTGGTAATGTATACATAAAGATATCTTCCCAGCTATCTCGGGAATCCGTTGCCTTCCGAGGCATCGAAGGCGCCGGCGTCGAAGGCATCGGAGGCGTCGGAGGCATCGGAGGCGTCGGAGGCGTCGGAGGCGTTGAAGGCGTCGAAAGCCTTCAATTCAGACTTCCCACTTCATTGAATTCAGCTACATAGGATCTGGGTCATATACAACTGAGGTCATTGAGATACAGCATGGATCAAAAAGTATTCGATACTTCTCCACAGTTGTAGGTTGATGGTTCCTTGAGCCCGTCGGAGGCCTCCAACCTTTTGTGGTGCAACGAGCTCCCCGATTTCGATGCGGGTGTCATCTACGAATTCATAATATACTCATATGAAGCACACACACATCATGATAGCTCAGGGAAAGCAGTGTTGGGCATTTTGATGATGCTTCACTTCTTAATACTTGGGCTCCTTCCCATAGTTCAATCTCCTAATTCTCTCGGATGAAGGCCCCACTGGCTCCGGATTGAAAAAATGTCTGGCTTGTGTTAAGTAGTCCCTCAGAAAGCACTACTGAAATACACACAGGGAAGGCGTCGGAGGCCTCCCTTCTGCTCCTTATCAGTGTTTCCATTAGCCTAATCAGAGTTCGATTGGGAAGTGTAGACATTGAGCAGCGAACTTGTGATGGATGGATAGCCCAAAACCTAACAACCAAAATTTTGAACAACCTGTCAAGTACATCACTGATATGTCAGATTTCGATGTTTTCCTGCCTAATTTTGAACCCTACCCGGCCCAACATGTACTATCTTGGCCGCGCATACATACTAGAAAGGTTGTAGTGCTTCAACAAAGACATTTCACACTTCTGTGGTCTTGGTTGGTCTTGTATTTTGTGTTCGCTCGATGTGTCCTATAATTCAACTATAGAACTTGGTTGACTTTAGCACTTGTTCATGCACCGAGAACAATGTCTCCACAATACACAATCTAACACTTAGCTAGGAGCCGGGCATCATAGAGCTTTAATTTGGCCCCAGTCTCGGCACATTCTGGGCAGAATTGAGCATACAGTAAATATTTTACATTCAACAAACTGTTATATGTGTTGTGATTGGTCGATCAATTTCCGGCCCGAGCCCCCCTCGCCCTTTCAAACTTGCACCTGGACGCTTAGGCAACATATTCTTCCTTTCACAGCTTTTGAAGTCATTGCCAGACATCGGAAAGTGTCTAATAACCATCCTAGAAGCTGAAAGGAAAATGGTGTAGGCGCAGAAGGCCTTCGACGGTGTGTGCGGCAAAGTTCGTTTACGCCTTCCACGGTCATATTTCGAGTTCTTGTCTCCGATACTTAGGTGGGATGGTTGAGAAGGTATTCAGACTCTCGGCTAGGACTAGAGAAGACATATCCAGGTGCATATAAGTATTCAAACTGCCACAGACTAAAACATCCGGCACAGCGATTAAAACCAGTTCTGGCTCCAGCCATTCAATACATCATAGTGATATTGCAGCCATAAGATGCACGCGGAGGCATTAGTGGCACTAAGCACAGCTGCAGCAAAATTCCAGTATGGCTGCGATCCAGAAGGTAGCAAGCCACCAGGTATGAAGTCATTGCACATGAGAGATACAGAATTCAATGTGGAGGTTACTACAAGCGACATGCAATCTTGAAGCACCAAAAAAAAGTACACTGGAGGCATCGTAGGGGCCGGAGGCGCGGAAGGCGTCGGAGGCGCGGGAGGAGCGGGAGGCGCAGGAGGCACGGAAGGCGTCGGAGGCGTGGGAGGTGCAGGAGGTGCGGGAGGCGCGGGAGGCACGGGAGGTGCAGGAGCATGACAGATGCACATCTGGAGGTGGTGAAGGGGGGAGCCAGAGGTTCATAAGAGTGTTTCTGTACAGTGCAAGCGACAGAGAAGAAGGCTGCCTCATTTAGAAAGGAATCCGAGGCCAAGAACAGTTCAAGGTGGTGGCCACTGGTGGTACGCCACATGAGAAGTGAAGTACTTGACATGCAGAGCCCATCTGGATGCACAGGAGACGTTCCAGCCAACAATGATCCCATTGGTGAAGGGGGGCGGCGAGGCATGCCAGTGGGAACCGGGCAAAGTAGGGAGGGGGTCGCCATTGAGCCCAGTAGAAGAGGGAAGCATAGGCCGGATGTTGCCAAAGACGAAGAGCAGGCCACCGGTGGCAGGGGCGGCGAGGCGCGCAGTGCGGAATGCGGGAAGCGGCGGTAAGAAGCGGTGGTCGGGATCCGCCGGCGATGAGCACGCGGTTGATGGGACGTCCGAAAGCGGAATAGCCTTCCGGCTCTCCCGCCTCCAACGGGCCTGAGAGGTAGGTTTTACTAGTGCTATCAAACCCCCCTCTCAGGCCCTCACGTGACCCCGTAGAAGCTCCCTTAGGTGGTTCAGTCAAGGTCCGGGACGGGCACGTGAGGGGCACGTGGGAGTTGATCACGCGGTCAAAGCGGGTTCTCGCAGCACGGTGTCTGCAACTGTCTCATCTGCAGCAATCACCTAGCTGGCTCAGATAAATATTGAGGAGTGGGACACAGGCTCCCTCGCTGGGGAGCAAGTTGACGATCCTGGTGTTCCATTGTATGATGTGGTGGGACGGAGCTACTACATAGTACACAGTCTACTTACACGAGGTACGCTTGTTTTTGGTTCGAGCGCCTGTCTAGTTCTGAGTGACTCGGTCCTCTGAAGATGATTCATCTGAGTCAAAATTGGAGTCGTGGCGGCTCCGACAGGCGCTAAGCGCCGGGCGCCTAACCATAAGCGCGGTCACATGCTTTGGCGCTTAAATACTTGTGGGTCCTGCTTTGCAAGCACCTCCTTTCTTTTTCGTTCCACCACCCCAGAAACATGTCTCAAGCAGGAGCCTCCCCAGAGTCACCCACCTCTCCCCGAATTGATCTTGCTGATGCCGCGACGATCGCAGACCACCTAAAAATCCTGCGCCAGTCGCTCAAAGAACACGTTCCATACACGGCCGGAGTGCACCCTGTGAAGCTGGAGGATCTCGCCGTATTCTACATGACTGGCCAGGAGCGAGATGCACGGTGGGCTTACTTCTTCCTTCTCGCTGGGTCGAAGTAGATCTCAAGTGCTCCAGGGTTATCGATTTTGGCAACGCGCCCGAGGAGCACCTTGCTGAGATCGCCGCAGCCTGCCAGCCGGCTCCGTTTGGCGTCAATCAGCAGGACGTTCTTGATGAGACCTATCGCAAGGCGGGCAAAATGGATCTCACGCAGTTCGCTGCCCGACTAGATGTGGGCACCTCCGGGCTCCTCGACACCATCAGCCCAGATCTGCTGGAAGGACAGAATGCGGCGAGCGGCAAAATCATCCGAGCAGAAATGTACAAGCTCAACGTGTATGGTGCGTGCTCTATGCCGTGATGTGTACGCCGGCGTTCATGTTCCAACACCCAGGCCCCGGCTCGTTCTTCAAGGCGCACAAAGACACCCCCCGAGGCGAAGATATGATCGGCTCCCTCGTCGTCGTATTCCCCACTGCGCACGAAGGCGGCGAGCTCACCCTCTCCCACGGCGGCACCACCTGGACCTTCGACTCTGCCACCGAGCTCGCCGCGCGTGCTCAAGCGGCCGGCCCCGCCGTCGCGTATGTCGCATTCTACAGCGACGTCACACACGAGGTCAAGCCTGTGCGCGCGGGCCACCGCGTCACGCTCACCTACAACCTGTTCCTCGCGGACCGCCCCACGCGCGCCGCGGCCGCCGCGGCGGGGCACCGTGTCGCGCCCGCAGGCGCCACTGGCGTTATGATATATCATATGACTGGTAATGGTCGTAGGGTCGTGATCTATCAACACCGCTAGTTAGCATAGGCCCTGATATATCAATGCAGCATCCTCCCCCCCACTTTTACCTCTGCAGCGCGCGCCCACCGCTCGGGCGCGCTCGCGCCCTTCCTGGCCCGTACGCTGGGCGCGCCCGCCATCCCAAATCCGGACATTTGTTGACACATGTTAGCTTCTCATCACCTCTCCCACCGCTGCACGATTCCGGTTCCTCCTCCCCTCCCTCCCCTCCCATGCCTGCCTCCTTCCACCCAGCAACTCCCTCTGGTCGCATATACCCTTGTGAGCTACCCTGGGCCCCACGTTTAGCGTTGCCCGTGCGCTGGCGCCTGGCCTGTCCAGCTCATAAAATTGGCCGGCGGGCAGCGGGTGCACTACAGCTGGGTGAGCCCCTTCCTCTGGGCCTTCCCTTGCTTTGCTTCTGCGTTGGCCGACATCATTACCCATGTGCTCCCGCCGTCCACCCAGTCCTTCCACGTCGACCCGCTCGGCACTGGATGCTGCGTCGTCAGCAATGCTGGCACTCCCCTTTTTATTCGCCCCACCTGGGCCCTGCATCCCCCCCAACTCGTGTTACAAGCTATTCTGCCCCGCACCCTGAGCCCCACCCTCCCCCGGCCCTCTGGCTGCTCAGCGTCACCTGGTCATGTCCTCTTTTTTTTTCTCCTCATGTTGCTTGCAGCCGCCATGATATGGCTATACCCCCTTAGCTATTGTTAAAGACTTCTATTGTCTATTGGTTGTGTCGTATTACTATTTCTTCGGTTAATTTCCCGTAGGTTCTATGTTCGAACCCGACCATCTGCATTTTTATACTTACTTACTTACTTGCGTACCATACCAGTGAATTTGTCTAAGTCGAAACTGGCATACGTTCATAAAGCCTTTCAGACTCTGAGAGCAATCAGTAACAAGAATGAATTTGTTGTGGGTAATGATACATGGGTTCTGTGTACGCTACGACGCAAGCAACGGGCCACTGGATGAACAGCGCAGAAAGCCCAGAAAGCCCCTGGTTGAGCAGGGAGGGTCGAGCACGAGCGCTGGTTGAGCAGTGTCGTCAAGAAGATAATGCTGCCGTTGAGGGCTCCTGGACAAACACCTATGCCGACTTACGCCTGTAAAACCGGTCAGTCACCAATGAAAAAGTTGATAGAAATAGACGTGCACATTACCTTTTGGACTTCGACTTCTGCGCCATATCGTCTTCGATGCGCTTCCGCTTTGGTGCCGCTGGCCCCACAGCCACATCCCTCTGTGCACGCTTTGTCTTCACCGGCAGCGCTGCCTTGCTTCCGTCAAAAAAGACCTTCGGCTTGCGTGTCCGCCCTCCAGTGCTGACAGCAACATCCGTGTCGGTGTTTGTACTGTTTGCAAGCGCAGGATCGATGGGTGCCGTGACAGCGAGCACAGGGGCAACAACGGGGGCGATGACCGGAGGGGCCGTTGTGATGGTAGCGGTCTCAGAGGCGAGCAGAGCAGCTGGCGCAGCCTCAACTTCGCCCCTGCCTTCTGTTGTGGTTGCGGCCACCTGCTTTGGCCGCCCTCTACCCCGCTTTACTGCCTGCTTTGCCTCAGACACCTCAGCCTTCTTTGCCCTTGGAGGGGCAGGTGGTTTGATGTGAGGACGGGAGCCAGGCAGCACAGGGATGACGGTCGGGGTAACAACGGGGACGATGGGAGGGGCGGCGACAGGGGCGACAGTGGGCGCGGCGACAGCGGGGGCGACAATGGGGGCGACAATGGGGGCGATGACAACGGGGGCGACGACAACGGGGGCGACAGCGGGGGCGGCAGCGGGGGCGACAGCGGGGGCGGCAGCGGGGGCGGCAGCGGGGGCGACAGCGGGGGCGGCAGCGGGGGCGACAGTGGGCGCGGCGACGGGGGCGACAGTGGGCGTGGCGACAGGGGCGACAACGGGGGCGACAACGGGGGCGACAACGGGGGCGGCGACAGACACAGGCGCAGGTGGGCGGGGGTCAAAAGAGTCGTCCATGACCTCATGGCGGTCCCCAGGGCCTGTCTTGCGCGTCAAGTACGGTGACTGGGCTTCTGCCCATGCCTGCTCGACGGGCTCGCCGTAAGTCCGAAGCTGAGGCAAGGCAGCCTTCCCCGGGAGGTCCAAGATAGACGCTAAGAAACGGGCCGAGCTCGTCATGCGGTCGGCGCGGGGCGTCACAGGGATTGGGGGCAGGGCAGTGGCCGTAGCTGTCGACCCAGCTGTGGCCAGTGATCTCGGGGAGGTTTTTGTTGAAAAGGCCTGGAAGAGGGTGCTGGGGCTTCCGAATGAAGAGGGTGCTGAGGGAAAATTGAAACCCCCGACGTTTGTTGTTCTGACGGGGTCGTTGGGCTTTGCCAGGGTGGCGCCGCGGTAGGCAGGACGAGGGTGTGGTCGGGGCAGTGGTGTGGTAATGACGGTTTCCAGAGGTGTCGAGGAAATGGGAGCGGCATTGGCCAGGAGGAGCGGGTCGATCACAATCGACCCGATCCCCAGCCCACCGCGCTCCGCGTTGGCGATTGCAGTCGCAGTCCCGGGACTCGGTGGAGGCTGCATTCCCGCAGGCCACGGATTAAAGGCAGGGGCAGGGGCGGGGGCAGTGACGGGGGAAGGCTGCTCGGGGGCAGTGAAAGGATCGTCGTCGGATCTAAATGCAGAGGGTGCAGGGGCGTCGAGATTGAAGTCGTCGAGGAATTTGTCCGGATCGAAATCATCGCTGCTGATGTCAATACCCGCCATGGAGTACGATGGAGAAGACGGAGGGTAGTTGATGGGACTGGATGGCGGAAAGGAGCTGACGGGATTGGAGGGCAGAGGAGACGTCACAGGGGCAGGGGAAGAAACAGAGTCGTCCGACATGGAAGGCATAGCAGGTGGCGCTAGCTGAGTCCCCACCACCGCCGCTGCTTGCGCCTTGCGTTTTTTCTTCGACCCCCCATTCTTCTTCCCCTTGCCACTGCTAGTACCCCTCGGACGTGAGCCGTCGCGAGGAACTGATGGGCCGCTGTCTCCAGCGTCTCTGGCTGGGAGAGCACAGGCAGCACGTTGTCGGGCAGCTACAGAGAATTGTGTGTCAGTACTGTAAGATCTCCATATTTGAGGACGTCGGGCTTACTATACGTGGCGCGCAGAAAAGCTTCGAAGGGCTCTACGAGGTTCTTGTCAAAGTCGACGCAAGAGTCTTCGAAGTCGTTCCCAGCGTGAGTCTCACCAAAGCAGATTCTGAGGGAAAGTGGGGAGTTAACAAGCGCACACACATGTCCAAAAACGGATGCTTACATCTTCATGCTGAATTCTCCACCCATGCGTGGATTGGGTCCGCCCATTATCGACATCCCCACCCAGCCTGCCGCATTGTATGTCGCCTGATGAACATCCGAGTAAACTTGGTCGAGGACGTCAATGCCCCTACCGATATTTATCAGCATCGAATTACACCATTGCAAAACACAGACTCACTCCTGGAGCTCGCGGGGCGTCTGTGCTTTGAAGCTGCTACTTGAGCCCTCGCTAGCCAGCTCCTCCTGGCGAATCTCTTCCTTCTCTCTTGCGACCTCGGCATCAACTGCCGCACGTTCTTCTTCTGGTGCCGCATCATATGCCTTTCGTGCAACGCTCATCCGCATGCGCATGCGATCGCCTTTGGCAGACTTGAGGCGCTCGTTCAGCACTCTCGTGCTTTCAGCCTCGCACTCAGCCTGGATCTCAGCCTGGGCCTTGTCGCTCAGTGCACCGTCTGCGGATGCGGCCTCCAGGTGCTCTTTCAGCATGGCAGAGCTCTGAGCCTCACACTCAGCCCGGATCGACGCCTCTGTAAGTTTGGCGTAACCCAGCCGGTGAAGCTCGCGAGTAATCGCTTCTGCATTCCGCCTCTGGAAGACCTCGGTCGCCTGATGGGCACGACGCTTCTTTGGAGCCAGCGCCTTGAACATTGTCCGCAGCAGCTTGGGCCCATTGGACGTGCCGGCAGGTCCATTGGTGCTAGCCGCCCCAGTTCGCTTGCTGCGGTTGCGAAACCAATTTTCGAGTTTCTGTATGATTCTGTTAGCTCCAACGCGTCGAAAACACTCCAGACTTACCGATTTGCGCGACAGAATTGCAGCGCCAACAATTGCAAGCTCAGGATCTGTCAAAGCCCGCGCGGCAGGGTCCGCTGGCTGCGGAAGGTCGAGCCCTGCGTTTTCGGGCCACCTGCTGAACCACGCCTCGAAAAGGGGAGGCCAAAACAGGTGCAGCTTGCCCTCGCCTTGCCGGGTAAGGTAAGTGCCCATCCAGCCATCGAGAAAGGTTTTCTGCTCAGGTGTAGCCCAAGGAGGAGGTGCCATGGTATGTGTGCAGGTATACAGGCCGAGTTTTTTTTTTCCCCGATGTACTGCCACAGTTAAACGAGGTATTGATGGTGCTGCGAGCATATACAAGCGAGCTCCCCATGTGCCCGTATACCCGGCCCTTATTATTGCGCTATTCATCATTCGTCCGCTTGTTTCAGATTGACCTCCCTGCGCCTGGTATTTATTTAACCCGTTCGTGCCGCGACCTTTTACTCACTCTACAATCAGCACCACCCTTGTGATGCCCGACCTTAGCGCCTGGGGATCTGGTGCTCCCAGCGGCTGGGGATCTGCATCTCCCGATGGCTGGGGACGATCTGCATCTCCCAGTAGCTGAGGACCGGTTGACGGCAACCCTCGGCCTTGGAATACCTCTACAGGTGGTCCGGGGTCATTTGCAGGCGAGTCTGTGGAGCGCCGTTGGACCTCAACAAGATTGGCCGCACTAACCCCTCCTCAAATGGGGTGTTTCTCGCGCCAAACCCTCCTCAATCCGCCCCATCCGCCGTATGTTCCCTCGCTCTTATATTGCTGATTTTGCATTGTCTTAAGCTCCTATCTATGAAGGCCTCCCAGTGACCCCGCTGCAATTGTCCGGACTGTCTGTTCTGCAATCGACAAGTACTGGAGCGACGTGTCCTGGGCCCAGTCTGAATTGTGGATGCAAGGTTCGTCTGATGCCATTGGGGCTCGGCTCGCCTGGAACAAGCTCCTACCTGTCGCTCGGCGGTAAGTTGCATCAAATGTAGCATCATTTTAAGGCCTCATGATTTTTCCAGCTCGGTTGTCGACACTAGCCGCATTCTCCATGTATTCTCGTAAAGATAGAAAACAAGTTGGGGATTAAAAGCAGCATACAAACTTGTATCTAAGTGTCCTCGTTCTCAACATCTTCCAGCGATCCTACAAGAAGTCCACCAGCGTGCGTCGCAACCAGCTCGGCAATAGCTTCGCCTCTGGCAGTCATGTGGGTCAATCACGATGCCTTGGATGCTTGGCACTCACACTCACCGGTTCGTCTGTACCCGCCGGCTCCCGAATACGCGATACAGCTTGGAAGGGCTGAACGCCGTTGTGGAACTGTCGTTGCCGTCGTCTTCAACATCGG
Organism: Mycena belliarum; assembly: GCA_029282135.1. Classification (NCBI taxonomy): domain Eukaryota; kingdom Fungi; phylum Basidiomycota; class Agaricomycetes; order Agaricales; family Mycenaceae; genus Mycena; species Mycena belliarum. The sequence continues at coordinate 344,675 of JARJCN010000016.1, forward strand.
CGAGGGAGCTTCCGATGAGCAAGGAGCTTGCCCTGGTGGTTGTCAGCTCACGCTCGGCACTTGCCCTAGTAAAGATTAGCGACAGAAAGCCGAATCATGATGAAGCACTTGCCGGTCGACAAGAACACGAGGGCTCCCGGGGATACGATAGAAGCGCCGAGGGGCCTGGACGGGGGATGCGGGCAAGGGGGGTGGGGCGGGGGTGAGAGGAGAATAGGCTGGGGGCGCAATCGAGACCTGCTGCACCCCCACCGTGTTGGGAATGTTGAGAGTGTCGCCGTGAGAGTGGAACTTATGGCAGTGCGCAGCCCAGATCTCGAGTCCTTCGTCCACAGTTCTACACGATTTATGGATCGCGGTTGATACCCCAGTGACCTGGGGCCCTGCAATACTCCTGAAACAGAGACATGAGGGTGCGCCGTGCATCAGAGGAATGACTTACCAGTGAGAATAGATGCCCTCACTGCCGGATGCCCCTCGACTGACTACGTAGAATTTGCGTTTCGCTGAGCTGGACAAGACTTGCAATGGAGGGTCTCCCGGAAGCACGAAGAAGCGTGGTTTGCAGCATAGCTCGCAGCAATAGAACTCGAGGGAAAGAGCGCCGGTGGAGACCACCAAATCATCTATAGATGAAGGTGGCATCGCATGAGGGACTCCGAGTCCGGGAGACCGGAAGAGCGACAAGGAACACTCGTGATCTTGTGACTTTGAGTCACACCTGCCTAATACAGCCTAATCACCCTCCGTCGCGTCGCCCAACTCTCCGCTCTAGAGCGCGTTATCTGTAGTCGGTGCATTCGGGAATGCTCAAAGGACCCAACTACTGCTCTGCTGTGCAAAAACCTGATTCATTTTAGACGACGAGGTGGCGCACAGAAGCCAATTATGTGCAGATCTACCTGGACACCCCAGGGGCTGAGTTTTTCCATTCTGTAGCTGTAATTGCACCAGAGGTCCTGTCCTATGGTATTAAGTATGTATCTGAAGCCCGATACATTTCTATCATTGTTGAAAGACGGAAATAAATTACCAAATATATTATCATCGCCCTCGGCAGAGATACCCTCAGTGGAGTACTTGAATTATGGCTATTCTTTGGCAGCCATCAAGTTTTATACATCTATCGGCATAATATACTTCATAATTGGGTCATTTGGAGGCAAAAAGTCGATCCAGACCGATTCGACTATTCCTAAACTTTTTTAACATAGAACCGTTGTTCACAATCGGTGAACATGCCAGGTTACACCAATTTTTCTTTCTAATAGACCATATGCACCCCCTAACCATAACCGCCTACCCGAAACACTCTGGGCATTGCAGCACAACTCTGAAATAGAGGTTGAACTCATAAATATTGTAGTGACGACCCTGTTCCACCCTGTTTCTGCTCGCCGGCATTTCTACCAGCCTTTAAAGTATGTAAATTTGGCATAGAAGTGTAGTATGCATACCCATACACTTTTAAAAAAATAATCCCGGAACGTGGTTGATGTATATACTCTGTTACAATTTTTTTTGGGGGCACCGGAATCTGTCGGACCGGACCGGACCGCACATCCCGGTGGTTCCGCCGCTCTCAAAGGCTCACTCGAAGTTGCCATAAAAGATGGGGTGTCGCAAAGAAAATTGCAGAAATATTCACTGAAACTCGGAGACCAGATACCCCACACTTGTAGGTATACCTAATACACCTGCGTCAGGATTTGATTCAGATTTGAAGCAACGATGAGGTCGTTGGTAGGTAGTCTGGAGGCTCAGAATTGAAGCTTTGAATATTCTACCTAGCACGACAAGCGCCAAGTTTGACAAAAGGGAGACTGGAATTGAAAGTTCAGCAGATCGACTACATTGGAGAATACGTAGGGGCTAGTAGAACACGGGAGTCGGGCACGGGAGTGCATGTGGAGTAGGCAATTGGGCAGGAATGGGACGGGCGGGCAGCAGATGTGGGTGTCATACGGTGCGCAGGCAAAAGGCGGTGGAGGCAGCAATGCCGGAGATCTCCTGCGTGCCGGTCGCGCAACGGAGGTAGACATGGAGTGTGCTCGCGTGCTCGCCGGGTGCGGATAAGTCTGCGTAGTAAGTAGCATCAGCACGTAGTCAGTCTGTACACTGGAGGCCGGCGTACCGCAAGTAAGCAGGACGTTCAGCGGCGCAGCGTGCTTGCGGGGAGACAGCGCTCGTGGATGACGGCTTCTGCAGCGGGGTGCCGGGGTGGGCTTGATGCTCAGGCGTGGCGCGGACAACGTGGGCGAGGTCTTGAGGCAGCGACGGGGGCTGCTTCTGGTAAGCGTAAGGTCGGCGGGACGGTCAGCGGCGCGGCGTGGTTCCGGGGAGACAGTGCTCACGGATGACGGCTTCTGCAGGGGGGTGCCGGGGTGGGCTTGATGCTCAGGCGTGGCGCGGACAACGTGGGCGAGGTCTTGAGGCAGTGGCGAGGGCTGCTCCGGTAGGCGTAAAGTTGGTGTGCAGCGCTGCTGACCGTGTGCATTGCTGGCCCCTCTTCAGTGTGCAGCAGTGGTCGTGATGAAGGGGGAATGTACGCGATAAGATGTGGAATACCACCTATTAAGTCGGAAGAGGTCCCCTCTGAAGGCATAAAGCTAGTTAGCTCAGATTAATGAAGAAAGAAAGGAACTTACCGTGCCGCACACAAGATGCGCAGGCATCCGCGCCTGGCCGGAGGAGTGCAGTGGATGAGGGGCTTGAGAGGGCTGTGGGTGCAGTGGCAGTGACAGAGTCAGAGTCAGTGCTGGCAAGCAAGCAGCGGCGGCACTCACAGACAAAAGGTGTGCGCTGGCAAAAGAAAATGGTGACTCGATCCGTCACACAATTTGACATGCTTGCCGGTGCATGCCGATTTCCAGACACGGTCAAACAGAGTGACTGTTGACTGTCACGAACGCGTCCAAGTCCACACACCACTGTAAGTCCTGCCCTCTTTCCTTCGTTCATTGTTGTTGTGCTGTGGATCGCACTCCCCAGCTGGCTTGTTGGAACATGGATCAAACCTGGGACTAATCCAATAAGCCAGCTGAGGAGTGGGAGACACCGCCCTGCGACCATTATTTTGTTGTCTAAGCTGACGTGTTTACAGTCCATGTTGTGGTTTCCTGAGGATAGAAAGGTGAGTTCCACTTCACTTTCAAACAGTACGCTCTTACACAGGCACCAGACTCGCAGCGGCACCACATTCGCGTCGTTCTTTGCGACGACCACACTCCTGAAGTCTCCTTCTTTTGATGTCGGTCCCTTGCTTCGGGACGCGATTCTCGCGGAGTGTGATGAGCAGGAGGATAGGGAGGGTGCCTCGGATGACCTCGACGAGCCGCTGCGCTCCCACAAACGCGCGCGCCTGGACTCCGAAAGCCTGCCTGATGCTGACAGCTGGCTAGACGAGCTCGACGAACCGCAGCCGCTCCCACCGGCTCCTAGGCATATTCCCATGGCCGAGGTAATTGCGGGTGGCTCTAAGCCAATTCCCCACGCACACCGTAAGCGTGCTGCAAAGCGCGTCAAGAAAGCGCTGGAGACCGGCCAGCGCCCCCGTCCGCTCACCCTCCGGGAGCACGTCCACGCAGAGCGCGCAATTCCGACTGGACTCAACGCTGCAGAGCTCCCTGCTGCACATGGCGCATACACGGCGAAGGCGGGGGACACATATGGGGGGCAGCAGCGCCGTACTCTGAGTGACATGGAGGGGATGGGCTTCAAAGTCGTTCAATGGAACGGAATGTGCGTCGTGTGCTTCTATTTATCTTCCCCAATCCTGATCAACCATCCCTAGCGATGCACGGCCTATTGTCGATGCACATGGGCGGGTTATTGCTGTCCTCGCTGGTCAGCCTCGATCCCCGGAGTATGCTGCGGCAGCCACCCGAGCATACGATGTGCTTGAGGAAGAGCGGATTGCAGCAAACTTCAAGGCTTCAATGAAACACCATCGCCGTGGTCGGTTTGTTGCGCTCAACGCCGGCATATCATACGGTAAAGGCACCCAAATTCCTTCTCGAATCGACCCCGTTAACTACAACGCGCTCTTAACACGACTCCTGGGCAATACCGATATTATACGCATGGCGACCTTTGCGAGCGGTCAGTTTTATTCGTGCCGCTTCATCCCAAACTGATTTCTCAATTAGCTGCCTTTGCGCTCTGGGCCCCCGGTCTCTACGCTTACTACCAGAGGTATGGCAATGCTCTGCATCAACGCCTGCCACATCTTCAAAGAAATTTCCCGAAGTCGATATTCTCCTGTGCCACCTTCAATTTCGGGCCCAGCGCATGGACCTTCAAGCATCGCGACCTTATGAATCTTCCATTTGGCATGTGTGCGATCCAGGCCCTCGGCGACTTTGACCCCACCGCCGGCGGGCATCTCGTCCTCTGGGAGCTCAAGCTCGTCGTCGAATTTCCTCCTGGCGCACTCATTCTGCTGCCTTCGGCAACCTTGTCGCACTCAAACCTCCCTATCGGAAAGAACGAGCGTCGTGCGTCCTTCACACAGTATACGGCTGGCGGGATCTTCCGCTGGGTCGATAACGGGTTTCGAACTGAGCGGGAGTTGGCGAGGGAGGATCCAGATGAGTACACCCGGATTTTGGCAGCTAAGGATGACCGGTGGGCGATGGGCATTGGACTTTTGAGTACCATAGATGATTTGCTACCCCCCATTACTCCTGAATGATGCTTTCAAATGAGTGCTAGATATTCCTACGTCTCGTGTACTGGTAGCAGACTTTACTATGCTGTTCTTTGTTTGTGTAGAAGCAGAAAAATATGTAGTCGGTGCTGGCTGACAAAGGTTGGTGATTTGATCATCCACGTCGTTGCCAAGTCGTCACCCTTGTGTGGAAGGCCAGCTTCCATGGGGCGGGTTTCCCTCTTGTCCTGACCATGCTCTGTGATCGACCTCCTTGTCCCTTATGCTCTCTGCTCGATCTCTTCATCCCTCTCCTTCATGTCGAAACGACCGCGCGAGGTGCACTTTGCACCGCGCACATCTCCTGCTCCCGACACTGAAGAACCTACGAGCGACGCTGATGCTGAGACCGGGACTTCATTCATCGAGGACTTGGGGGCAGCTGGTCGAGCTCGTATACGCATTGGACGCGGAAAGAAGCATGAAGCCCTCCGTCCTGGGGCGCGCCTGCGTGCTGCAGTGGACCCGGCGACAGCATCTGGCTCAACAAGTCAGGTAGCAAGCGTTGAGGGCCAAGGTCCAGCAGGCACTCACCGCATCTTGCGCGAGAAAACACGCATAACAGCTGCGGGGTCCGTGAAGCAGAAGAGGACGGTCGTGGAGGTTGCTGCGGCGGCCGATGCACCAGCGATATTGAGACCAGATGTGCCAAGGGCGCGCGAGCCCGTGTACGACCTATTGGACAACACAGAGGACGGGGGAATGGATGGGGATTTCGATTGGGGGCGCGATCTGCGCCAGTCGGTGAGTTTTTCTCGATTTCAGTCAATGCAGATGATTGAGGACCGATTGCCAGGACAACCCGCTCAGGCAGTGGTCCCAGGACCATCTGCAGGACTACCTGGCCGAGTTTCTGCGCTGGGAAGGTCGTGGCGACCATGGGCCGCTGTGCGCGATATGTTCCGCGCAAACTGGCGAATATCGCTGTTCACACTGTCTTAACGGCGGGGAGCTTTTATGCGCAGAGTGTGTCGTCGATGCACACCGGCGCCTCCCCTTCCACCAGATACAGGTGTGTCTACTTTTTGTGCATTGCCGTCCATGCTGATTCTCCCTTGAGCACTGGACGGGGGCGATGTATGAGCGGATTACCCTCAAGGATATGGGGCTCCGAATTCAGCTCGGGCACTGGCACAGCCCAGATCGTCGTTGCCCGGTCCCTACGCCTGCATTTGCCGACGACTTCGTCGTAATCGACATCCATGGCATCCACGAAGTGGGCCTCGACTACTGCGGCTGCGGCGCCAGTGGTTTGCCCACCGTGCAGCTCTTACGTGCACGCCTATTTCCTGCAACTACAACCAATCCCAGGACGGCTGCAACTTTTGCAGTCATGCGCCACTTCCACCTTCTTTCCTTTGAATCTAAATGCTCCCTATACGAATTCTACCAAAGCCTATCTCGGCAAACGGACAACATGCGCTACAAAGAAACAAAACCAAAGAAATTCTCGGGCCATCGTGAGACGTATCGAGAACGTCAGAAGAAGATGAGAGTATGTGCGCCTTCGTTCCAGATGAAATGTGACACTAATTAGCCGCTAGGATCGCTATGACGAGTTTTCAAGAATGGTCAGAGAGTGGCGACACATCCAAATGCTGAAGCGTGCGGGCTGCGCGCTTAATCCGGAGGGCATCGCCAGTACAGCGGAAGGGGCTTGTGCACTGCTCTGCCCTGCATGTCCTCATCCTGGTATCAATCTTCCCGCAGATTTTCGAGATGCCCCTGAGGAACGACAGTACGTGCATTGGCCTCATTTACCAGGCGCAGGCTTAGTTTGATGTAGATTTCTCTATGCTTTGTTTCTCGCAATAGACGCCAACTTTCGCCTGAAACGCAAGGACGTCTCAACCGAAGAAAAGGATCCCGGGCTGGGAAAGGGCTGGGCGTTCTTTTGCGAGGTGACAAAGTATATGACACACGTGAAGAAGTTTTGGAAGGAAACACAGGAGGTATATTATTCTGGCGCTCTCCTTACAAAGCAAAACTGACTGACATTGGTCCATAGCGTAGTCACTGCGTTGCGCATGACGCGGTAGATAAACCAGACCGGGATGCGCGGGGGACCGCATCGTCCGGCATTGGCGCAGTAGATTGTGCTCGCCACAATATGAAGCGCCCGTGTGCTGTGGGCGATCTGCAGCTCGGCGAGCGGTAAGTCACGGTTCCTTGAAGCACTGGGTTTGTCCTAACTGTGGCGCAGATACATCAATATGGATTATATACTCTTTAGGAGCGTTGCGGGCACCGAGCTCATCCGCTTCTTCATCTCCTACGACATTGTGTGCCAATGGCACATCAACATCTGGAATCGGATGCTGAAGTATGTGAACGAGGAGCTGACGCTGGACGGCAGAGGAAAGTTTGTCACTTTCCTCATCCCCAAGTTCCATCTGCCGGCGCATATCGAGGCCTGCAACCTCAAATTCTCTTTTAACCTCACCCGCGACGTCGGGCAGACAGATGGCGAAGCGCCGGAGCGTGGCTGGGCGGATGCAAACCCGCTCGCTGGCAGTACAAAGGAAATGGGGCCCGGCTCGCGACGGGACACCCTCGACGACCACTTCAATGATTGGAATCACAAGAAGATTATTGCGCTGGGTAAGCCTGGCCTACAGCAGCTGAGATGAGTCTGACCGAGTCGCAGGCTACGTAATGCGCAAGAAAATCGAGAATGCAGTTCCGGAGATGGTCGAGACGAAGGCAGCGCTTGGGGACATGGAGGAGTCCCTGACGCAGGAGGCGGTGGTAGAGTGGAATAAGATGGCGGCGGCATGGGAGCAAGACGGGGACAAGCCCAATCCATTTGAGACACTGCGCAAGGACGATCACCTTGCGAAGGTGCGAAGGGACCTGGCAGCAGAGGCAGCGGAACGGGAGGAAGCGGGCGGGGGAGAGGAGGCTGACGTGCGGGGCGACATGCACATCACAGAGTTCCTCGGGATGGGGCTGCAGCTGGAAGATCAGCAGTAAGTGGAGCTACACAGACGGTGGAGCCAAAAGAGCTCATCGTTTTCTAGACGAACGATTGCTTTCGATGTGGCAGCGACGGGCCTGCATCCAACGGAAAACCAGCGCCGTGCAATGACCGAGCGGTGCAGCAAGCTGCGTCGAAAAATCTTTGCATGGATCGAGGTCCAGGACAAATTCTACCCCCAGCTTGCAAGGCTGCGCGAGCTCGAGGACGATGCACGCGTCCGGGCGGCGTCAGCGCAGCCCGTGCCAGGGATCAAGGTCTCCGACATCAGCCTGTGGCTCCCCTCCTCCGTGGCCGCTACGCCTGGACCTGACGCACGGACGATACCCATCCGGGAGGACGTGTACAACCACGAGTACCGCCTACGTGTTGCGCAGGCCAACGAGGCCCTGCACGAGCTTCGCCGGCTCTTGCTTGTCTGCACCCACTGCTACAAGCTCAAAGACAAGCAGAAGCGGGGGGTGCGCGCAAATATGCGCTCAGGGAGCAAGATAGACGCGCTGAATAACCACATCAAGCGGGCAGCGGCGCAGTATCGCGCGGGTCGTTGTGCGCTGGTGTCGCTGGGGAAGGTCTTGGGGAGGAGCGAGTGGGAACGGTCTCTGCTGGACCTAAAAGAAGACGATATCCGAGGACTCCCGCGTGCAACGTTCGGGGACCCAGAGAGGCAGAAGGGGAAGAAAAAGAAGCAGAGGTCGAGGTCAAAGAGGGCGCGGAGGATGGCAAAGCCGGCGCGCGAGATCTCCTGGATCTGGATCAGCAGGGGTCAGGGATATGAGCCTGGTGATAGTCAGGCCATGGACGAAGGTATGGCATTGCCAAGATGACACATGCCCTGCTGATACGCTCTACAGCTGTACGGATCGAGTGGGCAAAGGCTCGTGCACGCGCCTGCCGCTGGCGGGAAGAGGTGGATCTTCTCGAAGAAGAGATGCGGCGCATCCTTGCGTTTTTGTCTTGGCGCGCTGGCTGGTGGCGCTCGCAGGTGGGCCGAAAAGGGCTCCTGGAAGGACCACAGCTCCAGGGTGAGACTGCGTATGCGCTGCGTCAGGCAGCGCTGCAAGTGGAGCTGCGCGCCCGTTTCCTGAGGGAATGGATCGACATTCCGGAGCTGATCCGGCGTGGCAGAGCGGGCGAGCTGGTGGTGGAACGAGATGTCGACCCTGGAGAGAGAGAGCGGGAGGAGGGGGAAGGGGAGATTGACGGCTCAGAGACGGGGTCAAGCAGTGGCGAGGAGGAGGAGGCCATCCCCTCTTTACCCGTCAGAGAGCTTCGCCCATCGTATGTGGACGAAGTGTTGGTGATGTGACTCATCACCGCCTTCCGTCCGTGGGCGCGTCGTCGTTGTGACGGCCAGGGATCGCAGCCCATGCCGCGGAGGAGGCGGTATGGCTTCTGCTGCGCTGGAGGGTCGCCGCCGCCGCGCGGGACCTCGGGTGTAGCGCGATTGATCGTCCTTGCAGACTGGCCTTCAATTTCACTGCACGGACAGTAAAGCCGTTTTTTTTAGTCGGAAACTTATAATTCACATATATGACACTACCCATGGACTCTCATATCCTGCACAATGCTGCCCTAATTTTTTGTGTATTTTTGCGTATTTTTTGGTGTATTTATTCTTGGCGTCGTGGCCAGCGATGTCGAGCAACGCTCGACGCCGTCAGCTAAATCAAGCTCATCTTACGAAACAACACCAAATACTTGCACGTCGACAGGAGCGACGACGGGCGGTCTTTGACGACGCCGGTGGCGACAAATACCTGTATTATAGGCCATGGAATACTACAAGAGAATGATATATCAGATGTATGGTAAGTTAGCGGTTTTGATAGATCATGGACCTTCGACCATTAGCGGCAGATGATATATCATACACCCAGGCAAAGGTGGCGCCCGCCCCGGAGCGCACGTTCGAGGAAGCACTGCGCGTGCTCCTCGCGGACGCCACCTTTCTTCCCGCGGGCGGCCTGCTCGCGTTCGGCCTTGCACACCAGTACCCCATGCCGACACAGCCTGAGACTGTCTGGGACGAGAAGACGGGCGGCTACAAGCACGACACGGAGAAGGGCGCGGTGGGGCCGGTGCTGCAGATGCTCAAGGGCAGCGACGCGCGCATCCGCACTGTCGCGGAGCATGTGGGGCTGGCGACGCACGTCAAGATGCTCTACGACAGCGGCGAGAGCGTAGGTGAAGGCGGGCGCGATGTGCTGCAGGACTACGTGCTGCGCGCTGACCAGTTTTACGTCGACGACGACACAGAGGAGTTTATTGCGGAGGTTGAGAAGGGGGGCATCATTCTCGAGCGCGGGGAGGAGCGGGTGGCGTACCTGAAGGCAAAGAGGGGACGGTATTATAGTGAAGACGGGGACGAGGAAAACGACCAGGAGGTCTCGAGCAAGGCCGTGGCGGTCCATTGGGTCACCCAAATCACCGAGCTCAACCGCGTTGGCTCGCCATACATGGCATACGGAAATGAGGCGTCACTTGAGCACATTTACGGCAACGCCGCGCTCTTCGTGAATGTCCCCCCCATGGGAGAGGGCATTCGTGCTGCTTGAAATTTTCCTGGCGTAGCATGTTACACTTTTGCTTTCATTTCGTTTTACCTCTACAAGCATAGACAGTCTGAGTTCAGACGAATGGATTCCATGTTCATCGCGGAAGTGTCGATAAGTGGATTCGAGCGAGGCCTTGGGTTAAGCCTACGGCAGTCACAAAGGGGCACGACGCGGGAGAGACGGGGTTAGACGTACCGGCCAGTCCTTATAAGGTCGTGCCAATTGGTCCCTGCACACCCCCTCCTTGCAAATCCCGTTCTTTTCCCATGTTTGCGCACGTCCTTCTTTGACAAGTTACCAGTCTTTCACCGCCGACCTTGAATAGCTTCGCCCCTACCCTTGTCCTGCTCGAAGAACAGCGTGCTATGTCCACTGTTGCCACCGTCCTCTCGGCGGAAGCAGAATCGCTGTAGCGGCAAAAGCAACGGCACAGATTACTAGGTTATCTCAGAAGAGCAGACTTGGGCTTGAGGCAAAGACCAGGATCCAGCCAGATATCTTGCTCTTCTCGTGAAAGAGACGGGCGGGTGCCAGGTGGAGGTAAAAGCAGAGAACTGTCGGGCCGGAGCTTGGCCGGAGCAGATTTTCCCGACTGCTACAATTCGGAAGAAATCCTTGCGTAGTTTTCCATCTCAAGCCTCTGTTTCTTCATTGGATTTGTGCATTTGTTGAAGCAAATGCTCGGAAACCAAGCCTGCGACCGCGGCGGAGAAACACCATCTCTTTACGGTCGCCGCTGCGATGGCCAGCTTGCTGAGAAAGATACCGCATTGACTTACATTCATCCCAATGGAAGATTGATCTCCAGACTGCACAGTATTATCTAAGGCAAAACCGGCCAAGCAGATCTTCAAGAGAGGAAGTTCAACTTCGTCCGTTCGCAACGAGTCGTTTAGAATTTATAAGCAACTTGTAGGCCGATATCCGAGAGTGGAACAGAGCGCGCCAAACCTACTTCCTCGGCACTTCCTAGCATTGGAATCAGTACGAAAGTTGGGAGGAACATGCCTCGGCATCATCTCGGCAGCCAGGACAGCAATTCTTTGATCGGGTCAATACTCATCAATAAAAAGATCTTTCTCTCTTCCCACCACACCACAGCCTATGACAACGTATCCTCAGCAAAGCGGAGATTCTCGTCTCAAGTCGATTTGGCTCGTTCTTTTGCACTTGTACAACTATCTGGGCCCTTTACGTCGGCAGACGGCTGCTCCATTGCCGCACGACTCGCGTTTTTGCGGCGTAATATTGAAGACAGACTCTTCAATTCGTCACCTCCGACTTTCGGAGACGGCCGTCGCCGACTTTCAGAACACCGGAAGGAGCGATAAACCACGCCAAACTCTTAGTATCTCTAGATCCACCAAGCAAAGAGCGGAGTATCCGGCACTCTAGATCTTGTCAAAGCTTCTCAATCTCCTCAATCTGCGCGGGCCCATACCTCAATTAAGCTATGCGGGGTTGAATGCGATGAATATTGGGATACCTTCCCTCTGATGAGTCGGAGTGACGACTTCCACGCTTGCTTCTCTGTCGTCGGCGTCTCGGAGCACAAGTCACCTCTGACAGAGGTCTCGCAGCGCTGGTGCCTCTAGACCCTCTACTCAGGCCGCCAGCTGTTTTCGGACTATGGTTCGGATCTCCGACTCGGTATACATGCATTCATGTCTATCGCATCTCGAAGACGGAGCTGTAATTCTTGCACCTCGGAGAGCTTATAAATAGTTATCTGTGAGCTCAGCCACGTTCTCTTCCCACCGGTCCCACTTATAGCGCTGCCCACGAGCGATCCCAACATTCCGGCTGAGCTGTCATCCCTACATACGACACCGTCATGTAAGGGCTACTCCATCGTGCATATGGGGCTTACCTATCCAGCAGCGTGGTCCTGCACTTTGGACAGATGAATGTTCTTCCTCGGGACATTCCGTATGTGCCGCCCCCGTTTACGAGCTGCGGCCGTGCCCAACGGGCATCTTTTCCGGATCTGTCCGTCCAGGAAATCATCATTGTGGACGCTCACACCCTTTCTTGGCCAGAAAGGCGTATTTAGGGCACTTGCGGTCGCACCGCTGGTCCTCAACCTCTTACGTGACCTTCCTGGTGCTTTGCGACGCCTTTTTAAAGCTCAGGCCCTCTGAGCCCGGTTGATCCGTTGGCTTGCGTCCTCCATTTACCAGGGAAATGGCGCCGATTCAGAACATCCTTGAATGACAATGCAACGACACCCAACTGTTTCCGGAACTAACTGGCCCATTCGAAGTTAATGTTGCAGTTGATCGTAGACAATTCGCAGAATTCCGGAACGAACTCGAAACCGGATACGTAAGCCTTGAGCGATCTATGCCAGTTTCATTCAATTTTCGACTACTTGACCGCCGTCATATTGATTGCGTTTGAAGAGAATATAGGACGTTATACACCCGGGTTGCGCAAAAAAAAATAAGCTATGCAGCAAGGTCTTGATCCTAACGGAGAGATTTTACTGGTTCATCTCTATTCGCGGATCTCATTCTTCAATGATAATAAGTACATTGCAATATAAAGAGGGTATCCACTCGTGTGGGCCGTGTCCGATGGTCTAGATACATCTAGTAAGCAGACAAGTTGGAATGATACAACAGAGAACAATAATTCATAGCTGATTGAATACTGCGAATCTTGAGTTGTCTCGGGCACCTCGGGCATCTCCAGATGAAGGGACAGGGCGGAATGATTTGTGTATTATATAGCGCAGAGTGTCTACGTAGGGTATCACAGAGGATCGCATATGATGATGTATTGAAGAGGCGCATTCTATGAACGGGAATAGAGACAATATAACAAAGGAAATGATATTCAACTTAAGCCCAAAGCCCCTCTACGGGCTCTGGCGTGTCCCAAAAGACTTCCTCTCCCTCGTCATCGCTTTCCGGATCACTGAAAGCATCGCATCCATAGAACTCATCGCCACGCTCTTGAAGTTCTTCAAACTCGATGTCTTCTGCAAAAAACGAGTGCACAGCATCGTCCTCCCCGCGGGGGAACGCGGCCCAGTCGCCCGTCTCCGCACCATCAAAATACAACTCCTCATCCGAATCGTCTCCGAGGTGCATCGGCTCGCGCGTAGTCTCCGCGGTAGCGAAATAAAGTGGAAAGCGCGTGGAAAGAGGGGGGAGGAGGCGGAAGGGCGACGGAGGCGGGGAGGGCGAGGGAGAGGGCGAGGAGGACCGGGCCTGGTAGGGAGGACAGGTGTCGGGCGGGATCGCGAGACCTGATTCTGCTTTTCGCCCCAGCTCGGCGCTCGCTGCCTGGGCGCGCTGATCGCACAAGACTTGGACAGCCTTGAGGCGCGCGCTGAGGTCTGCTGGCAAGGGCGGATGAAATACGCGGGGAGACGCTGCACACTCGTCGAGGGACTGAGCCGGCGGCGAGGCTGGTCGCGAAGGGGGCAGCGCGTAGAGGTGGGGCTGGTTGTAGTGCGGCCATGGCGGCGCGAGCTCGCGCGGCTTCGGCGTGCACGGCTTGCGGACGAGCCAGAGGTCGGGGTACTGCGACTGGTTTGGGGTCTGGAATGTGTGCGCGTAGGAAACGCGCGCCCACGCTTGGGGAACGACGGGGTAGGAGTGGGAGCGGAACGGTGCCGGGTGAGATCTGTGCTGCGCGCTCAGAGGATACATGTCACCCATGTAGACAGGATCACGCAGGAACGCCGGGAGGTGGAAGATGGGCTCCTCCCAGCCGCGCTGCGGCTCGACGTCCTTGCCTTCGATGGGCTCGGGCGCCTGGATCATGAGCAACGAACAGGGAAGCAGGTGGCACAATCTAAACTCACCAGCCACGCGTCCGGGGTATCTCCGATGTATAGAATTTGGTGCCACAGTGGCTCCTTAGGCCCATTGTGCTCGGCCTGGGTGTCTGGGTTGGATCACTGGTGGCACTGAATTTTGATCATTAGACGCACCTTGAGCTCTTCAGACATGAGATCGTGAATGGATATCATGAGTGGCGCTAGGTGACGGGATAGTCTGACTGAGTACGCGGAATGCGGTGCGGGTGAGTGGCAGAGGTTAAACGTAGTCCTGTGGTTACCACGCCCTGACAGTAGGCGACCAGCCTTATTATGTAATCACCGTTTTAGGGAATCACGTGCGGACATTAGTCGACGCGACTTGACGCGCCGGACGCAACGCAAGCATCGTTGGGCCATCAAAAAGTAAGGAATAGAATATGTACCGCACTAAATACCCATTGGATAGCTGTTTGCCTTATATGTATCACGCAGGAATGGAGAATGAAGTACAGTGCATCAAACTAGCCGAGCACTGGTGAGGAGATACATTTCAGCAAGAAGAAGACAAAAAACCGTCAGAACTAATCTATTAGCTCTGTTAACCTTCCTCCAGCCAAAATCTGTGTCTAAATGCGAAGTAAGAGGCAGCAACGCGTCAAAGACGCGTGAATTAAATGAGTTGTTTGGTTGTGCATCACCCATCATTACATAATAAGATCGGACGCCTGTCACAAGGGCGCGGTAACTAACAGACTAAGATGAGCGAGGAACGAGCTTGTTCATCATAGCGTCTGTCTTAGAGAGACTAGGTTAAACGAGTCCTTTTGAAGGTCCAGACGCTTTGACGTTGAACGCGTGATCGTGTCATCGTGAACAATGAAATGATGATGGCGGCTGTAGCCGCTTGATGAATCATTGATTGGCTTTGACGCGGACGCTGTCATAGAATTTTCTGGAGGTCACGAGTTGGCCAATGGCCACGAGGCAGACAAAGCTGAACCCTCGGGGTCGATGGCATTGCCTCGCCTACGGAAACAGGCAATGCCCTTGATGAGAGTCCCGGGTTTTTTATGAGGGATTTTTTTTGCCATTTAGCTTGGCGCGAGAAATACGAGAAGCCACTTATGTTCGGATCAATGTGAATAAGTACCATGACACCCCCGCATTTTCCGTGATCCATCGTCTTGAACAGTTTTCGGTGGGCAGTACTTATAAGACAGATGTCAGAGCGAAAATTCCTAAAGAAATAAACTGAACAACCAACCTTGTGGAGAGTATCCTGAGCCTTGGCGAGTGATTGTTGTTGGACGCTCTTGTAGACCGGTGGCAGTGACGGCAGTATGTCCACGCTTGGCTACGACTGGAGCTCCACACATGTGCATCGCCTGTCTCTTCCTCCCATCCACCATGCCAGTGTTCCCACAAGAGCTCCTGGACGCTATCGTCGGCAAGTTGGACGAAAATCCGGCTCTCAAATCCTGTTCGCTTGCTGCCTCGTCGTTGCGCGTTCCCTGCCAGCGCATTCTCTTGCGTTCGTTAACGCTGAGTCCAGGTTGGGCTCAGTGGGCGCCAGGAGGGAGCATAAAGGACTGTGTTGCAGCAGCGACCCTTCTTGCAGAGTCGCCCCATATCTCGCGATACATCACTCGCCTGACCATCGAGCTCCATGAGACGCAAATTGTCGATGTCGATGACAAGGCCCTTCTGAAGGTGCTAAGCAACCTAGACAATGTGCACCAGTGCATCGTTACAAGAACAGAAGACGTGCTTGAATGGGACGAGCTTTCTCCTGGGATCAGCTCTGCCTTGGTCTACTTTTTGTTTCGCCAGCCACTTCGCGAACTCCATGTACACTTCATCTCCGCGATCCCGGAAATCACGTTTCTGCAACTCGTCGCGGCAGCCCCACTTGTGTCTTTCTTATTCGTCATTATAGAAACCTCGGACCACTCGTCAGAGAGTCTGCTTCTTCCACCCACTGTCGAAAATCTCATCTTCGAGAGCGACTCGGAAGACGCGTGCACCGTGCTAGCTCGCTCGCAATGGGCGGCCTGTATAGCAGCAGTTCGTCGTCTGTCCATACCACCACACTATCCGGCCGCCGAGAACCTGATCCAAGCCACGTCGCGCACCCTGCAGCATCTGCGACTGCGATGTACCGGTCCGTCTCCGCTTCCCTGCCTCGATGTATACCAACCTAACACAGGACTAGAACCACTAGAAACGCCGACTCTCTCTCTCCCCTGCCTCCCCGCGCTCTGCTCTATCGAGCTCGCGGTCTTCTGGGACGACCCCGCGATCCTGTGGTTCCTCACCGTCCTGTCCCCGCTCCTTGCGCCCGGCTCGAGCCCCGCGCTCGCGGAGCTCACGATCACCCTGTTCCCCATCGGACGACTTCGATACAAGGTCCTCTATGCGCTCACAGCGGGTCTCCTCACAGCGCTCGACGACGCTCTCGCGGCGCACCCAGCGGCGCCGCGCATGCGTTGGCGGCTCGACTTGAGCGGGGACCACAGTGAAGCGCACTTCGCTGACTTTTCCCAGAAGATGCAGCGCGGGATGCCAGTGGCACATCGAGCTGGACGGCTTGAGTTCGAGGCGTACGATGAGAAGAGTGAATACGCCGACGGGCTGTCGTATGCGATTCAAAGATAGGTGAGCGCATCTCTGATTCTCGCTATGTCGATTGCGAACTTATCAAAGGCTATTTTCGGCGCCTGGAAGGAGGAAGCCTCTGCGTCAATTCTGAGGGCCGCTGTCGGTTTGCTCGCACTGCTGTCCTAATATTCAACTAAATTCAACGGTTCTTGACGGAAGTGGTGCGACGATAATTTCCTAGCCCGGGCGTACGTATGTACTCAGTCAAATTCATACTGTTGTCATCTCGCGCATAGCTGAGAGTTATGCTATGGTGGTATGCGAGCTCAAAATACAAGACCCACTCCACCCTGGTATGGATTGTGCACATGGAGCTCGCAGCTGACGTGCTACCCCACAGTCTCTGTGTGATATCATTCGCCCTCAATCAGAGCATTGGATATTGGACCTCCATTGGCCGCTCATGCTAAACACCCGCAACGTCCGGAGCCTCATTTTGCGGTGCGGGAGCTGGCTGGAGCACTAGAGCGCCATCTACGGTCTAGGCTTACACCTGTGAGACATCAAAAGGGGGTATCCGCAGAGGTCTCGGATTGCAGTTGGACAGGGGCTCTTCGTGAATCGTTGCAGCGGTCGACTGGCCATCATCTGGGCAACGTTATTGTGGGCACCCAATTCCACCATCGTGTCCAGTACGCCCCCGCTTCCATACGTCTTCAAGTATCTCCGTCTGAACCGTTCGTTTTTCGGTCGACAATCGAAGGAATTGGACCTTGTCTCACATCCGGGGTCTAGACCGTCGCGCTTTATCTATAAAGTCGGGCGTCTATGAGTTTCATTCCCATCCGCTTTCACACACCCACAACCATACCTCAACCATCCCAACAATTTCTGTGATGTACACTCCGAGCACCTCCGAGTCGTCGATGTTCTCCCGTTCCCCTCGCTCGTCGCTGTCGAGCCTTAGCTCCACCGAGTCGCCTACGCCCGCCCCAACCCGCCGGCGCCACGCCATCCCGCGCATCTTTTCCGTACGTCTTTCCCCTTTCCTCATCCGTTCAAGAACTGATCTTCTTCAGAGTGCTGCTTCCCGCCTGAGAAAATTCAAGGCCGCACATTCATATGTGCCCGGCCCCCCAACATCGCATACACCCACCACCGAGGCCGAGGACCTCCGCATTCTCGCATCCCTGCCGGTCTTCCGTAAGGCATCTGGCGGGAGTGGCCCGCGCTTCTCTATCCCCCCCGATGCCGATGTTCTGCGACGCGCCGCCGCCTATCCCCCTCCGCGTCCCTTCATCTTCGACCAGGTAAGATCCCGCCCTCCTTTTTTTTGGCCTCTGCTGAAGGAAACTCTTGAATCTACAGGAGCTTTGGCGCGACCTGGCTTGAAAGTGGGAATGAAGTGGTTCACGGAGCTCGTCCGTGTATGCAGTGAGCACTTTTTTCTTTCCCAGTCATTTCCCGGGACTGAACAATCTTGAAGCTTGAAGCATGAGACGCATCGGGTTCTTGGCAATCATGCCGCTGTAGACGCAGCGTTAGCCCGGCGCCCAAAACCCTGCGCAGCGTCAGACGGACAGCGTGGGGACGCCATGAGCTGGAAGGATGGTTGTCCCGAGGTATTTCGCCGCCCGTGTGTATCATATGTTCTTGTACCTTCCAAGCGTCCATGTCTACAAATCATCTTACTGTGGCCTCACACGACCTCAAACTTGTTCAATTATTCTCGTTGTACTAGCATTCCGAGTCGTTGAAATCATTTCGCAGACCAGATTCGCCGAAGGCCTGTGTGCATGTGTGTGTGGAGTACGTGTACATCCGCGGCACTGTCGCAAAGGAACGTTCCTGCAACTGCCGCGGTCCGGTGAGTGCCAGTATCGCCAGGTCGTGGCTGAAGAGCATCGATGCTGTGCGGAGCGACGCTCGATGTTACTTACGTTGTTTTGGGACAAAAACGACTAAAATGTTGAGAGTATATAATACAGAGCGTGTGTTGTATGCAGTATGGGTATGTGCGATGTTTATGAAGTCAGTGAATAGAAGGCTGCTTATAGATTGTTAGATCCAGGAATCAGGGCAGGTCCAGCGCAATATCCGCCTGCCAGATGTCTTCGAACGTGTTCTGCAGCGAGATGAGGTACAGATGCTCGAAGCGCACGCAGTTTGGTGAGATCATCCAGTCCGGTGCCGTCGCCGTTTCGTACACCGCTTTCTGTTGGTTGCATTATTGTTAGAGAAAGTATGGAAGAAGCAGATTGTAGTTGAGAACGAACCTCGAAGAAGTGGGCGAAGTTGGACGCGATGTGCACCGCAAGCGCCATTCGGGTGAGTCCCGCGACAGGGATATTCCGGCACCACTCGACATGTCCGTACCCGGGCCACTGCGGCGATGAATCAGTTGTGGTCGCTCAAAGCGCACCATGATGCTTACCTGTATACGGAAGACAATTTTCTGAAGCCCTGGATACTGTAGCACGGGATCGCTCGCTCCATGCAGCCGCGCGATGAAGTCTCTGTTGACCCGCAAGTCGCGCATCGAGACACCCTGCCGGGATTGCCCGCTATAGTCGAAGGGGATCTTGGAATGGAGCGGCTGCGAGCGTCCTAGTTGGAGTTTCCACGCCTGCGACGGGCTGTACGGCACAAACGGGAGGCGACGACGCGTTGGAGAGACGAAGCCGGAAGGGTTGGCGTCGGACGGATGGGCCAGAGTATACATCTGGCTGCTGCGCGGGGGACCTTGGGCGTGCGTGGGGTTCGGATAGTGCGGCATTGTGTGGATGAACAAGAAGTTGTGAGTGTCGACGGAGAATCGGGCGGGTTGTATGAGGATGCGTTTCCGTTGGAAAACCACCCGTTTATATATTGACGTTGCTCAAAGCGGCGCATCGTCAAAGACCACAGTACCAAGCGTCGCATTGTCAAAGCGCCGCTGAGCATCGAAAGGCACAAGGAAGCATTGGAGTTTGTAAAGGGATTGGAAACAGAGGGAACATTTCTTTTATCTTCAGGTCCATAATGGGATTCCCAGCGTTAAGTACTGGGATCGTTTGACATGAAAGGCGCCTTGTTTGTGTGCCGCATTAGGAAAATATTGTCGCGTGGCCATAGCTCGAGCGCTGGAGTGAAAAGAGCGCGGGATCCTCGGTTCTGGCTCCTGAGGCCATAGCATATAGTACTGTGCTCTTCTTGTGGCTTGAGCACCTAAGGGAGCTTCTACGCAGTCACGTGAAGGCCTGAGAGGGGGGTTTGATAGCACTAGTAAAACCCCCCTCTCAGGCCTGTCGGAGGCGTCGGAGCGCGAAGGCCTTTCCGCTTCGGGAAGTGCCATCAGTAGCGTGGTCGTCGCCGGCAGATCCCGACCACCGCTTCTCGCTTCCGCTTCCCGCTTCCCGCTTCAGCGCTTTTGCGCGCCTCGCCGCCTCCGCCGACGTCCACCTTTGAATCTTCTGGTTCAGCTTCCGGGCCTTTGGTTGCTGCATGCTGCGCACTCTGCCTGTACCCCTCGCCTCTGCTTGTTACTTGTTCACAGCCCCCACAACCGGGAACTTGCTCTGGACTGATGGTGAAGTTGGTTATTGCTCGTTGCTCAGGCCTTCCGCCTTCTGCAAGCGTCTGTGGAGCACCCTTCTCCGCCTCGCGTGTCCACCACCTCTCACGGCCCTCCTGCACATCTCCGCTGCCTCTCCCTGTGCTTCTGTCCTTAATTGTCTCCAGTGACTGCTTAACACCTGTCCAATCCTGTACTATCCTTTAAATTGTCCTTCATCTTGCTTCCAACAACCTGTCACAGTAAGTGCACCTCAACCTCTTGTTGTGTCGGAGGCCATCATAATCGAAGATTGATGAGCTCGCCGCTGGGTAGGTTGAATTGAGTCTTGGATGATAAGTTCTGATGGTATAGTATGTCAAGAACTCATTCTTTCCGGAGGCCTTCGACACGGAGGCCTTCGACGCCTTGTCGGAGGCGTCGGAGGCGTCGGAGGCGTCGAAGGTGTCGAAGGCCTCCAATCCAGACTTTTGCACTCCACCAAGAATCAACAACCGATGATCTAAGTATTCTATGAAGGCTAACCTGACAGATCATGGGCCAATAAGTGCTCAATAATGTGCTGCAGTTGGAGATTGATGATTTTCTGAGCCTGTTGTATGCTATCGACCCATCGTGATGTGGAGCTGATTTCACCTAACAAGAAAAGGTTTCTGATGACATCTAGAAGGTCACAACATAACCCGTCCATTAGGCATTTTGGTCACGGTGATACTTTTGAATATTTCAAGTTGGGCCTCAACTTCGCACGGTTCAGCCTCCCACTCGGAGCCAAGTCTTTACCTCTACCATCTGTATTATGACTCTCGAATACAGTGGTCCAACCCACTCCTCTCGATGATTGTGTAAAATTCAACACATAGAGAATACACATATTGAAGGTGTCGGAGGTCTCCTATTGTTTGAATTAATGAGATTGGTATCGTAAACCTCAGGCCTCCGGTTTGAGGTTACCTCGAGGCCACCCCGAGGTTACACAGTAACATATCAACGGTTCCATATTCAATAGGCGGCCAAGTATAATATGGGTAATATGTCAGATTTTGATGTTTTCTTCCGAAATCTTGTGCTCAGACCTGTCATAGGCATCCTATCGGCCATGCATATATACTATAAGCTTCCAAGAGCTCCGCTGAATCCATTCCATAGTCGAAGCTTTTCATTTGTTGTGAAAATTCATCCTATCCATCTGCCATACAATTTAACTATAGTAGAACTTGGTTGACTTTAGCACTTATTCGTGCACTGGGAAAAATGTTAGTAAAATACATGATCTAATGATTAGTTAGGGTCCGGGCATAGGACAGCTTTAATTTGGGCATAGTCCCAACAATTTCCGCACAGAATTCGGTATGCAGTGAATTTATTACATTCAACAAACCGTTATATGTGTTGTGATTGGTCGATCAATCTCCGGCCCGAGCTGCCCGACCTTCACTCCATCCAACCCCTTTCCATGTGGAGTCAGTGGATAATGCCAATAGATGCCATGCATCTTCTCAGATATTTGGGTCCCTCCCAGATATGATAAGGGACTCGAATAAATTAGATTGGTAGGTGCAGTAGGCCTTCGAGGCACCTACGGCCGCCTTCTGCGCCTTCGACACATGGCCTTCCACCGATTTTGCACCTTTCTAGCTGGCTGAATAACATGGTTATTTATGTCTAGTACGACTGGAATCGTTGAAAAGAGATGATATATTGATTGAGTTCGAATAGAGTGACACAAGTTTGTAAACAAAAGGAGATGAATTGTCCTGAATTGAAGACCTATCACAGAAGTATACCAGCTTACCCTGAGGGACATGCAATCGACCTCTGATGCATATGACACCTTTGACACCTCCGATGCCTTTTGACGCCTCCGTCACCTTTGACACCTTCAACGCCACCTTCGACGGCTCCAACGCCTCCGCTGCCTCCGACACCTCCAACGCCTACATTGCCTTCGATGCCTCCGCTGCCTCCAACGCCTCCGACGCCTTCGATGCCTCCGATGCCTCCAACGCCTCCAATGCCTTTCGATAGAATGTGAATCTTCCGGGATCAGAGTAAGGTCCCGGGCAACAAGCTGGAGCTCTCAAAATTACTTATCTTGTAATTGATGTTCAGCCGATGGCCTCCGACACAACGATAGATGAGAGAATCACCGGATGTTGGCCGGAAGGGCCTCTTTGAAGCAAGAACAATTGGAATAGCCACAGGGGCAAAGGTGGAGGCCGCACCACACAGGGAGAGCAGGAAAGTACAGACAGAAGAGCTGGCAAAAGCGATGCTCAAGAGTGGCCACTGCTGGCAGGAGGCATGCAGTGCGGGAGGTGTGTGGGAGGAGTAACCATATTGTTTCGAAGGGATGTGGTAGAAATCAGCAACGAGGTACATTCAGAAACACAAGGAGTGGTGGTGGCGGCGGGAGGTGGCAAAGGGCGGTGCGGCAAGCGGCAGAGCCGCAAAAACACAGACACCCGTGCGCGAGACAGTCGCAGAAGCCCATAGGAAGCGCAGAGAGGAGAGGTCGGTGGTGGGCGGCAGCAAGGCAGGTGGCGGGCGACAGCGAGGCGGGCGGCAGGCGACGCGACAACGACGCGAGGTGCGTGGTTCGGGAAGCGGGAAGCGGGAAGCGCCGGCGAGAAGCGATGGTCGGGATCTGCCGGTGACGACCACGCTACTGATGGCACTTCCCGAAGCGGAAAGGCCTTCGCGCTCCGACGCCTTCGACAGGCCTAGAGGACGAAATAGACATCAGTCAACTTCCCCTTGAGATGGGTAATCAGCAGCTTACCCGGGTCGGCGGTCAAGGTGGGGAAGGACGCGGTGGCGCACTGTGCCGATCGTCAGTACAACTAGAGATACGGTATAACACAGATCTCTTACCGCCTGCTCGATGTCGGCCATGCTCGCGCCAGCGGGGAGGTGGGGCGTGCCAACAACGGGCTTCGGAACGGGGATGACGTCCGAGCAATCAACCATCTTCGCGCGGTCCTGCCCGATGAGCGCCAGCTTCGACATCGCAGCGCGGAACTCGCTCTGCATCTTCGCCTGGTTGTTGGCAAAGGACTGCCATGCGCATGCCGTGCGGGAATCGCGCGCGAGCTGAGAGAATTAGGGATAGGTGCCAGTATCCAGAAGAGCAAGACGGAGAACGGTGCGTACGGATTGGTCGGTGTTCAGACGGATCACACCCTCGAGAGAGGACTCGGTTTCGCCGGCGTTGCCTCCGGTGCTGATCAAATCGGTCAGGACTCAGCAGGCCGGGGATCTCCAGAGGGTGGTATGCCTACCCAGGGAAGAGCGTCCCGCGGAGTTGCACTTCGATGAAAAGCCTTGGTTGAACCGTGTTAGCCAGGCACGACAGTCAGTGATCGAGGAGAGCTGACTGAGTGTCGAAGATCCCTGGAGTAGAGTCGAACGGAGTTCCGGGGATCTACGAGGACCGATCAAATAATGTAACAGATTATGTTAGAACAAGACGCACCGTCGGGTCAACATGGTCCGCCGCTGCGATGGTGTGGCTGGAAATATCTTCGATAGGTGCCCTCGTACAGAAAGGAGAAAGACATACGACGCGAGAATGGCTACAACCTTCAGCCAGATCAGTGTCAAGCTCCAGGGCGCATATGCATGGAACGAACCTCTTCAGGCGAGAAGCCGACTTCCGCAAACCGCTCCAGAACGTCTGTGATTGTGTCTTGGTTACCGTGGATTGATCAGCCTAGCGTATACAAAGTCAAAGGGCCACACTTGCCGAACGGCTCCGGTACCAGGCCAATGGGCGACGGGCCCGTCGCATCCGGGCGGCCGAGCATGAACTCCAGGCGAGGCGCACCGGGACAGTTACTGACACCGACAGCGCCCGCAAATTGAATGCTGGGAGAAAAGAAAGACAGTTAAGAGCTAGGAGAGAAATAGATTGAGTGGACGCACAAGTCACCAGCGGAGATGTTGTGCTTCGCGATGAACGGACTCTGCGCGTCGACGATGTCGTCGATGCCAAGGTTCGCGGGGAAATTCACCTCCTGCACAAGATGAGGGCTAAAGGGAGAAGAGAGTCAAGGACTTACGGTTTCGCCGAAGGTGATGATGGAGCCATCGGCTCCTCCTCCACTATGGGTTGAAAGTCAGCGTCGCACCGCTGGAATGCGGTTATGCACAAACCCTAGGGACAGGATGTTAGCGGCAAATCATTGTTAAGATAGTGGGCACCTGCCTTTCGAGGGAGACAGTCCGATAGCGTCGTGGAAGGTAAGCCGGAGGGACTCGTGGGTCTGTACAGCGCGTCAGCGTGGGCGTCACAGAGTGTTGTCAGATTAACCTCTTCGCCACACTCGCCGCCGTCGAACAGGTTCGCCTGGATATCGTCGAGAATGGGGAACAGGACGCAGCAGGCGGCATTGGCGGTCGTCTGGCCTGTGGGGCAAGTGACGCGCTTGGTGACGGCACCTAGTACGCAAGGTAAGTTGAAGGACGTATGTCCGTCGAAAGTGAGAGAGAGCCCACCGCTGGCGACACGAGCGGCAGCGAGAGCCAAGAGAGCGGTAGACAGATGTTTCAGGGCCATGAGGGGATGCGACTGAGTTCCTCGCTGAAGAACAGCGGTAGCCGACAACTGCCTTTATAATTTTTCGAGGGACCCGAAGTAACGATCCGCTCGCAGGCTCGCCGACAAGTAGATGGAGAGTGAGTGCCCGAGATGCATGAAAGGACATGCTAGACCCGCACCGGCACCGGTAAATGGGCAGGGCGCGTATGCGCAAGTGGGAGAGATGACGAGAGAGTGGGCACTGTTTCATGATAGGCAGATATGTTCCTGGGAAGGTCGCACTGAGAACAAGGGTCGAGCGAGTGTTTCGTGGGAAGAGGGCAAAGCTTGGCGCAAGAGGTAACAAGACATTGAACATTGCGTGCTCTCTGGGGGGTTTAAAATGACTTCGATGGAGTGACAGAGTCGGAACGCCCTGTTATTGGTGAATCTGCGCTTGCTCGTAAGAATCGGGGAAAGCACAATCCGATGAATGAAAGATTCAACTCGAGGAAACGCTGTCAGCATGTCGAACGCCGAACACCACCAATTCACCGGGTTATGTTTACCGAACGTCGGACCGGCATCAGAGAGGAACGAGTTGGTATAATGGAGTTGTCGAACAGGGATCCTGGCGCATTGTTGAAAGCTGCCGTGATGGGGATCCAGCGCGCCTTGCGGCCCCGTTATCTTAGGGCGTGCGACCTTCGACAGCCAAGCTGTTCCTGTGTGAGCGCCAAGATGTTCGCATTGCCCTCTTCCTGCACCAGTTGCGCTCAAAGATATTTATAACGATTACGGCCATCGACGAGGCCGGACGCTTCCCTGTCGTGCTAAATGAAAATAAGCGTTGTGCAGCTAAGTAAGGCCACCTAAGTGCATTTGTTCAGCGGACGCAATAAGTCGGCGGTTGGATAAGGAGACAGGTGCTGACATCCCCGCTGCTGTGGTTCAGGGTTGGAGTAAGCCCATTATTTGAGGGACGGAAACCCACTTTACCGGCTGCCGAGAACCGTGGGCGGTGAGAACACTTGCGGTTCCGTAGTGTGTGCAAGTTCTCGAGGATGATTCAGGGTCCACTATACTGAACAGGGTGAAGGGAATAGTCTACCTCGCGCCAGGACCTATGATTGTGGAAGGGGCCCGCAAATCTGTGGCAAATCAAGAAAAGAAAGGAAAAGACGGGTGACAGCGAATGGAAAAGTCATGTGCTTACCTAATCCGCTCGCCTGCAGAAAGTTACCAGAAACAATCAGTTTGAGCGAGCAGAGGGAGGGCGAAGCGAGGAAGGACTTTACAATGAAATACAGATAATCTATGCACATATTACTGAGACAGAGTGATCAACGAAACCAAGAAGAAGAAAAAATCCGCCCATTCTATCGTTTCTATCATTCCGCCTCCGCCCCATCTGCCTCGCCCATTATCCCCGCGAGCGCATCGTCGCTCCCGTCCACAGGCGGCTCGAACACCGCAAACGCCGCCCGTTCCGCCGCGGAGCGCCACCCTGTCCCGCGGTCCGCAAAAACCGCCGGTGTGCGGTCGAGCAGCGCCTCAAGGTCCGCGTCGCTCAACACGTCCGCACCGCCACGTACACCAGGGTCCGCGGGGAGCACGTCGATCTGCTCGCCCTCGAGTCGAAGCAAGTCTGCCGCCATCTCCGCCATCGTCGTGCGTCGCCCTGCCTCCGCCGCCGCGGGCATCTTGAATTTGCCTGCGCAGAATCGCTTAGCAGACTGCAGGCAAAGGAAAGGGGGAAGGAGGGTACGCACCCTTGGCGATGACAAGCGCTTCGAGTTTGCGCTTCTCCGTCGCGCGCTGCATGATCTTCTCCTCGATTGTGTGCGCGCTGACGAGCCGGAAGATCAGCACGGGCTTCGTCTGCCCGATGCGATGCGCACGATCCTGCGCCTGCGCGTCCATCTGCGGGTTCTACAGCGGTCGCACGCATTAGCGCCACCAGGCAAAACGACAAGGCGAGGACGCACCCAGTCCTGGTCGTAGAAGATGACCGTATCCGCCGCGGTGAGATTTACTCCCAGCCCACCCGCGCGCGTGCTGAGGAGGAACAGCCGCGGTGCCCCAGGCGCATCCCCTGCGTCTTGGAACAGATTCATCTGGTCCCGCCGCTCGAGCGGTGGTGTCGTCCCGTCGATCCGGCAGATCGCCCACCCCTTCATATCGACCGCCCAGTCCTACCACGACTATGAGTACGTACGCACGTGGCCAAGGGGCAGCGGACAGACCTCAATGATGTCGAGCATGGTCGTAAACTGGCTGAAGAGCAGCACCTTGTGCCCGCGGCGGAAGAGCTCGCCCAGCAGGCGGTCGAGCAGCAGCATCTTCCCGCTTGCGCCGAGGAGCTCCGCCTCGCGCGCCGCCAGCACCTCCGGCGCCATCGGCGTTCGCCCTGACCACACTATCCGTCAGCCATCAAGGAGGGATTACAGACATGAGGAAGGCGCACCCAGCGACCACGCATCGTCGTCCGCGCGCGCAAAAAGGAACGGGTGCGAGCACACTTTACGCAGCTGCATTACCGTGTTCTGTAGCTTCATATTATTAACGTGCTTGGCTATAGGCCCGTCAGCATCAATGGCAGCAGATACAAAAGCAGGACGCACCGGCGCCCTTGACGCGGAACGCCTCCGCCACACGTAGCCGCTCCGCCTCCTCCTCCGCCGCGTTGCGTACGCGGCTCTTGCCCTTGCCTTTCGCGTGCCGGTGCGT
This sequence comes from Mycena belliarum, assembly GCA_029282135.1. Taxonomy (NCBI): domain Eukaryota; kingdom Fungi; phylum Basidiomycota; class Agaricomycetes; order Agaricales; family Mycenaceae; genus Mycena; species Mycena belliarum. The sequence continues at coordinate 372,090 of JARJCN010000016.1, forward strand.
GCGTCCCTCCTCGGTGGTGGGATCCTTAGTCGGACTAGACGAGGGCGTAGATGCGAGCGCCGACTTCGACACTACCGTTCCCACACCCCCAGCGAGCCACCCGCGCGCGCCTCTGCTCAGGATTGCCTCATATGCCGTATGCTGAGCGGCGCTCAGCCGCGCGTACAGGACGTAGCTCTTCTTCGGCGGGAGCGCTGAACCTGCAGAGGGGAGTCAGCGCATGATACAACGGGGGAGACGGAAGGCAAGGAAGGGCATTATTGATAGCACAAGGTAGCAGATGGGATAGATATAGGGAAATAAAAGGGGAAGCAGCGGTATATTGTCGGTGACACATTCCGCCACCATAAACACCGAAAGCCAAGATAACAAAACACGGACAAGACGGACGAAAGGAGGACGTACCAAGCACATCGACCTTCATACGGCGAAGGAGGAACGGCTTGAGAATTGCGTGCAGGGCGCCGATGAACGTCCCCATGCGCGCAGACGGAAGGAGCGTCGCCATGCGCGGGAGGGAGAACCTGGGGTGTGTCAGAGACAGGTCGGACTCGTGATAAGGGAAAGAAGGAGAAAAGGGACGGGAGGAAGGGAAGATGAGGGAAGGCGGAGCCACTAGAACTGATAAGGATGATGGGAGGGGAGTAGTACGTATATGTCGGGGCGCAAAAAGTCAGATTCAAGACGAGGGACGGCTGGGAGATGATACGACACGGTGAAGGACGCGGAAGAGCAAGCGCAGGGACTGATAAAAAGAAAAGAGGAGGAGAACTGGTGTGATCATGGGGGAGATGAAAATGATGAAGGAGAGGACGAGAGGAGTATTGACGGGAAGTGGTCATGGGCTGTGGATACGGGGCCGGAGGGAGGATACGGAGGGGAAGACGAAGACAGAGGGGGGTATGTGGAGTGGAGCGAGGGTCCGAGATGGAACGAGGTGGGACAAGGGTGGGCGGAAGAAGTAGACAAATGGACGGGTGGGGTACAGGCGCGAGGGCTCGCTGGCGGACGCGGACGGGATTGGGAGCGTGGAGGAACGGAGGAACGGAGGACGAATTGAGATACGGAAGTAGGCAAGGACGAAGAATGCTAAGGGGGCCGGGGAATAAGGGGGTGGGTGGCGTATGGTGCTGCCGGGAGAGGAGGGAGGGAAGGACGAGGAAGGAGATGGGAAAGGTAGGCGAAGCGAGACGGACGCCGACCACGCGATTTGGGGAGAGGAGGCCGGAGGTCGAGGACAGACGTGCACAAAGGGAGAGTGGATGAAGGCAGGAGAGGAGGAGTAGAGAAGGGAGGGAGATGCACTGCAGGAGGAGAGGGAATGGCTCCGCGTTGAGAAAGGTCGGAGAAGGTCAGGAGGACAGAGAGCAGACATTAACGATGAATGTACTAGGAGAGCGGGCGGCGGGAAAAAGAGGACGATGGACGTGGAGACTCGAGCAGGACGAGGACACGAGAAGGACGAAACAAATAAACGAGCGTAGAAAAACGAGACCGAGACGTACCACTCCTGAAACGCATCCACGTCGTCGAAGATGTCCGGCAGCACGAAGTTGAGTAGCGACCACAGCTCCGCGAGATTGTTCTGCGGGGCAGTGTCAGCATGCTCTACTAACGAGAAGCAAGGGCAACGGGGCAAGGGAGCGAGCGCGCCACGGTCGGCGCCACACATAGGTCGTCGAACGATGTACGCATGCATGATGCACGATGCACGATTACGCGACGCACCGCTCCGGCGGACGCCCTGCCCGCATACACAGAGCAGAGAAGCCCACTTACATGCAGCGGCGTTCCTGTGAGCACCATACGCCCTGCGCTCGTGTAGCGCTTCACCTCGCGCACGAGCGCGCAGCGCATGTTCTTCAGCCGGTGGCCCTCGTCGACAACGATGTACCTGGGGGCAGATGGGTTAGCCTACATTGCTGGTGTACGGTATAAGAGGAGGAAGGGGAGGAGGGAGGGAGGGAAGAGGAACGAGAAAACGAGGGGAGGGGAGTAGCACGGGGAGAGGTGGGTAGCACGAGCGCGGCGGGCTACACATGAAACCCGCCTGCAGGTCCCGAAATGGGGAGGACCCCAAACAGAGAGAACACAGGTGGGAGAGCAACGCACCCCCACGGATATACCCCCAGCACTGGCCGGTCCTTGATGATCAGCTCGTACGTCGTCAGCACGACGGGGAATGCGGGCATGTCCGGGTAATCCCAGCGCCACGTCCCGCCCTCGGGGCCGCGTTGCCACGCGAGATCGTCCTCTCCAGCTTCGACCCGCTCCTCCCCTTGGTCGTCGCCCGCCTCCGCGTCGGCGTCCTCCGCGTTTGCGCCTGCGTCGAGGTCGGCGTCGTCCCCCTCGTCGTCCAGCCCCGCCTGCGCGCGCGTGCGCTTGAGGCTTGCTCTGCCTTTGCCTTTGCCCTTTGCAGGCGAGGCAGGCGGGGCTTTCTTCGTGGGCGCGGCCTTCCCCCGCGTCGATGTCCGGGGCGGTGCATCTTTTACCTTTGCTTTGCCCTTCGTCTTCGGCGTCGTTTTCGGTGCTGCAGCCTTCGCGTTCGCCGCATCCTTTCGCGGCCGCCCGGGCGGGCGCCCCGTACCCTTCCCTTTCCCCTTCTTCGCTGATGCAGAGGCAGACGTCGACGCGTTCGAGGAGGAGGGCTCGATCTTGACCTTGATCTTGTCCGGCAGCGCGAGGACACCGCGCCGCAGGGCTGCGCGCTCGGCAGGCGTGCCGTGGTAGATGACGACGGGGATCTCTGGGAGGGTCAGCCAGAGAACAGGAACAACGGAGGAGGGGAAGCAGAAATAGAGGGTGACAGCAGAGCAGATGGAGAAGACAAGTGAAGGGGCATGTGGTGGAGGCAAGGTGTACGAGGTGGAGGCGTAGAGGGAGGGGGCCGAAGAGGAAGCCAGAACGCAGCGGGAGCTGTAGCCTCCAGACACAAGTAGGACACTCAAATATAGAGAGAAGCGCAACACACCTCGGGCGCGAACTTTCGATACTCTTCCGCCCAATTATGCAACACGCTGAGCGGGCACACGATGAGGAACGGGCGCGAGAAGCCCAGCTCGCGCAGATGCGCGGAGAACGCGATGGTCTGCAGGGTCTGCCTGCGCCTCAGCAAGCCGTACACATGGCAAGAGGCGACGCACCTTGCCTAGACCCATCTCGTCGGCTTCACATTTTCAGTTAGCTAGATCAGAAAGAAAAAGGAGGCACACACCCAAGATGCCGGAGATGCCGTTCTCGTGTAGTGAGACCATCCACTGCAGGCCCTCGAGCTGGTAGTCCTTCAGCCGCGCGCCCGTCACGAGCGCCGGCTGAGGGAACGCGCCCTCGTTGTCGTCGTCTGCTTCTTCCACCTCATGTGGCGCCTCTACCACCGCCTCCTCCTCCACGTGTCCCTTGCGCTGACGCTTCGCCGGTCTTGCTGTGCGCGCACGCTCCTCCGCCTCCCGCGCCGCCGCCTCCCGAGCCTCCTTTCTTCGCGCGCGCGTCGCATCGAGGTGACGCTCCTTTGCGCTGTTCATTTGCTCGGTGAGCAGGGCACTGAACACCGCGCTCTTCTCGAGCACGAACTCGAGGCGCTCAAAGCGCGCCTCATCCGCCGCGTCGATCGCCGGCTCGTCAGTGCCCACGAGTGACACGCTCTCGTCGCCGTCCTGCTCCTACTGCCGTCAGCACGCGCCACACGAAAGCGACGCCACGCGACCTTCATCTCTACCTCGTCCTCGGGTGCGGGCGACGACGGCGCCGTGCTCGCCGGCACCGACGACCACAGATGCCCCGGCGTCGATACTGGTGTCGTCGACGCACTGCTGGCTATGCCGCGAAGCGGGCTTGAGCTGTGCATCATGGTGGCAAGAGGAGAAAATGATTTGTCAGACGCGCGTGTCGCGGTGTCTGGGATGGTAATTATTAAATTTATAATAATATGATATTAATACAAAAGAAAACTAAAGAAGGAAGAAAAAGGGAAAAGAGCAAGGGAATAGATTGGAATCCGTCCGCAGTAGAATGGAAACGCTGCAGCAGAGGGCTCATAGAAGTTGAGAGCTTCAATTAAGGTTTAGCCTTAGGTTGTTCAATTTTTCTCTTTTGGTAGCCACGAGTATTGGGGTGTCAAAATAGGGTTATGGTTCAAGAACATTCCCCTAGTTTTTCTTTCAACCGCTTTTTCAATGGTTGAACGTTGAACATTCCAAGGTTAACTTCTTGGTCAAAAAAAGGCGAAATCTAATTGACCCGGCAAAATAAGGTTAGGTAAATAATATTGGATCGACATAGATGCGGCGCACGTATGATACTCGAGTACTTACTTGGAATGTGGGTCCACTCCCGCGAACAGCCACCCCTTCGTGCGACCGCCGTGGCTTGGAGTGTATGGCACCTATTAGCTAGATGGCTCGCTAGATGATACTATCAGCCAGGCTGCAGTGGTGGCGATAGACTGGGAGATTGTAGCTGGCAACTTGATGGAAAAGTTGCACTGGATGATTGTTGCGGAACATAGTGGGAGTGATTACTTGACGGGGCGCTCGTTTCCGAGTTCGCTGTTGAACAGTTTCAAGTTAAACACGTAGATCCAGCTGCAGAGACCCACGGGAATGGAGCTTATTACCAGTGATCCAGAAGTAATCCGGCCGGCTTTTGAACTGCATCCGGGTCAGGGAAATAACGGGAACGACTCCGGAACGTTACATTGGACTAGCTACAATGGCGCACTCCAAAGGAAAGATCCAAAGACATCGTGTTGCGGAAACGATACATCATAATGCAGCCGTGGACGAGCGCTGTGGGTCCACGCTGGGCGCCTACAACGGACTAGCGGAGGTGATGCAGCTCGGGATAACCGCCCACGGGGGCGAATCGGATGGAGGACGGCAGCGTGTCGCGTATGGTGCGGCACTCCCTCAGCGCGGCACTCGCGCTGGGCCGGCGCGCGGGGTTCGGGTCTTGCATGCGCTCTAGGAGCGCGCGGTAGCCTGTCACGCGCTCCCGCAGCACTTGGTGAGCGGCAGTCGGACTGCCCTCCGGGTTGCCGAATGTCTGTCCGCGGAGCACATATCAGGTTAAGACGGAATTAGGCTGGATGGATTCGCGCAGATTTGTACCTTGCAGTAGACATGTTCCCATGATAGTGCGCGTGTAAAAACCGAGCCGACGGCGTAGACCTAGGGGGCTGTTCAGCTGGCTGTGGCGCATGGGATAATCGCGACGTAGTACGGACGTCCACGGGCGGGAGCTGGTATGACACTTGAGGAGGGAAACTGCCGTGGCGGGGGATCTCGGGCGCGCTGTGGTCCTTTGTGCCCCAATGGCCGGTGCCGATCCAGGAGGACTTGTCAGAGTCGGCAGGAAAGCGGACAGAGCACCCAAAATCGATAAATGCGAGGCCGATATTAAGCTTCTTAAATGACGAATATACCCCTGGGACACTAGAGTGAACGTTTAACAGCATGTTGCCGACAGAGATATCCTGGGAGGTCTTAAAATTGATGTGTTAAGCGTTTCGGCGAAATAAACCGCACCCGGTGGATGATCCCGTGTCTATGCATGAAGCAAAGACCCTGCGCCACCAGAAATTATGAATTATGCTCTCCGCCTGTTTGAAGGACCCTAGCTTACCTCTAATGCCTGTATCAATCGGTTGAAGTAATCCTCCACCTCCCAAGGGATACAAGTCTGTACTGATCGTGGCCAGTACGGCATAACGATGAACGTCCAATCGTCTGTGACGATCTTATCCAGAATAGGGATGGTGTGGTTGTCTGCACAAGACCGCAGTTTGGGCGAGTTGAGGAAGGAGATAATGTCGATCTCCGCGCGGGAGCGGAAATTGTGGAGGGCTTTTAGCGCGCACTGGACAGCTACTGTATACTCAGCAAACTTGAATAAGATGGACCTGGCCTACCACTCGATCTTCCGCATCATACGCCATTTTTAGGCTGGAGGACTGAAACAGAATGTGGAATTGGGAAATTGAGAGAGAGTCAACTCACCTGGGTTAACCATCCGGTTGTTTGATGAATGCCAACGTCTTGGATATTGCCCTCGTCGAGATGATGCATAAAGCTCTCTCCACTTCGAGGGCGAAATGGATCATGAGCCACCGGATATTCTACAGATCGTGTACGGGCGGGCGTTTCAGGCCTGTCGTGCGAGTAATATCTCCAGCACAGCGTGTATCCCATCGAGGCCAGATATGGCTCGAAATGGCGCCAAGGTTCGTCGACGAGGTGCGCTGTGCTGTTCTCCATGTCTAGACGCTCCCAGCGCTCGAGATGTGCTGGCAGGGGCGCGTCGGGGTAATAGAAACGGGCAGCCATGATGGCATTCCAGGAAGGGCGAGGTGGGTGTCGCTACAGCGCTTTCCAAGTATCATTGCCGAAGTGGGCGGGCCGATACCCGCGCTTCGCCGTTTTGAAAGGACTGAGCGTGAGATCCCCGTCGCCGCGGTCGGTCCGACCCTGTCCGATCCGAGATGCCGCGGCGCGCACTATCCAGAAATGGGGGAGGTGAACCAGGATTAAGCAATTCCAGTTCTTGGTCTTGTTTTCGAAAGCCATTACCTCCAGAGAAATAGTTTCTAGCTTTTCCCTCAAGGTATCGAGAAGCAAATCCGTGTACTACGGGTCGCGTACGGCCGGGGACGGTGATGTGGCCCGTTACATGGGTTTCGCGACCGTAATTCGCGACCCGTTTGATCCCAGGATAACTTGCGAACCAGTTACGCGAGGACGACAACGACAAGCAGCGTGAAAATTTTCTGCGCGTGCGCGCAAATGATGAAGGCTAGTCCCGGTGGTCGGTCCGAACGGCCGAATCATCCGCGGTCGTCCCTGTAACTGTTTTTGGAAGAAAGGACAAAATGAGATCGACTTGCGCCACGGCTGATGTATGATGAATTAGAAGGCCAGGTTGAATCCCCGAGTTGTTCAGGGCCATTCCGCGAAGTGTGATCAAGATGTTGATCCGGCTCAACGGCGAGCCTGTGGTTTGGATATGGGTGTCTTGCCGGTGGGATCGATGAATTTCGCAGGTGAGAGAGCGGCGTCCTGCGACATTTATCCCTCCCACGGGCGAGTCATACGGGCCATCGGCCCGTCAGTGTGAGATTTGCGAGCGCGTCCCGTCCGCAGTGTACACTGTACGGTTCAAGTATGCTGTCCAAAATTCCAAAAAAACTTTCATCAGACGCGCACCGGGCTATATGTAAGTTGATTGAGGCACCTCCATAGAGTTGCTAAACATTTCGCAAGTCGGTGTGAGGCTCCTATTCCGAGCTGGGGATAACGGTAGCGATATGGACTCCGGTGGCCGTGTTCCATGTCTCGTATAAGTGGAGAAGCTTCCAGGTGCGAGCAGTATATCCTGTGGATCCGCAAGCTTGGGCCAGTGTCAGGGGGAGAAGTAGAATATAACAGAGAGCCTAGGATGGCTTGCTGACAACGGAGCTTGGTCGTGCGCTTATCGGTAACGATACAGATGCCGATGAGGGGGAAGCCGAGGTGTAAGAAAGTGCCGAGCTCCTTTCTACACTGCACAGATCCGAAGAGATCTTCAAAGCTTCTCTCGAGCCTTCTTATAGCCTGATGAACGGACCTGGTCAAGAGGATGCGGATTGCAGAGCAGATTTGGTTTGCAGGGTACGCGTTCAGCCGATGAGCCAAAGAGACCAGAGGAATCGGAGAACAGTCATGTCGCCTGCTCCGAGTCTGGAGTACCACTGTATGGCAGGAGAACTTGATCCGACGGTCGTCGTCCGACATCGCGCGAGCTCTGCCAAGCTCTACTATTCTTGTCCACGATAGCTGCCTAGTCCGGGCGGTCGCCTATTGCTGGGGTATGAACACGCCAGCTGGCGATGTGGAGAGCCGCTGCGGTGCGCATGTGGCAGGTTCGCGGTCACCAATGGATGGTCACTGATGATGTGACTCAGATGAGCCGTTCGGACGCACTCGGCCGATCACGGATGGCTCGGCCCGACTACCTTTTTGTTTTTTTCACCACTGTCATCGTCAATGGTCCCGAGCGTCCCGCAAAACGACCGGAGGAAACATGATTTTGTGTCGATACCTTGGGCTCTGTGACCACGATGGACTGCCCTGGTTATCTTGCCCTCGAGTGTCAGGACTGCGGACAAAAATCCACAAAATCGAGGCACCCTTCACTGCCCGCTTCACTACTTTCTCGTCGAACTCAAGCCCACCTAAGGGAGCTTCTACGCAGTCACGTGAAGGCCTGAGAGGGGGGTTTGATAGCACTAGTAAAACCCCCCTCTAAGGCCCGGCGACCTCCGTCCCCCCCGTGTAAGCCCTCTTCGCCGCCGCAGCGTCACACAGCACTCATCCGCTCTCTCGATTCTTAGTCCCCCGTCGTAAATATCCCTTGTTGTGGGCGGTTATACTATGGCTTCCACCTAGTCCTTCATTGTCCCCGGAATCCAACATCGTCCCTCCCTGAATCATAAGTACCGTGTTCCCTTACATAACTAGATGAATCTGGTTCTTTTCTTGAGTGTAGAGACGGAAGCGCAGTGAGGCTCCGTGAGCTGATCGAATTGCTGCTTTGGATAAACCTACCCTCCCGCGGTTCAACCAACAGATGTGGCTGTGCTCGGAATATCTCGAATCTCCGTGTCGCATCGCAAAACACCGCCGACGGACTCCGCGATGAGCGACACGGAGTTGCGTTGACCAGGCTACCGGTCGCTCTCTCACCAGCATATATAAGGACCATTCTGCTGGCATTATGGACTAAGATTCACGGCAGGCCCGTTTTCAACTTCCACAACTCTGCGACGACTTTTACGACTTTTACGACCTCCACGACTCGTGCTGCTCCACCAATCTGCTCACTTCACCGACTCTCCCAACTCCCACATAGCTCGAACCCACATCAATGCCTTACATCTACTCCAGTTCCTCCGGCATCTACCCCGGCATGGGCATGAGTATGGGCATGGGAAGCGTCGTGATCCCTTCCTACGGGTACCCCTCACATCACCACGGATACCAGTCGAGCCGCCGACACAGCTCCTCGGGCAGCTACTACGGGATGCCCACACAGCATTACTACCCCGAGTACGCGTACGGCGGCGGGTTCTACGGCGGCAGCGGATACGGACATTCAACCAGCTATTCGCGCGCGCCGGTCATCGTCACGCACAGCGGCCATCGCCATCGCTCGAGCTCCAGAAGTAGCTCCAGAAGTCGTTATCGATCGGGCTGGTGAGAGAAGGGGAGGACAGTGCCAGTGAAGCTGCACGTTTGTAACATTATTGATCGTGAATTCGGAATGCTGTAATATATATATCTGTCTCGGAAGCGCGACACGATGTTGGAGTTTGAGGCACTCGGCACATGACCGAGATGGCCGAGGTCAGTCTCGTTAGGCTGAGTGAGCATTCCCTTGGCCATCCTTTGGTGATGATCAATGAATATATTCGGTGACCTAGGGCTCCCCACCGTAATCCTATATTACGCCGTACGAGTCCGCACCGTAAGGCCCCCAGAAGTGCCTGGTACGGCTGCGGTTACGGTACGGACCGTATAGCGAGGAGTTCGCAATTCCACGGCCCGTATTCCTGCGGGGGTAACCGTATATGGTACGGTTGGGAGCCCTGAATCATTTATACCTCGGCTGGTTTTCCCTCAGCCACGGAGCGGCGGCTGAGATCGAGAGCTTCCTCAGAAGCATTGTTTGATTTTTATTTTATGCATTGTGGGTCAATTGTGGGTCAGCCAGCCAGGCAGGTTGCTCTGTGTACTTAATGTGAGACGGCGAATGTCGGATGACCGCCGGATGATGTTCCATCAGTTCAATTTGTAAACAGACTATTATTGTGCATGGTGACACGCTCCGCTTGTGCCAGCGGTCCAGCGCTGGAAAGAGCCCACACGTACTTGCATTTCTCGAAATTCTCCTAAAAGTATCCTGCATCTCAACCGCGACGGCACGACGAACTTCGATTGGAGGTGGTGTTACATTGGTGTATGAGGGTGCAGAACCCTTTCAAACACGGCTCAGTAGCGTAGCGGTAGTGTGTCTGGGGAATTTTAGAAATGTGAATCTTATTGCCGAACGGACGGTGCATGTTGCTTTTTCGAGACCCGCCCGTCAGTAAGTAGCTGGCTCACCTCCGCTTAGATATGGGGGGCCCAGAGCCAGCTCGGTAGTTGACAGTGAGTGGTGTACTTTCGCGACACTTAATAAACCCAACCGAGTAGCTAGTCGGCACGAGGCATGCACTCGACCCGGTCCATGCATCGTGCCATGTGGTTCAAAATTTTCGGCCTAGTCTAGCCATCCTTCAGATTAAGTATGTTCCGTCTTGCAAAGCTGACGCTCGTCGGCGATCTCGGTGACCAGGACACCGTCTTCGCCTGGGAATGTGTTGAATATGCGTGCGGGTAACTGTGAGCTTGATTGAAGCCTAATTTGAGCTAACGAATGAATTCATTCGCAACTTCGCCGACACCGCCTTGGGAAAAGCTGCGTAGAGGAGAAGCTGATGAGCCTGATATGGGAAATCGATGGTCCCCGACCGTGGGTCGGAGACTCGGAGAACTGCTCGCTTGGACCCACAAGGTCCGCCGGCAAATGCCGAGGTATCCCACCGGTCGCTTCCTTCGTCGGTCCGCCCGGGAGTTCGTGCTTCCCAACCCAACGGACTCTGATCTAAAGGGCTCTCCAAGGTTCCCTCAAAAATCGTTTCACCTCAAAATTAGCTGTAAGCAAGGTCCAGATGTTCGCTCCGCCAGTGATGCATTGATTGATTGCGCAGACCTAAAGCTTGGATAGCTCTCCCAGGAGCGGAAATAACCCTGATTCCGGACTGCGGTACACATACATAGAAAGGGAACTGAAACACCGTTGACTTTGGTCCGCGGAGTGATCCAAAGTACGGCTATTGCCGATGCCGGCGTCTGCCGAGCAGCCGCCACGTCTACCTGATCCTAACAGGCAAAAAAAAACGATGCCACTGCTTATCGTCCCTGGTTCACGTCACTCGCCATGGCATCTATCTCCTGCGGGTCCCCTCTGCCATGGAATCGGCTCAGAACTGTAACGTTGTGGACTCAGGATAGCCACGTCACCAGGCGGAAAACTGACTCACCCTGGCGCGGCGGGCTCGAATGGCGGGGCAACAGCATCTGCAAATGGACAAAGGAAGCTCAGGGCAGTGTGGGCATTACCGGATAGCGTCTGTGCGGCACTGCGGACCGACCTCGGTGTCGACTCGGACGGGGATCTCACGTACTTTTTCAGGCCGGGTGTTTGCGCGCGAAGCGCGGGTCCCGGCCCGCCGAGCTCGCGAGGGAGTGAAAAAGGCGGAGCAGCGCCGCACGCCAGCTCGCCCTTCCTGGGATGCCCCATGCCCCCCCGGCTCTACTACCCCGATGCGCCCCTCCCACCTCATCTCGAGCACTGGGAAGGTCTCGACCTCGAGAACAGCACCGTGCACCTCGTCGACGAACCCTGGCGCCACTTTGAGCCCTTCCTGGCGTCGCGGGGGTACTCACTGTGCTGGAGATATTACTCGCAAGACCGGCCGGAAACGCCCGCGCGTCTGCGTTCTGTTGTATATCCGGTGGCGCGGGATCCGTTTCACCCTCGCAGCTGGGAGAGTTTCGTGCATCTTTACGACGAAGGCACAAGCCAGGACTGCGGCATTCACCAGACAACCGGGTGGCTAACACAGGTGAGTCGCCTCCTCTCAATCTCCTGCACCCTCATTTATGTTCCAGTGCGCCAACCTAAAAATGGCCCACGACTCGCAGGATCGCGTGGTTAGTCCAGTTCATCTCACGAGGCGAACGTTGAACGTTGAACGCTTTGCAGTGTGCGATAAAAGCCCTCCACAACTCACGCTCTCGCACGGAGATCGACATCATCTCCTTCCTCAACTCGCCCAAGCTGCGCGCTTGCGCCGACAACCACACCATCCCGATTCTGGACAAGATCGTCACGCACGACTGGACGTTTATTGTGATGCCGTACTGGCCGCGCTCCGTGCAGACGTGCATTCCTTGGGAGGTGGAGGATTACTTCAGCAGACTGATACAGGCGCTGGAGGTCAGTTATGCTACGGATGCTCCGCTGCTGAGCCTAAACATCCGATCGCGCAGGGTCTTTGCTTTATGCATCGCCACGGGATCGTCCACCGCGTGCGTCTGCGTGCTGTTCCTCGGACGCGCGGCGCTGATAACGCCCACAGGACATCTCCGTGGGCAACATGCTGCTGAACGTGCACTCGAGCGTCCCCGGCGTGTACTCGTCCTTCGCCGCGCGCAACATCGCCCTCGCGTTCATCGACTTCGGGTGCGCCGTGCGCTTCCCCGTCGGCTCCGACCCCGGCGCGTGGCGCGGCACGGGCCACTGGGGCACGGTCGACCACGCCGCGCCCGAGGTCCCGCGCCGCGACAGCGCCCCCGCGGCGCAGCAGACGCCGTACCGCCTCCCCCCCGTCGACGTGCGCCGCCGCCTCCTTGTGAACCTCGCCCGCACTAACCAACGCCCCGCGCAGGTCTACGCCATCGGCTCCGTCTTCGCGCGCGCGCTCGCCTGGGAGCACGTCTTCTGCACGGTGCGCCCCCCTCCCCATTCTCCCTTCCAACGCGCCTGACGCCTGGGCGCGCAGACGTTCGGCAACCCCGAGGGCCGCGCGACGGCCGCGCGGCAGGTCCTCGCGGCGCGCGTGCCGGGCTTCCGCGCGCTGCTGCAGCGCATGCAGGAGACGGACCCCGCGCGCCGGCCCACCGCGGGCGCGGCGCTGGGCGAGGCCCGCGCGCTGCGCGATGCGCTGCCGAGGGCGGTGCGGTTCGCGCCGGCGGGCGGGTATCCGGAGATGTGGGGCGATGGGGAGGGGCAGGGGAGGTGCTAGGGTTATAGAGAGCGCGTGGTTGTGCGCGGCAGGCCACGCGCGCCGTCCGACTCGGTGTGTTTCGCTGCGTCCCTTGCGCACCCTACGTCCTAATGCGCTGCGTCTAGCCCTCAACGTTCAACGGCGCCGTCACCCTCGTTCGGGGCACGCTGGAAGCGCTTTCAGGGGAGCCGGGCGCACTCTTCGTTCCCGAGCGCGTTCGTGCGCACTGTACCTAGAGGCGCAGAATGTCGGACTCTATCTACCTCAATATATCAGCTTGTCCATATGAACGAACGAAGTCGGCACTCACCTCGCAGCGTACAATTTCGGGCCGGCGCAATCTGCAACAGACGAGTCAGACAGTGGAGGCGATTGCCGGAAAACTGACTTACCTGCAGTAGTTCGTTGCGGAAACGCTTCGCGGGCAGTGTAGGCCCGAGCTCGCGCGCTACGGACTCGGAATGCACAGGCCGTGCGGCGGCTTGTGGACCGGAATCCAGTGTAACTGCGAGGTAACTCGAATTGAAGAAGACTTGGAGAAGTCTCACCTGATTCGTAGAACCCCGTAACGAGCGAGTCCTGTGGATGCGGACAAGTCAGTTCGCATTCGAGGGCTTTCAATGAGGGCTCACCTTAGTCAATCCAACCAAGATTCGCGCACTTGGAGGTAAGTTAGCGCGACCAGTTCAAGACAGCGCAGATAGATCTCACCTTGGAGCTACTCGAAGTCAACGAGTTGAGCTATTGAATAACCTACGGGGTTGAACGACTAGTTCGCTTTGCAAAGTAGGCCCGGGCGGGCAAAGCAGCTAAAAACCCAGTGTAAGTCTTACCTTTCTTGCGACTCTGGAGCTAGCTGCAGCAAAACGAGCGATATTGTACAAGTGCAAAACTGAGAACTTACCCAAAGAACTGGATCGATCCAGTCGAGTCGATCCAGTTCCTGTTTGTAGAGCTCAGGCTGCGAATGTGCTCAACTTGGTCAGGCCACAAGATGAAAGCGGCGGCCTCGATCCTCGCGATACGATGCGTAGATTGATACGATCTGTACACGCAGGTCAGTAGGGTTCAGATCAGCAAGGAACGAGCTCACTAGGCAACTACATAAGTTCAGATGAGACCAGTTTATCTATAGAAACGAGGTGAGCTTGGGGCGCTTTAGATACGAGTAAATACCGCTTACCAAGATGTGTTGAACGGACAGTGAGCCCGTTGAGTCGGAATATGGACGAAGTGAGTTGAAGTATATCAATCGAACGGGCGCGACTTGTTCAAAGAAGCGCGCGAAGGATATACCACTAAGCCTTACCATTTTAAACGGCTGCCTGACGCTATCACTGTACCATAATCCGCAGACTCATCAAGACTTACCAGCAACCTATCTGCGTCGAAATCGGACGCGAACACGAGGTCACGAAATGCAAGTCAATAAAAATCCTTACGCTGTAACCGCAGGTCAGCCCAAGTCCAAAACCTGTAGGAAGAGAGCGGCAGACTTGCAGATTAGATGACGACAGAGCGCGCGGTAAATCTATCGTGCCTGAAGGCATAAAGTCAGTCTGGGGTGATTTGCAGTAAGAAAACGGTCACTTACAACGAGATGAGCGCATCAAAATAACTCAACGCCGAGATAAGGATAAGAACAGAGGGACTTGAAAGCAGTTTGAAGAGCAAGCCAATGTGACTTAATGCGAGCGCTTCGAAGCAAACCTGCGATTGATCGAGGTTGAAACCTGAACTGAAGGAAACTTGAATCGAAGGCTTGGTGGCTTGAGCATCACAGAGAATGAACGCGTGCGGAGCTCAGAATGGACTTGCGACACCGAAAGCAAAATTGACATTTGGAGCTCGTTTTGAATACCAGATACCAGCGCAGTGGAACGACTCAAGGAGCATATCGAAGCAAAAGAAGGAACAGAGTCCCGATGCGCAGAACGGCGCAAGGAGACTCGGATACGCCCAGCCGAGACAAAAGTGAGGCTGGAAGTCGAAGTCAGTTAGGACGACAAAAACACTGTAGACGCAAGTCGCGAAGTCCATTCGGGTGTTAAGAAAGCGCTGGACTCACAGGCTGGAGGGCGGCAGAGGCCGTAGTAAACATATCGCACCTGAAGGCGTTAAGTCAGTCCGGGGCGATTTGCGGCAAGAAAACAGTCACTTACAGACACAGAGATGAGTGCGCCAGAACAAATTGGCGCCGACTGAATTATAACGCCGAAGGACTTGAGAATAGTGCGACGAGCAAGATAAGGAACCGTCTGGGACGTGAACTGGGCGCGTTGGAGCAAGGGTATGATGGATTTAGGTTGAGACTTGGATTGAAGACTTGAGGACTTGGAGAACTCTGTTTGCGCGCGGAGCTCAAGATGGTCAAAAGTTGAGGTATGGAGATATTTTGAGTCCGGAGAGCGGGCGCAGTAGAACGATTCGAGCAGAGAATTAGACAGGCACCAAAATAAAAGGCCGGAGTCCCAATGCGCCGAATGGCGCGCGCGATCGAAGCACAGATAAGCACATCCCAGAAAAAGTAAAACTGAAAATTGAAGCCAGGTAAGGGGTTGGAAAGGCTCAGAATCGACTCTGGCTTACCAAATACATCCCTTCGACAACTTTGAAGGCCATCTGGGCACCCGAAGGCCCGGCGTCGAGCCAGCATCGAGAATAGTAGCACCTGAAAATGTAAGCCAGTACATGGAGATGAGAGATCAAAAAGAGCCGGAATAGACTACGAATGGCGACATAGCATAGAATAAGGCTCGACGGGCGGCCTGAGGCCGCCAGTGGGGACGCAGATGACGGGAAGAAGCAAGACGCACCGCTGTCAGGCCAGGTCACGTGACCTCGGCATCCCCGGGACGCAGTCCGAACCTCTCCGAGGAGCGAAATCGGTGTCGGCGAGGGGCGGCGGGGTCCGGCGAGGGTACGTACGGCGGGTCGAAGCAGGTGCCGAACTAAATATCTGCAATGCCAACGACGGCAGGCCACAGAGTAAAATTGGGACGGGGGCAAAAAGTGGGTGACAAAGGGCTTAGGGAAAGCAGTGGCGGACCCTGTACTTATGGCGCGCAAGCACTGTCTTGGCGAATTTAACTGTTCCGGTGGTTCCGAATAGCCGAACGGAGCTTAATAATGCCCGAAAATAACCCGTACGACCGTAGGAAGATCCAAGTCCGAAAATGGACTTGGCTCCAGTGTCGCTTAACTCGGTCGAATGAAGGGTGGAAGGAGAATTTATATTGGAGGGAAAAATTAGATGTCTATGTTTCTGTATCTCACCCGCACGCATTGGGCCTACGCAGCCCGCAAAGGGACCGAAGCTGCAAATGTTAAATTTATTGTTCGCACACAACTGTGCGCGACAGCGGGCTGGAGATGTCACGGGACATAGTTACCATCAGATTACGACCAACCGGACAGCTAATTGCCGGGTCTAGGCCAACGGAACGCCGGAACTCGGCGGAAGTGCGGAATGGTTGTTTTCCCCCCTGGCACGTATTGCGGGTCGCCGGGGGGACCCCAGAGGCCAGGAAATGGGGTGGAGATATGTCACATAATATTACGTAACAATAGACCAGCTCTAGGCCGCCCCAAACGCCGGAGACACCCTAAGTAAAAGATAGGGGCTTTTGGTTCAAATCGCTGAGGGTGTGTTTATGTGCTCAATGACCCCATACGTGTCATTCAATCAAACGGAATAATGTTTTTGAGATTGTCTAGAAGGATTTGGGTCACTAGAGATACCTTTTCGGTCCAACAGAGCGGGCGAAAAAACCAAGTTTCCTTTTCGAGCAGCTAGAAGCAGTGGCACGGGCCGTGCGGCCCGCTCCTTGGCTCAGAAAAGCGGGCGCAAGTTGAAATTTTGTGCGGAGAAAATTGATTTTGGGGGCTCGAACAGACCGTTTGAAAGTAGTTCCCACGCTGTAATAAGCAGTGGGCGTAGCAAAAACATAGGCCTCGGCAAAAATAAATAAAATTAATAACAATAACAAGGCGGTCGGAAAGAGGACGGACGGACAAGGGACGAGGCCAAGATAACCGGTACACTAGAGGGACCATGCTTACTCTGTGTTTCAGACTGATATGAGCTGCAAGCGGTGTCAGCACACGCGGTCCCATCAAGGGTGCCACAACAAGTACCGCTTACAATTCGCTTACAGCGATTTCTTTCACCCGAAGGCCCTCAGAACTCTCCCATCTACTTCCCCCGGACGCTGCTCACCCTGGTTGTACTCCCGCATCTCTTGCGCAAAGATTGAATGTCCTCGAGCTCGAGTGCACTGCGCATCGTCCAACTTCTGAACTTTGCCGGAGGCCCGGGCATTGTCCGTTGCCGCGCATCTTTTACCCGATACCTTTCGCCGGTGTTTTTGATTACCGCACGACTGGTCCTCGGCGCCAACTCCGAGCTCCGCCCCCGCTGTTCCGGCTTTCCAGCTAAGTATCGAGAGCGCTCAATGTCGAAAGAGCATGCCTCCCCCCCGAAAGGTGATCCCACACCTGACTCTATTCTCTCTGCTTACCTGCACTAACCCGAGTGCTACGCATCAAGCGCTGATGCGCGCTCGGCTGATTTCTCGTGCCGAGACCCGTCCCGGTGGCCCGCAGCCCGCTTAACTCCGGGCAAATTTACAGATATTTTGGCCGCCGGCAGGCACATCCCCGCCATCAAGTTCATGGCCCCGTTCGGCAGCGCTCAGCGCAATTGTGCCGAGACGATAGAAACGCGTCCCGCGAGCGGCGGTAATCTCTGAGTGTGTGCACCTTTCCTCTGTGATCGGGAACAGACGAAACAATGTCAGATCTGAGCTCGTCGGCTTGTTTTCGTGCGCCGGCCTTGCTTCGGGCATCTCGGCCTTATTCCGCCGAGACGCCAGAAATGTTTCCCGCGAGCAGAGATAGTTCTGCACTCTGATTGAGTTTCGCTTCATGTGTAGCTGCAACACACCATTCATTCACTGGGAATCTAATGCGCACCGCTTAGCTGATTACAGTGCACCGGCCCCACTTCGGGCATCATCAAATCAGTGCGACTTTGCGCCCTTTGGCTAAACTCCGTGCAGGGTTATCGGCGGGCAGCAGCCCAGCCTTCGGGCTTCTCGGCCCAATCGCGCCGAGACGACACAAATCCGTCCCGCGAGCGGGGCGAAATCACCCATCCCATGCTGCTTTCAAGCTGCGGCGCCTCAGAAACAGCGCGCTTTTGATGTGTACATCGGCTAATTCCATGCCGAAACAATGTATCGCCGTCTGCCGAGCGTCCTGATGCGCTGTTCTGCTAAATTTAGTGTGGCGGCCCCGCCCTCGGGCCCAGCGCCGAGACAACAGAAATGCGCCCCGCGAGCGGGGATAGATCCGCACTCTTATCCGTTATCATACTTTGAGCCGTCTGTGCAACACATCAATTCAGTGGGGCGGTCCCGCTCCAAGCATCACAAAATCAGTGCGCCCTCGATGCGCGCGCGCCTCGGGCATCTCGGCCCAGTTGCGCCGAGGCGACAGGAAGCCGTCCCGCGAGCGGGGTACAGTCAGCAAGTGCACGCACCCTTTCTCCGGTATCTCAATGTGATCGGGAGACACAACACACCAAATTGACGCGCCGAATCCGGCTAGATTTGATGCTCGGGCATCTCGGCCTCATCGCGCCGAGACGACAGAACGCCGTCCCGCGAGCGGCGTTGAATTACGAGTGTGGGCGAGTTTTATATTGTGAAGAGTAGCCGCAACACACCAGATAGTCAGAACGTTGATGCGCGCTTTGGCTAATTTTACTGCATCGGGCATCTCGGCCCACTCGCGCCGAGACGCCAGAAACGCGCCCTGCGAGCGGGGGTAAATCCGGGATGATATCCCGTATATTTATGTGACCAGGAGCTGCAACGCGCTAGATTGGTGTGATTTTGATGCGCCGTTCGGCTAAATGTCGGGCAGCCCCGCCGTCGGGCATCTCGGCCCAATCGCGCCGAGACGCCAGAAACGCGTCCCGCGAGCGGGGCTGCATCATCGACGTGCGCGCCAATTATCTTGTATCTTCACGTGTTCGGCAACACATCAAATGGTGCGACTTTGATGCGGCGATGCGCCCCTCGGCTAGATCTCCGTGCGGGGGTGATCGGCAGGCCGCCCCGCCGTCGGGCATCTCGGCCCAATCACGCCGAAACAACAGAAATGCGTCCCGCGAGCGAGTGCGCATGAATTTGTAACGGCAAGCCAGAATCGGTGAGCCCGGCTGAAGTGCCGGGGCATCAACGGCGGGCTGCGAATTTGATGCGCCGAGTTTTTCGGGTAAGGTATCGGGACTGTACCTGTTTTTCTGTGAGGAAGTTAGCCTGCTACTGCATAGACTGAGGTTCTACATTCAATGTAAGGATGTAGCTTTAGGGTTGAGTACCCTATATATAATGAATGGGAATTCCATTTTGTGAGACTACAATTTACTGACCTCGTTCAAATTACTGACTGCAATTTAGGGCGGGGCCATTTCTACGAGAAAAAGTGAGATTTGGGATCCCATACGAGTACTTACTTTACAAGCAGCATTGAGGTAACGACCACTCCATTCAAACAAAAATGTCCATTTGGAAAAAAGTCGGACTAAACTTCCTTCAAGATTACTGACTCTACTATAGGGTGGGGCCCACTTGCGCTAAATTGACTACAATAAATGAAGGGCGTAGTTCAGGGCGGGTCTATCCAAATGGAGTAGAGGGGACGTAGGAGACTTTTTTTCACGTCGATCTAGCCCCCTGGGGCACTTGGGCCTTATTCCTCTGGCTCAAAGGTGGGCGCACATCACAGAAATGGGACAACCTATTGACCTGACTATTCATATGAAGTGCACGGGCAGCACACTCGTTGCGAGTGACTTTCGGGGCAGAATCCGCATGCGGACGGTGTCATCGCGATGACCAACGGCGATCCGTGACAGCGATGACGCGCACCTGGAAGTAAGATCGTCGCCTTGGCATTCGATAGACTCGTGCACCTCGCACGGCACGACTACTTGATCCTAACAGGCAAAAAAAGAAATGGAGCGTCTGTGCGGTACTGCGGACCGACCCCGGTGTCGACTCGGACGGGGATCTCCCGTACTTTTTCAGGCCCGGGATCCGTTTCGCCCGCGCAGCTGGGAGAGTTTCGTGCATCTCTACGACGAAGGCACAAGCCAGGACTGCGGCATTCACCAGACAACCGGGTGGCTAACACAGGTGAGTCGCCTCCTCTCAATCTCCTGCACCCTCATTTATGTTCCAGTGCGCCAACCTAAAAATGGCCCACGACTCGCAGGATCGCGTGGTTAGTCCAGTCCATCTCACGAGGCGAACGTTGAACGTTGAACGCTTTGCAGTGTGCGATAAAAGCCCTCCACAACTCACGCTCTCGCACGGAGATCGACATCATCTCCTTCCTCAACTCGCCCAAGCTGCGCGCTTGCGCCGACAACCACACCATCCTGATTCTGGACAAGATCATCACGGACGACTGGACGTTCATTGTGATGCCGTACTGGCCGCGCTCCGTGCAGACGTGCATTCCTTGGGAGGTGGAGGATTACTTCAGCAGGCTCATACAGGCGCTGGAGGTCAGTTATGCTACGTATGCTCCGCTGGTGAGCCTAAACATCCGATCGCGCAGGGTCTTTGCTTTATGCATCGCCACGGGATCGTCCACCGGGTGCGTCTGCGTGCTGTTCCTCGGACGCGCGGCGCTGACAACGCCCACAGGACATCTCCGTGGGCAACATGCTGCTGAACGTGCACTCGAGCGTCCCCGGCGTGTACTCGTCGTTCGCCGCGCGCAACCTCGCCCTCGCGTTCATCGACTTCGGGTGCGCCGTGCGCTTCCCCGTGGGCTCCGACCCCGGCGCGTGGCGCGGCACGGGCCACTGGGGCACGGTCGACCACGCCGCGCCCGAGGTCCCGCGCCGCGACAGCGCCCCCGCGGCGCAGCAGACGCCGTACCGCCTCCCGCCCGTCGACGTGCGTCACCTCCTCGTGCATCTCGCCCCCACTAACCACCGCCCCGCGCAGGTCTACGCCATCGGCTCCGTCTTCGCGCGCGCGCTCGCCTGGGAGCACGTCTTCTGCACGGTGCGCCCCCTCTCCCTCCCCATTTCCTCTTTAAACGCCGCCTGACACACTGGGCGCGCAGACGTTCGGCAACCCCGAGGGCCGCGCGACGGCCGCGCGGCAGGTGCTCGCGGCGCGCGTGCCGGGCTTCCGCGCGCTGCTGCAGCGCATGCAGGAGAGGGACCCCGCGCGCCGGCCCACCGCGGGCGCGGCGCTGGGCGAAGCGCGTGCGCTGCGCGATGCGCTGCCGAGGGCGGTGCGGTTCGCGCCGGCGGGCGGGTATCCGGAGATGCGGGGCGATGGGGAGGGGCAGGGGAGGTGCTAGGGTTATAGAGAGCGCGTGGTTGTGCGCGGCAGGCCACGCGCGCCGTCCGACTCGGTGTGTTTCGCTGCGTCCCTTGCGCACACTACGTCCTAATGCGTTGCGTCTAGCCCTCGACGTTCAACGGCGCCGTCACCCTCGTTCGGGGCACGCTGGAAGCGCTTTCAGGGGAGCCGGGCGCACTCTTCGTTCCCGTGCGCGTTCGTGCGTACTGTACCTAGAAGCGCAGAATGTCGGACTCTATCTACCTCAATATATCAGCTTGTCCATATGAACGAACGAAGTCGGCACTCACCTCGCAGCGTACAATTTCGGGCCGGC
Organism: Mycena belliarum; assembly: GCA_029282135.1. Classification (NCBI taxonomy): domain Eukaryota; kingdom Fungi; phylum Basidiomycota; class Agaricomycetes; order Agaricales; family Mycenaceae; genus Mycena; species Mycena belliarum. The sequence goes on from JARJCN010000016.1 coordinate 393,661, forward strand.
GCAATCTGCAACAGACGAGTCAGACAGCGGGGGCGATTGGGGAGAATTGACTTACCTGCAGTAGTTCGTTGCGGAAACGCTTCGCGGGCAGTTCAGGCCCGAGCTCGCGCGCTACGGACTCGGAATGCACAGGCCGTGCGGCGGCGTGTGGACCGGAATGCAGTGTAACTGCGAGGTAACTCGAATTGAAGAAGACTTGGAGAAGACTCACCTGATTCGTAGAACCCCATAACGAGCGAGTCCTGTGGATGCGGACAAGTTAGTTCGCATTCGAGGACTTTCATTGAGCGCTTACCTTAGTCAATCCAACCAAGATTCGCGCACTTGGAGGTAAGTTAGCGCGACCAGTTCAAGACAGCGCAGATAGATCTCACCTTGGAGCTACTCGAAGTCAACGAGTTGAGCTATTGAATAACCTACGGGGTTGAACGACTAGTTCGCTTTGCAAAGTAGGCCTGGGCGGGCAAAGCAGCTAAAAACCCAGTGTAAGTCTTACCTTTCTTGCGACTCTCAAGCTAGCTGCAGCAAAACGAGCGATATTGTACAAGTGCAAAACTGAGAACTTACCCAAAGAACTGGATCGATCCAGTCGAGTCGATCCAGTTCCTGTTTGTAGAGCTCAGGCTGCGAATGTGCTCAACTTGGTCAGGCCACAAGATGAAAGCGGCGGCCTCGATCCTCGCGATACAATGCGTAGATTGATACAATCTGTACACGCAGGTCAGTAGGGTTCGGATCAGCAAGGAACGAGCTCACTAGGCAACTACATAAGCTGAGATAAACCTGGTTTATCTAGTGTAACGAGGTGAGCTTGGTAGTATAGCTAGCTAGAAAGACAGTGCTAACCAAGCCGTGTTGAACCGACAGTAAGCCAGATGAGTTGGAACTTATCATTCGAACCGGCGAAAGGGCGTGCGCGCGAAGGCTATACAAGTTCAGTTTTACCATTTTAAAAGGCTGCCTGACGCTATCACTATACCATGAGCCGCAGACTAATCAGCAGATCTGCGTCGAGCCCAAGAACCGGACGCGAAGGCGATAGGTCACGAACAGCAAGTCAATAAAAATCGTTGCACTGTAAACACAAGTCAGCGAAGTCCAAAACATGTATTAAGAGAGCGGTGGACTCACAGATTAGATGATGACGGAGCGCGCGGTAAATCGATCGCCCCTGAAGGCATAACGTCAGTCTGGGGCGATTTTGCGTAAGAAGACGGTCACTTACAACGAGATGAGCACACCGAAATAACTCAACGCCGAGATAAGGATAAGAACAGAGGGACTTGAAACCAGTTTGAAGAGCAAGCCAATGTGACTTAATGCGAGCGCTTCGAAGCAAACCTGCGATTGATCGAGGTTGAAACCTGAACTGAAGGAAACTTGAATCGAAGGCTTGGTGGCTTGAGCATCACAGAGAATGAACGCGTGCGGAGCTCAGAATGGACTTGCGACACCGAAAGCAAAATTGACATTTGGAGCTCGTTTTGAATACCAGATACCAGCGCAGTGGAACGACTCAAGGAGCATATCGAAGCAAAAGAAAGAACAGAGTCCCGATGCGCAGAACGGCGCAAGGAGACTCGGATAAGCCCAGTTGAGACAAACTAAGGCTGGAAACCGAAGTCAGTAGTCAGTTAGGACGACAAAAGCAAGTTGACATCATCTGTAGACGCAAGTCGCGAAGTCCATTCGGGTGTTAAGAAAGCGCTGGACTCACAGGCTGGAGGGCGGCAGAGGCCGTAGTAAACATATCGCACCTGAAGGCGTTAAGTCAGTCCGGGGCGATTTGCGGCAAGAAAACAGTCACTTACAGACACAGAGATGAGTGCGCCAGAACAAATTGGCGCCGACTGAAGTATAACGCCGAAGGACTTGAGAATAGTGCGACGAGCAAGATAAGGAAGCGTCTGGGACGTGAACTGGGCGCGTTGGAGCAAGGGTACGATGGATTTAGGTTGAGACTTGGATTGGAGACTTGAGGACTTGGAGAACTCTGTTTGCGCGCGGAGCTCAAGATGGTCAAAAGTTGAGGTATGGAGATATTTTAAGTCCGGAGAGCGAGCGCAGTAGAACGATTCGAGCAGAGAGTTAGAGAGGCACCAAAATAAAAGGCCGGAGTCCCAAAGCGCAGAATGGCGCGCGCGATTAAAGCACAGATAAGCACAGCCCAGACAAAGTAAAACTGAAGATTGAAGCCAGGTAAGGGATTGGAAAGGCTCAGAATCAATTCTGGCTTACCAAATACATCCCTTCGACAACTTTGAAGGCCATCTGGGCAGCCGAAGGCCCGGTGTCGAGCCAGCATCGAGAATAGTAGCACCTGAAAATGTAAGCCAGTACATGTAAGATGAGAGAGCAAAAAGAGCCGGGATGGACTCCGAGTGGCGACGTAGCATAGAATAAGGCTCGACGGGCGGCCTGAGGCCGCCAGCGGGGACGCAGATGACGGGAAGAAGCAAGACGCACCGCTGTCAGGCCAGGTCACGTGACCTCGGCATCCCCGGGACGCAGCCCGAACCTCTCCGAGGAGCGAAATCGGTGTCGGCGAGGGGCGGCGGGGTTCGGCGAGGGTACGTACGGCAGGTCAAGGCAGAGGTGCCGAAGGGGCATCTTCGATGCCAACGACAGCACACTAGAGAATACGATCGGGACGGGGGGCAAAAAGTGGGCGATGAAGGGAAAGCAGTGGGGGCAGCCAACAGTTATAGCGTGTGGGCGCAGTCTGGGCGTGTGTCACTGCTCCGGTAGTTCCGAATAGCCGACCGGAGCTTAATAATGCCCGAAAATAACCCGTACGACCGTAGGAAGATCCAAGTCCGAAAATGGACTTGGCTCCAGTGTCGCGTACCTTGGTCGATTACATACCGGGACTGGATTTAATATTGAAGTAAAAAATTAGATGTTGAATTTTCTGCATCTCCTCCGCATGCATTGACCCTATGCAGCCCATAAAGGGACCCAAGCTGCGAAAGTCATTTTCGTTGTTCGCAGACATGGCGTGCGCGACAGCGGGCTGGAGATGTCACGGGACATGGTTACCATCAGATTAAGACCACCGGGGCAACTAACTCCCCGGTCTAGGCCAACGGAACGCCGGAACTCGGCGGAAGTGCGGAATGGTTGTTTTCCCCCCTGACGCGTATTGCGGGTCGCCGGGGGGACCCCAGAGGCCAGGAAATGGGGTGGAGATATGTCACATAATATTACGTAACAATAGACCAGCTCTAGGCCGCCCCAAACGCCGGAGACACCCTAAGTAAAAGATAGGGGCTTTTGGTTCAAATCGCTGAGGGTGTGTTTATGTGCTCAATGACCCCATACGTGTCATTCAATCAAACGGAATAATGTTTTTGAGATTGTCTAGAAGGATTTGGGTCACTAGAGATACCTTTTCGGTCCAACAGAGCGGGCGAAAAAACCAAGTTTCCTTTTCGAGCAGCTAGAAGCAGTGGCACGGGCCGTGCGGCCCGCTCCTTGGCTCAGAAAAGCGGGCGCAAGTTGAAATTTTGTGCGGAGAAAATTGATTTTGGGGGCTCGAACAGACCGTTTGAAAGTAGTTCCCACGCTGTAATAAGCAGTGGGCGTAGCAAAAACATAGGCCTCGGCAAAAATAAATAAAATTAATAACAATAACAAGGCGGTCGGAAAGAGGACGGACGGACAAGGGACGAGGCCAAGATAACCGGTACACTAGAGGGACCATGCTTACTCTGTGTTTCAGACTGATATGAGCTGCAAGCGGTGTCAGCACACGCGGTCCCATCAAGGGTGCCACAACAAGTACCGCTTACAATTCGCTTACAGCGATTTCTTTCACCCGAAGGCCCTCAGAACTCTCCCATCTACTTCCCCCGGACGCTGCTCACCCTGGTTGTACTCCCGCATCTCTTGCGCAAAGATTGAATGTCCTCGAGCTCGAGTGCACTGCGCATCGTCCAACTTCTGAACTTTGCCGGAGGCCCGGGCATTGTCCGTTGCCGCGCATCTTTTACCCGATACCTTTCGCCGGTGTTTTTGATTACCGCACGACTGGTCCTCGGCGCCAACTCCGAGCTCCGCCCCCGCTGTTCCGGCTTTCCAGCTAAGTATCGAGAGCGCTCAATGTCGAAAGAGCATGCCTCCCCCCCGAAAGGTGATCCCACACCTGACTCTATTCTCTCTGCTTACCTGCACTAACCCGAGTGCTACGCATCAAGCGCTGATGCGCGCTCGGCTGATTTCTCGTGCCGAGACCCGTCCCGGTGGCCCGCAGCCCGCTTAACTCCGGGCAAATTTACAGATATTTTGGCCGCCGGCAGGCACATCCCCGCCATCAAGTTCATGGCCCCGTTCGGCAGCGCTCAGCGCAATTGTGCCGAGACGATAGAAACGCGTCCCGCGAGCGGCGGTAATCTCTGAGTGTGTGCACCTTTCCTCTGTGATCGGGAACAGACGAAACAATGTCAGATCTGAGCTCGTCGGCTTGTTTTCGTGCGCCGGCCTTGCTTCGGGCATCTCGGCCTTATTCCGCCGAGACGCCAGAAATGTTTCCCGCGAGCAGAGATAGTTCTGCACTCTGATTGAGTTTCGCTTCATGTGTAGCTGCAACACACCATTCATTCACTGGGAATCTAATGCGCACCGCTTAGCTGATTACAGTGCACCGGCCCCACTTCGGGCATCATCAAATCAGTGCGACTTTGCGCCCTTTGGCTAAACTCCGTGCAGGGTTATCGGCGGGCAGCAGCCCAGCCTTCGGGCTTCTCGGCCCAATCGCGCCGAGACGACACAAATCCGTCCCGCGAGCGGGGCGAAATCACCCATCCCATGCTGCTTTCAAGCTGCGGCGCCTCAGAAACAGCGCGCTTTTGATGTGTACATCGGCTAATTCCATGCCGAAACAATGTATCGCCGTCTGCCGAGCGTCCTGATGCGCTGTTCTGCTAAATTTAGTGTGGCGGCCCCGCCCTCGGGCCCAGCGCCGAGACAACAGAAATGCGCCCCGCGAGCGGGGATAGATCCGCACTCTTATCCGTTATCATACTTTGAGCCGTCTGTGCAACACATCAATTCAGTGGGGCGGTCCCGCTCCAAGCATCACAAAATCAGTGCGCCCTCGATGCGCGCGCGCCTCGGGCATCTCGGCCCAGTTGCGCCGAGGCGACAGGAAGCCGTCCCGCGAGCGGGGTACAGTCAGCAAGTGCACGCACCCTTTCTCCGGTATCTCAATGTGATCGGGAGACACAACACACCAAATTGACGCGCCGAATCCGGCTAGATTTGATGCTCGGGCATCTCGGCCTCATCGCGCCGAGACGACAGAACGCCGTCCCGCGAGCGGCGTTGAATTACGAGTGTGGGCGAGTTTTATATTGTGAAGAGTAGCCGCAACACACCAGATAGTCAGAACGTTGATGCGCGCTTTGGCTAATTTTACTGCATCGGGCATCTCGGCCCACTCGCGCCGAGACGCCAGAAACGCGCCCTGCGAGCGGGGGTAAATCCGGGATGATATCCCGTATATTTATGTGACCAGGAGCTGCAACGCGCTAGATTGGTGTGATTTTGATGCGCCGTTCGGCTAAATGTCGGGCAGCCCCGCCGTCGGGCATCTCGGCCCAATCGCGCCGAGACGCCAGAAACGCGTCCCGCGAGCGGGGCTGCATCATCGACGTGCGCGCCAATTATCTTGTATCTTCACGTGTTCGGCAACACATCAAATGGTGCGACTTTGATGCGGCGATGCGCCCCTCGGCTAGATCTCCGTGCGGGGGTGATCGGCAGGCCGCCCCGCCGTCGGGCATCTCGGCCCAATCACGCCGAAACAACAGAAATGCGTCCCGCGAGCGAGTGCGCATGAATTTGTAACGGCAAGCCAGAATCGGTGAGCCCGGCTGAAGTGCCGGGGCATCAACGGCGGGCTGCGAATTTGATGCGCCGAGTTTTTCGGGTAAGGTATCGGGACTGTACCTGTTTTTCTGTGAGGAAGTTAGCCTGCTACTGCATAGACTGAGGTTCTACATTCAATGTAAGGATGTAGCTTTAGGGTTGAGTACCCTATATATAATGAATGGGAATTCCATTTTGTGAGACTACAATTTACTGACCTCGTTCAAATTACTGACTGCAATTTAGGGCGGGGCCATTTCTACGAGAAAAAGTGAGATTTGGGATCCCATACGAGTACTTACTTTACAAGCAGCATTGAGGTAACGACCACTCCATTCAAACAAAAATGTCCATTTGGAAAAAAGTCGGACTAAACTTCCTTCAAGATTACTGACTCTACTATAGGGTGGGGCCCACTTGCGCTAAATTGACTACAATAAATGAAGGGCGTAGTTCAGGGCGGGTCTATCCAAATGGAGTAGAGGGGACGTAGGAGACTTTTTTTCACGTCGATCTAGCCCCCTGGGGCACTTGGGCCTTATTCCTCTGGCTCAAAGGTGGGCGCACATCACAGAAATGGGACAACCTATTGACCTGACTATTCATATGAAGTGCACGGGCAGCACACTCGTTGCGAGTGACTTTCGGGGCAGAATCCGCATGCGGACGGTGTCATCGCGATGACCAACGGCGATCCGTGACAGCGATGACGCGCACCTGGAAGTAAGATCGTCGCCTTGGCATTCGATAGACTCGTGCACCTCGCACGGCACGACTACTTGATCCTAACAGGCAAAAAAAGAAATGGAGCGTCTGTGCGGTACTGCGGACCGACCCCGGTGTCGACTCGGACGGGGATCTCCCGTACTTTTTCAGGCCCGGGATCCGTTTCGCCCGCGCAGCTGGGAGAGTTTCGTGCATCTCTACGACGAAGGCACAAGCCAGGACTGCGGCATTCACCAGACAACCGGGTGGCTAACACAGGTGAGTCGCCTCCTCTCAATCTCCTGCACCCTCATTTATGTTCCAGTGCGCCAACCTAAAAATGGCCCACGACTCGCAGGATCGCGTGGTTAGTCCAGTTCATCTCACGAGGCGAACGTTGAACGCTTTGCAGTGTGCGATAAAAGCCCTCCGACTCGCAGGATCGCGTGGTTAGTCCAGTTCATCTCACGAGGCGAACGTTGAACGCTTTGCAGTGTGCGATAAAAGCCCTCCACAACTCACGCTCTCGCACGGAGATCGACATCATCTCCTTCCTCAACTCGCCGAAGCTGCGCGCTTGCGCCGACAACCACACCATCCCGATTCTGGACAAGATCATCACGGACGACTGGACGTTTATTGTGATGCCGTACTGGCCGCGCTCCGTGCAGACGTGCATTCCTTGGGAGGTGGAGGATTACTTCAGCAGACTGATACAGGCGCTGGAGGTCAGTTATGCTACGGATGCTCCGCTGCTGAGCCTAAACATCCGATTGCGCAGGGTCTTTGCTTTATGCATCGCCACGGGATCGTCCACCGGGTGCGTCTGCGTGCTGCTCCTCGGACGCGCGGCAATTACAGCGCCCACAGGACATCTCCGTGGGCAACATGCTGCTGAACGTGCACTCGAGCGTCCCCGGCGTGTACTCGTCCTTCGCCGCGCGCAACCTCGCCCTCGCGTTCATCGACTTCGGGTGCGCCGTGCGCTTCCCCGTCGGCTCCGACCCCGGCGCGTGGCGCGGCACGGGCCACTGGGGCACGGTCGACCACGCCGCGCCCGAGGTCCCGCGCCGCGACAGCGCCCCTGCGGCGCAGCAGACGCCGTACCGCCTCCCCCCCGTCGACGTGCGTCACCTCCTCCTCGTGCACCTCGCCCTCACTAACCACCGCCCCGCGCAGGTCTACGCCATCGGCTCCGTCTTCGCGCGCGCGCTCGCCTGGGAGCACGTCTTCTGCACGGTGCGCCCCCCTCCCCATTCTCCCTTCCAACGCGCCTGACGCCTGGGCGCGCAGACGTTCGGCAACCCCGAGGGCCGCGCGACGGCCGCGCGGCAGGTGCTCGCGGCGCGCGTGCCGGGCTTCCGCGCGCTGCTGCAGCGCATGCAGGATGCGGACCCCGCGCGCCGGCCCACCGCGGGCGCGGCGCTGGGCGAGGCGCGCGCGCTGCGCGATGCGCTGCCGAGGGCGGTGCGGTTCGCGCCGGCGGGCGGGTATCCGGAGATGCGGGGCGATGGGGAGGGGCAGGGGAGGTGCTAGAGTTATAGAGCGCGCGTGGGTTGTGCGCGGCAGGCCACACGCGCCCTCGGACTGGGTGCGTTTCGCTGCGTCACTTCCGCACCCTGCCGCCGTCCTAACTCGCTCCGCCCAGCCCATCCACTGCACTGCTGCGTGTACTTTCCGCTCGCTCGGGTCCTCCCGCTCGTGCGCGCTCCCCTTTCGTAAGCGTGTTCGTGCGTACTGTACCTAGAAGCGCAGGATGTCGGACTTTATCTACTTCAATATATCAGCTTGTCCATATGAACGAACGAAGTCGGCACTCACCTCGGATCGCCCAATTCCAGGCCGGCGCATTCTGCAACAGACGAGTCAGACAGCGGGGGCGATTGCCGGAAAACTGACTTACCTGCAGTAGTTCGAAGCAAAAAGGCATCGCGGGCAGTGTAGGCCCGAGCTCGCGCGCTACGGACTCGGAATGCACAGGCCGTGCGGCGGCTTGTGGACCGGAATCCAGTGTAACTGCGAGGTAACTCGAATTGAAGAAGACTTGGAGAAGTCTCACCTGATTCGTAGAACCCCGTAACGAGCGAGTCCTGTGGATGCGGACAAGTCAGTTCGCATTCGAGGGCGCCTATTGAGCGCTTACCTTGCCTATCCAACCAAGTCAGTCCCATAGCGGCAGAATTCGCGCACTTGGAGGTAAGTTAGTGCAACGACTTCAGAACAGCGTGAATGAATCTCACCTTGAAACTACTCGAAGTCAACGAGCTGCGCTATTGAATAACCTACGGGGTTGAACAGCGGCAAGATTCGCGCACTTGGAGGTAAGTTAGTGCGACCAGTTTAAGACAGCACAGATAGATCTCACCTTGGAGCTACTCGTGATCAACGAGCTGCGCTACTAAATAACTTACGAGGTTGAACGCTTCGTTCACTTTGAGCGGTACTAGGCGCGGGCGAGTGCAGCAGAATACTTAGACTAAGTCTTACCCTTCAAGCGGCCGCAGCAAAGTGAGCGCTATCGAAAGAGTGCAACGGCGAGAACGTACCGAAAGAACTGGATCGAGCTTTTAAAGCTCAGGCTGCGGGCGCGCTCAGCGTCCGAATTCTCTCAAGTCTGAACTTGACTAGCGAGCGACAACTCGGTCAGCCCATGAGATGCATGCGGCGACCTCGATCCTTGCGAAAGAATATGTACATTAGTGTTCTGTACAAGCAGGTCAGTAGGGTTCGGATCAGCAAGGAACGAGCTCACTAGGCAACTACATAAACTGAGATAAAGCTGGTTTATCTAGTGAAACGAGGTGAGCTTGGTAGTATAGCTAGCTAGAAAGACAGTGCTAACCAAGCCGTGTTGAACCGACAGTAAGCCAGATGAGTTGGAGTAAGGACGATTTGAGTTGGAATAAGTCCAACAGCGGCAGAATTCGCGCACTTGGAGGTAAGTTAGTGCGACGAATTCAGAACAGCGTGAATGAATCTCACCTTGGGAGCTACTCGTGATCAACGAGCTGCGCTACTGAATAACTTACCAAGTTAAACTATTAGTTCGCTGTGCGAAGTAGGCTTACCTTTCATGCGGCGCTGACTGCGAGCGCTATTGTTCAAGTGCAAAACTCAGAACGCACTGGAAGAACTAGATCGAGTTTGTAGAGTTCAGGCTTCGGTCACGCTCAACTCGGTCAGCCCAACGCGGTGGCCTCGGTCCTTGCGAGACAATGCGTAGATTAATAGAATCTGTACACGCAGGTCAGGCGCGCCCGGATCTGTGAAACGACACACTCACTAGGCAACTACATAAACTCAGATCAAACTAGTTTATCTAAAGAGACGAGGTGAGCTTGGTGCGCTTTAGATTGATAGCGCTTACACAGTGGTGTTAACAGCAGATGAGACAGAGTAAGGACACCTTCAGTTAAACCATACCAGTCGGGCGAGCGAAGGAGCGAGTGCGCGATGTCCATTGAAGTGGTAGCGCGCGAAGGCTGTTCAAGATAAGTCTTACCAAAAATGAACGCGGCAACCTCGATCCTTCCGAAACGATACATAGATTGTTATAATCTGTGCGCGCAGGTCAGTGGGATCCGTATCAGCGAAGATAAAAACGCACTAGACGACTACATGAGTTCAGATGAGACTGGTTTATCTAGAGAGACAAGGTGAGCTTGGTAGTTTATATAGCGAATTAGAAAGTAAGAAACACAGGGCTTACCGAGAGGTGTCAAACCGAGACGGTCTAACGATCCGAGTCTGAATACGGACGACTCAAGTTGAATTTTACCAACCAAACGAACGAAAGGGTGTGCCTGCAGTGCCGGCGCGCGAAGAGCATTCAAAATAAGACTTACCGGATGAACATTTTACTCTGTCATGAGCCAGAGGTTATAAACGGAGTCCGACGACGTACCGGTGACTGTGTCGAACCCAAGTGTTTGAGTCCCTCGGACTCAGAGACTTGTCAATATCATCTATAAGCGCAAGTCAGCAAAGTGTATCAGAAGAGGGCTGTACTCACAGACTGCACGGCCATATTATGCAGTAAATCTATCATATGTGAAGGCGTACTGTCACTTGGCGGCAAGAAACGGTCACTTACAAGCAGAGGAGTGCACATAAACAGCGTGACACCAATTGAAGTATAAGAACGAAGGACTTGGAGATAATTTGAAGATCAAGCCAGGGAAGCGTAAGTATGTGACTTGAAGTGGACGCGTTGGAGCGTGGACGCGTTGGAGCAGGGATTTGATGAATTGAGGTTCAAGATCTTCAATCAAAAGCTTGATGACTTGAAGATCACAGAGAATGAACGCGCATGGAGCTCAAGATGGACGCCGAAAGCAAAATTGAAGTTTGAACACGGTGACTTAGAATAAAAATATGAGCGCGCCGAAACAAGGCAACGCCGAGATAAGTATAAGACCAGTGAATTTGGAGATAGGTTGACGATTGAGCCAAGGAAGCCAATGCGACTTGAAGTGCGCGCTTCGAAGCAAAGCTGCGATGAAGCGAAGCTGAAACTTGGATTGAAGGCTTGATCAGTTGAGAATCACAAAGAATCAAGGCGCGCGGAACTCAAAATGGACTTGCGATGCGGAAAGCAAAATTGGAGTATAAGGATCGTTTGGAGTCCGGAGAGCGAGCGCAGTAGAAGATTCGAAGGCACCAAAATAAAAGGCCGGAGTCCCAATGCGCAGAATGGCGCGCGCGATTGAAGCACAGATAAGCACCGCCCAGAAAGGTAAAGCTGGAAATTGAAGGCGTTTAAGAGATTGGAAAGGCTCAGAATCAACTCTGACTTACCAAATACATCCCTTCGACAACTTTGAAGGCCATCTGGGCACCCGAAGGCCCGGCGTCGAGCGAGCATCGAGAATAGTAGCACCTGAAAATGTAAGCCAGTACATGGAAGATGAGAGATCAAAAAGAGCCGGAATAGACTACGAATGGCGACATAGCATAGAATAAGGCTCGACGGGCGGCCTGAGGCCGCCAGTGGGGACGCAGATGACGGGAAGAAGCAAGACGCACCGCTGTCAGGCCAGGTCACGTGACCTCGGCATCCCCGGGACGCAGTCCGAACCTCTCCGAGGAGCGAAATCGGTGTCGGCGAGGGGCGGCGGGGTCCGGCGAGGGTACGTACGGCAGGTCAAGGCAGAGGTGCCGAAGGGGCATCTTCGATGCCAACGACAGCACACTAGAGAATACGATCGGGACGGGGGGCAAAAAGTGGGCGATGAAGGGAAAGCAGTGGGGGCAGCCAACAGTTATAGCGTGTGGGCGCAGTCTGGGCGTGTGTCACTGTTCCGGTAGTTCCGAATAGCCGACCGGAGCTTAATAATGCCCGAAAATAACCCGTACGACCGTAGGAAGATCCAAGTCCGAAAATGGACTTGGCTCCAGTGTCGCGTACCTTGGTCGATTACATACCGGGACTGGATTTAATATTGAAGTAAAAAATTAGACGTTGAATGTGCTGGACCTCCTCCGCATGCATTGACCCTATGCAGCCCGTAAAGGGACCCAAGCTGCGAAAGTCACTTCTGTTGTTCGCAGACATGGCGTGCGCGACAGCGGGCTGGGGATGTCACGGGACCTAGTTACCATCAGATTATGACCAACCGGGCAACTAATTCCCCGGTCTAGGCCAACGGAACGCCGGAACTCGGCGGAAGTGCGGAATGGTTGTTTTCCCCCCTGACGCGTATTGCGGGTCGCCGGGGGGACCCCAGAGGCCAGGAAATGGGGTGGAGATATGTCAGATAATATTACGTAACAATAGATCAGCTCTAGGCCGCCCCAAATGCCGGAGACACCCTAAGTGAAAGATAGGGGCTTTTGGTTCAAATCGGTGAGGGTGTGTTTATGTGCTCAATGACCCCATACGTGTCATTCAATCAAACGGAATAATGTTTTTGAGATTGTCTAGAAGGATTTGGGTCACTAGAGATACCTTTTCGGTCCAACAGAGCGGGCGAAAAAACCAAGTTTCCTTTTCGAGCAGCTAGAAGCAGTGGCACGGGCCATGCGGCCCGCTCCTTGGCTCAGAAAAGCGGGCGCAAGTTGAAATTTTGTGCGGAGAAAATTGATTTTGGGGGCTCGAATAGACCGTTTGAAAGTAGTTCCCACGCTGTAATAAGCAGTGGGCGTAGCAAAAACATAGGCCTCGGCAAAAATAAATAAAATTAATAACAATAACAAGGCGGTCGGAAAGAGGACGGACGGACAAGGGACGAGGCCAAGATAACCGGTACACTAGAGGGACCATGCTTACTCTGTGTTTCAGACTGATATGAGCTGCAAGCGGTGTCAGCACACGCGGTCCCATCAAGGGCGCCACAACAAGTACCGCTTACAATTCGCTTACAGCGATTTCTTTCACCCGAAGGCCCTCAGAACTCTCCCATCTACTTCCCCCGGACGCTGCTCACCCTGGTTGTACTCCCGCATCTCTTGCGCAAAGATTGAATGTCCTCGAGCTCGAGTGCACTGCGCATCGTCCAACTTCTGAACTTTGCCGGAGGCCCGGGCATTGTCCGTTGCCGCGCATCTTTTACCCGATACCTTTCGCCGGTGTTTTTGATTACCGCACGACTGGTCCTCGGCGCCAACTCCGAGCTCCGCCCCCGCTGTTCCGGCTTTCCAGCTAAGTATCGAGAGCGCTCAATGTCGAAAGAGCATGCCTCCCCCCCGAAAGGTGATCCCACACCTGACTCTATTCTCTCTGCTTACCTGCACTAACCCGAGTGCTACGCATCAAGCGCTGATGCGCGCTCGGCTGATTTCTCGTGCCGAGACCCGTCCCGGTGGCCCGCAGCCCGCTTAACTCCGGGCAAATTTACAGATATTTTGGCCGCCGGCAGGCACATCCCCGCCATCAAGTTCATGGCCCCGTTCGGCAGCGCTCAGCGCAATTGTGCCGAGACGATAGAAACGCGTCCCGCGAGCGGCGGTAATCTCTGAGTGTGTGCACCTTTCCTCTGTGATCGGGAACAGACGAAACAATGTCAGATCTGAGCTCGTCGGCTTGTTTTCGTGCGCCGGCCTTGCTTCGGGCATCTCGGCCTTATTCCGCCGAGACGCCAGAAATGTTTCCCGCGAGCAGAGATAGTTCTGCACTCTGATTGAGTTTCGCTTCATGTGTAGCTGCAACACACCATTCATTCACTGGGAATCTAATGCGCACCGCTTAGCTGATTACAGTGCACCGGCCCCACTTCGGGCATCATCAAATCAGTGCGACTTTGCGCCCTTTGGCTAAACTCCGTGCAGGGTTATCGGCGGGCAGCAGCCCAGCCTTCGGGCTTCTCGGCCCAATCGCGCCGAGACGACACAAATCCGTCCCGCGAGCGGGGCGAAATCACCCATCCCATGCTGCTTTCAAGCTGCGGCGCCTCAGAAACAGCGCGCTTTTGATGTGTACATCGGCTAATTCCATGCCGAAACAATGTATCGCCGTCTGCCGAGCGTCCTGATGCGCTGTTCTGCTAAATTTAGTGTGGCGGCCCCGCCCTCGGGCCCAGCGCCGAGACAACAGAAATGCGCCCCGCGAGCGGGGATAGATCCGCACTCTTATCCGTTATCATACTTTGAGCCGTCTGTGCAACACATCAATTCAGTGGGGCGGTCCCGCTCCAAGCATCACAAAATCAGTGCGCCCTCGATGCGCGCACGCCTCGGGCTTCTCGGCCCAATTGCGCCGAGACGACAGAAACGTGTCCCGCGAGCGGGGTACAGTCAGCAAGTGCACGCACCCTTTCCCCGGTATCTCAATGTGATCGGGAGACACAACACACCAAATTGACGCGCCGAATCCGGCTAGATTTGATGCTCGGGCATCTCGGCCTCATCGCGCCGAGACGACAGAACGCCGTCCCGCGAGCGGCGTTGAATTACGAGTGTGGGCAAGTTTTATATTGGGATGAGGAGCCACAACACACCAAATAGTCGGAACGTTGATGCGCGCTTTGGCGCAAACCTAAAGCTTGGATAGCTCTCCCAGGAGCGGAAATAACCCTGATTCCGGACTGCGGTGCACATACATAGAAAGGGAACTGAAACACCGCTGACTTTGGTCCGCGGAGTGATCCAGAGTACGGCTATTGCCGATGCCGGCGTCTGCCGAGCAGCCGCCACGTCTACCTGATCCTAACAGGCAAAAAAAAACGATGCCACTGCTTATCGTCCCTGGTTCACGTCACTCGCCATGGCATCTATCTCCTGCGGGTCCCCTCTGCCATGGAATCGGCTCAGAACTGTAATGTTGCGGACTCAGGATAGCCACGTCACCAGGCGGAAAACTGACTCACCCTGGCGCGGCGGGCTCGAATGGCGGGGCAACAGCATCTGCAAATGGACAAAGGAAGCTCAGGGCAGTGTGGGCATTACCGGATAGCGTCTGTGCGGCACTGCGGACCGACCTCGGTGTCGACTCGGACGGGGATCTCACGTACTTTTTCAGGCCGGGCGTTTGCGCGCGAAGCGCGGGTCCCGGCCCGCCGAGCTCGCCAGGGAGAGAAAAAGGCGGAGCAGCGCCGCACGCCAGCTCGCCCTTCCTGGGATGCCCCATGCCCCCCCCGGCTCTACTACCCCGATGCGCCCCTCCCGCCCCACCTCGAGCACTGGGAAGCGCTCGACCTCGAGAACAGCACCGTGCACCTCGTCGACGAACCCTGGCGCCACTTTGAGCCCTTCCTGGCGTCGCGGGGGTACTCACTTTGCTGGAGATACTACTCGCAAGACCGGCCGGAAACGCCCGCACGTATGCGTTCTGTTGAATATCCGGTGGCGCGGGATCCGTTTCGCCCGCGCAGCTGGGAGAGTTTCGTGCATCTCTACGACGAAGGCACAAGCCAGGACTGCGGCATTCACCAGACAACCGGGTGGCTAACACAGGTGAGTCGCCTCCTCTCAATCTCCCGCATCCTCATTTATGTTCCAGTGCGCCAACCTAAAAATGGCCCACGACTCGCAGGATCGCGTGGTTAGTCCAGTTCATCTCACGAGGCGAACGTTGAACGCTTTGCAGTGTGCGATAAAAGCCCTCCACAACTCACGCGCTCGCACGGAGATCGACATCATCTCCTTCCTCAACTCGCCCAAGCTGCGCGCTTGCGCCGACAACCACACCATCCCAATTCTGGACAAGATCGTCACGGACGACTGGACGTTTATTGTGATGCCGTACTGGCCGCGCTCCGTGCAGACATGCATTCCTTGGGAGGTGGAGGATTACTTCAGCAGGCTCATACAGGCGCTGGAGGTCAGTTATGCTACGGATGCTCCGCTGCTGAGCCTAAACATCCGATTGCGCAGGGTCTTTGCTTTATGCATCGCCACGGGATCGTCCACCGGGTGCGTCTCGCGCGCTGCTGCTCCTCGGACGCGCGGCGCTTACAACGCCCACAGGACATCTCCGTGGGCAACATGCTGCTGAACGTGCACTCGAGCGTCCCCGGCGTGTACTCGTCCTTCGCCGCGCGCAACATCGCCCTCGCGTTCATCGACTTCGGCTGCGCCGTGCGCTTCCCCGTGGGCTCCGACCCCGGCGCGTGGCTCGGTACAGGCCACTGGGGCACGGTCGACCACGCCGCGCCCGAGGTCCCGCGCCGCGACAGCGACCCTGCGGCGCAGCAGACGCCGTACCGCCTCCCCCCCGTCGACGTGCGTCACGTCCTCGAAGCCATACGTTGACTAACCAAAGCCCACGCAGGTCTACGCCATCGGCTCCGTCTTCGCGCGCGCGCTCGCCTGGGAGCACGTCTTCTGCACGGTGCGCCCCCTCTCCCTCCCCATTTCCTCTTTAAACGCCGCCTGACACACTGGGCGCAGACGTTCGGCAACCCCGAGGGCCGCGCGACGGCCGCGCGGCAGGTCCTCGCGGCGCGCGTGCCGGGCTTCCGCGCGCTGCTGCAGCGCATGCAGGAGACGGACCCCGCGCGCCGGCCCACCGCGGGCGCGGCGCTGGGCGAGGCGCGCGCGCTGCGCGATGCGCTGCCGAGGGCGGTGCGATTTGCGCCGGCGGGCGGGTATCCGGAGATGTGGGGCGATGGGGAGGGGCAGGGGAGGTGCTAGGGTTATAGAGCGCGCGTGGGTTGCGCGCGGCAGGCCACGCGCGCCCTCGGAATCGGTGCGTTTCGCTGCGTCACTTCCGCACCCTGCCGCCGTCCTAACTCGCTCCGCCCAGCCCATCCACTGCACTGCTGCGTGTACTTTCCGCTCGCTCGGGTCATCCCGTTCGTGCGCGCTCCCCGTTCGCGAGCGTGTCTCGTGCGTACTGTACCTAGAAGCGCAGAATGTCGGACTTTATCTACCTCAATATATCAGCTTGTCCATATGAACGAACGGGGTCAGCGCCTACCTCGCAGCGCACAAATCCAGGCCGGCGCATTCTGCAACAGACGAGTCAGACAGCGGGGGCGATTGCCGGAAAACTGACTTACCTGCAGTAGTTCGTTGCGGAAACGCTTCGCGGGCAGTGTAGGCCCGAGCTCGCGCGCTACGGACTCGGAATGCACAGGCCGTGCGGCGGCTTGTGGAGCGGAATCCAGTGTAACTGCGAGGTAACTCGAATTGGAGAAGACTTGAAGAAGACTCACCTGATTCGTAGAACCCCGTAACGAGCGAGTCCTGTGGATGCGGACAAGTCAGTTCGCATTCGCAGACATTCATTGAGTGTTTAACTTAGTCAATCCAACTAAGATTCGCGCACTTGGAGGTAAGTTAGCGCGATAAGTTCCAGACAGCGCAGATAGATCTCACCTTGAAGGCCGTAGAAGTCAGCGAGTTGCACTGTTGCATTACTTACGAGGTTGAACGACTAGTTCGCTTTGCAGAGTAGGCCCGGGTGGGCAAAGCAGCTAGAAACCCAGAGTAAGTCTTACCTTTCATGCGGCTCTCAAGCTAGCTGCAGCAAAACGAGAAGTGCAAAACCGAGAACGTACCCAAAGAACTGGATCGAATCGATCCAGTTCCTGTTCGTAGAGCTCAGGCTTCGGATGCACTTAACTCGGTCAGGCCACAAGATGAAAGCGGCGGCCTCGATGCTCGCGATGCAATGCGTAGATCTGATTGATACAATCTGTACACGCAGGTCAGTAGGGTTCGGAACAGCGAAGAGAAAACGCACTAGACGACTACATAAGTTCAGATATAACTAGTTTATCTAGAGAAACGAGGTGAGCTTGGGGCGCTTTGGCGAAATAGCGCTTACGAAGATGTGTTGAACGGACAGTGTGCCCGTTGAGTCGGAATATGGACGAAGTGAGTTGAACCATATCAATCGAACGAGCGCGACTTGTTCAAAGAACTTGTGGCGGCGCGCGAAGGGTATACAAACCAAGTCTTACCATTTCAAACGGCTGCCTGACGCTACACTGTACCATGAGCCGCAGACTGATTAGCAGAGTTAGGACGTACTAGTGGCCAATGTAAGGATTGGACTCGAAGGTGATAGGTCAGGAAAAGCAAGTAAGTCAATACATACTATAAACGCAGGTCAGCGAAGTCCAAAACACGTATCAAGGGAGCGGTGGACTCACAGATGAGGACAGAGCGTGCAGTAAATCTATCGCACCTGAAGGCATAAAGTTAGTATGGGGCGATTTGCAGTAAGAAAACGGTCACTTACAACGAGATGAGCGCACCAGAACAACCTGACGCCGATCGGAGGATAAGAACGAAGGACTTGATGTTAGGTTGAGGGATAGAGCAAGGGAAGTGTATGCGACTTGAAGTGGACGCGTTGGAGCAGGGATTTGATGCATTGAGGTTCAAAATCTTCAATTGAAAGCTTGATGACTTGGAGATCACAGAGAATGAACGCGCGTGGAGCTCGAGATGGACGCCGAAAGCAAAATTGAGGTTTGTAGGAGCGGCCACTTACAGAACACGGTGACTTGGAATAAACAGATGAGCGCGCCGAAACAAGGCAACGCCGAGATAAGTATAAGACCAGTGAATTTGGAGATAGGTTGACGATTGAGCCAAGGAAGCCAATGCGACTTGAAGTGCGCGCTTCGAAGCATGAAGCGAAGCTGAAACTTGGATTGAAGGCTTGATCACTTCAGAATCACAAAGGATCGAGGCGCGCGGAACTCAATGCGGAAAGCAAAATTTGAGTATATAGATCGTCTTGAGTCCAAAAAGCGAGCACAGTGGAGCGAGTTGAGCAGGGAGTCGAAGGGGCACCAAAGGGAAACTCCGGAGTCCTAATGCGCAGAATGGCGCGCGCGATTGAAGCACAGATAAGCCCAGGTCAGAGAAATTAGATTAAACCTGAGATTCAAAGTCAGTTGAGGCATCGGGAAGGGTCAAAATCAATTTTGGCTTACCAAATACATCCCATCGTCAACTTTGAAGGCGATCTGGGCAGCCGAAGGCCCGGCGTCGAGCTAGCATCGAAATGGTAGCACCTGAAAATATAAGCCAGTACATGGAAGATGAGAGAGCAAAAAGAGCCGGGACGGATTCCGAATGGCGAAATAGCATAGACTAAGGCTCGACGGGCGGCCTGAGGCCGCCAGCGGGGACGCAGATGACGGGAAGAAGCAAGACGCACCGCTTTCAGGCCAGGTCACGTGACCTCGGCATCCCCGGGACGCAGTCCGAACCTCTCCGAGGAGCGAAATCGGTGTCGGCGAGGGGCGGCGGGGACCGGCGAGGGTACGTACGGGAGGCCGAGGCAGAGGTGCCGAATAAACATCTGCGATGCCAATGATGGAAGGCCACAGAGCAAAAGTGGGACGGGGGGCAAAAAGTGGGTGATAAAGGGACAGCAGTGGCGGACCCTGTACTTATGGCGCGCAAGCACTGTCTTGGCGAACTTAACTGTTCCGGTGGTTCCGAATAGCCGAACGGAGCTTAATAATTCCCGAAAATAAGCCGTACGACCGTAGGAAGATCCAAGTCCGAAAATGGACTTGGCTCCAGTGTCGCTTAACTCGGTCGAATGAAGGGTGGAAAGAGAATTTATATTGGAGGAAAAAATTAGATGACTATGTTTCTGTATTTCACCCGCACGCATTGAGCCTACGCAGCCCGCAAAGGGACCGAAGCTGCAAATGTTAAATTTATTGTTCGCACACAACTGGGCGCGACAGCGGGCTGGAGATGTCACGGGACATAGTTACCATCAGATTACGACCAACCGGACAGCTAATTGCCGGGTCTAGGCCAACGGAACGCCGGAACTCGGCGGAAGTGCGGAATGGTTGTTTTCCCCCCTGGCACGTATTGCGGGTCGCCGGGGGGACCCCAGAGGCCAGGAAATGGGGTGGAGATATGTCACATAATATTACGTAACAATAGATCAGCTCTAGGTCGCCCCAAACGCCCGAGACACCCTAAGTGAAAGATAGGGGCTTTTGGTTCAAATCGCTGAGGGTGTGTTTATGTGCTCAATTACCCCATAGGTGTCATTCAATCAAACGGAATAATGTTTTTCAGACGATTTTAAAGGATTTGGGTCACTAGAGACACCTTTTCGGTCCAACAGAGCGGCAGAAAAAACCAAGTTTCCTTTTCGAGCGGCTAGAAGCAGTGGCGCACGGGCCGTGCGGCCCGCTCCTTGGCTCAGAGAAGCGGGCGCAAGTTGAAATTTTGTACGGAGAAAATTGATTTTGGGGGCTCGAATATGGCGTTCGACAAGGGCTCCCACGCTGTAGTGAGCGGTTTGCGGAGCAAAAACATAGGCATCGGCAAGGAAATAAAAATACAAGAAATACCGTTGCGAACAAGGGAAGGACATGCGACAAGGACATAATAACCGGTACACTACAGAGACCATGAAACGTCTGTATTTCAGACCGACATGAGCTGCCCGCGGTGTCATCACACGGGGTCCCATCAAGGGTGCCCAAACAACCGCCGCTAAAAATTCACTTACGGCCTTTTCATTCACCCGGAGGCCCTCAGACCTCTCCCAGCTACTCTCCCCGCATGCTGCTCACTCTTTGCGCAGTCCCGCATCTCATGCGCAATGATTGAATGGACTCGAGCTCGAGTGCACTGCGCATCGTCCAACTTCTGAACTTTGCCAGAGGCCCGGGCATTGTCCGTTGCCGCGCATCTTTTACCCGAGACCTTTTGCCGGTGTTTTTGATTACCACACGATTGGTTCTGGGCGCTGGCTCGCGCCTCTGCTGTTTTCCAGTCTTTCGGCCATTGAGAGCGCTCAATGTGAGGAGCACAGCTCTCCCCCTGCACTGAACTCTAATCAACCTGTTCACTGTGCATTCTAACGTGCCCGACTGCTCCGCATCAAGCGTTGATGCGCGTTCGGCTAATTTCTCCTGCCAAGACCCGTCCCGATGCCGCTTAACTCCGGGCATTTACAGATATTTTGGGTGCCGGCAGGCACACCCCCGCCATCAAGTTCATCGCCCCGTTCGGCAGCTCTCGGCCCAATTGGACGATAGAAACGCGTCCCGCGAGCGTCGTTAATCTCTGAGTGTGTGCACTCTTTCTCTCGCATTCAATGTGATCGGGAACAGACGAAACAATGTCAGATCTGATGCGCTCGTCGGCTTCTTTTGATGCGCCGGCCTTGCTTCGGGCATCTCGGCCTCATTCCGCCGAGACGCCAGAAATGTTTCCCGCGAGCAGAGATTGTTCAACACATCAATCCAGTGGGGCGGCCCCGCTCCAGGCATCACCAAATCAGTGCGCCCTTGACGCGCGCGCGCCTCGGGCATCTCGGCCCAACTGCGCCGAGACGACAGGAAGCCGTCCCGCGAGCGGGGTACCGTCAGCAAGTGCACGCACCCTTTCTCCGGTATCTCAATGTGATCGGGAGACACAACACGCGAAATTGACGCACCGAATTCGGCTAGATTTGATGCTCGGGCATGTCGGCCTCATCGCGCCGAGACGACACAACGCCGTCCCGCGAGCGGCGTTGAATTACGAGTGTGGGCGAGTTTTATATTGGGATGAGGAGCCACAACACACCAGATAGTCGCAACTTCGATTCGCGCTTTCGCTCATTTTACTGCAGCGGTCCCGCGTCGGGCATCTCGGCCCAATTGCGCCGAGACGACAGAAACGCGCCCCGCGAGCGGGGGTAGACCCGGGATGATCGATGATATCTCGTATATTTATGTGACCAGGAGCTGCAACGCGCTAGATTGGTGCAATTTTGATGCACCGTTCGGGTAAATGTCGGGCAGCCCCGCCGTCGGGCATCTCGGCCCAATCGCGCCGAGATGCCAGAAACGCGTCCCGCGAGCGAGGCTGCATCATCGACATGCGCAACAATTATTTTGAATTGTAACATGCTCGGCAGCGGCAGCACCTCAATTGGTGCGCCTTTGATGCGCCCCTCGGCTAAATCTCCGTGCGGGGTTGATCGGCGGGCAGCCCCGCCGTCGGGCATCTCGGCCCACTCGCGCCGAGACGCCAGGAACGCGTCCCGCGAGCGAGGCTGCATCATCGATGTGCGCAACATCTATCTTGTGTTGTAACGTGTTCGGCAGCGGCAGCGCGTCAAATTGGTGTGACTTGATGCGGCGATGCGCCCCTCGGCTAAATCTCTGTGCGGGTTGGATCGGCGGGCAGCCCCGCCGTCGGGCATCTCGGCCCAATCCTGCCGAGACGCTAGGAATGCGGCCCGCGAGCGAGTGCGCATCAATTTGTAACGGCAAGCCAGAACCGGTGAGCCCGGCTGAAGTGCCGGGGCATCAACGGCGGGCTGCGAATTTGATGCGCCGAGTTTTTCGGGTAAGGTATCGGGACTGTACCTGTTTTTCTGTGAGGAAGTTAGCCTGCTACTGCATAGACTGAGGTTCTACATTCAATGTAAGGATGTAACTTGAGGGTTGAGTACCTTATATACAATGAATGAGAATTCCATTTAGTGAGACTACAATTTACTGACCTCGTTCAAATTACTGACTGCAATTTAGGGCGGGGCCATTTCTGCGAGAAAAAGTGAGATTTGGGATAGCGTCCGAGTACTTACTTTACAAGCAGCATTGAGGTAACGACCACTCCATTCGAACAAAAATGTCCATCTGGAAAAAAGTCAGATTAAACTTCCTTCAAGATTACTGACTCTAATATAGGGTGGGGCCCACTTGCGCTAATTTCAGTACAATAAATGAAGGGTTTAGTTCAGGGCGGGTCTATCCAAATGGGGTAGAGGGGACGTACGAGACTTTTTTTCAGGTCGATCTAGCCCCCTGGGCCACTTGGGTGTTATTCCTCTGGCTAGAAGTTGAAGGTGTGTTGTAGAAATGGGACAACCAACTGACCTGACTATTCACTTGGAGTGCACGGGCAGCACACTCGTTGCGAGTGACTTTCGGGGCAGAATCCGCATGCGGACGGTGTCATTGCGATGACCAACGGCGATCCGTGACAGCGATGACGCGCACCTGGAAGTAAGATCGTCGCCTTGGCAGTTCGAGTCTACCTCATAACCTCGCACACCACGACTACTTGATCCTAACAGGCAAAAAAAGAAATGGAGCGTCTGTGCGGTACTGCGGACCGACCTCGGTGTCGACTCGGACGGGGATCTCACGTACTTTTTCAGGCCCGGGATCCGTTTCGCCCGCGCAGCTGGGAGGGTTTCGTGCATTTTTACGACGAAGGCACAAGCCAGGACTGTGGCATTCACCAGACAACCGGGTGGCTAACACAGGTGAGGCGCCTCCTCTCAATCTCCCGCATCCTCATTTATGTTCCAGTGCGCCAACCTAAAAATGGCCCACGACTCGCAGGATCGCGTGGTTAGTCCAGTTCATCTCACGAGGCGAACGTTGAACGCTTTTCAGTGCGCGATAAAAGCCCTCCGACTCGCAGGATCGCGTGGTTAGTCCAGTTCATCTTACGAGGCGAACGTTGAACGCTTTGCAGTGTGCGATAAAAGCCCTCCACAACTCACGCTCTCGCACGGAGATCGACATCATCTCCTTCCTCAACTCGCCCAAGCTGCGCGCTTGCGCCGACAACCACACCATCCCAATTCTGGACAAGATCGTCACGGACGACTGGACGTTTATTGTGATGCCGTACTGGCCGCGCTCCGTGCAGACATGCATTCCTTGGGAGGTGGAGGATTACTTCAGCAGGCTCATACAGGCCCTGGAGGTCAGTTATGCTACGTATGCTCCGCTGCTGAGCCTAAACATCCGATTGCGCAGGGTCTTTGCTTTATGCATCGCCACGGGATCGTCCACCGGGTGCGTCTGCGTGCTGTTCCTCGGACGCGCGGCGCTGACAACGCCCACAGGACATCTCCGTGGGCAACATGCTGCTGAACGTGCACTCGAGCGTCCCCGGCGTGTACTCGTCCTTCGCCGCGCGCAACATCGCCCTCGCGTTCATCGACTTCGGCTGCGCTGTGCGCTTCCCCGTGGGCTCCGACCCCGGCGCGTGGCGCGGCACGGGCCACTGGGGCACGGTCGACCACGCCGCGCCCGAGGTCCCGCGCCGCGACAGCGATCCCGCGGCGCAGCAGACGCCGTACCGCCTCCCCCCCGTCGACGTGCGCCGCCGCCTCCTTGTGCACCTCGGCCCCACTAACCGCCGCCCCGCGCAGGTCTACGCCATCGGCTCCGTCTTCGCGCGCGCGCTCGCCTGGGAGCACGTCTTCTGCACGGTGCGCCCCCCTCCCCATTCTCCCTTCCAACGCGCCTGACGCCTGGGCGCGCAGACGTTCGGCAACCCCGAGGGCCGCGCGACGGCCGCGCGGCAGGTCCTCGCGGCGCGCGTCCCGGGGTTCCGCGCGCTGCTGCAGCGCATGCAGGAGACGGACCCCGCGCGCCGGCCCACCGCGGGCGCGGCGCTGGGCGAGGCGCGCGCGCTGCGCGATGCGCTGCCGAGGGCGGTGCGGTTCGCGCCGGCGGGCGGGTATCCGGAGATGTGGGGCGATGGGGAGGGGCAGGTACGGAGACTGTAGAGCGCGAGTGGGTTGTGCGCGGCAGGCCATGCGCGCCCTCGGACTCGGTGCGTTCCCCTGCGTCACTTCCGCACCCTGCCGCCGTCCTAACTCGCTCTGCCTAGCCCATCCACTGCACTGCTGCGTGTACTTTCCGCTCGCTCGGGTCATCCCGTTCGTGCGCGCTCCCCGTTCGCGAGCGTGTCTCGTGCGTACTGTACCTAGAAGCGCAGAATGTCGGACTTTATCTACCTCAATATATCAGCTTGTCCATATGAACGAACGGGGTCAGCGCCTACCTCGCAGCGCACAAATCCAGGCCGGCGCATTCTGCAACAGACGAGTCAGACAGCGGGGGCGATTGCCGGAAAACTGACTTACCTGCAGTAGTTCGTTGCGGAAACGCTTCGCGGGCAGTGTAGGCCCGAGCTCGCGCGCTACGGACTCGGAATGCACAGGCCGTGCGGCGGCTTGTGGAGCGGAATCCAGTGTAACTGCGAGGTAACTCGAATTGGAGAAGACTTGAAGAAGACTCACCTGATTCGTAGAACCCCGTAACGAGCGAGTCCTGTGGATGCGGACAAGTCAGTTCGCATTCGCAGACATTCATTGAGTGTTTAACTTAGTCAATCCAACTAAGATTCGCGCACTTGGAGGTAAGTTAGCGCGATAAGTTCCAGACAGCGCAGATAGATCTCACCTTGAAGGCCGTAGAAGTCAGCGAGTTGCACTGTTGCATTACTTACGAGGTTGAACGACTAGTTCGCTTTGCAGAGTAGGCCCGGGTGGGCAAAGCAGCTAGAAACCCAGAGTAAGTCTTACCTTTCATGCGGCTCTCAAGCTAGCTGCAGCAAAACGAGAAGTGCAAAACCGAGAACGTACCCAAAGAACTGGATCGAATCGATCCAGTTCCTGTTCGTAGAGCTCAGGCTTCGGATGCACTTAACTCGGTCAGGCCACAAGATGAAAGCGGCGGCCTCGATGCTCGCGATGCAATGCGTAGATCTGATTGATACAATCTGTACACGCAGGTCAGTAGGGTTCGGAACAGCGAAGAGAAAACGCACTAGACGACTACATAAGTTCAGATATAACTAGTTTATCTAGAGAAACGAGGTGAGCTTGGGGCGCTTTGGCGAAATAGCGCTTACGAAGATGTGTTGAACGGACAGTGTGCCCGTTGAGTCGGAATATGGACGAAGTGAGTTGAACCATATCAATCGAACGAGCGCGACTTGTTCAAAGAACTTGTGGCGGCGCGCGAAGGGTATACAAACCAAGTCTTACCATTTCAAACGGCTGCCTGACGCTACACTGTACCATGAGCCGCAGACTGATTAGCAGAGTTAGGACGTACTAGTGGCCAATGTAAGGATTGGACTCGAAGGTGATAGGTCAGGAAAAGCAAGTAAGTCAATACATACTATAAACGCAGGTCAGCGAAGTCCAAAACACGTATCAAGGGAGCGGTGGACTCACAGATGAGGACAGAGCGTGCAGTAAATCTATCGCACCTGAAGGCATAAAGTTAGTATGGGGCGATTTGCAGTAAGAAAACGGTCACTTACAACGAGATGAGCGCACCAGAACAACCTGACGCCGATCGGAGGATAAGAACGAAGGACTTGATGTTAGGTTGAGGGATAGAGCAAGGGAAGTGTATGCGACTTGAAGTGGACGCGTTGGAGCAGGGATTTGATGCATTGAGGTTCAAAATCTTCAATTGAAAGCTTGATGACTTGGAGATCACAGAGAATGAACGCGCGTGGAGCTCGAGATGGACGCCGAAAGCAAAATTGAGGTTTGTAGGAGCGGCCACTTACAGAACACGGTGACTTGGAATAAACAGATGAGCGCGCCGAAACAAGGCAACGCCGAGATAAGTATAAGACCAGTGAATTTGGAGATAGGTTGACGATTGAGCCAAGGAAGCCAATGCGACTTGAAGTGCGCGCTTCGAAGCATGAAGCGAAGCTGAAACTTGGATTGAAGGCTTGATCACTTCAGAATCACAAAGGATCGAGGCGCGCGGAACTCAATGCGGAAAGCAAAATTTGAGTATATAGATCGTCTTGAGTCCAAAAAGCGAGCACAGTGGAGCGAGTTGAGCAGGGAGTCGAAGGGGCACCAAAGGGAAACTCCGGAGTCCTAATGCGCAGAATGGCGCGCGCGATTGAAGCACAGATAAGCCCAGGTCAGAGAAATTAGATTAAACCTGAGATTCAAAGTCAGTTGAGGCATCGGGAAGGGTCAAAATCAATTTTGGCTTACCAAATACATCCCATCGTCAACTTTGAAGGCGATCTGGGCAGCCGAAGGCCCGGCGTCGAGCTAGCATCGAAATGGTAGCACCTGAAAATATAAGCCAGTACATGGAAGATGAGAGAGCAAAAAGAGCCGGGACGGATTCCGAATGGCGAAATAGCATAGACTAAGGCTCGACGGGCGGCCTGAGGCCGCCAGCGGGGACGCAGATGACGGGAAGAAGCAAGACGCACCGCTTTCAGGCCAGGTCACGTGACCTCGGCATCCCCGGGACGCAGTCCGAACCTCTCCGAGGAGCGAAATCGGTGTCGGCGAGGGGCGGCGGGGACCGGCGAGGGTACGTACGGGAGGCCGAGGCAGAGGTGCCGAATAAACATCTGCGATGCCAATGATGGAAGGCCACAGAGCAAAAGTGGGACGGGGGGCAAAAAGTGGGTGATAAAGGGACAGCAGTGGCGGACCCTGTACTTATGGCGCGCAAGCACTGTCTTGGCGAACTTAACTGTTCCGGTGGTTCCGAATAGCCGAACGGAGCTTAATAATTCCCGAAAATAAGCCGTACGACCGTAGGAAGATCCAAGTCCGAAAATGGACTTGGCTCCAGTGTCGCTTAACTCGGTCGAATGAAGGGTGGAAAGAGAATTTATATTGGAGGAAAAAATTAGATGACTATGTTTCTGTATTTCACCCGCACGCATTGAGCCTACGCAGCCCGCAAAGGGACCGAAGCTGCAAATGTTAAATTTATTGTTCGCACACAACTGGGCGCGACAGCGGGCTGGAGATGTCACGGGACATAGTTACCATCAGATTACGACCAACCGGACAGCTAATTGCCGGGTCTAGGCCAACGGAACGCCGGAACTCGGCGGAAGTGCGGAATGGTTGTTTTCCCCCCTGGCACGTATTGCGGGTCGCCGGGGGGACCCCAGAGGCCAGGAAATGGGGTGGAGATATGTCACATAATATTACGTAACAATAGATCAGCTCTAGGTCGCCCCAAACGCCCGAGACACCCTAAGTGAAAGATAGGGGCTTTTGGTTCAAATCGCTGAGGGTGTGTTTATGTGCTCAATTACCCCATAGGTGTCATTCAATCAAACGGAATAATGTTTTTCAGACGATTTTAAAGGATTTGGGTCACTAGAGACACCTTTTCGGTCCAACAGAGCGGCAGAAAAAACCAAGTTTCCTTTTCGAGCGGCTAGAAGCAGTGGCGCACGGGCCGTGCGGCCCGCTCCTTGGCTCAGAGAAGCGGGCGCAAGTTGAAATTTTGTACGGAGAAAATTGATTTTGGGGGCTCGAATATGGCGTTCGACAAGGGCTCCCACGCTGTAGTGAGCGGTTTGCGGAGCAAAAACATAGGCATCGGCAAGGAAATAAAAATACAAGAAATACCGTTGCGAACAAGGGAAGGACATGCGACAAGGACATAATAACCGGTACACTACAGAGACCATGAAACGTCTGTATTTCAGACCGACATGAGCTGCCCGCGGTGTCATCACACGGGGTCCCATCAAGGGTGCCCAAACAACCGCCGCTAAAAATTCACTTACGGCCTTTTCATTCACCCGGAGGCCCTCAGACCTCTCCCAGCTACTCTCCCCGCATGCTGCTCACTCTTTGCGCAGTCCCGCATCTCATGCGCAATGATTGAATGGACTCGAGCTCGAGTGCACTGCGCATCGTCCAACTTCTGAACTTTGCCAGAGGCCCGGGCATTGTCCGTTGCCGCGCATCTTTTACCCGAGACCTTTTGCCGGTGTTTTTGATTACCACACGATTGGTTCTGGGCGCTGGCTCGCGCCTCTGCTGTTTTCCAGTCTTTCGGCCATTGAGAGCGCTCAATGTGAGGAGCACAGCTCTCCCCCTGCACTGAACTCTAATCAACCTGTTCACTGTGCATTCTAACGTGCCCGACTGCTCCGCATCAAGCGTTGATGCGCGTTCGGCTAATTTCTCCTGCCAAGACCCGTCCCGATGCCGCTTAACTCCGGGCATTTACAGATATTTTGGGTGCCGGCAGGCACACCCCCGCCATCAAGTTCATCGCCCCGTTCGGCAGCTCTCGGCCCAATTGGACGATAGAAACGCGTCCCGCGAGCGTCGTTAATCTCTGAGTGTGTGCACTCTTTCTCTCGCATTCAATGTGATCGGGAACAGACGAAACAATGTCAGATCTGATGCGCTCGTCGGCTTCTTTTGATGCGCCGGCCTTGCTTCGGGCATCTCGGCCTCATTCCGCCGAGACGCCAGAAATGTTTCCCGCGAGCAGAGATTGTTCAACACATCAATCCAGTGGGGCGGCCCCGCTCCAGGCATCACCAAATCAGTGCGCCCTTGACGCGCGCGCGCCTCGGGCATCTCGGCCCAACTGCGCCGAGACGACAGGAAGCCGTCCCGCGAGCGGGGTACCGTCAGCAAGTGCACGCACCCTTTCTCCGGTATCTCAATGTGATCGGGAGACACAACACGCGAAATTGACGCACCGAATTCGGCTAGATTTGATGCTCGGGCATGTCGGCCTCATCGCGCCGAGACGACACAACGCCGTCCCGCGAGCGGCGTTGAATTACGAGTGTGGGCGAGTTTTATATTGGGATGAGGAGCCACAACACACCAGATAGTCGCAACTTCGATTCGCGCTTTCGCTCATTTTACTGCAGCGGTCCCGCGTCGGGCATCTCGGCCCAATTGCGCCGAGACGACAGAAACGCGCCCCGCGAGCGGGGGTAGACCCGGGATGATCGATGATATCTCGTATATTTATGTGACCAGGAGCTGCAACGCGCTAGATTGGTGCAATTTTGATGCACCGTTCGGGTAAATGTCGGGCAGCCCCGCCGTCGGGCATCTCGGCCCAATCGCGCCGAGATGCCAGAAACGCGTCCCGCGAGCGAGGCTGCATCATCGACATGCGCAACAATTATTTTGAATTGTAACATGCTCGGCAGCGGCAGCACCTCAATTGGTGCGCCTTTGATGCGCCCCTCGGCTAAATCTCCGTGCGGGGTTGATCGGCGGGCAGCCCCGCCGTCGGGCATCTCGGCCCACTCGCGCCGAGACGCCAGGAACGCGTCCCGCGAGCGAGGCTGCATCATCGATGTGCGCAACATCTATCTTGTGTTGTAACGTGTTCGGCAGCGGCAGCGCGTCAAATTGGTGTGACTTGATGTGGCGATGCGCCCCTCGGCTAAATCTCCGTGCGGGGTTGATCGGCGGGCAGCCCCGCTGTCGGGCATCTCGGCCCAATCCTGCCGAGACGCTAGGAATGCGGCCCGCGAGCGAGTGCGCATCAATTTGTAACGGCAAGCCAGAACCGGTGAGCCCGGCTGAAGTGCCGGGGCATCAACGGCGGGCTGCGAATTTGATGCGCCGAGTTTTTCGGGTAAGGTATCGGGACTGTACCTGTTTTTCTGTGAGGAAGTTAGCCTGCTACTGCATAGACTGAGGTTCTACATTCAATGTAAGGATGTAACTTTAGGGTTGAGTACCTTATATACAATGAATGAGAATTCCATTTAGTGAGACTACAATTTACTGACCTCGTTCAAATTACTGACTGCAATTTAGGGCGGGGCCATTTCTGCGAGAAAAAGTGAGATTTGGGATAGCGTCCGAGTACTTACTTTACAAGCAGCATTGAGGTAACGACCACTCCATTCGAACAAAAATGTCCATCTGGAAAAAAGTCAGATTAAACTTCCTTCAAGATTACTGACTCTAATATAGGGTGGGGCCCACTTGCGCTAATTTCACTACATTAAATGAAGGGTTTAGTTCAGGGCGGGTCTATCCAAATGGAGTAGAGGGGACGTACGAGACTTTTTTTCACGTCGATCTAGCCTCCTGGGCTACTTGGGCCTTATTCCTCTGGCTGGAAGTTGAAGTTGTGTTGTAGAAATGGGACAACCCGCTGACCTGACTATTCACTTGGAGTGCACGGGCAGCACACTGGTTGCGAGTGACTTTCGGGGCAGAATCCGCATGCGGACAGTGTCATAGCCATGACCAACGGCGATCCGTGACAGCGATGACGCGCACCTGGAAGTAAGATTGTCGCCTTGGCAGTTCGAGTCTACCTCGATAACCTCGCACGCCACGTCTACTTGATCCGCACCTCGTCGACGAACCCTGGTGTTGCGGGGGTACTCACTGTGCTGGAGATGTTACTCGCAAGACCGGCCGGAAACGCCCGCGCGTCTGCGTTCTGTTGAGTATCCGGTGGCGCGGGATCCGTTTCGCCCGCGCAGCTGGGAGGGTTTCGTGCATTTTTACGACGAAGGCACAAGCCAGGACTGCGGCATTCACCGGTCACCAGACAACCGGGTGGCTAACGCAGGTGAGTCGCCTCCTCTCAATCTCCCGCATCCTCATTTATGTTCCAGTGCGCCAACCTAAAAATGGCCCACGACTCGCAGGATCGCGTGGTTAGTCCAGTTCATCTCACGAGGCGAACATTGAACGCTTTGCAGTGTGCGATAAAAGCCCTCCACAACTCACGCGCTCGCACGGAGATCGACATCATCTCCTTCCTCAACTCGCCCAAGCTGCGCGCTTGCGCCGACAACCACACCATCCCAATTCTGGACAAGATCGTCACGGACGACTGGACGTTTATTGTGATGCCGTACTGGCCGCGCTCCGTGCAGACGTGCATTCCTTGGGAGGTGGAGGATTACTTCAGCAGACTCATACAGGCGCTGGAGGTCAGTTATGCTACGTATGCTCCGCTGCTGAGCCTAAACATCCGATTGCGCAGGGTCTTTGCTTTATGCATCGCCACGGGATCGTCCACCGGGTGCGTCTCGCGCGCTGCTGCTCCTCGGACGCGCGGTGACTCAACTACCAGGACATCTCCGTGGGCAACATGCTGCTCAACGTGCACTCGAGCGTCCCCGGCGTGTACTCGTCCTTCGCCGCGCGCAACATCGCCCTCGCGTTCATCGACTTCGGGTGCGCCGTGCGCTTCCCCGTGGGCTCCGACCCCGGCGCGTGGCGCGGCACGGGCCACTGGGGCACGGTCGACCACGCCGCGCCCGAGGTCCCGCGCCGCGACAGCGATCCCGCGGCGCAGCAGACGCCGTACCGCCTCCCCCCCGTCGACGTGCGCCGCCGCCTCCTTGTGAACCTCGCCCGCACTAACCAACGCCCCGCGCAGGTCTACGCCATCGGCTCCGTCTTCGCGCGCGCGCTCGCCTGGGAGCACGTCTTCTGCACGGTGCGCCCCCCCTCCCCATTCTCCCTTCCAACGCGCCTGACACACTGGGCGCAGACGTTCGGCAACCCCGAGGGCCGCGCGACGGCCGCGCGGCAGGTCCTCGCGGCGCGCGTGCCGGGCTTCCGCGCGCTGCTGCAGCGCATGCAGGAGAGGGACCCCGCGCGCCGGCCCACCGCGGGCGCGGCGCTGGGCGAGGCGTGCGCGCTGCGCGATGCGCTGCCGAGGGCGGTGCGGTTCGCGCCGGCGGGCGGGTATCCGGAGATGTGGGGCGAGGGCGGAGGGGATAGGGATGGGAAGGGACTGTAGAGTGCGCGTGGGCTGCGCGCGGCAGGCCACGCGCGCCCTCGGGCTCGGTGCGTTTCGCTGCGTCCCTTGCGCACCCTACGTCCTAATGCGCTGCGTCTAGCCCTCAACGTTCAACGGCGCCGTCACCCTCGTTCGGGGCACGCTGGAAGCGCTTTCAGGGGAGCCGGGCGCACTCTTCGTTCCCGAGCGCGTTCGTGCGCACTGTACCTAGAAGCGCAGAATGTCGGACTTTATCTACCTCAATATATCAGCTTGTACACCTAAATCAACGGGGTCAGCGCCTACCTCGCAGCGTACGATTACAGGCCGGCGCATTCTGCAACAGACGACTCAGACAGCGGGGGCGATTGGGGAGAATTGACTTACCTGCAGTAGTTCGTTGCGGAAACGCTTCGCGGGCAGTTTAGGCCCGAGCTCGCGCGCTACGGACAGAATGCACAGGCCGTGCGGCGGCTTGTGGAGCGGGTTCCAGTGTAACTGCGAGGTAACTCGAATTGAAGAAGCCTTGAAGAAGACTCACCTGATTCGTAGAACCCCGTAACGAGCGAGTCCTGTGGATGCGGACAAGTCAGTTCGCATTCGAGGGCGCCTATTGAGCGCTTACCTTGCCTATCCAACCAAGTCAGTCCCATAGCGGCAGAATTCGCGCACTTGGAGGTAAGTTAGTGCAACGACTTCAGAACAGCGTGAATGAATCTCACCTTGAAACTACTCGAAGTCAACGAGCTGCGCTATTGAATAACCTACGGGGTTGAACAGCGGCAAGATTCGCGCACTTGGAGGTAAGTTAGTGCGACCAGTTTAAGACAGCACAGATAGATCTCACCTTGGAGCTACTCGTGATCAACGAGCTGCGCTACTAAATAACTTACGAGGTTGAACGCTTCGTTCACTTTGAGCGGTACTAGGCGCGGGCGAGTGCAGCAGAATACTTAGACTAAGTCTTACCCTTCAAGCGGCCGCAGCAAAGTGAGCGCTATCGAAAGAGTGCAACGGCGAGAACGTACCGAAAGAACTGGATCGAGCTTTTAAAGCTCAGGCTGCGGGCGCGCTCAGCGTCCGAATTCTCTCAAGTCTGAACTTGACTAGCGAGCGACAACTCGGTCAGTCCATGAGATGCACGCGACGGCCTCGATCCTTGCGAAAGAATATGTACATTAGTGTATTCTGTACAAGCAGGTCAGTAGGGTTCGGAACAGCGAAGAGAAAACGCACTAGACGACTACATAAGTTCAGATATAACTAGTTTATTCAGAGAAACGAGTGTGAGCTTGGTGCGCTTTAGAGAGATAGCACTTACCAAGATGTGTTGAACGGACAGTGAGCCCGTTGAGTCGGAATATGGACGAAGTGAGTTGAAGTATATCAATCGAACGGGCGCGACTTGTTCAAAGAAGCGCGCGAAGGATATACCACTAAGCCTTACCATTTTAAACGGCTGCCTGACGCTATCACTGTACCATAATCCGCAGACTCATCAAGACTTACCAGCAACCTATCTGCGTCGAAATCGGACGCGAACACGAGGTCACGAAATGCAAGTCAATAAAAATCCTTACGCTGTAACCGCAGGTCAGCCCAAGTCCAAAACCTGTAGGAAGAGAGCGGCAGACTTGCAGATTAGATGACGACAGAGCGCGCGGTAAATCTATCGTGCCTGAAGGCATAAAGTCAGTCTGGGGTGATTTGCAGTAAGAAAACGGTCACTTACAACGAGATGAGCGCATCAAAATAACTCAACGCCGAGATAAGGATAAGAACAGAGGGACTTGAAACCAGTTTGAAGAGCAAGCCAATGTGACTTAATGCGAGCGCTTCGAAGCAAACCTGCGATTGATCGAGGTTGAAACCTGAACTGAAGGAAACTTGAATCGAAGGCTTGGTGGCTTGAGCATCACAGAGAATGAACGCGTGCGGAGCTCAGAATGGACTTGCGACACCGAAAGCAAAATTGACATTTGGAGCTCGTTTTGAATACCAGATACCGGCGCAGTGGATCGACTCAAGGAGCATATCGAAGCAAAAGAAGGAACACATGGCGTGCGCGACAGCGGGCTGGAGATGTCACGAGACATGGTTACCATCAGATTATGACCAACCGGGCAACTAATTCCCCGGTCTAGGCCAACGGAACGCCGGAACTCGGCGGAAGTGCGGAATGGTTGTTTTCCCCCCTGACGCGTATTGCGGGTCGCCGGGGGGACCCCAGAGGCCAGGAAATGGGGTGGAGATATGTCACATAATATTACGTAACAATAGATCAGCTCTAGGTCGCCCCGAACGCCCGAGACACCCTAAGTAAAAGATAGGGGCTTTTGGTTCAAATCGGTGAGGGTGTGTTTATGTGCTCAATTACCCCATAGGTGTCATTCAATCAAACGGAATAATGTTTTTCAGACGATTTTAAAGGATTTGGGTCACTAGAGACACCTTTTCGGTCCAACAGAACGGCAGAAAAAACCAAGTTTCCTTTTCGAGCGGCTAGAAGCAGTGGCGCACGGGCCGTGCGGCCCGCTCATTGGCTCAGAAAAGCGGCAGCGCAAGTCGAAATTTCGGGCGGAAAATTTTGATTTTCGGGCCTCGAATATGCCGTTTAAAAAGAGTTCCCACGCCGTAGTAAGCAGTGGGCGTAGCAAAAACATAGGCGTCGTCCAGGAAATAAAAATGAACCAAACACCTTTGGGAACGAGACAACAAAGAGGGGACAAGGGCAACATAACCAGTACACTATAGAGACCATGACCGGTCTGTGTTTCAGCCTGACATGAGGTGCACGCGCTGCCGTTGCGCGGGGTCCCATCAAGGGCGCCCAAACAACCACCGCTAAAGATTCGCTTACGGCCTTTTCATTCACCCGGAGGCCCTCAGACCTCTCCCAGCTACTCTCCCCGCATGCTGCTCACTCTTTGCGCAGTCCCGCATCTCATGCGCAGAGATTGAATGGACTCGAGTGCATCAACCACCTTCACCCGTTGCCGCGCATCTTTTTCTGGTAGATACATTTTGCCGGTGTTTTTGATTACCGCACAACTAGTTCTCGGCGCCGACTCCGAGCTCCGCCTCCGCTGTTGTCTCCGACTCCGGCTTTCCGGCTAAGT
Source organism: Mycena belliarum (assembly GCA_029282135.1). Classification (NCBI taxonomy): domain Eukaryota; kingdom Fungi; phylum Basidiomycota; class Agaricomycetes; order Agaricales; family Mycenaceae; genus Mycena; species Mycena belliarum. The sequence goes on from JARJCN010000016.1 coordinate 429,002, forward strand.
ATCGAGAGCGCTCAATGTCGAAAGAGCACGCCTCCCCGCCGAAAGGTGATCCCGCACCTGGCTCTATTCTCTCTGCTTACCTGCACTAACCCGACTGATCCGCATCAAGCGCTGATGCGCGCTTGGCTAATTTCTCCTGCCAAGACCCGTCCCGGTGGCCCGCAGCCCGCTTAACTCCGGGCAAATTTACAGATATTTTGGCCGCCGGCAGGCACATCCCCGCCATCAAGTTCATGGCCCCGTTCGGCAGCGCTCAGCGCAATTGTGCCGAGACGATAGAAACGCGTCCCGCGAGCGGCGGTAATCTCTGAGTGTGTGCACCTTTCCTCTGTGATCGGGAACAGACGAAACAATGGCAGATTTGATGCGCTTCTCGGCTTATTTTGATGCGCCGGCCATGCTTCGGGCATCTCGGCCTCATTCCGCCGAGACGCCAGAAATGCTTCCCGCGAGCAGAGATAGTTCTGCACTGTGATTTAGTTTCACTTCCTTTGTAGCTGCAACACGCTATACATTCATCGGGAATTTAATGCGCACCGCTCAGCTGATTTCAGTGCAGCGGCCCCACCTCGGGCATCATCAGATCAATGTGACTTTGATGCGCCCTTCAGCTAAACTCCGTGCTGAGCCCCGTCCTCGGGCTTCTCGGCCCAATCGCGCCGAGACGCCACAAATCCGTCCCGCGAGCGGGGCGAAATCACCCATCTCATGCTGCTTCCAAGCCCCTTCCAAGCTGCGGCGCATCAGAAACAGCGCGCCTTTGATGCGTGCATCGGCAAATTCCATGCCGAAACAGTCTGTCGAGCGTCCTCATGCGCTGTTCTGCCAAATATAGTGTGGCGGCCCCGCCCTCGAGCCCAATCGCGCCGAGACAACAGAAATGCGCCCCGCGAGCGGGGATAAATCCGCTGAGTCGGTTCCGCAACACATCAATTCAGTGGGGCGGCCCCGCTCCAGGCATCACAAAATCAGTGCGCCCTCGATGCGCGCACGCCTCGGGCTTCTCGGCCCAATTGCGCCGAGACGACAGAAACGTGTCCCGCGAGCGGGGTACAGTCAGCAAGTGCACGCACCCTTTCCCCGGTATCTCAATGTGACCGGGAGACACAACACACCAAATTGACGCGCCGAATCCGGCTAGATTTGATGCTCGGGCATCTCGGCCTGATCGCGCCGAGACGACAGAACGCCGTCCCGCGAGCGGCGTTGAATTACGAGTGTGGGCAAGTTTTATATTGGGATGAGGAGCCACAACACACCAAATAGTCGGAACGTTGATGCGCGCTTTGGCTAATTTTACTGCATCGGGCATCTCGGCCCACTCGCGCCGAGACGACAGAAACGCGCCCCGCGAGCGGGGGTAGACCCGGGATGATATCTCGTATATTTATGTGACCAGGAGCTGCAACGCGCTAGATTGGTGCAATTTTGATGCACCGTTCGGGTAAATGTCGGGCAGCCCCGCCGTCGGGCATCTCGGCCCAATCGCGCCGAGATGCCAGAAACGCGTCCCGCGAGCGAGGCTGCATCATCGACATGCGCAACAATTATTTTGAATTGTAACATGCTCGGCAGCGGCAGCACCTCAATTGGTGCGCCTTTGATGCGCCCCTCGGCTAAATCTCCGTGCGGGGTTGATCGGCGGGCAGCCCCGCCGTCGGGCATCTCGGCCCACTCGCGCCGAGACGCCAGGAACGCGTCCCGCGAGCGAGGCTGCATCATCGATGTGCGCAACATCTATCTTGTGTTGTAACGTGTTCGGCAGCGGCAGCGCGTCAAATTGGTGTGACTTGATGCGGCGATGCGCCCCTCGGCTAAATCTCCGTGCGGGGTTGATCGGCGGGCAGCCCCGCTGTCGGGCATCTCGGCCCAATCCTGCCGAGACGCTAGGAATGCGCCCCGCGAGCGAGTCCGCATCAATTTGTAACGGCAAGCCAGAACCGGTGAGCCCGGCTGAAGTGCCGGGGCATCAACGGCGGGCTGCGAATTTGATGCGCCGAGTTTTTCGGGTAAGGCATCGGGACTGTACCTGTTTTTCTGTGAGGAAGTTAGCCTGCTACTGCATAGACTGAGGTTCTACATTCAATGTAAGGATGTAGCTTTAGGGTTGAGTACCCTATATATAATGAATGGGAATTCCATTTTGTGAGACTACAATTTACTGACCCAGTCAAATTACTGACTGCAATTTAGGGCGGGGCCATTTCTGCGAGAAAAAGTGAGATTTGGGATGCCGTCCGAGTACTTACTTTACAAGCAGCAGTCAGGTAACGAGCAGTCCACGGAAGAAAAATGTCCATCTGGAAAAAAGTCAGACTAAACTTCCTTCAAGATTACTGACTCTGCTATAGGGTGGGGCCCACTTGCGCTAATTTCACTACATTAAATGAAGGGTTTAGTTCAGGGCGGGTCTATCCAAATGGGGTAGAGGGGACGTACGAGACTTTTTTTCACGTCGATCTAGCCTCCTGGGCCATTTGGCTCTTATTCCTCTGGCTGGAAGTTGAAGTTGTGTTGTAGAAATGGGACAACCCGCTGACCTGACTATTCACTTGGAGTGCACGGGCAGCACACTCGTTGCGAGTGACTTTCGGGGCAGAATCCACATGCGGACGGTGTCATAGCCATGACCAACGGCGATCCGTGACAGCGATGACGCGCACCTGGAAGTAAGATCGTCGCCTTGGCAGTTCGAGTCTACCTTGATAACCTCGCACGCCACGACTACTTGATCCGCACCTCGTCGACGAACCCTGGCGTCGCGGGGGTACTCACTTTGCTGGAGATACTACTCGCAAGACCGGCCGGAAACGCCCGCGCGTCTGCGTTCTGTTGAATATCCGGTGGCGCGGGATCCGTTTCGCCCGCGCAGCTGGGAGGGTTTCGTGCATTTCTACGACCAAAGCACCAGCCAGGACTGCGGCATTCACCAGACAACCGGGTGGCTAACGCAGGTGAGTCGCGTCCTCTCAATCTCCTGCATCCTCAGTTATATTCCAGTGCGCCAACCTAAAAATGGCCCACGACTCGCAGGATCGCGTGGTTAGTCCAGTTCATCTCACGAGGCGAACGTTGAACGCTTTGCAGTGTGCGGTAAAAGCCCTCCACAACTCACGCGCTCGCACGGAGATCGACATCATCTCCTTCCTCAACTCGCCCAAGCTGCGCGCTTGCGCCGACAACCACACCATCCCGATTCTGGACAAGATCGTCACGGACGACTGGACGTTCATTGTGATGCCGTACTGGCCGCGCTCCGTGCAGACATGCATTCCTTGGGAGGTGGAGGATTACTTCAGCAGGCTCATACAGGCCCTGGAGGTCAGTTATGCTACGTATGCTCCGCTGGTGAGCCTAAACGTCCGATCGCGCAGGGTCTTTGCTTTATGCATCGCCACGGGATCGTCCACCGGGTGCGTCTCGCGCGCTGCTGCTCCTCGGACGCGCGGCGCTTACAACGCCCACAGGACATCTCCGTGGGCAACATGCTGCTGAACGTGCACTCGAGCGTCCCCGGCGTGTACTCGTCCTTCGCCGCGCGCAACATCGCCCTCGCGTTCATCGACTTCGGGTGCGCCGTGCGCTTCCCCGTCGGCTCCAACCCCGGCGCGTGGCTCGGTGCAGGCCACTGGGGCACGGTCGACCACGCCGCGCCCGAGGTCCCGCGCCGCGACAGCGCCCCTGCGGCGCAGCAGACGCCGTACCGCCTCCCCCCCGTCGACGTGCGCCGCCTCCTCCAACCAACCTCGCCCCCACTAACCACCGCCCCGCGCAGGTCTACGCCATCGGCTCCGTCTTCGCGCGCGCGCTCGCCTGGGAGCACGTCTTCTGCACGGTGCGCCCCCTCCCTTCCCTCCCCCCTTCCCCCTTTAAACGCCGCCTGACACACTGGGCGCGCAGACGTTCGGCAACCCCGAGGGCCGCGCGACGGCCGCGCGGCAGGTCCTCGCGGCGCGCGTGCCGGGCTTCCGCGCGCTGCTGCAGCGCATGCAGGAGGAGGACCCCGCGCGCCGGCCCACCGTGGGCGCGGCGCTGGGCGAGGCGCGCGCGCTGCGCGATGCGCTGCCGAGGGCGGTGCGGTTCGCGCCGGCGGGCGGGTATCCGGAGATGCGGGGCGATGGGGAGGGGCAGGGGAGGTGCTAGTCACCCATCTGGACTATAGAGCGCGCGTGGGCTGTACCGTCTCAGAGACAACGATGCCGCTTTGGCGTCGATTCGCGGACACATAATTTAAATCAATTATCAGCCTGCAGGGAGTCCGGGATTTCTTTGGTCGTCATCAGCCTAGCCTGGGGGCATGAGATTGAGGCTTACGATATACTTAGGGTGGTGGGTGGCAATGCTTGTGAGTACACGACTTGCTTGTCTGCCGATTGTCTGCAGCTTTTCGCGTTGTTTGCGCACGCTTTCCGGGAAGTAAGTGTGCCCGGATCACCCCGGGCTGCGGATCATTCCGAGCGCGCCCGGTTGTGCCAAGTTTGGATTCTAGCACGGTTGGCACTGGGCAGTGTGATCGCAGAAACTTGGAGAGTCGACGGTTTGAGCGATGCGTGCAGAGGTATGGAGGTGATATCGCGGAGTGTTGAATGGTGAGAGTCGGAGTGCCGTTCATACCTGAATTTTCAACCACGGGCTGCCGCGGGGACAATGCTCCCTGTGACTCGTGAGCCGCGGAGCGAGAAATGGGTCGCAGATCGCACGCCGCGTATTATATTATGTATATGTGCACAGCGTATAAACTCGAAATGCATGTGGTAGAACCATATGGGCGGTATACTGTCCCAAAATTAAAATGTGTGATAGGCAGAAAAAACGTGTCGTAAGGACTCTGATCCTAAAAAAAACGCAATGGAGAGAGTCAAAGGGAGAAGAAGAAAAAAACACGATGGTGACTTATAGGTTTTTCTTCTGGTGACAGGGCCACATCAAGCCGGGCCGCCGGATGTGTATGTCACTGTATGATCACAACAATTTTCATGAAATTGATGATTATGTACCTTGGTTAGATTGGGTTACTTACAGAACTGTGGTGGATGCCTCGAAGCTGGCTATCATTTTCAGATACCCAATGATATCCTTACTGATCGAGAAGAAGCCCCAAACTTAAAAGAAGGGGTGTGAGTTAGCGTGCAATACAGCAAAGATTCAGAGATCCTCCTTCCGATGACAGTGGTCCATACATACCAGCGATAGGGGCTTGAACTCCCAAATATGGTACTGTTATCTTCCATTCCGGCAGGGTTGCCGGCCGCCAAGCACTGAGATCATATTGCATTTTTTTTCATACTGAGACCTACATCTTGTGTTTATTTTCAATATTTGAGAAAACAGAACCATTGTGTTTTTTCATCTCGTTCATCACTGTTGATTGTCGCAAAAACTGCTAAAACGTAGCACATTGTTGATTTTTATTTTTGGGACAGTATATGTGCCATAGAACCATGATAAGCGGAAAAAAATAGAATAATGCATCGTAATATAATGTCCTTGCGCATCGTGTGCGTCGAAAATGAATGGAATCAGGCCCTGCATAGGCCCAACCGATCCCACCGCTCGCTTCCAACGCCCATCGCGACAATGAAGAGATCGTTGGGATCGTACTGCGCCTTGGTAGCGCTCAGCGTCGCGTAGTTCGGCCCGTAGTACGTGGTCATGAAGTTGGGCTCAGAAATGTCCCCTTCGTTCGAGTACGAGCCCGCATTCGGCCCGGAGATTCTCTCAAGAATTGGGAGCTGCTGTGTCTGAAATTGTTTGCGGACTGCGTCGATTTCGTCGAGGGAGGCCGAGGCTTCCCACTGGTTCGCGATGAAGAACTAAGACAAGTATGAGCGCTGTTGGTTGAAAGTGGAGGAGGTGTACCAGTGACTTGGCAGTGCGCCATCCGGGGTGAACTGCCGACGAGATGTTGGTGTTGTCTGCTACAGCGCCTGTGGATAATAAGTTGAGACACTGGAGTGGGGAAATGGGAAGCCGTACCTCCGCCAACCACGATCTCGAGAATCAAAGGGGATCCGGCTGGAAACGGATCAGTGAAGTGCCGGAGGCTCCGATTCTTGAACCTCACCATCCAAGAGCTCCTGGTAGACCGACCCAAATGCTTCGGGCGACTGGCGATATGCATCCGGCGTTATGAATCTCGAGCCAGCCACGACGTTGCCGCCCGCAGTGTCATCCGCAACGAAAAGGGCGTCGTTGATGTCGCCATATGTGTATCCCTGGGAAAGGAGGGTCACCCCTGGGAGTGCGGTCGACGCGTTCACGAATGGCGCCAGGAGCGCCTTGCTCCGCGCCGCCGACGCGTTCGGTAGCTTTCCGCTTAGGATCACAGTCGAGCCGCCGTCGGCGTTTTGAGTGACGATCAAGTAGTGGCCGCCGCGAACGGGGTCGAGGTCGAACACATGCTGGGCGTGGAGAGACGCGAGGGCGCTGGTAGCTGTAGTGTTTGAAGTGGCGAGAACGATGCTGACAGAGGTACCATTGAGAGCGGGGAATGTTTTGAAGGTCGTGGAGACGATGACGCCCCAGCTCCCCGCACCTCCACCTCTGAGCGCATAAAAGACTTTAGGGAATATCAGTGACGCCACGACAGGATGAGATGGCAGGCTGCTTACGATCAGGATGCGAGACACTGTTGACGGTGAGCAGCTCGCCGCTTGCGACAACAATCTTGAACTCTGGACAAGAGCTCCGTCAAGTTGGCGACGCGTAACCAATATGAGGCGCACCGAGAGCATTGTCGGCGGCGAGGCCGAATTGTGGCGACAATGGAGAGTGGCCAGCACCTTGGACGTAGCCGGCCCCAGCACAGATTGTGGCGACGCCAGTGGCAAGGACGAACCGTCCGTTGGCCTTTGCCGCCTGGAACAGGTCCCGGTTGAAGACGCCTGTGCCCACTGTCACGGCAGGACCCAAATCCTGGGAACCGACAACGAGGTTATCAGTGAAGGAGAGGTTGCGGAAGTTTCTTGTGCGTATGAGCAGGGAGTGCGGCGCCGTTGAGCGGCCTGGAACGTCGTGGCCGGAGGCCTTTATTGCCACACGAAGGTTATGTGCGCTAGCGAATTTGACGGCAGCCTAGGAAGTGGGTGAGCAGCCTGCAGAAGCAGAATCAATCGTGCGCGGACCTGGACGTCCTCGACCATCTCCGCTTCCACCGAGTAGAGGGGCACGTCACCCTGCCCGCATGTTGTTGCATTCTTCAGACACAAAGACGGGGGCGTCAAATCGTAGCCCTGTAAAGACTGTTCGGACTACGAACTCGCATGAGGTTAGGGACTGTACCTGCTCAACGTTGTCCTGTACGACTGCTCTTAGACGCCTTCAGCAATTGAGGATGCTCAGACACATACGGAAACCATCGATCCTGGGTTCTGCGATCGGAATAGAGCGCTCGACCACTGCGCATCGGTGCACGGGCCTCCCGGGAGATCCGCGCAATACTTTGGGGTCGGAACCGCCTCAATCAGACGCCCGAAGATTGTAGCGTTGAATGCGGTCCAGGAGGCAGGAGAAGGATACCCTGCGCTCCCAGGGACATTTCGACATCCCTCAGGCGGAGTGCAAGAAGAAGGGGACACACCGAAGAGAAGCAGGATGAGAGACACGGCGAGAGAGTTCATTTTGGTGATTAGCTGCGAATGCAGCCGTTGTGCTATATAGTCCGAATTGATACTCCTTGAAGGCAAATGCAGCGAGGAACAAGACCGAGCGAAAATGCTTGATGCGAGGTGATCAAAATCCGCAGGCAGCCCTGCCTTCCATTTAAGGGCAAAAACAGCGAGGCCCTGTGCGGAGGTCACGTCAGCATGGGGCCGATAGGGTGAAGAGCGGCGGCTGCCGGACATATTTACCTTTGAGTTCTGAATCTTACTAGGCCCAGGTAGTTCACGGCCCATAACCAAAGAGTCGACACAAGAGATACTGAGTCACCAGCCTTGAGCTTTTGCTAGACCAGATCGGAGGTTTCAGGAGTGATACTCAGAGGCCATAGTGTATTGCAGGAGAAGACTCTCCGACGGTCGTCGTCCGACGTCGCGCGCTCGAGCTCTGTCAAGCTCTCCTATTCTTGTCCACGATAGCTGCCTGGTCCGGGCGGTTGCCTATTGCTGGGGATGAACACTTGATGAACCCGCCAGCTACCGATGTGGAGATAACAATCCGAGAGCCGCTGCGGCGCAATGCGTCGGATACACTGGGAAAGTGGTCTATAGACGACCCTGTAGACCTCAGACCTCAGACCGTAGACCGTAGACCGTAGACCTATTACTTAATATATGTGAATATAGACCTGAGCGTAGACCTTGCCACATACCTCCCCTGGAAACGTCACAACTAGAGTTGATGTGACGTGTGGGGGCGAATAGTCCTGTGTTACTGTAGACCTGACTGGTGTAGACCGTTGCGTAGACCTGACCACTGCCGTAGACCGCTCCGTAGACCTGCCACGGGATTTGCCGACACTACTTTGATCCGTGATAACGATCCCATCAGGTTGGATCCTTGTCGCTCTCTTACCTCCCCCGCCATCTCGCTATCCCTTGTTGTTATAATCCAGGCAAGATTGCACAAGTGGTTGTTAGACCAGGCTTTACAAGCTGATGAGGATCTCTTCCTCATCCCAGTATCCATACTACAAGGAAATATATTTAGGATGTTCCGGTGTCCATTCCGGCATGAGTCGGCCATCCTTCGGGATCACTAAGCCCATCACTAACCAATCTAGCATCTTCTCTTATATCCCTGTCAGCTGCTCTCGAGATGCTCAATTTTTGGAATGGGTGGCATATATTGTGCATTTCCTGGGCCACTGGAGCCAGCATTGACCAAAGCACACCTGAAAGTGCTCGACGGAAGTGGTAGCAGCCAACAAGCAGCCAACAGCGCCGGGATGATTGATCGGTAGTCACTTGTTGCACCTTGTTTGGAAAGGCAAAGATATGGAATATACATGTCGGTCTACGTGAAGGTCTTCGACTAGGTCTATAATTCAGTTCGGTCTATAGCAAGGTCCACTGTGTAGTCTACTACATGGTCTGCATGAAGGTTTATCGACTAGCGTGACAGGTCTACGATATGGTCTACTTGCACTGATGTATCTCGTAATCTCCGGCACGGTCCGGCCGGTCTGGTCTGAGGTCTGGTCTGAGGTCTTTTAGACCGGTCTATAGACCGCATTTCCAGTAGCTCCGACGTTCACCTGCGGCGCAGGTTCGAATGGTCACCAAGATGGTGGTCACCGGTCACTGATGATGTGGGATGAGGCAGAAAATTTGACAACGCCGTTCGGACACGCTCGGCCGATCACGGATAGCTCGGCCCGACTACCTTTTTGTCTTTTTCACCACTGTCATCGTCAATGGTCCCGGGCGTCCCGCAAAACGACCGGAGGAAACATGATTCTGTGTCGATACCTTGGGCTCTGTGACCACGATGGACTGCCCTGGTTATCTTGCCCTCGAGTGTCAGGACTGCGGACAAAAATCCACAAAATCGAGGCACCCTTCACTGCCCCCTTTACTACTTTCTCGTCGAACTCAAGCCACAAGACGAGCACGGTACTATATGCTATGGCCTCAGGAGCCAGAACCGAGGATCCCGCGCTCTTTTCACTCCAGCGCTCGAGCTATGGCCACGCGATAATATTTTCCTAATGCGGCACACAAACAAGGCGCCTTTCACGTCAAACGATCCCAGTAACGCTGGGAATCCCATTATGGGCCTCAAGATAAAACAAATGTTCCCTCTGTTTCCGATCCCTTTACAAACTCCAATACTTCCTTGTGCCTTTCGATGCTCGGCGGCGCTTTGACAATGCGACGCTTGGTCTGTGGTCTTTGACGATGCGCCGCTTTGAGCGATGTAAATATATAAACGAGTGGTTTTCCAACGGTGCATCCTCATACAACTGACTCAATACCTCGTCTACACTCACTACTCCTCGTTTATCCACACAATGCCGCACTATCCGAACCCCACGCACGCTCAAGGTCCCCCGCGCAGCAGCCAGATGTATACTCTGGCCCATCCATCCGACGCCAACCCTTCCGGCTTCGTCTCTCCAACGCGTCGCCGCCTCCCGTTTGTGCCCTACAGCCCGTCGCAGGCGTGGAAACTGCAACTAGGACGCTCGCAGCCGCTCCATTCCAAAATCTCCTTCGACTATAGCGGGCAGTCCCGGCAGGGTGTCTCGATGCGCGACTTGCGGGTCAACATCGCGAGATTTCAGGGAGCGAGCGATCCCGTGCTGCAGTATCCAGGGCTTCAGAAAATTGTCTTCCGTATTCAGGTAAGCATCATGGTGCGCTTTGAGCGACCACAACTGATTTCATCGCCGCAGTGGCCCGGGTACGGACATGTCGAGTGGTGCCGGAATATTCCTGTCGCGGGACTCACCCGAATGGCGCTTGCGGTGCACATCGCGTCCAACTTCGCCCACTTCTTCGAGGTTCGTTCTCAACTACAATCCGCTTTTTCCGTACTTTCTCTAACAATTATGCAACCAACAGAAAGCGGTGTACGAAACGGCGACGGCACCGGACTGGATGATCTCACCAAACTGCGTGCGCTTCGAGCATCTGTACCTCATCTCGCTCCAGAACACGTTCGAGGACATCTGGCAGGCCGACATCGCGCTAGACCTGCCATGACTCCTGGAACTGATATAATCCATAAACAGCATTCCATTCACTAGATTAGACTTCATAGACACCCACACTGTATCTCAACACACGCTCTGTATAATATGCTCCCAGCATTTTCGTCATTTTCGTCACAAAACAACATACTTATCAAGATCGAGCGCACAGGATCGACGCTCTTCAGCCACGACCTGGCGATACTGGCACTCACCGGACCGCGGCAGTTGCAGGAACGCTCCCTTGCGATGTTATATCACGCACTCCGGACACACACACAGGCCTTCGACGCGTATGCTCTGCGAAATAGTTTCAACGAATGCTAGTACAACGAATGCTGATAAAACAGGTTGAAGGTCGTGTAACGCCACAGTAAGATGATTTTTAGACATGGACGCTTGGAAGGTACAAGAAAATATGATACACACGGGCGGCGAAATGCCTCGGGACAACCATCCTTCCAGCTCATGGCGTCCTAGCTCCAGCACGCTGTCCGTCTGACGCTGCGCAGGTTTTTGGGCGCCGGGCTAATGCTGCGTCTACAGCGGCATGATTGCCAAGAACCCAATGCGTTTCATGCTTCAAACTTCAAGATTGTTCAGTCCCGGGAAATGACTGGGAAGGAAAAAGTGCTCACTGCATACACGGGCGAGCTCCGTGAACCACTTCATTTCCACTTTCAAGCCAGGTCGCGCCAGAGCTCCTGTAGATTCGAAAGTTTCCGTCAACAGAGGCAAAAAAAAAGGAGGGCGGGATCTTACCTGGTCGAAGATGAAGGGACGCGGAGGGGGATAGGCGGTGGCGCGCCGCAGAACATCGGCATCGGGGGGGATAGAAAAGCGCGGGCCACTCCCGCCAGATGCCTTGCGGAAAACCGGCAGGGATGCGAGAATGCGGAGGTCCTCGGCCTCGGTGGTGGGTGTATGCGATGTTGGGGCCCGGGCACATATGAATGTGCTGCCTTGAATTTTCTTAGGCGGGAAGCAGCACTCTGGAGAAGATCAGTCCTTGAACGGATGAGGAAAGGGGAAAGACGTACGGAAAAGATGCGCGGGATGACGCGGCGCCGGCGGGGTGGGGCGGGCGTAGGCGACTCGGTGGAGCTAAGGCTCGACAGCGACGAGCGAGGGGTACGGGAGAACATCGACGACTCGGAGGTGCTCGGAGTGTACATCACAGAAATTGTTGGAATGGTTGCGGTATGGTTGTGGGTGTGTGAAAGCGGATGGGAATGAAACCCATAGACGCCCGACTTTATAGATAAAGCGCGACGGTCTAGACCCCGGATGTGAGACAAGGTCCAATTCCTTCGATTGTCGACCGAAAAACGAACGGTTCAGACGGAGATACTTGAAGACGTATGGAAGCGGGGGCGTACTGGACACGATGGTGGAATTGGGTGCCCACAATAACGTTGCCCAGATGATGGCCAGTCGACCGCTGGAACGATTCACGAAGAGCCCCTGTCCAACTGCAATCCGAGACCTCGGCGGATACCCCCTTTCTGATGTCTCACAGGTGCGAGTCTAGACCGCGGACAGTGCTCCAGCGAGCTCCCGCACCGCAAAATGAGGCTCCGGACGTTGCGGGTGTTTAGCATGAGGGCCACTGATGGAGGTCCAATATCTAACTAATGCTCTGGTTGAGGGCCAATGATATCACACAGAGACTGTGGGGTAGCACGTCAGCTACGAGCTCTATATGCACAGTCCGTACCAGGCCCCAGGGTGGAGTAGGGCTCCCCACCGTACGGTGTACGGTTACGGCTCTTACAGGCCCGTAACCGTACCGTAAGGCCTTCACAAGGGTGTCGTACGGTTACGGTTACGGCGATACCGCACGCCGTGCGACTGTTCCTGCAACGCGACCTCGAAAGCCCAACGCGCGAAGCCGAGCCAGCCGGGCGGATGGTCGCTCGCGCGCCCCGACCGGAATATAGCATGGTTTACCGGCGGCGGCCACAACCGCTGCGGTGAGCGCCGCGGCGGTAAGCTTGTGCTCGATCGAAGGTCGAGAAATCGAGGCCTCAGGCTGGGGCGGCACCCAACGGGCCATGAGGCAAGAGAGCTGTAGGTTTCTCATCACGCACAGGGTCGTTCGACTTCCACTCGACCCGATATTCTTGCACAAGCTTGGGCCGGCTGCTTGGCCTGTAGCGAGCAATAAACTGAAAATCAAAGATTCTCCTGCTAGCGGTGCGACTGACGCACCTTGACTCTGAACCCGTACTTCGTCACTACGGCTGCCGTATGGTTTCTCTGGATGACGTCGATCGAGGGAAGGGTGTCGCACGACTGAGAGAGCGCATCCGCGCACAGGTACTCGAGCTTGCGCGCCTTTTTTTTTGGTCTTGTTGCCCCCGAAAGGCAAGTGTGGAGTAACTTACCCTGGCGCAGCCGCGTCGCGCAAGTTCCGGACCTTGCGCAGTCGTCCGCTCGAGCGGAGTAGATCGGTGACTCAGTCCGAAGACCGGAAGCGCAGATGAGTGCATGACTCACTGCAGTGAGTAAGGCATGAGTCTTGAGAGTGCAGCAAAGCGTCGAAACTTCAACTTGGTCGAAACGTGGAAAGCCGATTCCGGTTCCGTTTGGATTCCGTTAAAGCCTTCAGCGGAATCAAAACGGAATCAAAACGGAACCGGAATCGAAAACCCGTTCCCCCTTTTGGAGTTGCCGTCAAAGTGGCTCGCTCTGCTCGAAGAACTCAAGCGAAGATCGATAATGGACTGGGACACGCCGGACCTCCAACAATTATCTACAGAAGAGCTTATCATGCTCGTGAGGCGTCTCATCCTAGGGTCCGGATATGCGATTCACGCCGCAAGTCTCCAGACGGATTATAATGAGCTCAGGCCTCAGGCTCTACCTTCAGAATTGCAGACGTCTTGAGGCCTTGGATGGGAAACTCGATGGTGAGTCGAGAGCTTGGCCGGGGCCTATGTATGCGAGCGCCTGCGATGCCGCCAGGCCCTCGCAGTCCGTGGCCCGTCGCGGAAGCGGGAGAAATCCTGTCCTTATATGGAGTTAAGTATTAGCGTGACGTCGGGGAAGGAGCTGCTGGAAGGAGTCAAGTGCGTCACGTGTTCGACGCGCACCCATGGACACACAAACAATGACAATTCAAGCTTAATTACCCGACCTCAATGATTTAGGAGGATACTTAGTACCGCTCCTGTTTCTCAAGCCCACACGAGGCGCACAAAAAGCCGCGAGAGGCCCAAGACCTTTGCTTCAAGCTCCTGACCACAGGTGGCAAATTGGTTTTCGAGTCTCGACGTTCCGAGTCGTGCGTAATATGATTTGGTGAAGTTGGCAAGGAGTTGGTAAACAGGGTGCGGTGCATCTATTCAATAACATCGGGCACGCATTTGACTCGGGTCTATACGAAGGGCGAGATCCACTCAGTCGAGCCTTGAGGGAATCTCAAGGGGATCTCCACAATATTAAAGGGGCGTAACAAGTTTTTTTCCCACTCACTCAGATAAAAATAAAAATACCTTAGATCAATGGGACTTATGACTTGGGAGACTATAAGAGGCGAATGGATCGGAAATGACTGGACATACGTAGTAAACCCTAGTAAGCGGTGAACATGACGAATCCAATCCTACAAAGTACGGCTCGCCCAATGCCCAGGCGCTACATCCCACTGATCATGGATCAGCTGCGGAACTAAATCATTGCCGGCGCGTATTGGAGGAAAAATCTGGGCAGATCAGTTCAAGTTTCGACTGGATGCGAACTTCAGGGAAAATTCAACAAAGTCTAAACATACATGTCATGGACCTTTTCAGAATTTAGGTATGTTCGATATGTCAGGCTTGGTTCGAGCTCGAGGGTTGAAGGCTCTGGTGTCTTGATTCTGACGGACGGGGTTAGAACAAACCCCGACAAGAACACTGATGTAATTTATGATTCGATCTTTGGAAGTAAATATTCTGACAGTGTCGGAACAATAGCTGAGAGTTGCCTGCCGGGGAAGTTGAGGTCCACGCTGGCTGTTCCCACTCTCGCAAAGAGGTCTTGATGTCTGACTGATCGTCTACGCTCGAGCTACGGTCGTGATGCCCGTAAGCTACACCGTACCCTACTGTACCGTACCCTACCGTACCAGGACTGGGAAACTTTTGGAGAGCATTACGTTCACGGCGTGGGCACCGTTGGCAACATCTTACGGAACTTAACGCCGGAACCACATTGCACTCATCATGCATCATGATCTGTTTCCCGTCTCGAGATATACTGGATACCCGACCCTGGGCCTTGAGGAGTTTAAAAGCGCCAGTTCCACGAAGCGACTACTCATTCTCTTCCGGCTGGTTCCTTTGTCTTCACTGCTCCCTCTAAGCTTTTCTTTACCTCCTTCTTCGACCCAGCCCACTTTTTATCAACGCCCTTTCGCCCGACAAATCACCCGTTCCTTCATATATTTTCAACATGCAGATTCCTTGCGCCGTTTTACTTGCTGTGCTCTTCTCTGTCCCGACGTTTGCGGCCCCGACGCCGACCGCGGTGCTCCGCGAACTGGTGCGGCTCAGCGACATTCCCGTGCTATTAATATCCGAGCCTGATTTCGCGACAGGCTCCCGAGGACGAGACACTGGTAGCTAGGGTATGTGTGGTGGAAAATGTCCTGCGACTCAGCCTAATGACACGACAGGCCCCCATCGAGGTGGTGCCAAGGCCCGTATCTGTGAGTCTGCAACCCACCCCTGCATTCCAAGCAGCTGATTCCGCGTAACAAAAGAGACCGGGCAGCACGGCCGCCTCCGTACGTTCGGCCTCTTATCCAATCTTGCACGTCTTGCTCAATTGTAGCGCAGAAGCCCAAAAAGGCCCCAGCCCCAAAAGGCCCAGTCCGCGTGGCGAACAAGCCCGTATTTGTATGTGTTCAACCCGCTCCTCCATTCCCAGCAGCTGATACCGCGTAACAAAAGAAACCGGGCAGCACGGCCGCCTCTGTACGTTCGGCCTCTTATTCATTCTTGCACGTCTTGCTCAATTGTAGCGCAGAAGCCCAAAAGGCTGTAGTGCTGTCGCCTAATTGGCCCACATAAATACACTAGGTCATTTAGTGTAGCGATGTGATGGGGTTGACTGGCATAAGTAGTGGTGCTCCGGGAATCAGATCCATGCGCGTAGAAACCTTCGTTAAAGTCTGGAATGGAAAGCGGTCTACCGCCTGACAAAGGTGTTCATATGGCACGCAAAGCCGCTCGAGCTGAGCGGAGATCGGTCCATCGCCCGTATCACCGGGATCATTTCTACATTGTAGGCAGTAGAAACACTAGATATTAGTGTTCAGGTACAAGTCAAGTTCCTTGACTCAAGAAAAAAGTGACCTGACTTACGAATAGTAAACAAGTACTGATCTCTAGAGCACTAGACTCCGCTAGATAGATACAAGTGTTTGCTGAATCTGACACTTCTCATCTTGATCTCATCGCTTATCTTATCGTCCCGTGAGGCTGTGTTCACGGCCATCAATGTCTGTATTCGGACATTGCGGCTTCGCACCTGCCGCCGACCGCGCGCTGTACAACACAACGCACACCAGCGATGCGGAGCCGTGCCCCGCCGAGACGCTCGCGGGGGGCCCGAGACTCGCAGCACTCGTCGAGGCACTCACGCGTGCAGGTCGCCCGGCACGGGGCGGCGGAGGACGAGTCACGAGGGCGACTCCGACCCCGAGTACGGATATCCTAGTCTCTTGAAAACAGACGCTACAACATTTTGAGCTCGTGCCTCGCTTGTTGTAGTCTGTCGGTGACCCGAAGTGATCGGTTGGCGGTGGGCCTTATTAGGTAATCTCAAATTTCCCGGCGTTCGTCTCGTTGGTTCAGACGTGTTGTATGGCCGAAATACTTTGGTTACTCCCCAGTGAGCACAAAGAAACTCCTTTGCCAGTCCTACTTCACGCGAAAGCAGCCAGAATCGCGATGCCGGATCTTGATGGGCCGGCAACGGAAAAAGCCGAGGTGAGTGATTGCGCGTTACAACGATGGAGACCAAAGTTCTGATGAAGCGGAGCTCATTGTAATGGCATTCCAATGTGTTTTGCTTGGTAGATTTTGTATTTGAAGTAGGGAGAAGTGGTGGAAGGCTTTGGCGGTGATTCAAACTCCGACGATTATGTAATAACCCCCACCGCCTAGCACGGGGCACGCGGTTAACTCTAGACTAGGATATCCGGGGTCTGCTACAGGCGACAGCCACTCGAAAGCGCCCCCCGCTGGTCGCCTACTGGGACACCGTTGTGCGCGCTGCGGCACAGGACGCGCCTACGCCACGTCGTCGTCGACATAGCGGACGCGGCGGACCACGCCGAGAGTCCCGAGACCCTCACCACGTGGGTCCTCGGCGGCGCGCGCCGCGCCTTCCAGCTGTTCACCTTCCAGTGCAGCTTCGACTTCAACCCCGCGCTCGCCGTGTTCCTTGGCACATAGCGCGGGCTACACGACCTCGCGCTCCGCCAATACCGTGCACTCGTCGACCTGGTGGCTGTCGAGGGCGACAGCGAGGGCTAGGCGCTCTTAGAAGCAGCTGATATATCTCTCATACACGATACCCCCGCGCTCCCGCGCCTCGCGACGCTCGAGTGCACCTGCTCCGCCGACGCCGCCACCGCCTCACGCGCCTCAAGATGTGCTGTCTCCACGCCCGACGTTCCCGCCAAGCGCTCGCCGCGCGCTCAACATGACCGACGCGGTCTACACCCCCGCGGACGTGCTCGAGCTTCTCCGTGGCATCGCACAAACGCACGCTCACGCTGCCGATCCCTAGGCGCAAGGTGCGCTCCCTCTGCCTGCTGTGTCCCAGATCCTTATTTATCCGTTCATTGCGCAGCCCCTGCAGCTCTACGCCCGCCGGCATCCTTGGGTAGGCGGCGTCCCCCGCAGCAACTCGGGAACGCAAGCCGACCGCGAGCCGCGCGCACCCGACGACTCGTACTCTCATCTCATCGATTGTCTTTCGCCAGAACTGTGAATGCCATCGTTCATACCTGTCGCTCTCAACTTCCATGCATATGCTCTCTTGGCTCCTCCATGGCTCCTCAAATCTCACTACCGCAGTCCAAATGACTCGGATTGAGTGCACACATACACCGGCATATATACTCTGCTCGATCGAGGACTGGGACGAACTCAGGACTAGAATTTGACTGGAATGAACTCCAGATGTGGCATCTCAACTGAGTCTATCCGACGTACCCCGATGTGTCTGACTCTGATTTTAGCCATTTTCTCAATCTTCTACAAAAGCGGTGTATACTAGAGCACTGGACCGCTGGTACACACCCTCCAAATCACCTTCACTGGATAGATGGCCACCGAGGATTTATGTTGTCTATTAGGCCCGAAACCCCAGCTTACGATGAACAACTGCCTCATACAAGCGAAGGCCCGGGGAACATGTCAAGGATTTCCGGCGTGGTCATCCCAACTAATCTTCCGTGGCGAAAGGTCTATCAGCGTTTGTGGCTCCCTTCGGTCCCGACTCTGCTGCGCATCGGTATGCGCACCTCCAGTAAATCTGAGCACTAGTGAGGTGAGATGAGTCATCCAACTCCCTTTTGACTCGACGTGAATCACCGGCCTGGGCATTCAGGTTCGAAAATGGTGCGGGACAGGGCACCCGGCATATAAGGATCGGCACGGAAGCTTCCAATAAGCAACTTCAGCACCCCGTCCTTACAAACTCCCGCCTACTCGTTAGATCTTTTTAGCGGGTTCCAGCGACCTACATCAGTCCAACATCAATCCTCTGTTCGTCGGAGACGATGTCATACTATCCCACCAACAACGCCCCCATATCGTACCCATACTCACCCCCACCAACGCCGCGCGCACCCCACCAGCAGCGCACACCGCTCGCGTGCCTCAGCTGCCGAAAGCACAACATCAAGTGCCGCCCCCCGGACAACAGTGCGCGCATGCCGTGCGAGCGCTGCGTCGCGCGCGGGCTGTTGTGCCAGTACGCACCCTCCTCCCTCGCGGACTCGGGCCCGGGCGCAGGTAGCCAGAAGGAGCCGACCCACTACGCGCCCGCGCCAGCGCCAGCCTCCCTTCCCTCCACGCGCCCGCCCCCACACGGCCAGCGCCCGCGCTACGCCGGGCAAGCCCTCCCCGATCTGAGCCTCTCGGCGGGGAGCGTGTCAGCGGCGGACCCCATTCCTCAGTACTCCGCCTCTCATGAGCATCGCAGTGCCGTTCCGCCGCAGCCACCACACCAGAACTACGCCCACGGAGTCGCCTCTGGTCCCATGATGAACGCGCCTTCAAATTCGGGATACCATGCGATGGCCAGCTTTCCCGGTTCGGGTCAGCAGTATGCGCCTTCGAGCCGTCCATCGCCGCGCGCGGATTATATGCAGGAGCAATTCTATCAGCGCTGAGACTCTTCTTAATTTTACTGTACTTATTAATAATCCTGTACCGATGATTCTCGCACAACTATTCTAATTAGACACAACTCCACTGCTCCTGTATACGATCTCGAACTTTGACAAATGCTGCACATTTCGGGGCATGCATCCAATATGTTATCGACAGTTGCGCGATGCGGGGTATCATTATGCGTACGTGGATACGTGTAGCGTACTTCAAATGCTCATTTATTTCCCCAATCCGGCTCAAGATCTCGCACCATAATGATAATGATAATACAAGATTGCACACTTTCACAGTAGTACACAACAATCTACAGGGCAGGGGGGGGGGCAGCGGAAGCGGCAGCATCGGCAACCTTGCGTCCACGATTAGCAGCGCGCTGAGCCTCAACAGTCTCAAAATCAACGGATAGATACTGGAAGAAACACTGATTAAAGGATGACAGAAAAAAAAAGCAGGGGCAACACACCTGATCCTCATTTGACCTCCTGACCCAGCTCGACGCGCCTAAAAGAAGGGAGAAGTACCCCACGGCGGAAATGGTCAGGACAGGACAACACAGACCAGCAAGGGTGGGAAATCTTCTACCTCTGAGCGGAAGGGCATAGGTTCCCGTAGTGTTTCAAAATTGTCAAGCACCAGAAGGGATGTGTTCCTAGAGCCAAAATGCTGCAAAGGCGGTGCGCTATGCCGATAACTGACTGCGCAACAGCACCGAGGGCGAATTGGTTCATGGAAGTCTGAAGAGCGAATTCAGGTCCGAGGCAATCTTTCGGGGTCAGAGCCGGACTTTGGCTGTCGTCGTTTGTAGTAGCCCATGCAGCTAAGTTGTAATACAGTTTTTGAACGCACCGAGATGATTTCCCCGCTTGGCTGCATATTCCGAGTTCGGGTTCCGCTGACCGAGCATAAGCTGTTGGCAAGTTGTATCTTCATCATAGATGTTGATCCCGCGGGAGGCAAGCCAATATAGTATGCGTCGCGTCTTGAGTCCCAAGTCGGGGGATGACCATCCACTTCGTGTGAGAGTCCCCCGAGAGTTATGAAGCTGCCCGGGGCTAGAGAGCAGACAGATGAAGTGCGGAGCGCTGACGCGAGTAAGATGTTGATTCGGGAGGCTGATAAGTGTGATCGGGATGGATACCTGATGCCGACGCACTTGCAATTGAGCTGCCAAGGCTAGGCTGGAGTCCCCCGATCAAGGGGAGCCAAGGATTTCTCATGGTCCAGAGACCAGTCAGAGCAACGTCCTCTGCAGGCCTTCCAAAGACTTCCAGCATATATTCTTGTCTGGGGAAGATCTGGAGCGGAGCCTGGATTCCCTCAGATTCCCTCCCGCGGACCCGCCGTAAGTAGCTGGTGGAGATTTGCATCAATCGTCGAGACATGGCAGATGAACCCAGTGTAAGGGTAGCCCAAGAATCAGATACAAATGCCGTGATCGAGATCTGTAGCTCGCTGAAGGCTGAGACAGACAGTGATTTAGACGGGAGGCAGTTGAAGGAGGATTACGGTGGTGAGGTATCAGGTCGGAGACGGAGGAGAGATGGAGGAGGGCAAGAGCCTGGAGGAGGAAGAAAGAAAGGGCCCTCGTTATTACGGCACATGATGATGTGTTTGTACCACTTTGCCAAGAGTCACAGCCACATCAACCGGATATCCACGGCACGCCATGCGACGATCACACAGCGATGAGGATTTATGTAGCAGCGAGTGGCCCAGCGAGTGCTTGGTCTTCCCTTTCGCTTCGCCCCTCTCGTTCTTTCGCCTCCTCCCCCTTCTCTTTTTGTTCAGCGCTAGACGCCAGACGCCTTCACAAGTTGAACGCCTCTCGTTATCATCACTCAGGCTTAGCTTTGCCACTACGCTCGTTATTGCTTCATTCCGAGCATGCACTTCGCACCCCTCCTCCTCTTGGCCGCCGCCGCCGTTCACGCCTCGCCCCTTCGCCTCGCGCGCCGCGCTGGCGCTGTGAAGGTCAATTGTGCCGCAGTCGACGACGACGGCAGCCCACTCACCGACTCGGGCGTCTCCGAAGAGGGGAGCGGCTTCGCGAGCTGCACCTACCAGGACGCCGGCGAGTGCACGTACTTTTCCGCGGTGCGCCTCCTTTTTTGTTAAGACATGTTTTCTGACAAATGAATGAAGGACGGCTCGTTTTCGAGCGGCTCCAGCACCTGCCCGCAGGGCCTCCCCCAGGACTCGGACTTTGGCAAACCCATCGCCGAAACAACGACGTGCGTGGCGCAGGTTCCAGCCATCCATATTTTCTGATTTCTTTTGCCCCCAGCGCGAAGGCCAAGGCCGCACAGCAGAAAACAACCTCGACATCGACCTCGACCTCGACCTCGACCTCGACTAAGGCGAAGATGACAACTACAAGCAAGATGATGCACGAGCAGACGTCCACCAGCATGCGCATGCACGAGCAGATGACCACCAGCACGCGCATGCACGAGCAGAAGACCACCAGCACGCGTATGCACGAGCAGCAGAAGTCCACCATGCACGAGCAGAAGCCCACCAGCACCACGATGATGCGCGAGAAGCCGACAATGGCGCCGCCCCCGCCCATGACCACGTCGTCGCGCGAGATGGAGAAGATGACGCATCCGGGCGAGAAGGAGATGAAGACGAGCTCGAGCGAGAAGGACACGAAGATGAGCTCGAGCGAGAAGGAGACGAAGATGAGTTCGACCTCGGAGAAGGAGATGGCGACGAGCTCGAGCTCGAGCACGCCCACGCCCTCCGCGTCTTCCACACCCGCCCTCGCCCCGAGCGGCATGTCCATGTCCCTCGTCGCGCGTCCGTCCGCTGCCGCAAGCAACAACAACGTCGGGGCCCTCGGCGCGATCGGGGGGAGCGTCGCCCCGAACGCGAGCGCGAGCGCGGTCCCGAACGGCGCGGCGCGGGCGGGGCCGCGGGGCGGGGCGGGGCCGCGGGGCGGGGCGGGGCTTGCGCTCGCGCTCGTGCTGGGTGTCGCCGCTGCGCTGCTTTGAGCGCTGCACACGCGCAACGGCAACGCGGAAGGAACGCGCAACTTGGGAGAACCGCGCAAGGTGGAAGGAACGGGCTGGGACGGCGTGAGCCCACTGGAATGGGATGCGACGGACGGCTTGCCTGAGGAGAGACTGCGAGGACTGGGTTCCTTCGGACAGCGTACATATTTGCTAGCGAATATCAGAACTGGACCTGGCTTGTTACCGTGAGCTTAAGTCAGTCTGCGGAGGTAAGAAACTGACTCTCGCATCACCGACATCCACCGACCGCAGTATTTATAATTTGATTCGACTCTCACCTTGCTTCCAAATTGGGTGTGGACCTGTGTCAGGGGTCGCATTCCATTCTGCAACACGAGACTTCGCACATTCTGGGCAAGAAATCAAGAAAATGCAAATGGCCAACTAGCTAGAGTGGCCAGGTAGGTGACCCAAAATAGTACCGTTGAAGATGATTCGGTAGTAGTAGGTACAGGTTCGAATCAGTGTTTCTGTTCGTAAGATGAGAGCAAAGGGATCTGAAGCCAAGTTAAATGTTGGGCGCGTTGGTGCCAAAGGGCCTTTCGTCGCGCAGACGTAGAGCTGTAGCAGCTCGCGGCCGGAAGACAAGGGCCAAGCGCACGAGGTCGCGGGGGGACATGCCGTTGGTGGCCGCGTCATTTTTACCAGACCCGCCGAGATAGCTCGGCGGATGTCCGGCACCGCGACCACCGTCTACACATTTGTCCCTCTGCACACCATCCGGCGCGTTATTGTAGAGTCGAATGACGTCCACACTGACTCTAGTCTCTGTGCAGCTCTGCACGAGGAACGAGATATCATATCAGGGCACAAAACTTGAACCACTGTTCAACCACAGGAGTTTCAACTGGTCTCACTAACACTGATGTATGAACGAACAAACTTGAATCCGGAGGCGTTAGTCATCTCTTCCCCGTAGAAAACCGTCGCGTAACACCGGTGGGAGGAGGGCAAGGCGCATTGAAGATGTTCCAGGAAATAATCACATGGTTGCAATTGAGTCTTGACTGACGGTGGTGGAGGTTGCACTCTCAGTAGCAGGCGCGCTCAAGCACGAATTGAGGAACGGGAAGGAATGTAGATTAAGCACGCATTATAGTATCATTCGGGCTACATGAGATCTGGGGGACTCTGCCCATTTTAGCACTTCTTCTCGATTGCCGCGACCGTCGCCTTCGCGAGCTCGGCATCCTCTTTAGCGATGCCCCATGACCTGATAAGGGCCGCGCTGGTATACGAAACCTACGACGCCACCGTCAGCAACGCGCAGTAGAAGGCATTGACCACACAAACACACCTTGTTCCCCGCCTTCTCAAATGCCGCTGCGCCTGCTGAGTTGAGCCCGGTGATGTCAAAGCACTGCGCCTCGAAGTTCGCGTTCAAGCTCTCGATGATCATCATCTGGTTGGCAGAGCCCGTGAGCGGGCCCAGGAGCACCGCGGGCACGCGCCCAACCTTGCCGGGGACGTTCGTAATGTACGACTGGCGCTCCTGCTCCTTAACGGCTGCGTTCCCACGGAGCAGCTCCGGGATCTGCACCTTCGCGCGCGCGCCGCGCCAGTTGACGGACGACCTCGCGAAGATGGCGCAAACCTTGCCCTTGAGCTTGTTCGTCTGCGCGTTGATCGCGGCAGCGGCCTCAGCACTTCGGTGTGTCAGAACTTGTGCGGTGAAGAGGAGAGGGGAAGACGTACACGCTCAGGGTGTCCGAAATGTAGAGTCCCGCGCCGAGCTCGGCGTCGAGCCCGGAGCGGCCGGCCGTCTGCCCCTCCTTGGTGACGGGCCGCACAATCTCGCCGCTGCTCTCCCAGAGCTTCGCAGTGTTCTCGTTGGTGCCATGCCAGCCAATGAACTCGTTGCCAGCCGTGACGCGCGGCTGGATGAGGCCGAAAAGCGTGCGGCTGGCGATGCGAACGTCGCGCGAGAGGGCCTCGAGCATGCGCTTGGGTTTACCGGCGGGTTTCGCGGGGGCTTTGGCGGGCGGACAGCCTGCGACGGGCTAGCAGATACGTTAGACGCGTGCGAGCGCTCTGATAGCAGCGGCGTACCTTTTTGGCAGGGGCAGCCGCGGGCTAAGAGATATCTTAGACGCGCGCGATTGGTCTGAACGCAGCGACATACCTTTTTGGCAGGGGCAGCCGCGGGCTAAGAGATATCTTAGAAGCGTGCGATTGGTTTGAACGCAGCGACATACCTTTTTGGCAGGCGCAGCCGCGGGCTAAGACATATCTTAGAAGCGGGCGATTGGTTTGAACGCAGCGACATACCTTTTTGGCAGGCGCAGCCGCGGGCTAAGAGACATCTTAGAGGGATATGATTGGTCTGAACGCAGCGACATACCTTTTTGGCAGGGGCAGGCGCTGCCTTGGGGGCAGCCTTGACGGGAGCCTTCTGCGGGAAGTATAATTGAGCGAGGCGCGCAAGATTGAGAAACAACCCAGACGTACGGCGGCTGCGGCCTTGACCGGTGCCTTCTGTTAGACGGTATCAGTTGCTGTGATGGAGGAGGGCGTTGTAGACGTACGGCTACGGGCTTCGCCGCCGCCTTGACTGGGGCCTGTCACGACCATTAGGCTAAGTCGAGGGACGTTCTCCATGACACATACCTTAGCTACAGGTTTTGCGACAGGTTTCGCCTTTGTGGCGCGTGCCTCGAGAGCCTGTCGAGAAATCAGCTCGAATACCACTAAGAGAATGTCGCGGAGCCACACCAATTCATCACCGACCAGCGCGGTCGGCAGCGGGGCCGCGAACGTCGGGACAGAGAAGAGAACAGCAAGTAAAACGGCGCAAGGAATCTGCATGTTGAAGATATATAAAGGAAAGCGGGCGAAAGATCGTTGACAAAAAGTGGGCTGGTTCGAAGAAGAAGGCAAAGAAGAAACTAAAAGGGAGCAGGGAAGACAAAGGAACCAGCCAGAAGAGAATGAGTAGTCGCTTCGTGGAACTGGCGCTTTTAAACTCCTCAAGGCCCAGGGTCGGGTATCCAGTATATCTCGAGACGGGAAACAGATCATGATGCATGATGAGTGCAATGTGGTTCCGGCGTTAGGTTCCGTAAGATGTGCCCAACGGTACCCACGCCGTGAACGTAATGCTCTCCAAAAGTTTCCCAGTCCTGGTACGGTAGGGTACGGTACGGTAGGGTACGGTGTAGCTTACGGGCATCACGACCGTAGCTCGAGCGTAGACGATCAGTCAGATATCAAGACCTCTTTGCGAGAGTGGGAACAGCCAGCGTGGACCTCAACTTCCCCGGCAGGCAACTGTCAGCTATTGTTCCAACACTGTCAGAATATTTACTTCCAAAGATCGAATCATAAATTACATCAGTGTTCTTGTCGGGGTTTGTTCTAACCCCGTCCGTCAGAATCAAGACACCAGAGCCTTCAACCCTCGAACTCGAACCAAGCCTGAAGTCGGCGGCATATCGAACATACCTAAATTCTGAAAAGGTCCATGACATGTATGTTTAGACTTTATTGAATTTTCCCTGAAGTCCGCATCCAGTCGGAACTTGTACTGACACACGGCAAAATCCGAGGTTCCGGGACACCGAAAATGTAATCTGAAAGTATTAGTCTCTGGTTCAAAATAATTGTGTAGAAAAGTGTACCTAAAACTACAAGTTTTGGGTTCCATTTCATCCCATCTGATGCTGAAACAGAAAGTAGTAGTTTTGGCTTCTGTTTTGGAAGCCCAGAAACAATAAGTTTAGGGTGCTGGCCAAAACAGAATCAAAAACAATAGGTTTAGGGTGGTCCAAAACCAAATCTAGACCGCTCTAGACCGCTCTAGATTAGGTTTCCGGGGGTACAAGATTAGTAATTTCCGGTGCCGCCGGAAAGTGTATCCGAAACCTATTGTTTTAGAGGCTCCAGAAGCCGATGCCAAAACTACTAATCTTGGGTTCAATATCAGAAGGGTCAAAATGCAAACCAAAACTTATAGTATCTGATTGGCTTTCTAGTATACCATTTGTGAAACCAGAACTTGAGCTTTTGGATACATTTTTAGCCACCTCGGAACTTCGGGATTTGCCGTGTGACTGATCTGCCCAGCTTTTTCCTTCAATACGCGCCGGCAATGATTTAGTTCCGCAGCTGATCCTTGATCAGTGGGATGTAGCGCCTGGCGACCCGTACTTTGTAGGATTGGATTCGTCATGTTCACCGCTTACTAGGGTTTACTACGTATGTTCAGTCATTTCCGATCCATTCGCCTCTTCTATTCTCCCAAGTCATAAGTCCCATTGATCTCAGGTATTTTTTCTTTTATCCGAGTGAGTGAGAAAAAAAACTTGTTACGCCCCTTTAGGATTGTGGAGATTCCCTTGGGATTCCCTCAAGGCTCGACTGAGTGGATCTCGCCCTTCGCATAGACCCGAGTCAAATGCGTGCCCGATGTTATTGAATAGATGCACCGCACCCTGTTTACCAACTCCTTGCCAACTTCACCAAATCATATTACGCACGACTCGGAACGTCGAGACTCGGTAGTCACTCGAAAACCAATTTGCCACCTGTGGTCAGGAGCTTGAAGCAAAGGTCTTGGGCCTCTCGCGGCTTTTGTGCGCCTCGTGTGGGCTTGAGAAACAGGAGCGGTACTAAGTATCCTCCTAAATCATTGAGGTCGGGTAATTAAGCTTGAATTGTCATTGTTTGTGTGTCCATGGGTGCGCGTCGAACACGTGACGCACTTGACTCCTTCCAGCAGTGGGTACTGGCAATCGATCGGTCGTTGATGGCAATTATGTAAGCCATCGCTTAGCGTCACAGGCGGCAAATTCATACCAGCATCGGTGGAGGGCTTTGCTGCCCCCGATTCGATTAACTTTGTATAAGAGAAACATTTATAATCAGTATCTAATTGTAATGTCCCGAACAGATTTTGTGATTTTGGACCTCTGAACTTTTTGGTTTGTTGCACTGAACTTGCCAATTTTATGTAACACTTTCAAGGAGGAAAATGGAAAATTGGGCCGGGACGTTACAAATGGATTATGATAACCTAAATATTGCATTTTAGTTTAGGGTCATAGACGCAGTACTCATCTCTGTGTCGATGGTTCAAGAAACCCCCGTCAAAGTGCCACATCTGGTGCCGTAAACTAATCAATTCCAGTTTATTGGCCACATATACTTGTTAATAAACTTCCTGACACTACAGCGACATTAACATACATATATAGTACACTTTGGCTTACTAGGATTGGTTACCCAGATGTGGTGAGCAACAGAGGCAACAAAAGTGGATTTGCCATCGCAATCACTGAATTGGCAGGGGGACCAAACAGGACCACACAGACATTGATCTGGCTGGCGTTGCCAGTACCCACCAGCAGCTCCTTCCCCGACGCTAATACTTAACTCCATATAAGGACAGGATTTCTCCCGCTTCCGCGACAGGCCACGGACTGCGAGGGCCTGGCGGCATCGCAGGCGCTCGCATACATAGGCCCCGGCCAAGCTCTCGACTCACCATCGAGTTTCCCATCCAAGGCCTCAAGACGTCTGCAATTCTGAAGGTAGAGCCTGAGGCCTGAGCTCCCATCGCCGTTGTAGGCTGAGATCCCCGCGAGTCTCTGCTCCTCCGACCATCACCGATCCACCCGCTCGGCCGGATGACTGCAGATCTCGGTGGCAAGGTCAAGATCTGGGCGAAGCGCGAGGACTGTAACTCTGCACTTGCCTTCGGGGGCAACAAGACGCGTTGAAGCTCGAGTACCTGCTCGCGGATGCGCTCGCTCAGTCGTGCGACACTCTTGTCTCGATTGGCGGTGTGCAGAGCAACCATACGTGCCAGGTCGCAGCCGTTGCGGCGAAGTACGGGCCCAAGGTGCGTCAATCGCACTGCCAGGAAGATTTCGATCTGTTGATCGCTCGCTACTAGGCCAAGCTTGTTGTGGGCCAAGTAGGACTGGTAGAGCCAGAGTCGGTATGTACCTCGCCGCAGCGGGCTCGCGCGGACGGAGAGCCGCTCACAGGAGACTCTGATGGCAGGGTCCTCAAGCGCGGAGATGGGGTGCGTGGAGATCTTGGCGACTTCGTCTTCCGGGACTGACTGGATGAAGTCGAAGCCGGCGAGAACTGCCACAGGAATGCCGTGCCGCTGCATTGCATCCTCGGTGGTGATTATGTGGAGACGACCTTCGCCGCTGACTGTTGTGGTCCTGAGAATGATGTGCTGAGGGATGAGCACTACGCAGGAGGGGCTGTTCTGCAGGCGCATTACAACCCTCGTCGCCACAGTGAGTCAAGACGCAGGGAGACGTACGCAAAATAAGACTTCCGCTTCGAGTCGAGAATGAGATACTTCGCCACGTGTACATTCATAATAGGGTCCGCCGACATGACAATTAGATTGTCGGCCGACTGACAGATGACTGTCAGTCAGTCGCTGACAATGGATTATTTTATGTTTCTGTAAATTCCAGGCTGACAATACTGACAATTCCAAGTGACCTACTGAGGATGTTCTGAGCAGTTCTGGTTCAATCCCCTTGATACTCGGAGAGGAATTGGGGACATGGAGGAAACGTGGCAGAAATCAACGGAACAGCTCGGAATGCACAGCCGCCTGTCAAAATTTTACTTTCTGTTACGGGAGATCCAGACCAAATCACGCTCCCAAGACTGTATCTGGTATCTCTCCCTGCTATATTACCTGTTAAAAGCCCTCGGATGCTGTGAGCAGGCTACAGAGCTCACAAGAAGAAAAACACCAAGAGGACGGCTAGATCCGAAGACATATTTGTGGTGGCTGTGGATGTGATGTTGAGGGCGCCGGGGTTGAAGGTGTTACTCAAGGACATTGAAGAAAGGGCGGAGGCTAGCAAAGGTACTCCAGGGTAGCGCCACAGGAGGTCACATAGCTATATTCCCAAATAGGCAATAGTCAATTGTCATCTGTCGGTCCTGACAGTCAGCCTGACACCCTGACTGACAATTAATTATTTTCGTCCAACTGCAACTGTCGGCGGACCCTAATTCATAAAGACGCCAGCCAGGGTCCCAAAGATTACGGGGTGGTGAAACGAGAAGCCCAGGTCCCTGTCGGTGGTGTTGACAAAAAGAATGGGATCATGAACACCTTCCTGCAAATCCAGGTGGACAATCTCGATAAAGCTGTAATAGCGGCGACCGTCGTAGACGTTGAGCATACGCTGGCATATCATGATATCAAGCGAATTGTCTTCCCGGCTGTCGTCCGCCGCAAAAGCGACGACTTCAGCGATGGCTGGCGTATGCCGCCACACCAGCCTATCTTCCGCCACAGACCAGCACTCTAGCTGTTCCCGTTTGTTGCACAAGACGTAGCGTCCACCACGGACCAGCTTGGCCTCGTTCCACCAGGTCACAACTCCAGTGATTGGGTGTATGGTAATCCGTCTGGGGAGTTGTGGCGTGAGTGCATCCGGACTAGTATGTATTATAATCCGTTTCGAGACTTGCGGCGTGAATCACATATCCGGACCATATGGAGTCCAAGTCTCTGGACCGAGGATAAGACGCCTCACGAGCATGATAAGCTCTTCTGTAGATAATTGTTGGAGGTCCGGCGCGTCCCAGTCCATTATCGATCTTCGCTTGAGTTCTTCGAGCCACACACTTTTGCGGAAAGCCAGACCAAGCAGATATCTGCAGGTCTGCGGTTGTTTGAGGCACGGGAGACATAAATGAAAATGTGGCCGACGGAGACCACAGTATAGATGTCGCTGCACGTCACCATCAGCCTTTTGACAATTAGATTGTGGGTTGTGTGGGGTTTGAGGTTGTCTACAAGCTCACAACTTCAAAATCAAAAAAGGATTCCTCCCAAATGATGAAACAACATCAGGACACCTCCTGAAAAAAAATGTTTTTTGAAAAAAAAATGTTTTTTGAAAAAAAAAAATTTTTGAAAAAAAAATGAGGTTGTGGCAAAATCGGACTCAGCTTGTGAGGTTGTGAGATTGCAAGGTTGAATGACCTTTTCTGGGGTTGTTTGGGGTTGTACAACCTCACAACCTATCTGTCAAAAGTCTGATGACGCGTGAGGATGCTGAGGATTACATCTGGGCCAAGCTCGACGAATGAGACGATTGAAGCCATCGACAGGTCGGGGTCGGTGAGTTTCCGCGCAGCGCGCCTGAGTTGCGACTGAGTTACAAGGTCGTGCGGGGAGGTAGCAACGATGTTCTGATGCCCGGAAGCACGGAAGTCAGTGGCGGTGACGGTCACGATGTTTGAGATTGGCCACGGCCTGCGACGGCCCGGGCTTGGCAAGTTCCAAGTAGTACGGACATCGCTTGAGCTTCGCCTCTCTCTTCCGAGTTCCCCCGACTACAAGGCCAGTATCGTGATACCCCACGAGCTTCTGGACACCATGACCGGCCAGCGAAAAGAGAGCTCAGCTTTGGAATCTTGTTCATCTTCAATTACGGCTTGTCGTTGGCTCGCTGCGCGAAGCAGCGCGCGCCAGCGCTTTTTGACAGTGTGTCGGACAGTGGCAGTGTGTCCGTGATTCCTCCTCAAATATTGCGCTCGTTAACGCTGTCCAGATTGATTGGGCCTCTAAGAGGGAGAAAGGAGGACTGCGTGGCAATAGCGATCTTTCAGATCTTGCAGAGTCACCCCATCTGCGCCCCACATTTCGCGATATATCACGCTCGAGATCGAGCTTCAACAGGCGCAAATGGTCGATGCAGATGACGAGGCTCTCCTTATAGAGGTGTTCAGTATCTCTGCTGTACGTCCCCCTCCTTTCCTTGCCCGTTCAGCGGCTGGTCTTCTCCAGAATACTGCTTCCATCCTAAGAACCTCCAAGCCGTGAATACCTATGTGCCTGGCCCCGCAACATCGCATACACCCACCGCTGGGGCCGAGAAACTCCGCGTTCTCGTATCCCCTGCCGGTGCTCTGCAAGGTGTCCGGCGGGAATGGGCCGGCCGCGCTTCTCTATCCCTCCTCATGCCGATGCTCTGCCGACGAGCCGCCGCCTGCCCCACCGCGTTCCTTCATCCTCGACCTGGTAAGCCCCTGCCCTCTCTTTTTTGCCGCTGCTCAACCGAACTCTCGAACTTCTGAGGATGCGAGCCGTGCCTTGATAGTGAGAGTGGAGTAGTTCACTCGGAGTTCGCCCACGTAAAATCCCGAGCATTTTTTTATTTCCAGTCGTTTTCGCATTGACTGATGATCTTGAAGCATGAACCACGCACGGAGCCTTGTATGTATTCATTGGCCGCTGTAGAAGCAACATATGATCAGCCCAATCACACGCCCCGAAACCTGGTTTTGACATTCGGTGCGCCAATCGGATACCGTGGTGGAATTCAAGCGCTTATATTAGAGCTTGTACGACACTATAAACACTGTAGGGCCCCCCTGAGGTACTATCTGTAGTACGAGATCACGACATTCTCTCGAGTAGAATACGTCAATGCTCCAGAATATGGTGCGACATGAACAAAATCTCCGCAGTCCTGTAGGTCCACCACCCCGCGCACGGAGTGTAGTGCTGGTGGAAGAATCCGTTGATTTCGCGGACCATCCGCGTCGAACACCTGTGTATGTCCAGAGTACGTGATATCGCGATAGTACATTCGCGGCATCGCTGGCACATGGGAACGTTCCCGCCACTGTGGCGGTCCTGTGGGGGACAATGCCAGGTCGTGGCTATAGAGCATCGCATCTGCGGTATGGCCGATCGCCTTTTGTGAGATATAGACCCATAGTCGATAGGTTCCCTTTTGCAGGGGACTTTCGCGCACGGACATCTGGTCGAAGTACGGTCCGGTGGAGGGATCGCTCAACAGGGAGATGCTGTGAGAGATGATTTTCGGGAGTTGAGCCGGCCTGACCATAGAAGAATGGAGAAGCTCAGCAATCGAAACGCCGAACTGCTGAATCGCGTCGTTCCCGTTGATGAGGTGGATCGATTCGGTGTCTGCTTCTCGCCCCGCGACGCGTTTCAGGAGAATATACCCAGGAATGAGCACGAGTAGTGCCCTCTTGAGTTTGTCATGGTGAGTCTCGACATCACGTAGGTAGGACGA
Source organism: Mycena belliarum (assembly GCA_029282135.1). NCBI lineage: Eukaryota > Fungi > Basidiomycota > Agaricomycetes > Agaricales > Mycenaceae > Mycena > Mycena belliarum. The sequence continues at coordinate 461,082 of JARJCN010000016.1, forward strand.
CATACGTATGGACTGCATGAGAGCTGAAATGAAGACTGTTTCCTCCAATTGACGACAAGAAAGGCTTCCCGACGCGGTCGGATCGCTACACAAGCGAACTCCCCACAGATTTCGGGGCACGAGAACGCATCGTCATATGGCGTGTCGGGAACACGAATATTGAGCATAAGGCTGTGGGAGCCTTCGCGCAAATCCAGGGAGATAATCTCGACATGGCTGCATACACGACAATCAGTCCTTTTTATTGAGCTCTAGTATCATGCTACTCACTTCGTCCCAGACTCAGATCGTGGATAGGTACGTTGGCATATCATGATAGAAAGAGTGTCCTCTTGACTGTCATCTGCTCCGAAGGCGAGAACCGCAGAAAAGGGGATTTTGGACGAGTGCCTCCAGACTAGTCTATCTTCTGCAACACACCAGCACTCGAGCTTATGCCAGTTATTGAACAGCACGAAGCGACCACCGCAGAACAACTTGGGTTCATTTTCCCAATGACAGATTCCTAGGCCATTGTGAATCTTGGGGTGCAGCGTAATCTGCTTGGAGACTTCCGGAGTAAAATCGTCATCGGATGGGATCCATGTCTCTGGGCCGGTTACGAGAGGCTTTACCAGCGCAATGAGCTCGCCTGTTGAGAGCTTCTGTAGATCCGGGATATCGCAGTCCAGAATCGACCTTCGCTTGAGATCCTCAATGAGAGCGAGCCAGACACTTTTCTGGAATGCGAAACCGTGGAGATATCTGCAGGTCTGCGAAGTTTTTAGGATAGCTAAAGGTTCTTTGAAAATCGATAGGCATGGGTACGTGCCTGTCCAGCAGAAACCACCGTATGGATATCGCAGCATGCGAAGATGGCGAGGATAACGTCCGGGGCAAGCCCAAGGAATGCGAGGTTTGAAGCCATCGAATCAACATGAGCCATATCTCGAGGTTTGGGGCCTTTAGATCAGTGCAATGGTGCGCTTGAGCAACAAGGTCGCGCGCACGGTGGTAGCAAGGTGGGTGACTGTGTGAAATTATCATCGCAGTGCGACACAGCCACATGCCGTAAACATGGGACCTTAGGTTGAAGTGGAAAATGTTGAATATCATACAGTGGGTATGTTGATATGCTAGTTTGGGTATATGCGTCTACAAAATCTAATGTAGCAAATGGAATGCTGTGTATCAGATCGAGTGATCAGGGCAGGTCCAGCGCGATATCCGCTTGCCAGATGTCCTCGAACGTGTTCTGGAGCGAGATGAGGTACAGATGCTCGAAGCGCACACAGTTCGGAGAGATCATCCAGTCCGATGCCGTCGCTGTTTCGTACACCGCTTTCTGTTCGTCGAAGGATCGTTAGATATGGAAAACGCAGAAGGTAAGTGAACGAGCCTCGAAGAAGTGAGCGAAGTTGGACGCGATTTGCACCGCGAGCGCCATTCGGGTGAGTCCCGCGACAGGACGGACAAAACGCACAATGCTGCTGCTTACCTGGATACGGAAAACGATTTTCTGCAGCCCTGGATACTGTAGCACGGGATCGCTCGCTCCATGCAGCCGCGCGATGAAGTCTCTGTTCACCCGCAAGTCGCGCATCGAGACACCCTGCCGGGACTGCCCGCTATAGTCGAAGGAGATTTTGGAATGGAGCGGCTGCGAGCGTCCTAGTTGCAGTTTCCACGCCTGCGACGGGCTGTAGGGCACAAACGGAAGGCGACGACGCGTTGGAGAGACGAAGCCGGAAGGGTTGGCGTCGGATGGATGGGCCAGAGTATACATCTGGCTGCTGCGCGGGGGACCTTGAGCGTGCGTGGGGTTCGGGTAGTGCGGCATTGTGTGGATGAACGAGAAGTAGTGAGTGTAGACGGGGTATTGAGTCAGTTGTATGGGGTTGCATTTCCGTTGGAAAACCACTCGTTTATATATCTACATCGCTCAAAGCGGCGCATCATCAAAGACCACAGAACCAAGCGTCGCATTGTCAAAGCGCCACTGAGCATCGAAAGGCACAAGAAAGCAATACGGGTTGCATCGAAAACAGAGGGAACATTTGCTTTATCTTGAGGTCCATAATGGGATTCCCAGCGTTACTAGGATCCAAGGGGCTACCAAGATAAGGAATTTCCTTATTTGGGGGGGGGGGAGGGGTCCCCCTCGAGCTTGAAAAAAAAGTTTCATACCAACTTTTGATTTTGGGCTAGGAGCCTCTCTCCACTGTCCTTTCGGGTTCCCAGGTGATTTTGTAGTTTCTGAGAGTCCAAAAAACATAATGATTGCAGCATAACAGCATGTTAACTTGTCCTTATCAGGCTAAGCCTTCCGGCGGCCTCTCAGCCTTGGGTAATTCATCAGTACTAATCAATGTTACAGTCTCAGATTTCTTATATTGGGACAGGTAGTCATGAAGATATCTTTGGGGCGGTCAGGATTCTGATTGGAAACAGCTCCGATGAAGAAACAGAAGTCCAGGGCATGTAGTTATAATATACGTAGGCACCCGGCAACAGCGGCACGGTTGACGGGGCCGTGAATAGCCGTAGCACGTGACTTTGATGTGTCCCCATATAGGCATATGATGTCATAGGGGGGAGGGGGGGGTCCCCCGAAGGGCTGAAAAAAAAAATTCGAGGTATAGTGTGATTTTCGGAAATCGGTTACCCCTTGCTAGGATCGTTTGACGCGAAAGGCACATTGTTTGTGTGCCGCATTGGGAAATTGCCGCGTGGCCACAGTCGAGCGCTGGAGAGAAAGAGACCCAGGATTTTGGTTCCTGCTCCTGCAGCCATAAGATATAAAACCGCGATCGTCTTGTGCCTTGAACTCGACAATAAAATGGTGAAGGGGGCCAGTCGTGCTTTGATTTTGTCGGGAGTCGGATGGTCTCGGCGGACCCGGACAGGATGGAGAGTTGAGCAGTGGCCGAGTCTTGTTCACAGCCCACAAAGCATTGAAACAGGAGCCGATCTTCCCTTCTTAGTCGCATTCCAGGACGCACAGCAGATTTGACGATGGCGGTCAAAAGCAGAAGACGGGCCCGAGTCGCCCGACGCCACGTGGGATCGGCCGAAGGCCTCCGAACGGCATTTCCGTGTGTTCAATTTTCAATTCTGCTGTCGCATATACTTAGATTCCGCTGGCAGGGTCAAACCTATTCAGGCCTACTACTAGATTCTCAGCTAGATTGGGTGGATATTGTACACCCTACCGGGCACTGGCAAGCACAATTCAAGCTGAATCAAAGCTGAATTCAAGCCTCATGCCGCCTACTACTGGTACGCCATCCCAAGCGTAGCTCTTCTGAATCGTTTGCGAGGCGTTTCATCTCACTGGAGAGTGGACATGATGCACCGGAGCCGAAACGATTTTCGTAATTAATTGGCGTCATCAGAAAGTGTGCGTCCGACTCAAACGATACTTAGGCACAGCGAGAAACCGATCCGATACTGTGCGGAGAGATGAGGTCGGTCAAGCCCGTAGTTTTGCTACAGTTAGACTCTAGAGTGAGGCTTTGAGGTCTGGGCGAGACGCGATAGCGGCCATTATTACGCGAACCTGCTCTCGCCGCATCGCCAGCGGGTATGTTCGTACCCCAGTCTTCGCTGGCCACCTGGAAGAGAAAGCTATCGTGGACGAAATCGTACAGCTCGCGTTGGCGACCGGCGGACTTTCTTTGATAAGGAGAGTTGAGAGCAAGGATGTGGCTTTCTTTGAATCTCCACTCAATTCGAACCTGCTTCTCGATCGAAATCTCCGGGATATCTCTTGACCAAGTCCGTTCAAGCCACTTACTGCTTCGCTCATGATCATGATCAAGGCTCGATAAAGTATCTGTTGAACCGTATAGCTCGGCACTTATGTACATCTTGGCTCCCCCTGGCTTCCCCTGGTCCGGTAGATGAAGGCCTGCCTTGAAACAAAAGTGAAAAACCTCCCTCAGAAAGACATTCATTGACACACCGCTCAAATAAGCACGTCGACAAACACCGGCCGATGGTCGCTTGCGAGCACGCCGTCGTCGCTCAGCGCGCTGAGGACCTTGTACCTTGTCGCCTCCCTGACCAAAAAAATCGTAAGCCACGCAACATCAGGAGGAACGCGCACATCACGCACCACCCGCCATTCGCGCCGCCGAACACAAAGTCGATGCGGCTCCACGCACGCGTGTCGTTCGGCGCGCCGAAGCCGGTGAAGGTCGCGTGGTTCGCAGACACGGCGTGCCGCGGCGGGCAGGCGCGCAGGTCTTGCAGCGCAAAGCGCGGGGCGTCGGCCGCGACGGCGTATTTCGCGGCGAAGTCGGGGGGGAGCGCGCCCGGTGGGCGGACACCGGTGGCGATTTCGTACGCAGCACCGTCGCGGCCTTGCGGAGGGCTGGATAGTGCGTGTGAGATCTTGCGCAAGGGGGGGAATCAGCACGCACCTGTTGAAGTCGCCCATGACCAAGACCGGGCCGTCGGTGGCGGAGGCCTCGTACCGCGCGCGCGCGAGGAGCATGCTCGCTGCGTGGCGGCGCTGCGCCTCGGACTGGTCGTCCAAGTGCGTGTTTAGCACGGTGAATTTCTGCCCGCCGTTTCGCCGCTGCAGATGGAGCACGGTGCATACGCGGTGAGAGCCCGCGCCGGGATATCGCGAGGGCGTGAAGGGCGTGTTTCTATTTCCATCCAGAAACGAAGAGCACGAATGGGAAATTTACGCACGATGTCCAGAAGGAGTCGTATGACAGCAAAACGAGCTCTGATCTTGAGTCAAAGTGCCTGGATCAGGAGACGAGTCTCCAGCGAAGCATAGTGAGCCTACTTCTTGTAGAATATCGGGCTGTATTCGCCCGCCTCCACACCATCATCACGGCCGACGCCAACCTATATAGCGTCGTCAGAGAGCGCACTCCGCAGCAGCGCCACCACGACGCACCCAGTCCCAGTCCGAGCCAAAGAGCTCAGCGAGGTCGTGAACCTGCCTGACTAGCGCCTCCTGGAACCCGGCGAGCACGACCCCCTCGCCGAGCAGCTGCTCCGCAACGTGCAGCCGACGCACGCTCCATGGCTGCTCGCCGCTCTTGCACAAGTATCCTGGCCCAGCGAGTGGATCCGGGAGCCTATCGAGCGACTGCTGGACGGTGAGATTGTCCGGCTGGGCATCGTGTCGAAGGTTATAGGTCACAAAGCGCATCGCTTGCTTCGCAGGTCACCTCGATGAGTGAGGAGGAGATTCAAGACCGAGAGAACCTACGCGTTGATTCGGTGTCATAGTTTATCTGCCAGTGCGTGAAGAATCTGAGGAGAAGGTTGGAGATGAGCAGGAAGGGCACCTGCATTGAATGTCGTCACTGTGAGTGTGGGCGTTCCGCTGAGTTCCGTCACGGTGGTTCACAAACAGAGGCAAAGTCTGAACTGATAAGTGTGTATCAGTAATAGTAGATTTTAGCCGATGTTTTTTGAGCTCTCCCATCGATATCGGCTGCTCCACGACTTTCAGAATATACACGCGAGATATAGAGTCTCCTGGAAAAAAAACCTCGTCACAAATTGAAAAGAAATGAAACCAACAAAACTCCGATCGCCCATGGTTGCATTTTTCCAATTTGTTCCGGTTCTGGTTGAACGTTGAACGTTGAATGGTCGCACCGGCAATAATTACAGACATCACACCTCAGGCCTCAGGCCTCAGGCCTCAGGCCTCAGGTCCAACTGAACGAAAAGATACAGTAGCTGGTCGGTAGCGGCATGACGCGAAAGATAAATACCGTTTTGACTTTTGGCACTTCGTGAACCAGAAATATTTGGCCTCACACCCATAAATTTTCGCCATCCGACGCAAAGTTCTATTTTGGGTCGTCTTTTTTTTTCTTTCTGCGGTCTCTGAGCACACGCTGCACTGCCACCTCTGTGCCGTCACCATTATGCATGACATATGTCACAGTCACGCGTTTCTTTACGCTTTTGCGTCTGCCACCATGGCCTACCTCCGCCCAGCGAGATCGCCATTGTTCTCCCCACCATTTCCCCGTAACATCAACACGCGGCGCTGCATGAGCTCACGCAGCTCTTCTTCACTCTTGTTCTCGCAACGGTCGTTGGTACTGTTCCAATGGTCCGTTCGCTCGCTTCTTGCCTTGTTTCGCTCATGCTGCATGATTTCGCAGCCGAAGATGTGCGTTATCGTCCAATTGACTCTTTCCTCTTTGCTGATGCTTTATAGGCGGAGCTGCGGGCCATCTGCCCTCTGTCTGCCCTACACTACCCGCAAGAATTCGGTGGGTATCGCCATCCGTGTCTTTTTTCTGTGCGTTAACCTGTGAGTTAGAGAGTCACGCTGGGGAAAGACATGGTCTGTCGCATAGCACACTGCATCCTTCGCATGATGGACTGACGCCAAGATGTAGCTACCGATGCGGCTCGCTGGACCACGAGGCATCTGAGTGTTCCGTTCCATGGACAGACCCGGCAGACCCGGAGCGGCGTACCAAGAGTAGCGGTCGTGACTGCAGCTGAGGGGCACTTCAGTGACGTAGACGTGTACGTTTGAGGTGACTTTCGCCGGTTTCCGACCACTGAACGAACCCCAGATATATCGAAGGCGCGATCTACAGCGCTTGTAACTTCTGTAACACGACACTCAATGGAACCCTCCTGCAAAAACAATGGCTGGAGCAGCATTGCGGTCCTCGTGGAACGTCGCAATCCACGACCGCTGGGTATCGAGACTTTGCAGCTATAATGCCGCGCGAAATCCGAGTGGCCTTCGATCCCACTTGCTCCGTTCATAAATCTTCTACCCACCTTTGGCATCTCTCCGTATCTCAACTTGGTCCTTGGTCCTTCATGATTCAGTGGGGCAGGATGAATATCGTCTTGTATCCGCAAGGCCTGTCGAAGGATATATGTATGTACGTCCTCCTTGCCGAACCATTGCCGAGTTGTTTTTTTCTTTAGTAAGGGTGGCTCACGTACTATGAGACTTGGCGGGTTGCACCGCGGTAGCCTGCTCTTACACGGTAGATGAATATGGCTTACAAAGTGGGAAGGTACCTCTAGGCAATAAAAACCCCTTCACAGCCCTAATCTGCGCCTCCCAGACTGCCAATGTATACCTACATAAACGAAGAACGCGATACATCAAATCTAACCAAGTCATTCATCCTCAAAGGCTGAAATGCGTCCCGTGAAATCCAAATCCCACAGCAACCGGCACCTCTGCTCTGCCCACCTCGACCCACGTCTTTGCATCCAACACAAGCAGATAGCTGTGCCCCGACGCACCGTCCAGCACGACACTGAGCACCACCCCCTCGTCCTCGCCCGTCCTCTCCGGGTCCCGAACGAAGATCGGCTCGCCCGGCGTCTGCCCCTTTTCGCTCCACGCTACGCTTGTCTGCGTCTCCACGTCGAGCTTCAGCAGCGTGTCGAAAAAGCTGCTTTGCCGCCGGTCGACGACGCCGTAGATGTAGCGGTGCGCCTTCGTGTGGTACGCGTGGTTGATCGTCGGTAGCTCGGGGGACCCAGCCGGGGGCGCGATGAAAAGACGCTCGGCCTTGCGTGGCGTTCCCGAGGGTTCCCCGGTGACCGGCACGTCCGACAGCTTGTACCGCGCCATCCCATCTTTCCCCGCCGCCCAGTCGAACCCGCGCTTGCCCGCCTCGCGCGCACTCGACACTAAATTCTCATAGTAGAGCTTCTTCAGCACGTCCATGTTCTCGTACTGCATGACGTCGCACACGACATCGACGCACCCGTCCTTGCCCGCCACCTCGTACGCATTGACCGCATGGAACGCGAACATTGCGTCGCTCTCGAACCGCCCAACGACGCCGCGCGCGGTGCGCCGGTCGATCACGAACCACTGTGTCTTTGCCACGGGGTCGAATTCCGCGAGCGCGTCGAGGATGTTCCGCCGCCAGAGCACCCAGGCGCCGCCGTGGGCGAAACGTGCCGGCCAGAGGCACAGGACGAGGAAATTTTCCGTGAGGAAGAAGGAGTGGACGTAGACCGCCGGCGCGTCCTTGCCGCTCAGCTTCGCGAGGATTGAGGTCTTGCCCGTCGCCGCGGAGGTGCAGAACACGCGATACACCGGCGTCGGTCCCAGCTTCAAGTTGTAATTGTAGACATCGCCCGTCTGGGGATCGAATTCGGGATGCGCGCAGGAAAGCTCGCCCGTCAGGGAGGGATGCAGTACGCTCTGGTTTGTGACGCCCAGTGGTGCGAGCGTTTCGGGATCGTGCGTCTTCAGGAGCGCGGCATCGGTAAAGGTGACAAGATTGTTCCCTTTCGTGTCAGACGCGAAGCCAGCGACATTCGCAGAGACCGACACGCCGACATTGACGAGCTCGGGATTTTTGAGCTCGAGCGGCGCCTCGAAGGTCGTTTTGATCTTCTTGAACAGACTATCGCACGGATCGCGCTTCTGCCCAAATGTAATTCCGTCGAGCTTGCCAGTCTTCCGTACGCGCTCGACGAGCGCGTCGACTTGGCGGCGGGAGCTATAAAGGACTTTGCAGTTCCCGTCGGAGGTTGGAATCAGCTCGAAGCGGTACAGGTGCGCGAAGCCGTCGAACCTATAACACGAAGGACGAAGATTAGTTAGTTCCGGGAGCGTTCAATCAGAAGACTCCGCCAAACCAATGACTGCAGGCGAACTCGCCGTCCTCCGTCGCCAGTCTGTAACTCCCTGGACCAGTCCTAAGGAGTATTCCAGCTGCGTATGCAGGGATGACCCCTCTAATTTCGAGTGCGATGGGGTCGCGCTGTTCAGCCTCGGCGTTGAACTGTGCGGACGTCAGTGAATCGACATAGTGCGAGGGTACAACATGCCCCGGTATCGTTGGGCCAGTCATTGTAATGCGATGGAAGTGGTTTGGAGAGGTCCGGGGAGGCCATTTGCAAACGTTGAGCGTTGATGGCAGGACTCGACTAGTAAATCTTGGTGCACTCTCTGTGGGCGGGTTATATAACAGTGACATTAGCGCCCGCCCCTGAATACCTGTGCTCGTGATCCTTCGGTACCGTAAGCGGCAAGACGGAGAACTTCTATAAAAGGCAATTTGTAGTAGCGACCCCTGCAGGCTGCGCGTCGACGCAGAAAGGAGAGGGGAGTCCTGCCCAGCCGTCGTCTCTGCGCCGCAGTCCGCAGAGACGACGGCTGGGATACGGGAGTTGGACTGCCTTGAATAGCATGGCGAGGTACACCCGTCCGCACGCGCTGTTTCGTATGTCAGCTCTCGATGGACGGCAAAGTAGGAAGAAGAGGACATACGAGGAGTCCGCAGCTCAGGGCGTGCACTCAGGCCTCCGTCTATCTTGACCTCGGATCTCAGTTGGCGTCAGAGTCGCCAGTGACCTAACTACTTCCCATAATACTACCATCCTCTCCGCACTGCGCCATGCGTCAACGGAAGCATGGCGGGAAGGACGAAAACGAATGAGAGCCGTGGATGGCCTGATGGCGTTACCGAGCGCTGCGAGCAGAAATTTTCCCGTTGGCGGACGACGCGCTTCTCATGGTCGTCAATTGCAATTGGCAGCCGACGGAAACAGTGACCCTAGCCAGGGAGCGAGATTCCGAGTGTCTCTTGTGTGCTCCTCTGGGGTCCGATGTACGGTGCACGGATGTACGGACGCGCGGCCCCCGCGACACAAAGGAGACTTGCATGCCTCTGCCGGACAGGCCGAAGAGGTCAAGGGAAACGACGTAGTAACTTCGCCTTGGTCCGAGCTATGCCGCAAGCGACGCCATCGGGATGGGGCCGTCGTGGGCCTAACACACCCGGGCCCTCTCTACGACTGCCACGCGAGACCACTTCCGCAGGATTTTGAGTTTCATTTGGCCGGTAGAAGTTGACGGTGCAGGACAGGAATATTGGAACGACGGGCGTGATCCGGGAGGCTGTTACATGAGCTGAGGAAGTCAGTAACGTCGAGGAAACGAGGTCATGTATACCTGCAGACAGCTGAGGAGCCCCGGGAGTGCTGTGAACACGCCCGAGCCTATCGGAGATGCGAGATCCCTCCCTCCACCTTTTGAATTACGCGGCGTACGACGAGGCAGCCCTAAGGCCCGATCGAAGGACATCGCATCCATGAACAGTATTCTGGGGGCACGGTGGCAGGAACATGGAGGCGCTGAGGCCACACCGTGCCCGCCGCCTCTTCTCCTCATGCCTACCACATCGCACCCGGAGTCCGCGCGCTGCGCTGGAGGTGGATCCGGAGGAAGGGAAGTGGCCGGCGCTGTACGCAGAGCGTGCTCCCACCAGCCGCAAGTCCGCCCTCTGCATCTGGGTGAAAGGCAAGTAAGCAGGTGGTGAAGCAGGGGGACAACAACGAACCGTTACCGTGCGGAAGCCACACCCAGGAGATCACCCGCGGTGCCCCCACGAGCGCCCATCGGCGACAGGACCCGCCCCCGTAGCCATTTCCCTCCAGGGAGGACGGGGAGCCCGAGCGCGACGGCAGCATTCCACGCCCCCGCGACGATGCTCCTGGCAAGAACCTCAGCTAGGAGAGGGCCAACGTCAAAGGATGACGGTGCACGACTGCTCTCGCGGAAGCCCGTCCGTGTATCCCCTATATCAAGGCGTCAGCAGCGGATGAAGGTATCAGAGGACGGCTTACCCATAACGAAAGCGCGAGAGAGGGAGAGCAGGGTGATGAGTGTCTTCCGTTCCCGTCTACGCGTCCCATACGCTCGGCATATTGCATCTCGAGCGCTTGGTCCTATCGAGGGATTGGAATCGGCGTATGCGGATGGCGTGTTGCCTCGCTGATGTTCTTCTGCTGGACATCCCCCGGGGGGCAGAAAGAGGGCTCGTCACCCGCGCGCGACGTGAGACGGGGCGGGCGGAGACCACGACCACCGCTCCGGCGCATGCTCTACGCTGACTTGGGCAGTGCGTGAAGCGGCGCGGTAGGTTTGTCCGGATGCGTCGGTGTATGCGCCATACGAGGGCCATTCGAAGGCAGCGATTCGGCCGAGGAGACGGGGCAAGGAAGCACCGCTGCTGTCGGACATGCCAGAGCGGGTGGAAAGGGCGGGTGGAGGTGGACAAGGACAGGGAGGCGCGAAGAGGCACGGCAAGTACAGCTCCTCGCGACATCTGGGCACTCGCGCGGCCTGGCTACAAGGGAGCCTTTGCTGGCATGCGTGTAGCTCCATCACACCATCGCCCCGACGGCCGACGCTCGCCGCGACACATGCGCTCCCAGCTCCTCCGACGACATGCGCCGCCGCCGCCCTGAGCACGCGGTCCCGCGCAGCGCGGGGCGGCGGACTGGGAACGACGAGATGCACCGCCGTCGTGCATCGACATCGTCGTGATCATGATACGCAAGTGTGGTGGATCTATGCAGGGTGTTATCGCGGCGTGTCGGGATGACGGGCAGGAGAGTACCTTAGGCAAGAACGACATCGCTCTTGGAATACCCCCGAAGAGGAGGGCAGGAATGAGGAGTCGTCCGTGCTGTTGTCGTCGGGCCTCTCCTTCTCCCCATGCGTTCGCAGCTCGCGAAGCACCCTCGGTCCTCCCAGTACGTCAGAGTGGCCGATGTACGGTCTCGCCACGGGGCGAGCTCTTCCCGAGCCTCCCCGCCTTATGCCATACGTCGGCCGCGGGAAGCATGGCGGGAAGAACGACGACGCACGAAGGGAGTTTCAGGACGTGGCTCGGTCTTGGAAGACGCGCGTGTCGTGGCCACCTATTGAGGTCCACAGTCGGCGGAAGACGTGGCACCGGGCGGTACGCAGGGAGCAAAACTCCGGGGTCTTGCGCCGATCTTCTGAGGCCCGGTCCTCGATACGCCGACCCATGGCGTTTGCATCCACCGGGTGGATGGGGAAGATGTGAGGGTCGGCGAAAGCGACCTACGTGCCTCTATCAGACGGGCGCAAGTCAGCGAGTGTGGTATTATCAAGCCAACGACACATACCGGCAAGACCGCACGCACAATCATTGCATCCTCCACGGGCACTCTGACCACCCTCGAGCCTCCGATTGCGGGAAAAGCGCATTTGGGGTCAAAACTCGAAAGTGCCGCTCCAGACAGTCTGAGGACAGGGCCATGAGCACGAGCAGAATCGGAGTCGACAGCCAGAAGGCGCACCTGCGTCCTGAGAGAAGCAGGACTGATGTCTCCATCTGCTTGAGGTCTACCCCTACTCCATCTGCGTACGATCTGAAAGGCGGGTCAGTATCTCAGCTGGACTAGCATGATATAGAGGAGAACACAGCCGCGATGTCCTCCCGTCGTCCTCGCAGTGCATAAGATACGAAGGAAAAAGCACTAACCTACCGAATGGATCATGGGCAGAGACACCGTAGCCGCCGGGGGTCCACAGATGCATGGCCAGCAGATAACACGGAGACCTTAGATGGCTCATCGGGAGACGTCGCGGTCGAGTTCGACGTTGAATGTTGAGAGTGCGCATGTCTGTTGCGGTGGCCCGAGAATTCTCAGCGAAAAAACCAGCAAAATTCGGGGAGATTCAAGATTCAGGATCTTTGCGGCCTTAAAAGGGCGACGGACACGAAATAACGAGTGGATTTCTTCTCTGGGTAGCCTTAGAGGAACAGACAGCGGTGGAGGCTGAAACCGGAGCGAGTCTTGCCAAGACCTCAGGTGACCCACGTGAGCGCCACGTGACTCGGTCGGCGCAAGGTGGGCCGGATAATCAGCTGTCCTCCCCAAGACCCCATCTTTCCTCCTCCCCCCATCGTCCTCGTCTCCTCCTCGTCCGCAGCGATGGACAAGCCATCCTGGAATGACACCCTCCGCGCTTCGTTTGCCACCTGCCTCCCCTGCTTTTCCTCCTCCTCCTCAGGTGACTCAGACACTGAAAACGAGCGCATTCCAGGCCCAGGGGTGGCCTCATACGCTATACGCCGAGCGCGCGCAGACGAGCTCGAGGGTCTGCTTGCGGACACCCACGCCGATGCAGACGACGCCGCGGACGCGGATGCCATCTCACTGCATTCGCACCTCGGGCCACGCGGACGCCGCCGCATACCACCACGCACGCCGCGCCACATCGCGCTCTGGGGCTTCAATCTCTTCGGAAGAGGGCGCGTGGAGCTGCCGCTCGACGCCGCGGGTGAGCCCCTGCACCGGCCGCAAAGCGCAAACGCAACCACCGACAGAGCGGAGGCACAGCGCCGCCGCAGCGCCGAGCGCACCGCGGGGCTGCTCGCGCGCGCGGCGGCCGACGCGGGCGATGCGCCGACGCCGCTCTCGGACGCGGACATCGAGCGGCGTGCGCGGCGCCGTGCACGCAAGGAGATGCGGCGGCTCGCGGCGGCCGTGGCGCAGCAGGACGAGCAGTTCGCCCTGCAAGTGGACTCGCCGCTCACACCGTCCGCGCACCGCGGCATCCCCGCTCCCTTCCTTCCGTCCCCTGCACCCCATCCGGAGCACGGTGCGGATGCCCTCGCGCAGATGCGCGCGCAGGACGACGAGGACGCGGCGGACCTCGATGGTGGGATGTATGCGCGCCTCACGCCGCGCGCGGGCGCGGGGGGCGGCTCGCGCTCGAGCGGGAGGAGCTCGAACTCCGGCTCCGGGGCGCACGAGCGCGGCTCGGCGGGGTCGGGTGGATACGAGCCCGTCGGCGCGCCGCACGGGATGCCGCCCAAGAAGACGAAGAAGCGCTCAAAGAAGAGCAAGTCGAGCGCCACGTCGTCGACGCTTGCGTCCCCGCGCCAGGAGGACTTTGGGGCGTTCGCGCCGGTCTTCGATGGGGCGCAGGGGGAGTTCGACGGGACGCCTGGGGGCCTCGACGCGGGCTTCGGTGCGCGGGTGGAGTTTGAGGGTGACCAGGAATTTGATGGGACGCCTGGGGGCCTCGGTGGCGTGGCGCGCGAGGCGCTGCCGAGCTCGGGGCTGTCGAAAATGGGGCGCGGGCTTTCCTTCAGCGTGGGAGGGGGAACGGACATGGGTGCGGGGGCATTTTTCGCGGGCGCATAGGCGCTCTATGCGGGCGCACCGACGGGGGGCACAGTGGAAGGACGGGCGGACGGTATCTATTCAGGATTCAGGACGGACGGCGCGGTGGATTTCGGTTTGCTTCATGACGGTTATGACCAGACGACGCTGAGAGACGTCGATGATTTCGGTTCGGGACACCTATCTATCTACTGTATATACCTACGACTATTTCGTTAACATACCTTGTGTAAACGTTGTGGTAGTGGGACTCTCAAGCCTGGACTTGAGAAGCAGTCCTGCTAGCCTAGGGCAATGTTGTTCAGGTCCGTTCAGGCTTTCATTCGCTCTCTGCCTTCTGCTTGACTCACGCTTGTTAGTCTGGTCGCATTCGAGCAAGAGCCTGGCATCATAAATCTGCCTCCTTGACAAGTGCCTAACTTGAAAAAGGTTTACACAAGGAACATAAGTAAAAGAACCTTGCCAAAACTTGCTTAAGTTATGCAGAAAATATTTTCAAATACTTTTGCATATCTGACCATGGAATCTCCCATAAGTTTTTTTGAATATCTCCTAATTAACAGTGTCTTGAACATGCTAAAGACAGTCAAAATCTTCCATAGGGAAGTTACAAGTATCTTCAGAATAACTTCAACCAGAGCTTACAGATATCTGGAAGTAGAACATCCTGAATGTATTCAAAAAGACTTTACAATATCACAGGCCCAGACATTGTGGAGTTAATCAAAGGCTCTTCTAGATAACTTTCAAATATATTTTACAGTCTGTTTCAAATATCTTCTGCGTGCCCTGGGGGCAGAAATGCAGTAAATACTCGAAAGATGGTTAAAGTCCATCTCAAAAATCTGAAGCTCAGACATGGGAAAATTATTCAAAATGGAACACAGGTGGAATGTAAATACCTTGCAGAAGTCTCATCCCATATCTTTTGAGTTCCCGGAGACCAAATACATGTAGAATATTCAGAAAGATATCTGAAATGTGTTCAAAAAGACTTTTCGAAGTTTTTGGGCAGAGAACAGGTGATATATTTTAAATATGCTTTAATAGCTTCTTCAAAGAGTTTCAGGTGGATTTTCAGAGTATGAGTAGATGATACACTGAAGTGACAGAAAAGAAGAATAGAAGATGTTGTGAATAACTTGTGCAGCAATATGGTTGACCCATCTGGAAGTTATGTTAAACAGGATTAAAATGTCTTTTGAATAAACATCAAGAGGATTTTGAAGATGGTCAGCAGGCATGAGAGCCAGATATGAGGAACATGTTTAAAAGGGCTTCAGCATGGATGACGGCAAGGGATCCAAAGGATGTTGGGACAGGGCCAAGCACAAGCCTGGTGATAATGAGTCCTGGCAGAAAGAATACTGCAGCATTGAAATTCTTGGTGACAGGTGGTCTAGGAGGAGCTCCGCCCTTCAAATTCATGGAGGCGGCAGGACTCTTGTGGCACCCGTACTGCCTCTTGCCTTGAAATTCCACCGGGAATTCTCAACCGGCGCCGGGTGATGCTGCATATCTTGCCTTGAAATTTTACCGGGAATCGGGGAATTCTCAACTGGTGCCGGGTGAGTTATTCCTTGAAAATCCCAAGGAGTGAATATATTTCCACTGGCACATTCTCACCTGGTGCCCGCGGAGTTCCTGCCTTCAAATTTATACAGGCGGTGAGAATCCTGTGGCACGTGTCGTGCGTCTTGCCTTGAAATTTCACGGGGAATTCTCAACGGGCGCTGGGTGCCGCGGAGTTCCTGCCTTCAAATTCATACAGGCGGTGAGAATCCTGTGGCACGCGTGGGGCGGCCTGCCTTGAAATTTCACGGGGAATTCTCAACAGGTGCCCGGTGAGTTATTCCTGGAAATTCCCAAGGAGTGGATATATTTCCACTGGCGAGTTCTCACCTGGTGCCCGCGGGGTTCCTGCCTTCAAATTCATACAGGCGGTGAGAATCCTGTGGCACGCGTGGGGCGGCCTGCCTTGAAATTTCACGGGGAATTCTCAACTGGTGCCGGGTGAGTGCTGCCTTGAAATTCCCAACGAGTGGATATATTTCCACAGGCGAATTCTCACCTGGTGCCCGCAGAGTTCCTGCCTTCAAATTCATACAGGCGGTGAGAATCCTGTGGCACGCGTCGTGCGTCTTGCCTTGAAATTTCACGGGGAATTCTCAACTGGTGCCGGGTGAGTTATTCCTGGAAATTCCCAAGGAGTGGATATATTTCCACTGGCGAGTTCTCACCTAGTGCCCGCGGAGTTCCTGCCTTCAAATTCATACAGGCGGTGAGAATCCTGGGGCACGCCTCGTGCGTCTTGCCTTGAAATTTCACAGGGAATACTCAACGGGCGCCCGCGGAGTTCCTGCGTTCAAATTCATACAGGCGGTGAGAATCCTGTGGCACGCGTGGGGCGTCCTGCCTTGAAATTCCACGGGGAATTCTCAACGGGCGCCCGGTGAGTTATTCCTGGAAATTCCCAACGAGTGAATATATTTCCACAGGCGAATTCTCACCTGGTGCCCGCAGAGTTCCTGCCTTCAAATTCATACAGGCGGTGAGAATCGTGTGGCACGCGTCGTGCGTCTTGCCTTGAAATTTCACGGGGAATTCTCAACTGGTGCCGGGTGAGTTATTCCTGGAAATTCCCAAGGAGTGGATATATTTCCACTGGCGAGTTCTCACCTAGTGCCCGCGGAGTTCCTGCCTTCAAATTCATACAGGCGGTGAGAATCCTGGGGCACGCCTCGTGCGTCTTGCCTTGAAATTTCACAGGGAATACTCAACGGGCGCCCGCGGAGTTCCTGCGTTCAAATTCATACAGGCGGTGAGAATCCTGTGGCACGCGTGGGGCGTCCTGCCTTGAAATTTCACAGGGAATTCTCAACAGGCGCCCGGTGAGTTATTCCTGGAAATTCCCAAGGAGTGGATATATTTCCACTGGCGAGTTCACACCTAGTGCCCGCGGGGTTCCTGGATTCAAATTCATACAGGCGGTGAGAATCCTGTGGCACGCGTGGGGCGTCGTGCCTTGAAATTTCACAGGGAATTCTCAACAGGCGCCGGGTGAGTTCTGCCTTGAGATT
Organism: Mycena belliarum; assembly: GCA_029282135.1. Classification (NCBI taxonomy): domain Eukaryota; kingdom Fungi; phylum Basidiomycota; class Agaricomycetes; order Agaricales; family Mycenaceae; genus Mycena; species Mycena belliarum. The sequence goes on from JARJCN010000016.1 coordinate 478,073, forward strand.
CCCAAGGAGTGGATATATTTCCACTGGCGAGTTCTCACCTAGTGCCCGCGGAGTTCCTGCCTTCAAATTCATACAGGCGGTGAGAATCCTGTGACACGCGTGGGGCGTCGTGCCTTGAAATTTCACGGGGAATTCTCAACAGGCGCCCAGTGAGTTATTCCCGGAAATTCCCAAGGAGTGAATATATTGCCACCAGCGAATTCTCACCTGGTGCCCGCAGAGTTCCTGCCTTCAAATAAATTTCACGGGGAATTCTCCACAGGCGCCCGGTGAGTTATTCCTGGAAATTCCCAACGAGTGAATATATTTCCACAGGCGAAATCTCACCTGGTGCCCGCAGAGTTCCTGCCTTCAAATAAATTTCACGGGGAATTCTCAACAGGCGCCCGGTGAGTTATTCCTGGAAATTCCCAACGAGTGGATATATTTCCACTGGCGAGTTCTCACCTGGTGCCCGCGGAGTTCCTGCCTTCAAATTCATACAGGCGGTGAGAATCCTGTGGGACGCATGGTGCGTCTTGCCTTCAAATTTCACCGGGAATTCTCAACGGGCGCCCGCGGTCTTCCTGCCTTCAAACTCAAATTCATACAGGCGGTGAGAATCCTGTGGGACGCATGGTGCGTCTTGCCTTCAAATTTCACAGGGAATTCTCAACGGGCGCCCGCGGAGTTCCTGCCTTCAAATTCATATAGGCGGTGAGAATCCTGTGGCACGCGTGGGGCGTCCTGCCTTGAAATTTCACAGGGAATTCTCAACTGGTGCCGGGTGAGTTATTCCTGGAAATTCCCAAGGAGTGGATATCTTTCCACTGGCGAGTTCTCACCTAGTGCCCGCGGAGTTCCTGCCTTCAAATTCATACAGGCGGTGAGAATCTTGTGGCACGCGTGGGGCATCCGGCCTTGAAATTTCACGGGGAATTCTCAACGGGCGCCCGCGGAGTTCCTGCGTTCAAATTCATACAGGCGGTGAGAATCCTGTGGCACGCGTGGGGCGTCCTGCCTTGAAATTTCATGGGGAATTCTCAACGGGCGCCCGGTGAGTTATTCCTGGAAATTCCCAACGAGTGAATATATTTCCACCTGCAAATTCTCACCTGGTGCCCGCGGGGTTCCTGGATTCAAATTCATACAGGCGGTGAGAATCGTGTGGCACGCGTGGGGCGTCCTGCCTTGAAATTTCACAGGGAATTCTCAACTGGTGCCGGGTGAGTTATTCCTGGAAATTCCCAAGGAGTGAATATATTTCCACTGGCGAGTTCTCACCTGGTGCCCGCAGAGTTCCTGCCTTCAAATTCATACAGGCGGTGAGAATCCTGTGGCACGCGTGGGGCGTCGTGCCTTGAAATTTCACGGGGAATTCTCAACAGGTGCCCGGTGAGTTATTCCTGGAAATTCCCAAGGAGTGAATATATTTCCACCTGCAAATTCTCACCTGGTGCCCGCGGGGTTCCTGCCTTCAAATTCATACAGGCGGTGAGAATCCTGTGGCACGCGTGGGGCGTCCTGCCTTGAAATTTCACAGGGGATTCTCAACTGGTGCCGGGTGAGTTCTGCCTTGAGATTCCCAAGGAGTGGATATATTTCCACTGGCGAGTTCTCACCTAGTGCCCGCGGAGTTCCTGCCTTCAAATTCATACAGGCGGTGAGAATCTTGTGGCACGCGTGGGGCATCCGGCCTTGAAATTTCACGGGGAATTCTCACCGGGCGCCCGGTGAGTTATTCCTGGAAATTCCCAACGAGTGAATATATTTCCACCTGCAAATTCTCACCTGGTGCCCGCGGGGTTCCTGCCTTCAAATTCATACAGGCGGTGAGAATCCTGTGGCACGCGTGGGGCGTCCTGCCTTGAAATTTCACAGGGAATTCTCAACAGGCGCCCGGTGAGTTATTCCTGGAAATTCCCAAGGAGTGGATATATTTCCACTGGCGAGTTCTCACCTGGTGCCCGCAGAGTTCCTGCCTTCAAATTCATACAGGCGGTGAGAATCCTGTGGCACGCGTGGGGCGTCCTGCCTTGAAATTTCACGGGGAATTCTCAACGGGCGCCCGGTGAGTTATTCCTGGAAATTCCCAACGAGTGAATATATTTCCACAGGCGAGTTCTCACCTAGTGCCCGCGGAGTTCCTGCCTTCAAATTCATACAGGCGGTGAGAATCTTGTGGCACGCGTGGGGCATCCGGCCTTGAAATTTCACGGGGAATTCTCAACGGGCGCCCGGTGAGTTATTCCTGGAAATTCCCAACGAGTGAATATATTTCCACAGGCGAATTCTCACCGTGTGCCGCGGAGTTCCTGCCTTCAAATTCATACAGGCGGTGAGAATCCTGTGGCACGCGTGGGGCGGCCTGCCTTGAAATTTCATGGGGAATTCTCAACTGGTGCCGGGTGAGTTCTGCCTTGAGATTCCCAAGGAGTGGATATATTTCCACTGGCGAGTTCTCACCTGGTGCCCGCGGGGTTCCTGCCTTCAAAGTCATACAGGCGGTGAGAATCCTGTGGCACGCGTGGGGCATCCGGCCTCGAAATTTCACGGGGAATTCTCAACGGGCGCCCGGTGAGTTATTCCTGGAAATTCCCAACGAGTGAATATATTTCCACCTGCAAATTCTCACCTGGTGCCCGCGGGGTTCCTGGATTCAAATTCATACAGGCGGTGAGAATCCTGTGGCACGCGTGGGGCGTCCTGCCTTGAAATTTCACGGGGAATTCTCAACTGGTGCCGGGTGAGTTATTCCTGGAAATTCCCAAGGAGTGGATATATTTCCACAGGCGAATTCTCACCTGGTGCCCGCAGAGTTCCTGCCTTCAAATTCATACAGGCGGTGAGAATCCTGTGGCACGCGTCGTGTGTCTTGCCTTGAAATTTCACGGGGAATTCTCCACAGGCGCCCGGTGAGTTATTACTGGAAATTCCCAACGAATCAATATATTTCCACAGGCAAATTCTCACCTGGTGCCCGCGGAGTTCTTGCCTTTGAACTCATACAGGCGGTGAGAATCCTGTGGCACGCGTCGTGTGTCTTGCCTTGAAATTTCACGCGGAATTCTCAACGGGCGCCCGGTGAGTTATTCCTGGAAATTCCCAACGAGTGAATATATTTCCACAGGCGAATTCTCACCGTGTGCCGCGGAGTTCCTGCCTTCAAATTCATACAGGCGGTGAGAATCCTGTGGCACGCGTGGGGCGGCCTGCCTTGAAATTTCATGGGGAATTCTCAACTGGTGCCGGGTGAGTTCTGCCTTGAGATTCCCAAGGAGTGGATATATTTCCACTGGCGAGTTCTCACCTAGTGCCCGCGGAGTTCCTGCCTTCAAATTCATACAGGCGGTGAGAATCTTGTGGCACGCGTGGGGCATCCGGCCTTGAAATTTCACGGGGAATTCTCAACAGGCGCCCGGTGAGTTATTCCTGGAAATTCCCAACGAGTGAATATATTTCCACAGGCGAATTCTCACCGTGTGCCGCGGAGTTCCTGCCTTCAAATTCATACAGGCGGTGAGAATCTTGTGGCACGCGTGGGGCATCCGGCCTTGAAATTTCACGGGGAATTCTCAACGGGCGCCCGGTGAGTTATTCCTGGAAATTCCCAACGAGTGAATATATTTCCACAGGCGAATTCTCACCGTGTGCCGCGGAGTTCCTGCCTTCAAATTCATACAGGCGGTGAGAATCCTGTGGCACGCGTGGGGCGGCCTGCCTTGAAATTTCATGGGGAATTCTTAACTGGTGCCGGGTGAGTTCTGCCTTGAGATTCCCAAGGAGTGGATATATTTCCACTGGCGAGTTCTCACCTAGTGCCCGCGGAGTTCCTGCCTTCAAATTCATACAGGCGGTGAGAATCCTGTGGCACGCGTGGGGCATCCGGCCTTGACATTTCACGGGGAATTCTCAACGGGCGCCCGGTGAGTTATTCCTGGAAATTCCCAACGAGTGAATATATTTCCACTGGCGAGTTCTCACCTAGTGCCCGCGGAGTTCCTGCCTTCAAATTCATACAGGCGGTGAGAATCCTGTGACACGCGTGGGGCGTCGTGCCTTGAAATTTCACGGGGAATTCTCAACGGGCGCCCGGTGAGTTATTCCTGGAAATTCCCAACGAGTGAATATATTTCCACAGGCGAATTCTCACCTGGTGCCCGCAGAGTTCCTGCCTTCAAATTCATACAGGCGGTGAGAATCCTGTGCCACGCGTGGGGCGTCCTGCCTTGAAATTTCACGGGGAATTCTCAACAGGCGCCCGGTGAGTTATTCCTGGAAATTCCCAAGGAGTGAATATATTTCCACAGGCGAATTCTCACCTGGTGCCCGCAGAGTTCCTGCCTTCAAATTCATACAGGCGGTGAGAATCCTGTGGCACGCGTCGTGTGTCTTGCCTTGAAATTTCACGGGGAATTCTCCACAGGCGCCCGGTGAGTTATTACTGGAAATTCCCAACGAATCAATATATTTCCACAGGCAAATTCTCACCTGGTGCCCGCGGAGTTCTTGCCTTTGAACTCATACAGGCGGTGAGAATCCTGTGGCACGCGTCGTGTGTCTTGCCTTGAAATTTCACGGGGAATTCTCAACGGGCGCCCGGTGAGTTATTCCTGGAAATTCCCAACGAGTGAATATATTTCCACAGGCGAATTCTCACCGTGTGCCGCGGAGTTCCTGCCTTCAAATTCATACAGGCGGTGAGAATCCTGTGGCACGCGTGGGGCGGCCTGCCTTGAAATTTCATGGGGAATTCTCAACTGGTGCCGGGTGAGTTCTGCCTTGAGATTCCCAAGGAGTGGATATATTTCCACTGGCGAGTTCTCACCTAGTGCCCGCGGAGTTCCTGCCTTCAAATTCATACAGGCGGTGAGAATCCTGTGACACGCGTGGGGCGTCGTGCCTTGAAATTTCACGGGGAATTCTCAACGGGCGCCCGGTGAGTTATTCCTGGAAATTCCCAACGAGTGAATATATTTCCACAGGCGAATTCTCACCTGGTGCCCGCAGAGTTCCTGCCTTCAAATTCATACAGGCGGTGAGAATCTTGTGGCACGCGTGGGGCATCCGGCCTTGAAATTTCACGGGGAATTCTCAACGGGCGCCCGGTGAGTTATTCCTGGAAATTCCCAACGAGTGAATATATTTCCACAGGCGAATTCTCACCGTGTGCCGCGGAGTTCCTGCCTTCAAATTCATACAGGCGGTGAGAATCCTGTGGCACGCGTGGGGCGGCCTGCCTTGAAATTTCATGGGGAATTCTCAACTGGTGCCGGGTGAGTTCTGCCTTGAGATTCCCAAGGAGTGGATATATTTCCACTGGCGAGTTCTCACCTAGTGCCCGCGGAGTTCCTGCCTTCAAATTCATACAGGCGGTGAGAATCTTGTGGCACGCGTGGGGCATCCGGCCTTGAAATTTCACGGGGAATTCTCAACAGGCGCCCGGTGAGTTATTCCTGGAAATTCCCAACGAGTGAATATATTTCCACAGGCGAATTCTCACCGTGTGCCGCGGAGTTCCTGCCTTCAAATTCATACAGGCGGTGAGAATCTTGTGGCACGCGTGGGGCATCCGGCCTTGAAATTTCACGGGGAATTCTCAACAGGCGCCCGGTGAGTTATTCCTGGAAATTCCCAACGAGTGGATATATTTCCACTGGCGAGTTCTCACCTAGTGCCCGCGGAGTTCCTGCCTTCAAATTCATACAGGCGGTGAGAATCTTGTGGCACGCGTGGGGCGTTGTGCCTTGAAATTTCACGGGGAATTCTCAACGGGCGCCCGGTGAGTTATTCCTGGAAATTCCCAACGAGTGAATATATTTCCACAGGCGAATTCTCACCTGGTGCCCTGCAGAGTTCCTGCCTTCAAATTCATACAGGCGGTGAGAATCCTGTGACACGCGTGGGGCGTCGTGCCTTGAAATTTCACGGGGAATTCTCAACAGGCGCCCAGTGAGTTATTCCTGGAAATTCCCAAGGAGTGAATATATTGCCACCAGCGAATTCTCACCTGGTGCCCGCAGAGTTCCTGCCTTCAAATTCATACAGGCGGTGAGAATCCTGTGGCACGCGTGGGGCGTCGTGCCTTGAAATTTCACGGGGAATTCTCAACGGGCGCCCGGTGAGTTATTCCTGGAAATTCCCAACGAGTGAATATATTTCCACAGGCGAATTCTCACCTGGTGCCCGCAGAGTTCCTGCCTTCAAATTCATACAGGCGGTGAGAATCCTGTGACACGCGTGGGGCGTCGTGCCTTGAAATTTCACGGGGAATTCTCAACGGGCGCCCGGTGAGTTATTCCTGGAAATTCCCAAGGAGTGAATATATTTCTACAGGCGAATTCTCACCTGGTGCCCGCAGAGTTCCTGCCTTCAAATTCATACAGGCGGTGAGAATCCTGTGCCACGCGTGGGGCGTCCTGCCTTGAAATTTCAGGGGGAATTCTCAACAGGCGCCCGGTGAGTTATTCCTGGAAATTCCCAAGGAGTGAATATATTTCCACAGGCGAATTCTCACCTGGTGCCCGCAGAGTTCCTGCCTTCAAATTCATACAGGCGGTGAGAATCCTGTGGCACGCGTCGTGTGTCTTGCCTTGAAATTTCACGGGGAATTCTCCACAGGCGCCCGGTGAGTTATTACTGGAAATTCCCAACGAATCAATATATTTCCACAGGCAAATTCTCACCTGGTGCCCGCGGAGTTCTTGCCTTTGAACTCATACAGGCGGTGAGAATCCTGTGGCACGCGTCGTGTGTCTTGCCTTGAAATTTCACGGGGAATTCTCAACAGGCACCCGGTGAGTTATTCCTGGAAATTCCCAAGGAGTGAATATATTTCCACAGGCAAATTCTCACCTGGTGCCCGCGGAGTTCTTGCCTTTGAATTCATACAGGCGGTGAGAATCCTGTGGCACGCGTCGTGCGTCTTGCCTTGAAATTTCACGGGGAATTCTCAACGGGCGCCTGCGGACTTTTGCCATTCAAATTCATACAGGCAGAGTTATTCCTGGAAATTCCCAAGGAGTGAATATATTTCCACAGGCGAATTCTCACCTGGTGCCCGCAGAGTTCCTGCCTTCAAATTCATACAGGCGGTGAGAATCCTGTGACACGCGTGGGGCGTCGTGCCTTGAAATTTCACGGGGAATTCTCAACAGGCACCCGGTGAGTTATTCCTGGAAATTCCCAAGGAGTGAATATATTTCCACAGGCGAATTCTCACCTGGTGCCCGCAGAGTTCCTGCCTTCAAATTCATACAGGCGGTGAGAATCCTGTGACACGCGTGGGGCGTCGTGCCTTGAAATTTCACGGGGAATTCTCAACAGGCACCCGGTGAGTTATTCCTGGAAATTCCCAAGGAGTGAATATATTTCCACAGGCAAATTCTCACCTGGTGCCCGCGGAGTTCTTGCCTTTGAATTCATACAGGCGGTGAGAATCCTGTGGCACGCGTGGGGCGTCGTGCCTTGAAATTTCACGGGGATTTCTCAACAGGTGCCCGGTGAGTTATTCCTGGAAATTCCCAAGGAGTGGATATATTTCCACTGGCGAGTTCTCACCTGGTGCCCGCGGGGTTCCTGCCTTCAAAGTCATACAGGCGGTGAGAATCCTGTGGCACGCGTGGGGCGGCCTGCCTTGAAATTTCACGGGGAATTCTCAACTGGTGCCGGGTGAGTTCTGCCTTGAAATTCCCAACGAGTGGATATATTTCCACAGGCGAATTCTCACCTGGTGCCCGCAGAGTTCCTGCCTTCAAATTCATACAGGCGGTGAGAATCCTGTGGCACACGTGGGGCGTCCTGCCTTGAAATTTCACGGGGAATTCTCAACAGGCGCCCGGTGAGTTATTCCTGGAAATTCCTAAGGAGTGGATATCTTTCCACTGGCGAGTTCTCACCTAGTGCCCGCGGAGTTCCTGCCTTCAAATTCATACAGGCGGTGAGAATCTTGTGGTGCGTCTTGCCTTCAAATTTCACCGGGAATTCTCAACGGGCGCCTGCGGTCTTCCTGCCTTCAAATTCATACAGGCGGTGAGAATCCTGTGGCACGCCTCGTGCGTCTTGCCTTGAAATTTCACAGGGAATACTCAACGGGCGCCCGCGGAGTTCCTGCGTTCAAATTCATACAGGCGGTGAGAATCCTGTGGCACGCGTGGGGCGTCCTGCCTTGAAATTTCACAGGGAATTCTCAACAGGCGCCCGGTGAGTTCTGCCTTGAGATTCCCAAGGAGTGGATATATTTCCACTGGCGAGTTCTCACCTAGTGCCCGCGGAGTTCCTGCCTTCAAATTCATACAGGCGGTGAGAATCTTGTGGCACGCGTGGGGCGGCCTGCCTTGAAATTTCATGGGGAATTCTCAACGGGCGCCCGGTGAGTTATTCCTGGAAATTCCCAACGAGTGAATATATTTCCACCTGCAAATTCTCACCTGGTGCCCGCGGGGTTCCTGCCTTCAAATTCATACAGGCGGTGAGAATCCTGTGGCACGCGTGGGGCGTCCTGCCTTGAAATTTCACAGGGAATTCTCAACAGGCGCCCGGTGAGTTATTCCTGGAAATTCCCAAGGAGTGGATATCTTTCCACTGGCGAGTTCTCACCTAGTGCCCGCGGAGTTCCTGCCTTCAAATTCATACAGGCGGTGAGAATCTTGTGGCACGCGTGGGGCATCCGGCCTTGAAATTTCACGGGGAATTCTCAACGGGCGCCCGGTGAGTTATTCCTGGAAATTCCCAACGAGTGAATATATTTCCACAGGCGAATTCTCACCGTGTGCCGCGGAGTTCCTGCCTTCAAATTCATACAGGCGGTGAGAATCCTGTGGCACGCGTGGGGCGGCCTGCCTTGAAATTTCATGGGGAATTCTCAACGGGCGCCCGGTGAGTTATTCCTGGAAATTCCCAACGAGTGAATATATTTCCACAGGCGAATTCTCACCTGGTGCCCGCGGAGTTCCTGCCTTCAAATTCATACAGGCGGTGAGAATCCTGTGGCACGCGTGGGGCGTCCTGCCTTGAAATTTCACAGGGAATTCTCAACAGGCGCCCGGTGAGTTCTGCCTTGAGATTCCCAAGGAGTGGATATATTTCCACTGGCGAGTTCTCACCTAGTGCCCGCGGAGTTCCTGCCTTCAAATTCATACAGGCGGTGAGAATCTTGTGGCACGCGTGGGGCATCCGGCCTTGAAATTTCACGGGGAATTCTCAACGGGCGCCCGGTGAGTTATTCCTGGAAATTCCCAACGAGTGAATATATTTCCACAGGCGAATTCTCACCTGGTGCCCGCAGAGTTCCTGCCTTCAAATTCATACAGGCGGTGAGAATCCTGTGGCACGCGTGGGGCGTCCTGCCTTGAAATTTCACAGGGAATTCTCAACAGGCGCCCGGTGAGTTCTGCCTTGAGATTCCCAAGGAGTGGATATATTTCCACTGGCGAGTTCTCACCTAGTGCCCGCGGAGTTCCTGCCTTCAAATTCATACAGGCGGTGAGAATCTTGTGGCACGCGTGGGGCGGCCTGCCTTGAAATTTCATGGGGAATTCTCAACGGGCGCCCGGTGAGTTATTCCTGGAAATTCCCAACGAGTGAATATATTTCCACCTGCAAATTCTCACCTGGTGCCCGCGGGGTTCCTGCCTTCAAATTCATACAGGCGGTGAGAATCCTGTGGCACGCGTGGGGCGTCCTGCCTTGAAATTTCACAGGGAATTCTCAACAGGCGCCGGGTGAGTTCTGCCTTGAGATTCCCAAGGAGTGGATATATTTCCACTGGCGAATTCTCACCGTGTGCCGCGGAGTTCCTGCCTTCAAATTCATACAGGCGGTGAGAATCCTGTGGCACGCGTGGGGCGGCCTGCCTTGAAATTTCACGGGGAATTCTCAACGGGCGCCCGGTGAGTTATTCCTGGAAATTCCCAACGAGTGAATATATTTCCACAGGCGAATTCTCACCTGGTGCCCGCAGAGTTCCTGCCTTCAAATTCATACAGGCGGTGAGAATCCTGTGGCACGCGTGGGGCGTCCTGCCTTGAAATTTCACGGGGAATTCTCAACAGGCGCCCGGTGAGTTATTCCTGGAAATTCCCAACGAGTGAATATATTTCCACCTGCAAATTCTCACCTGGTGCCCGCGGGGTTCCTGCCTTCAAATTCATACAGGCGGTGAGAATCTTGTGGCACGCGTGGGGCATCCGGCCTTGAAATTTCACGGGGAATTCTCAACGGGTGCCCGGTGAGTTATTCTTGGAAAATCCCAACGAGTGAATATATTTCCACCTGCAAATTCTCACCTGGTGCCCGCGGGGTTCCTGCATTCAAATTCATACAGGCGGTGAGAATCCTGTGGCACGCGTGGGGCGTCCTGCCTTGAAATTTCACGGGGAATTCTCAACGGGCGCCTGCGGACTTTTGCCATTCAAATTCATACAGGCAGTGAGAATCCTGTGGCACGCGTGGGGCGTCCTGCCTTGAAATTTCACGGGGAATTCTCAACAGGCGCCCGGTGAGTTATTCTTGGAAAATCCCAACGAGTGAATATATTTCCACCTGCAAATTCTCACCTGGTGCCCGCGGGGTTCCTGCATTCAAATTCATACAGGCGGTGAGAATCCTGTGGCACGCGTGGGGCGTCGTGCCTTGAAATTTCACAGGGAATTCTCAACAGGCGCCGGGTGAGTTCTGCCTTGAGATTCCCAAGGAGTGGATATATTTCCACTGGCGAGTTCTCACCTAGTGCCCGCGGAGTTCCTGCCTTCAAATTCATACAGGCGGTGAGAATCTTGTGGCACGCGTGGGGCATCCGGCCTTGAAATTCACGGGGAATTCTCAACGGGCGCCCGGTGAGTTATTCCTGGAAATTCCCAACGAGTGAATATATTTCCACCTGCAAATTCTCACCTGGTGCCCGCGGGGTTCCTGGATTCAAATTCATACAGGCGGTGAGAATCCTGTGGCACGCGTGGGGCGTCCTGCCTTGAAATTTCACGGGGAATTCTCAACAGGCGCCCGGTGAGTTATTCCTGGAAATTCCCAACGAGTGAATATATTTCCACAGGCGAATTCTCACCGTGTGCCGCGGAGTTCCTGCCTTCAAATTCATACAGGCGGTGAGAATCCTGTGGCACACGTGGGGCGTCCTGCCTTGAAATTTCACAGGGAATTCTCAACAGGCGCCCGGTGAGTTATTCCTGGAAATTCCCAACGAGTGAATATATTTCCACAGGCGAATTCTCACCGTGTGCCGCGGAGTTCCTGCCTTCAAATTCATACAGGCGGTGAGAATCCTGTGGCACACGTGGGGCGTCCTGCCTTGAAATTTCATGGGGAATTCTCAACGGGCGCCCGGTGAGTTATTCCTGGAAATTCCCAACGAGTGAATATATTTCCACCTGCAAATTCTCACTGTCAGGGGAGCCCCCGCTCCGGCCCCCGTTCCGGTTCCGGTTCCGGTTCCGGCTCCGGTCTCCGCTCCGGCCCCCGACCCCGCCTCCGCTCCGACCTCCGCCCCAGTCCCCGCTCCCTCCGCCGCTCCCCCCGTCGCTCCCTCCGCCCCCGCTCGCCCGCTCCCGCGACCCCGCCGGAACTCCGGTTCCGGATACCACGTGGCCTGTGACCGCGCACGGGACCTATGCGCGTCACTCCGGTTGCTCCGATCACCCCGCGCACGTGCTACTAGTCAGTAGGTATTTTAGGCGGCTCCGGGCGTGGGAATCCTCAGACGTTCTTCTCTTCGGATTCCCCACGCCAGGTGCGCTATACTTGTACTCAGTAGCACGGCCTGTCAATTAACCTTCGGATTCCCCACGCCAGGACCCTTGACTTCTCGGGCCGCGTGGTTGCCCTTACAGCAGAAGAACGTCTTCTAGGGATTAACCGGTCAAGATTGCGAAGTTCGGCGTCGACGGCTCGGACAGCTCAGATAGCGCCCCCGCCTCACCCCATTCGAATCTTGCCCCCTCCTCCCCCCGCATCGTCGCCGACATGCCCGGCAGTACCCCCGTCGGAGCTTCCGGAGCTCCGGTTCCGGACCCGACCGCGGACGCCCGGATGTCCGCTATCGAGGCGAGCCTCGCGCGCTTGACCGCCCTGGTCACCAACCTACAACCCGCACCTGCTCCGGCCCCTGCGGCACCCGCTCCGGCCGCGAGTCCAGGCTTATTCCCGGAGTCCACCTCCTCGAACAAAACGGTCCTCCGACCGAACCCCCCGTTCGTCTTCGACGGCGACCGGACCCAAGGCCGCGCGTTCCTGCACGCGGTCCGGACGTACATCCGGTTGGTTCCGGAAGGCTTCCGGGACGCCTACGGGGATCCCTCCGAAGACAAGGCCATCCGGTTCGCCATGTCCTTTATGGCGAAGGATGCGGCGCAGCGCTGGGCCGAACGCCAGAGCGCCAAGGAGCCCTTCCCCTTCCTTCTCTGGGAGGACTTCGAGCGGGAGTTCCGCCTCCGGTTCATCGAGGAGAACGAGCAGGACCACGCCCTGCACAAGCTCGAGTCCCGTGCGTACCACATGGGCAACCGGGACATCTACCGGTACACCGACGACTTCGAGGACCTCGTCGACCTCGCCGGCTTCGAAGACCAGCTCATCAAGGTCACGAAGTACAGGACCGGACTCGACCCGGCGATCAACCTCGCTATCACCGGCTCGAGCGACCCTCCGCACCTCGAGGACTACCCCGGCTGGCGTCTCCGGGCGTACCGCCAGTACGAGTCGATCCAGCGCTCGAAGATCGGCTCGACCGGAACGTCCGGAAGGCCCGCGCACGCCCCGAACCGTGCCCGGATGATCCCGGTTTCCGCCCCGGCCGCTCCCTCCGCCCCTCCGAGGTTCGCAGCGCCCCCGGTCTCCGCTCCGGTTCCGATGGACGTCGACCGGACCCGCGCGCGCGCTGCCCCCCGTCGCGGTTGCTTCCGCTGCGGCGACCCGAACCACTTCGCCCGGGACTGCACCGTTCCGGTCGACATCCGCGCGGTCGACGTGCTGGACGAGGTGATCCGGCAGCTAGACGGCGAGCTGCTGGAGGAGCTGCTGGCTCGCGTCGCGTCGTCCGAGGCCGCCGCGCAGCATTCCGCTGCCACGGCTGCTCCTGGTCCGGAGGATTTTCCCCTCCGCGACGAGTGAGCAGTGCGCCCTCGTTCGCGTCCCCCAATCGTTTCGCCGTCCTGTGTAATGAGTCTGACAATATATCTCTTGCACCTTCCGAAACGATAGACGCACCCCCCAGCCCGAGCGCTCCTCCGGTCGCTCCGGTAGCTCCGGTTCCGGTCCCTCCGGTTCCGGTTGCTCCGGACTCCGGAACCGCTCCGGTCCCCCCGGCAATCCCGCGTGCACCACGGAAGCCCTCCTGGGAGCGAAGGCTCCCGAAGCGCTACACCGTCGCGGCAATCCCGGCTCCCAACTCGCTGCACCTCCCGCTCGAGTTCACGTCCACCGATAGTGCTGCGAAGCTCTCGACCAACGGGCTCGTGGACTGTGGCGCGACTTCCGAATTCATCGACTCGGAGTACGTCGCTGCCAATCAGTTCCCGGTCCGACGGCTTTCGCAGCCGATCCCGGTCTTCAATGTAGACGGCAGCCCCAATGAGGCCGGCTACATCCGGGACATCGCGGACGTGGTTCTCACGTACAAGGGTCACAGCGAGCGCGTCCAACTCGCGGTCACGCGCCTCGGCAAGGAGAAGCTCATCCTCGGGTATTCCTGGCTCCGGAAGCACAACCCGGAGATCAACTGGGAAACCCGGGAGGTCAAGATGAGCCGCTGCCCTGCCGGTTGCGCTACGTGCACCACCGAGGCTCGTTCCGAGCGCCGTGCGGCTCGCTCCGCCGCGCAGTTGCTCAAGCGGCTACGCTCCGGTCCGGTTCCGGCGATCTGCGTCGTAGACGTGGAGGACCGATCGGACGAGGACGAGGATGACTCCGAAGACCCTCCGGGGCCTCCGGAGAATGACTCCGAAGACTCCGGTACCGAGGACGACGACTACCAGATCGAGGAAGGGGACCGGATATTCTATACCCGGTTCACCCCTTCCGAAGACATCCGGGCCACCGGAACCGTTTCACAGCGGTTAGCGGAGGCGTTCGCCCGGAACTCCGCGCCCCCTCCGGACACCATTCCGGAATGGGCCCGGGAGTTCGAGGACGTCTTCAACCGGGAGTCGTTCGACTCGTTACCGGAGCGCCGGACTTGGGACCACGCTATCGAACTCGTCCCGGATTCGAAGCCCGCGAACTGTAAGGTCTACCCGATCTCTCCCCTCGAGCAGCGCGAGCTCGACGCGTTTATCGAGGAGGGATTGGCGACCGGACGGATCCGGCCTTCCAAATCCCCGATGGCGTCCCCCGTCTTCTTCGTCAAAAAGAAGGACGGAGGCCTCCGGTTCGTCCAGGACTATCGCGCGCTCAACGCGATGACCGTGAAAAACCGGTACCCGCTCCCTTTGATCAACGATCTTATTAATCGATTGAAAGGAGCTCGGTACTTCACGAAGCTGGACGTCCGGTGGGGTTTCAACAACGTCCGGATCCGCGAAGGCGACGAGTGGAAAGCCGCGTTCCGGACTAACCGGGGACTCTTCGAGCCCTTGGTGATGTACTTCGGCCTGACCAACTCCCCCGCGACCTTCCAGACAATGATGAACGACATCTTCCAAGATCTCATCTTGTCCGGGGACGTCATGATATACCTCGACGACATCCTCATCGCCCATTCCGACCTCACGCGCCACCGGGAGATCGTCCGGGAGGTCCTCCGGCGGCTCCGGGAGCACAAGCTCTACTTGCGCCCGGAGAAGTGTGAGTTCGAGAAGTCGTCGATCGAATATCTCGGGGTGATCGTCTCTCACGACCACGTGGAGATGGATCCGGTCAAGGTCGCCGGAGTCGCCGCTTGGCCGGTCCCGGAGAACAAGACGGACGTGCTCCAGTTCGTCGGGTTCACGAACTTCTACCGGAGGTTCATCCGGGACTTCTCCGACATCGCCCGGCCCCTATTCGACTTGTCGAAAAAGGGCACCGCGTGGCGTTGGAGCGAGCCGGAGGCCACCGCTTTCCAGGCGCTGAAGGACGCGGTGACCACGGACCCCGTCCTGATCCTTCCGGACGAGGCCCGGCCGTACCGGCTCGAAGCGGACAGCTCCGACCGGGCTTCCGGTGCGGTCCTCTCTCAGGAGGGTCCGGACGGGAAGTGGCATCCGGTAGCGTTCTACTCCAAGAGCTTGAGTCCGGTCCAGCGCAACTACGAGATCCACGACAAGGAGATGCTCGCGATCGTCCGCGCGCTCGAGGAGTGGCGACACTTCCTCGAGGGCTCGCAGCATCCGGTGGAGATCTGGACCGATCACAAGAACCTGGAGTACTTCCGGAAGTCGCAGAACCTCAACCGGAGGCAGGCGCGGTGGTCGCTGTACCTGTCCCGGTTCGACTTCACGCTCCACCACAAGCCCGGACGCCTGATGGGGCGACCGGACGCGCTGTCGCGTCGCCCGGACCACGGAGCGGCTCCGGACAACCAGGACGTCACCCTCCTGTCTCCGGAGCTCTTCCACGTCCTCTCATCACCAGATGGGGTAGCCCGGTATGGCTGCTCTCGGACACTGCGAGGCGATCTGCCGCGATGTGCAGAAAAGGGATGAATCCTGCTCTGTCTACTGCCCAAACCGGCCTGATGCCCCCGAAGCCCTAGCCAAACAGTGCCAAACACACTACCGCAACGTCCGCGCGATCGAGGGTGTAGTGGTGACCGGACCGGAACGTCCGGTGCTCCGGGACATCCGGGACGCGCTCGCGCGTGGTCCGGACCTCGAGGACCCCCTCGCTATCGCCGCGCGAGAGGCCCTCAACGTCCGGGGCTCCCGGTCGCTCCGGTCCGCGGAGTGGCGTGTGGACGACGGGCTGCTCTACTTCCGCGGCAAGATCGTGGTCCCCCGGGATCACGACCTCCGACGCCGGATCTTGGAGCAGCACCACGATACCCGTGTGGCGGGGCATGCCGGCCGCTTCAAGACGTTGGAGCTCGTCTCCCGGAACTACTGGTGGCCCCAGTTGTCCCGACACGTCGGCCGGTATGTCGCGACGTGCGACTTGTGTTGTCGCACGAAGGCGCTCCGGAAGCTTCCGGTCGGTGAGTTGCACCCGACGGAGGTTCCGGAAGAGCGCTGGAGCACGGTTTCGGTGGACTTCGTCGTCGAGCTTCCGGAAGCTCACGGGTACGACGCGGTGATGGTCGTCGTCGACGCGCTCGGGAAGCGTGCGCACTTTAACGAGTGCCACACGACCTTGGACGCCGTCGGAGCTGCGCGGTTGTACTACCGGAACGTGTGGAAGCTCCACGGGACCCCGGAGAAGTATATCTCCGACCGGGGTCCGCAGTTCATCGCGGAGTTCACCCGGGAGCTGTGGCGCCTCATCGGAGTCGCTCCGGCGACCTCCACGTCGTACCACCCGCAAACCGACGGTCAGACCGAGCGCGTTAACCAGGAGATGGAGCAGTTCATCCGGCTTTTCACTAACTACAAGCAGGATGACTGGGACGAGCTCCTTCCGGCCGCCGAATTCGCCTACAACAACCACATCCACTCGTCGACGCAGCAGGTCCCGTTCATGACCGACACCGGACGGCTCCCCCGGATGGGGTTTGAGCCGAACGGGCTGCGCTCGAAGGTGGAAGCGGTTAACGAATTCCGCGACCGGATCGCCTCCGGAGTTTCCGAAGCCCGGGCGGCGCTCGTCAAGGCTAAGGAGGAGTATAAGCGGTACTACGATCGCCGGCGCACTCCGGCGCCGGAGATTAAGGTAGGCGACCGGGTCTGGCTGGACGCCTCCGACATCCAGACCACTCGCCCTTCCGCTAAGTTCGCGCACCGCCGCTTGGGGCCCTTCCGGGTGCTCCAGGTCATCGGGCGGGGCGCGTACAAGCTCGAACTCCCTCCCCGGCTCTCGCAGCTCCATCCGGTCTTTCCGGTCGTCAAGCTTGAATTGGCTCAGGACGACCCCTTCGAGGGTCGGACTGGCTACGACGAGCCTCCGCCGGTCCTCCGCGGTGCTCCGGACGCTCCGGACGCTCCGGGCGCCGCTCCGGACGAGCCACCCGAGTGGGAAGTCGAGGCGATCGTGGACGCGAAGTACCGGTGGGGCTCGCTCTGGTATTTCGTGCAGTGGAAAGGTTATAATTCCTCTCATGATTCGTGGGTTAAACACTCCGACGTTTTCGCTCCGGAACTCGTCGCGGACTTCTACCGGAAGTACCCCCGCCGCACCACGCGCCATCACGACCGCCACCTTCGACTCCCTCCCCTTCCGAGACCCCGACGTCCACGTCCGGACGATGCGTCGAGGCGCCGCATTCCAAGGGGGGGATGGTGTCAGGGGAGCCCCCGCTCCGGCCCCCGTTCCGGTTCCGGTTCCGGTTCCGGCTCCGGTCTCCGCTCCGGCCCCCGACCCCGCCTCCGCTCCGACCTCCGCCCCAGTCCCCGCTCCCTCCGCCGCTCCCCCCGTCGCTCCCTCCGCCCCCGCTCGCCCGCTCCCGCGACCCCGCCGGAACTCCGGTTCCGGATACCACGTGGCCTGTGACCGCGCACGGGACCTATGCGCGTCACTCCGGTTGCTCCGATCACCCCGCGCACGTGCTACTAGTCAGTAGGTATTTTAGGCGGCTCCGGGCGTGGGAATCCTCAGACGTTCTTCTCTTCGGATTCCCCACGCCAGGTGCGCTATACTTGTACTCAGTAGCACGGCCTGTCAATTAACCTTCGGATTCCCCACGCCAGGACCCTTGACTTCTCGGGCCGCGTGGTTGCCCTTACACTCACCTGGTGCCCGCGGGGTTCCTGGATTCAAATTCATACAGGCGGTGAGAATCGTGTGGCACGCGTGGGGCGTCCTGCCTTGAAATTTCACAGGGAATTCTCAACTGGTGCCGGGTGAGTTATTCCTGGAAATTCCCAAGGAGTGGATATATTTCCACTGGCGAGTTCTCACCTAGTTCCCGCGGAGTTCCTGCCTTCAAATTCATACAGGCGGTGAGAATCCTGGGGCACGCCTCGTGCGTCTTGCCTTGAAATTTCACAGGGAATACTCAACGGGCGCCCGCGGAGTTCCTGCGTTCAAATTCATACAGGCGGTGAGAATCCTGTGGCACGCGTGGGGCGTCCTGCCTTGAAATTTCACAGGGAATTCTCAACTGGTGCCGGGTGAGTTATTCCTGGAAATTCCCAAGGAGTGGATATCTTTCCACTGGCGAGTTCACACCTAGTGCCCGCGGGGTTCCTGGATTCAAATTCATACAGGCGGTGAGAATCCTGTGGCACGCGTGGGGCGTCGTGCCTTGAAATTTCACAGGGAATTCTCAACAGGCGCCGGGTGAGTTCTGCCTTGAGATTCCCAAGGAGTGGATATATTTCCACTGGCGAGTTCTCACCTAGTGCCCGCGGAGTTCCTGCCTTCAAATTCATACAGGCGGTGAGAATCCTGTGGGACGCATGGTGCGTCTTGCCTTCAAATTTCACAGGGAATTCTCAACGGGCGCCCGCGGAGTTCCTGCCTTCAAATTCATACAGGCGGTGAGAATCCTGTGACACGCGTGGGGCGTCGTGCCTTGAAATTTCACGGGGAATTCTCAACGGGCGCCTGCGGACTTTTGCCATTCAAATTCATACAGGCAGTGAGAATCCTGTGGCACGCGTGGGGCGTCCTGCCTTGAAATTTCACGGGGAATTCTCAACGGGCGCCCGGTGAGTTATTCCTGGAAATTCCCAACGAGTGAATATATTTCCACAGGCGAATTCTCACCGTGTGCCGCGGAGTTCCTGCCTTCAAATTCATACAGGCGGTGAGAATCCTGTGGCACGCGTGGGGCGTCGTGCCTTGAAATTTCACAGGGAATTCTCAACAGGCGCCGGGTGAGTTCTGCCTTGAGATTCCCAAGGAGTGGATATATTTCCACTGGCGAGTTCTCACCTAGTGCCCGCGGAGTTCCTGCCTTCAAATTCATACAGGCGGTGAGAATCTTGTGGCACGCGTGGGGCATCCGGCCTTGAAATTTCACGGGGAATTCTCAACGGGCGCCCGGTGAGTTATTCCTGGAAATTCCCAACGAGTGAATATATTTCCACCTGCAAATTCTCACCTGGTGCCCGCGGGGTTCCTGGATTCAAATTCATACAGGCGGTGAGAATCCTGTGGCACGCGTGGGGCGTCCTGCCTTGAAATTTCACGGGGAATTCTCAACAGGCGCCCGGTGAGTTATTCCTGGAAATTCCCAACGAGTGAATATATTTCCACAGGCGAATTCTCACCGTGTGCCGCGGAGTTCCTGCCTTCAAATTCATACAGGCGGTGAGAATCCTGTGGCACACGTGGGGCGTCCTGCCTTGAAATTTCACAGGGAATTCTCAACAGGCGCCCGGTGAGTTATTCCTGGAAATTCCCACAGAGTGAATATATTTCCACAGGCGAATTCTCACCTGGTGCCCCCAGAGTTCCTGCCTTCAAATCCATACAGGCGGTGAGAATCCTGTGGCACGCGTGGGGCGTCCTGCCTTCAAATTTCACAGGGAATTCTCAACGGGCGCCTGCGGACTTTTGCCATTCAAATTCATACAGGCAGTGAGAATCCTGTGGCACGCGTGGGGCGTCCTGCCTTGAAATTTCACGGGGAATTCTCAACAGGCGCCCGGTGAGTTATTCTTGGAAAATCCCAACGAGTGAATATATTTCCACCTGCAAATTCTCACCTGGTGCCCGCGGGGTTCCTGCATTCAAATTCATACAGGCGGTGAGAATCCTGTGGGACGCATGGTGCGTCTTGCCTTCAAATTTCACAGGGAATTCTCAACGGGCGCCCGCGGAGTTCCTGCCTTCAAATTCATACAGGCGGTGAGAATCCTGTGACACGCGTGGGGCGTCGTGCCTTGAAATTTCACGGGGAATTCTCAACGGGCGCCTGCGGACTTTTGCCATTCAAATTCATACAGGCAGTGAGAATCCTGTGGCACGCGTGGGGCGTCCTGCCTTGAAATTTCACGGGGAATTCTCAACGGGCGCCCGGTGAGTTATTCCTGGAAATTCCCAACGAGTGAATATATTTCCACAGGCGAATTCTCACCGTGTGCCGCGGAGTTCCTGCCTTCAAATTCATACAGGCGGTGAGAATCCTGTGGCACGCGTGGGGCGTCGTGCCTTGAAATTTCACAGGGAATTCTCAACAGGCGCCGGGTGAGTTCTGCCTTGAGATTCCCAAGGAGTGGATATATTTCCACTGGCGAGTTCTCACCTAGTGCCCGCGGAGTTCCTGCCTTCAAATTCATACAGGCGGTGAGAATCTTGTGGCACGCGTGGGGCATCCGGCCTTGAAATTTCACGGGGAATTCTCAACGGGCGCCCGGTGAGTTATTCCTGGAAATTCCCAACGAGTGAATATATTTCCACAAGCGAATTCTCACCTGGTGCCCCCAGAGTTCCTGCCTTCAAATTCATACAGGCGGTGAGAATTCTGTGGCACGCGTCGTGTGTCTTGCCTTGAAATTTCACGGGGAATTCTCCACAGGCGCCCGGTGAGTTATTACTGGAAATTCCCAACGAATCAATATATTTCCACAGGCAAATTCTCACCTGGTGCCCGCGGAGTTCTTGCCTTTGAACTCATACAGGCGGTGAGAATCCTGTGGCACACGTGGGGCGTCCTGCCTTGAAATTTCACGGGGAATTCTCAACAGGCGCCCGGTGAGTTATTCCTGGAAAGTCCCAAGGAGTGGATATATTCCACAGGCGAATTCTCACCTGGTGCCTGCAGAGTTCCTGCCTTCAAATTCATACAGGCGGTGAGAATCCTGTGGGACGCATGGTGCGTCTTGCCTTCAAATTTCACAGGGAATTCTCAACGGGCGCCCGCGGAGTTCCTGCCTTCAAATTCATGCAGGCGGTGAGAAACCTGTGGCACGCGTGGGGCGTCCTGCCTTGAAATTTCACGGGGAATTCTCAACAGGCGCCCGGTGAGTTATTCCTGGAAATTCCCAACGAGTGAATATATTTCCACAAGCGAATTCTCACCTGGTGCCCCCAGAGTTCCTGCCTTCAAATTCATACAGGCGGTGAGAATTCTGTGGCACGCGTCGTGTGTCTTGCCTTGAAATTTCACGGGGAATTCTCCACAGGCGCCCGGTGAGTTATTACTGGAAATTCCCAACGAATCAATATATTTCCACAGGCAAATTCTCACCTGGTGCCCGCGGAGTTCTTGCCTTTGAACTCATACAGGCGGTGAGAATCCTGTGGCACACGTGGGGCGTCCTGCCTTGAAATTTCACGGGGAATTCTCAACAGGCGCCCGGTGAGTTATTCCTGGAAATTCCCAAGGAGTGAATATATTTCCACAGGCGAATTCTCACCGTGTGCCGCGGAGTTCCTGCGTTCAAATTCATACAGGCGGTGAGAATCCTGTGGCACGCGTGGGGCGTCCTGCCTTGAAATTTCACAGGGAATTCTCAACAGGCGCCCGGTGAGTTATTCCTGGAAAGTCCCAAGGAGTGGATATATTCCACAGGCGAATTCTCACCTGGTGCCTGCAGAGTTCCTGCCTTCAAATTCATACAGGCGGTGAGAATCCTGTGGGACGCATGGTGCGTCTTGCCTTCAAATTTCACAGGGAATTCTCAACGGGCGCCCGCGGAGTTCCTGCCTTCAAATTCATGCAGGCGGTGAGAAACCTGTGGCACGCGTGGGGCGTCCTGCCTTGAAATTTCACGGGGAATTCTCAACGGGCGCCCGGTGAGTTATTCCTGGAAATTCCCAACGAGTGAATATATTTCCACTGGGGAATTCTCACCGTGTGCCCGCGGAGTTCCTGGTGAGTTATTCCTCAAAAATCCCAAGGAGTGAATATATTTCCACTGGCGCATTCTCACCTGGTGCCTGCAGAGTTCCTGCCTTCAAATTCATACAGGCAATGGGGGCCCCTGGTGAGTCTTGCCTTGAAATTCCACCGGGAATTATCAGCCGGCACCGGGTGAGTTTTGCCTTGAAATTCCCAACGGGTCACGTGACCATATTCTTTCAAATTCCCAAAGGTGAATATACATGCCGGCCCTAGGGAATGCGTCTACAACTCGGCATCAGCCTTGCGTGCATCGGGTCAAATGGAATAGCCTGTTTTGGGGGAATCAAGGAATTTACCCAATCTGGATGAAGGTCAGTTGGGTGGAGGAAGCGGGAGCCAGCCTGAGGGTCATTGATGTTCATCGGTTATCCATGTACTTCTGACCAAGTTCAACCGTGAGAGGGTGGGAATAGCCGATTTTGACAATAGCATTGTCTTAAAAGGAGCAATACTGGCCCATGACCGAACAATCACGAAGGGTGCCCAGCAGATATAACTGCAGTTCCACCGCCTTCATATCATCAGATTTTCTGTGGTTTTCTCCAATAAATTTTGCAACAGTCTTCTCATCCCGCACTAAGCACGTGTCGAGTCCCAGGGTCCACCATCGTCTTGTCCCACAACACTAGAGATGAGTGCCATACTCGGAACAACAAATGCACTTGCACTTTGCCGGATGTTGTACCTGAAGGGTGTTGCCTTGCAATTGCTTTTAATCTCTTTGCGAACAATCTGCTTTAGTTTGTCCCGGAAGCCCGGCAAGAATGGGTCAATAAGGGCCATCACTGTTTCTGCCAGCCACGATGGACAGCCTGAAATGTAGTCGGGCCACCATGGTGTCGATTGCTCAGGTACTGTGAGGTCGAACAAATCCAGTTCATCCTCCTCATTGTCGTTTTGCTGTGTGTTGCCATATTGGTCTCCAAACCCACGGAAACACGCCTCACCCTCGGCTTCTCCGACATGACATGACATGCCATGTACACACCTGCGCTTTTCTCCACAGCAGCCCACAAGCAGTCTCAACTGGCGCCCACGGAGTTGTGGCCTTTGAATTTGTGCAGTGCAGAATTTATTGAGGCAGCCCATGGTGTTGCATTGAAATTCCAGTCTCCCTTCAAATTCATTGAGGCGGAAAGAATCTTGTGGCGCCCGTGGTGGGTTCTTGCCTTGAAATTCCATGGCAAGAATCTTTTGGCGTGTTGTGAGTTCAGCCTGACATTCTTGACCTCATGATCACCAGGCTTGTGCTTGGCCCTGTCACAACATCTCCTGGATCCCTTGCCGTCATCCATGCTGAAGCCCTTTTAAACATGTTCCTCATATCTGGCTCTCATGCCTGCTGACCATCTTCAAAATCCTCTTGATGTTTATTCAAAAGACATTTTAATCCTGTTTAACATAACTTCCAGATGGGTCAACCATATTGCTGCACAAGTTATTCACAACATCTTCTATTCTTCTTTTCTGTCACTTCAGTGTATCATCTACTCATACTCTGAAAATCCACCTGAAACTCTTTGAAGAAGCTATTAAAGCATATTTAAAATATATCACCTGTTCTCTGCCCAAAAACTTCGAAAAGTCTTTTTGAACACATTTCAGATATCTTTCTGAATATTCTACATGTATTTGGTCTCCGGGAACTCAAAAGATATGGGATGAGACTTCTGCAAGGTATTTACATTCCACCTGTGTTCCATTTTGAATAATTTTCCCATGTCTGAGCTTCAGATTTTTGAGATGGACTTTAACCATCTTTCAAGTATTTACTGCATTTTTGCCCCCAGGGCACGCAGAAGATATTTGAAATGGACTGTAAAATATATTTAAAAGTTATCTAGAAGAGCCTTTGAATAACTCCACAATGTCTGGGCCTGTGATATTGTAAAGTCTTTTTGAATACATTCAGGATGTTCTACTTCCAGATATCTGTAAGCTCTGGTTGAAGTTATTCTGAAGATACTTGTAACTTCCCTATGGAAGATTTTGACTGTCTTTAGCATGTTCAAGACACTGTTAATTAGGAGATATTCAAAAAAACTTATGGGAGATTCCATGGTCAGATATGCAAAAGTATTTGAAAATATTTTCTGCATAACTTAAGCAAGTTTTGGCAAGGTTCTTTTACTTATGTTCCTTGTGTTATCCTCCTCCTAGAGTCCCCCTTTCGGCTCCAGAAACTCTGCTGCATCTTTACCTTCACTCCTACTTGCCCAGGCCAACTCTCGCTCGTCTGGGATCATTGGGCTATACTAGTCCGACATCAGGAGCTGTTCTAGGCTTATCCATCCTGATCCAGCCCGAGAGCTAATTCAAGGGAGGAAAGAAATGGATCTTGGACTCTGGCAATTGCGGATTCAACGCCACAATCCGAATCTATCCGCGAGCTGCGACCCCTCCTTAAAGCTTTGAGGACCTGTACCAGTAGAGAAGGCGCAGCATCTGGCCGACGGCCACGCTCTACGGTATGCCGCCATGTAGAGCCCACAATCGGCGCGCCACGTCTACTTCCCTCTCTCATGGCTGCCGATCCTCTGGACTCGCCCCTGGATGCGCCGCCAGGCTATTACGGAGATTCTAGTGCAAGCAAATCGCCCGAGAAGGATAGCGCGTTTTCCGAGTCTCGATACAGTTGGTCGCAGGGCGTATGTCCTTGCCTTACTAACCCTATGGTCAGTATACTACCGCCCATATTCTTTGGATGGTGCGATCCCCTCCAAGCGGGCATTCGAGGGCGGGCGTCTGTGCATCGGCCGGCTCCGAACGACGGCCGTCCCGCCCCCGCACACCGTCGCCGCACTGAAGCGCGCGCTGCTCCATGTCGAGGAGATCGCGGACCCCACGGGCGAGCGCACAGGCCTATTTCAGACTGCAGACTCGCGCAGCGCGATGATGGAGGGGCGCGTGTCGATCTTGACGGGGGACTTGGGTGCGACGCCCGAGACGGCGCTGGCGCTTGTGTACCACGGGGAGCTGCCCAGCGCACGCACGAGGGCTCCGGACGAGGAGGATGCGGCGGCGGCGGATGATGCGGACTACCGTGAGCATTCGCTTCTTTTTTGGCTACTGCTAAGCCTGGACGCTGTAATAGTCTACTACCGCCTGTACACGCACGCCGGCGAGGCGACGTCCACGCGTCCAGTTACCTCCGGCAACCCCTCCCTCGCGCGCGTCCGCCGCGTGCACATCGCGCCCCCGCGCGACTCTGCCTCCGCCAAGCGGCTCATCGCGCACGCCGAGCGCAGCCCCGTGTACGCCTTCGCGGACCTCGTGAGCGACCTCGCCGCCGGCGCGCCCCTGCCGCCCGATACGCCCCTCCTCGCGTCGCACGGCGCGACACCGCAGTGCCCCGTACTCCTCGTGCAGCCCGAGCGCCGTGCGGGGCTGCACAACCGCCCGCTGCTGGTGGTCACGGCGCCGGAGGCGCGCGCGCGTGGGTGGGGGTGGGGCCGGTCGCGCTTCCTCGCGCCGGCGGCGGGCGACTTGCTGCACACGGACGGCGTGGAGCAAGTGGTTAACGACCACGGGTGTCATATTCTTGTGTACACGGCTGTGAATCATCGCGGGATGACGGGGTGTGCGTTTTTCTCCAGAGTCTCATTCCAGATTAGCTTCCGCTGATGTGTTGCGCACAGGGATACAAGCGGGCACTTGTGCGTCTGTATTGTTAGTCCACCTATGGCTGTTCTGAGCTTGCATCTAGCGCGCACGAGGTTCCTCGACGAAGTTCGGGGAAGTTCAAGCTGTAGTATCCAGTAGTAGTAAATAGCGGATGGTCTTGCGGCAGCTGCAGGGAGTAAGTACTACAGTAGAGGCTCAGCTTTTCTTTGCATTCGAATCATTGTGTACTGTGGAGTAGTCTGAATTCTCTTGGCTTTGCAGTTCCCTCAATCTCCCCCTATTTCATCTGCGTGCGACCTGGAAGGCGGGTCAGTATCTCAGCTAAAGTAGTGTGAGATGGTTAGGAGAACACAAGCGCGAGCTACGCATTCCCTGTCCTTTCGTCGCCCTCGGAGCACAGAAGCTCCTAAAGAAAAAAGCACTAACCTACCGAATGGATCATGGGCGGAGACGCCGTAGGCACCAGGGGTTCACGGATGCATGGCCAGCAGGATGAGACGGAGGTTCCGATGATTCATTGGGTTAAGACGTCGCGGTCGAGTCCGACGTTGAAAGTGTGCATGTTTCTCAACAAGAGAATCCAGATGCACGATGCTCGAGGGATAGTTGTCCCTACTCCATCTGCGTACGATCTGGGAGATGGGTCAGTATCTAATGACGTTGATGCGGAGGAGGGAGGGCATGCGGAAGCCGCATAACACCCATCCTCCGCCGCGCCAGCGTCGCAGAAGATGAAACACGAAGCCCCCCCAAAAAAAAAACTGACCCTATTGAATGGAACATATGAGGAGAGACCCTAGCCACCAGGACTTCAGTATATGCATGCCCAGCGTGGGAGAGGGAGGTTTCGGTAACCCAGTTGAGTGTTGTTTTCCAGACCCAACGCAGGCCGTGCTTGATTGAGACTCCCTCATAATTATCGCAAAATATGAGAAGCGAGGAACCACGCTGAGTCGCTGACTCGGAGGGTGAAGATCAAAGCATGCTTTCTGATTAAATATTGAAACTTCATTGCAGGCTGCAGCGCAAACTCACCGTCGACCGACGGCCGCCTCCCTGCGAAAAATGGAGTTGTCTACAGAACTCGAGAGCAAAGTCAGGAAGGAGCACAAATACAGTGTGGGGGTTAGACGAACGAGAGTCACGGTCACGCGTTGCCTGTGCTTATCTTCTCGTTCTGCTTAGTCTCTCTTAACAGACTCCCTCGCTCGTTCTACGTTCTGCCGCCTTGCCTCACCCATTGATTCTCGCTGGTTCTACCGTTAATCGCTAGGCGGAGATGGTCCTCAAGATGCTGGCCTCGGCCGCGCCGTACTTTCCTACCGAATACACGGTGCACATTGTCGCAACACTCATCGCTGTCCTCACCGTGCGCACCATCGCGCAGGGCCGAAAAACAACGCGGGAGCGAGACCTACACGCGCGGGTCATCCTTGTCACCGTCTGTCTTGCTGCCCATCCACCGACGAGCTCACGCGAATCAGATCACAGGGCGCATTTTCACCTATCGGACTGACACTGCTCGAGTCGCTTGCGCAGCGCGGCGCGCACATCATCGCGCTGACACCGCACGCAGTCGATTCGGAGCAGGTGAAGACGTACATCGAGCTCCTGCGCTCGACGACAGCGAACGAGCAGATCTACGCCGAGCAGTGCGACCTCGCCTCCCCGCCCTCCATCCACGCGTTCGCCACCCGCTTCACGACCGGCCACGCCCAGCGCCTCGACGCGCTCATCTTCACGCACGAGTACCGCCACATCGGCGCCGCCCGCCTCCTCGCGCCCGCCGCCGACCCCGCCGCCGACCCCGCCGCGCGCGAGACCGCGTCCCTCGCGACCTTCCTGCTCACGACGCTCCTCCTCCCCGCGCTGCTCACCGCGCCCGCCGCGCGCGACATCCGCATCATCACCCTCGTCAACCGCTTCTACGCCGCCGCCGCCGCGCTCCCGCCGCCCTTCGCGCCCCCGCCCGGAGCCAGCGCCTCGCTCTTCCTCCGCGAGGGCGCGCGCGCGCTGCGCACCGCGGCGTTCACGCGCCACCTGCAGCGCGTGCTCGACGCGCTCCCCGCGCCGCCCGTGCCCGCCGCGGACGGCACCCCCGGCCCCGGCCCGCGCCCGGCGATGCAGAAGAGCAACATCGTCGTGGTGAGCGTCTCCCCGGGCCTCAGCCGCGCGGAGACCGTCGCGCCGCTCCTGCGCGCCGACTGGAGCCCCACCGGGCACGGCTTCTCGGTCGTCGGGCTCGTGCTGTGCGTCCTTCTTCCGTCCCCGCTATCTGCGTGCTTACAAATAGGATGGAACAGCTACATCGCGCTCTACCCGCTCCTCCTGCTCCTCACCAAGTCCGCCGCGGCGTCGATCCAGAGCGTCCTGCACGTGCTCTTCCTCCCCACGCCGTTCAAGGCCGGCGTGGCGGAGGGGCTGACGGGGCCGGGCGCGGAGAAGGGCGAGCTGCTGAAGCCCGGCGCGCTGTACGCCGAATGCGCGGTCGTGCGGGTCAGGGTGGGTGCGCAGACGCCGGGGGAGGAGGAGGAGGAGACGGAGGAGAAGACGCAGAAGGAGGAGGAGGAGAAGGCGGAAGATGAGAAGGCAGGCGAAGGCGAAGGCGAGGCGCTCCCGGACGACGGCGAGCTGGGCGGCGAGCGCGCGGGGCGCGCGGTGTGGGAGGCGTACGAGGCGGGGCTGAAGGCGTGGGAGGCACGGCATCCGCCGCCCCCGCCACCAGATATAGAGGGGGCGACAGCGCCGGCGTAGGGTGCGATGTGGGGCGTATTGCTATAGTAGTACTCGATGATGTATCGTATCGTATCGTACAGTGGATGTTGATATTAGATTTATGGCCAGCATTCCGACGCCGTGCGATATCGTATAACATGGGAGTCGCCCAAAGGTCGTCGTCTGCCTTTCGCCTTTTCCTCTTTCCTGCATCGCTCGGGGAACAGCGCCGAGGACCCGGGAGCCCGAAGACCTTGGAGCTCAGTATGCGAGAGACAGCGCTGCACCGCTGCCCGAACACCTCGGCTACACTTGTCCAGCGACGCTTTTATAACGCGGTGGAGAAGCCGGAGGTGCTCCCAATGCGCGCGGACCCAGGTCGGATGCTTGGATATGCAGGCGTGCCGCAGCTCGACGTCCAGGACCGCATTCGGCAGCGCTCGCAAATGTCTCGGGCACAATGCTGGCGCATAACCGCGACTGAGGAACGTCAGCGGGACCGTTGCGACCTAGCCCGTCATCAGCCGCCGAGGACAGCAGGCAAGGACGCTGATTCACATACCGGGCGGCCTCGACCTTCGTCCTCGCGCGCCTCCTGCGCACGGTGCGCATCGTCCACCCCTACCGGCCGCCTGATCGCGCATCGCCTCACCGCCCCGTCCGCTCTGCGGCCCTCTCGCCCTGAACCTATCGGCCACTGGTTCCCGGCTTGCGACACACCTGGTGCTCAGCGCACCCGCTAAGCAATCGTCCGGAGGAAGGGAGGCGGG
Organism: Mycena belliarum; assembly: GCA_029282135.1. Classification (NCBI taxonomy): domain Eukaryota; kingdom Fungi; phylum Basidiomycota; class Agaricomycetes; order Agaricales; family Mycenaceae; genus Mycena; species Mycena belliarum. The sequence goes on from JARJCN010000016.1 coordinate 507,032, forward strand.
AGGGGAGGCGGCGAGTACGGATAATTCGCAGCATAGGGCTAGCTCAGCCTCTCGCGGGGCTGTACGAGCATGCGGCCGGGAGATCATCCTCGACGCCCCCGCGCGCGCTGATCCGCGACAGGACCGCACACGTAGCCATTTCCCTCGAGGGAGGACGGGAAGCCCGAGCGCGACGGCAGTATACCACGCCCCCGCGACGACGCTCCTGCCAAGAACCTCAGCTACGAAAGGGCGAGCGCCAGAGGACAACGGTGCACGACTGCTCTCGCGGAAGCCCTGCCGTGTATCCCCTAGATCGAGGCGTCAGCAGTGGATGAATCTGAAGGACGGCTTACCCATAACTAAAGCGGAGAGGGAGCGCAGGGTGATGCGTGTCTTCTGGCCCCCGTCTCCGCGTTCCATACGCTGGGCATATTGCATCTCGAGCGCTTGGTCCTATTTAGGGAGGGTAATCAAGGATCTTGCCTTGCTGACGTTCTTCTGGATGTCCTCCGTGGGCAGGAGGGCTCGTCACCCGCGCGCGACGTAAGACGGGGCGGGCGGAGACCACGACCACGGCTCAGACGCTCCGACTATGCTCTCCGCTGACCTGGGCAGTGTGGACAGCGACACAGTAGGTTTGTCCGGATGCGTCGGCATTTGCGCGCCAAACCATTGCTGGGAGGTCATTCAAAGAAGCCATTGGACTGAGGAGACGGTGCACGAGAGCACCGCTGCCGCCAGGGCGGATGGACAAGGGCGGATGGCCACGGGAGACACTGCAGATACAGCTCCCCGCGACATCTGGGCACTCGCGCGGCATGGCTACAAGGGAGCATGTGTGTAGCTCCATCGCATCACCGCCCCGAAGGCCGACGCTCGCCGCCCAAACGGCCACGCCGCGACACATGCGCATCGATTCCCAGCTCCTCCGCGGCATGCACCGCCGCTGCCCTGGTGTGCAACGTCTTCGCGAACGCGGGGCAACGGACGGGGGAACGACGAGATGCACCGCTGGCCCAGTGCATCGACATCGTCGTGTGTGGTGATAGATCTACCCAGGGCATGAGCGCGGCGTGTCGGAATGAAGGCGAGAGCGCACCTTGCGCGATGACAACGCTCTTGGAGTACCCGAAGGAGAAGGCGGGAGCGAGGAGGCGTCCGTGCTGTTCTCGTCTCCCCATGGGTCCGCAACTCGCGAGGTGCCCTCGGTCCTCCCCCTACGCCAGAGTCGCCGATGTACGGCCTCGCCACGAGGCGAGCTCTGCCTGGGCCTCTCTGCGCTATGCCATACGTCAGTCGCGGGAAGCACGGCGGGAAGAACGACAACACACGAGAGAAGTTCCAGAGCGCTGCGAGCAGGGTGTACCGTGTGGCTCGGTCTGGGATCACGCACTCGTCGTGGCGCTACGCAGGGAGCGAGGTTCCGCTTTCTTGCGCCGCCCTTCTGGGTCCCGGTCCTCGATGCGCCGAGGTTAGCATCCGCCATGTGGATGGGGAGAACGCGAAAGCCACCTACGTGCCTCTGTCAGATGAGCGAAAGAGGGCAAGGGAGACGCTGTACTTCAGCTTGATCCGTGTATATCGTCCGCAGCCTGAGAAAGGTCCATGAGCGCGAGCAGAAGTCAGCAGCCGGAAGGCGCACCTGCGTCCTGAGAGAAGGACTGGCGGCGCCCCGCCATCTGCTTGAGGTTCCCCCTACTTCATCTGCGTGCGACCTGGAAGTGGGTCAGTATCTCAGCTAAAGTAGCATGAGATAGAGAGGAGAACACAAGCGCGAGCTACGCGTTCCCTGTCCTCTTGTCGTCCTCGCAGCAGAAGCTACCAGAGAAAAAGGCACGAACTTACCGGATGGATCATGGGCGGAGACGCCTGGCCGCCGGGGGTCCACGGATGCATGGCCAGCAGATGATACGGAGTTCTGATGACTCATTGCTCATTGGGCTAAGACGTCGCGGTCGAGTTCGACGTTGAGAGCGCGCATATCTGTTGCTGTGGATTCTCAACAAAGAAATCTAGATGCACGGTGACACCTGCATGCCTCTGTCAGATCAGCGCAAAAGGTCGAGGTAGACGACGTACTTCGCCGCGCACTTGACACCATCAGGATAGGAACATCGCGGGCCGAGCCTCTCTACGACATCGACGAACACGCTTGACACCACCTCCGCAGGATTTTGAGGTTCACTGAGCTGGTGAAAGTGTAGGATGAAGGACAGGGATAGTGAAGCGAAAAGGCGTAATCCGGGGGCTGTTGCAGGAGCAAACTTGAGGGAAGTCAGTAAGCGTCGAGGGAACAAAGCCAATGTATACCTGCAGACAGCTGAGGAGCCCCATGCTGTGACCACGCCCGAGCCTCCGATTGCGGAAGATCGCATCTGGGAGAAAGGGAGTCCCGCATCCAGAGGATCTGACGAAGAGGACCGTAAGGAGGAGCACAATTGACAGCCGCAGAGGACAAAGAGCACACCTGCTCCCTGGAAAAGGGACGATCAGCGCCGTATACTCGAGGGATAGTTGTCCGTACTCCATCTGCGTACGATCTGAGAGACTAAAGTATACACGATTCTGAACGACTATCTTCAGAGAATGGTGCCAGGCATACTATAGAGGCTGAAACGAGCCTAGGTCAGTATCGAGCTTAAGGACGTCGATGCGGAGGAGGGAGGGCATACGGAAGCCGCATAACACCCATCCTCCGCCGCCCGGCGTGGGAGATGGAGGTTTCGGTAACCCAGGAGGCTGAGACCGTCGCGTTCGAGTTCGACAACAAGTGCAGTCGCACTTTTTTTTTTTGCTGTGGGATTCTCTTGCTTAAGCACACTTCCAGGTGATTCCGAGAGACTCAGGGTAGGCTCAACAACAGGGCCACGTAGCAGGTGCACTGGACAGGCGAGCCCGTGCACAGGAAAAAGCAGAACGCGCGTCGCGGTCGCTGGTTTCGCTGGTACTAGTAGGTCTGGGAAGCTTCCATCCGGCTCACGCGGCCCGAGCTAGACTCTAGCCAGTCGTTATCTGAGTGTCCTGTTGATCGACTGTCATCGATGGAACAAAATCACCAGAGACGGAGTTTGCCGAGCATGATTTAAATGACTTCGCCAAAATTTCGATAGTGTCTTGCAATAGCATCTTCCATCGAATATCTGAGTAGACAGTTCTGTAGCCAGCGCAATTCCAAGACTTCGGACGAATTCCGTTTTTTTTGGAATCAAAAAGTGAGCTTGCACAATTAACGGTTTGGCCAACTTGGTACCCGTCGTGCAGAAACTGTGGGCGCGATGTGAACGGGAATCCTAAGCAGCAAGTCTTGCGGAGGAGGAGGGAGGCAGCGCAGAAACAGTGCAGGCCATCATCCAAGGGACCGTTAAAGAACTCGACCCCGAGGAAACCAAGTTGCTTCTACCTGGCAGGTGGGTGTTTGATTCATCGTTCTGTTGGAAGTCAAATTATGTTGTTTGAAGACTCCCGAAGAGACCATACAGCGTGTGAGCAGAGGCAGGAAACGGGCAAGGACGAGACAGGCTGCAAAAGGATCAGCAAAGAGAGCAAAGAGATACTCCTCGAAATAGTCGCATGAAGCACATAATTTCATGGCGGACAATCGTACAAAATATATTTTACAAGTTACAGTCGCAAGAAACGAGGCAGGCGAGTCACCAGATGCTACATCACATCGACAGTCAAGAGGGAAGCAACATCGATATCTCCATGTCCTGCTTTTTAGTATTTACTGGAGGGTGCAAGAATTTGAGTCTGCATTGGGTGCCGGCGCCGAGTCCTCATCGAGGAATCTTGTGGTGCGAGGGTCTGTTTTTTTTTCCTAGTTGAGGAAGGTGATGGCAACGATATACATACGCCGGTAAGCGCACCTGCTATTACACCTACGCCACAAAAGGTCTTAGTATAGGGTAGTCGTATTTTTTTGACAAGAGAACAACTCACGCCCCATTTGACCATTTTGCCTAACGGCCGTATAATCAGGATTATAAGGATGGTATTGTGCGGGAACACCGTCGGTGAGCACTATTTCGCCCGCTACAGTCCCGAGGAACCAGGAATATGGCTTCTCTGGAGGAGAACGAAACCACAAAGGTCTGTTGTGTAGGCCCGCACGTCGCTCGGGTTGGACGATCATTATTGGGTCGGACTCTGCTGCCCCAAATGCATCAGTCATAATCTCGAACCCGCTCTGCGCTCGATCAGCCGACATATCAGTGAACAGATCTCCCCAAGCGTAGATGGCTTTCCCCTCAACTTTCGCGATGCGGCGCATGATCGATGCCGCGTTACGAGGCGGTGAAATAAGATCCCTTCTAATGCGCCCGAGCGCAGGCTCAGCTGTATCGAAAGCGCGTGTGGAACTGGCCTCGCCGTCACGGGTGTAGAGCCGATAGTAAACTGTCAAAGTGTTGGGTCACAATCAGCTTTGCTATATTTCTCCTCGAAGGGCACTCACGCCACGGAGAAGCCTCCGACGAAGCGAATTCGTCGTCGCATGTACCACGGGACCTTGCGTCAGGGACCTCAGGTAGAAATACCAGCGCCATGGGTGTCTGCGGTGTCGCCCCGATATCACCAGTCGTGATCGTCACTCGCTCGCTCGCTGCCATCGCGGCCCGGGCGCCCTTCGTCTGGTACAGGGCAGTGAGTGCACCATCAGGATCCGGCAGCTTCTCTGCCTGCGCGAGGGCCCGCTTGAGCGATGCGACTGTGTGGGGGGGTGGGATCGAAGTGGCCTTGATTCGCCCGATTGACGGATGATACCCACTGAGCTCTCCTCGGGGTAGGATCGGACCATCGAGCCCGTAGACGCAGTAATACACTGAAAAGAGCGGTCAGCAATGGTCGAGATGTGATCAAGTGGCCACTCCCACTCACCATATCGCGGACTCAAAGGCTCGCCTTTGGGCTTCTCTGGGCTTGTACGCTCCGATCCTTTGCTTGGGGAAGCCTCCAGGCTTTCGTCGTAGCCAGGTGGGCTCCTCAAGTCAGTGTGTGAGGTGGCCATGAGAGTCTACGAGTGGGTCTCGTAAGCCGTCAAGCAGACGTAAAAATAGCGAGACGTGTCCACACAAGCACCGCGGCCGCGGCCCCTTCTCCAAGAAAAGAAGCATGCGCATAGTAAGAATATTCGCGAGAGAGACATCGATCGAGGATAGAAACGCAGCTTTCATTTTTTCCAGAGTAGGGGCTGGCAGGCCTTAGCGTATTCAAAGCGTGTTCGGTTAAAGGGTAAGATATGTTGGTCTGGCGCACGCGAAGGAGATTGAGATATGAGAAAAATCTGGAGCCCTTTAGTAGGCGCGGCTATTCCAGTCTCCAGACGCCTCTTGGAAGCCGCTGGAGGCCTGGAACTTGCCTGGAGACTGGAACTGAGTTGCCTTCTCCGATTGATCATTGAGCCCTACTTAACTTCTAAGCAAGAATTCAAGAGAAAATCCGAGTCGGAGGGGGCAAGACTCGCTAAGCAGAGGAACCCTTTATCTTTGGTAGGTGGCTGCTCGACGACGTCTCCCAAGTCCTTTTCGAGAAGGACAGTCGCCGCCGGTCGGTCGCGAAAAGCAACGAAAAAAGATTACGTAAAACGTCACGCCTTCGGGTTTCAGGTTCCGATGATCACGTCATCACCTATACGCCAGTAGTGCGTGACTTTGGCGTGACTTGTTGCAACTTGCTCTCGACCATCATCCTTCCATCTCCGCGGCACAATCGTGTATTCTGCCATGGACTTCGCCTTACGCTTTGGAGTCCTTGCGCGTCTTCTCCAGAAGGCCTACAATCTGGCTCGGCGGTCCACTTGCTCCTGATCTCTTGATTCACGTCGGCGTTGACGAATGTACATGCAGGATCAAAAAGGAAGTCCCTTGAAGGCTGGGAAACTAGAAACTAGCCAATTCACCATTTAAATTCTGACTAGAGTTTTACTCAAACGCTGCCGGGTAACAACAGTCATGACCAGCAAGATTGCCGGTCAGCATCCATATTCTATGTACTCAATCTCAGACTTTGGCTTCTTTTTACAGAATGATGGTATCATTGTTATGGACATACCCAGACTGTAAGCCCCTATTATCAGTTTTTCCCCCGTAACATCTGTGAAACCTAGGCGGAGGAGGAGGAGGAGGAGGTTCTTATACCGCGGTGGTCCCTATAAGGAACGTACGGGTGCTGTACCTACATACATCAGCCTCATGTATGCTACAGCCAACCTATGTCTCGAACGTTACGACAGATACACGATGGATTCCTCTCACGAAACGAGGGTTATAGGCGGGATCCCGGTGCTCACTTCCTTGCAATTATTTCGTTCAGCTCGTTCACTAATATATGCATAGGTACGTCGACAGCCTAGACGCACGGCGATAAATACAATATGTACGTTACAATAAGGTCGGTCAGGTTATCTACGTTCGAAACTTGAATATTACGCTCAAGGTTTGGTGTTTGTTTTAGTCGGCGTGCTTTCACCCTGCTCCAGCAGCTCTTCCAGCCCCGATTCCAGCAGGACTTTGGGCTTCAGCAAGATCGTCTTCCTCCACGCGCCATCGATCTTGTCTGCGCGAGACAGACCAAGCTCGCACGTGCACAAGACCGGCTCGCCAGGCCTCGGCGCGCCGTCCACGAGATCCAGCATCGTAACATCGTCAAAAATCACGCCCGGCGCGGCCGACAACGCCTTGAGCTCGCACAGCGTCACCTCCGTGCCTATCGCCTTGTTTAGCCCGAGCGCAAGGCGCACCAGCGCGCCGATACGCTCTGCGAAGCGCGAGCCAACAAGCTCGTGCAAGGCCGCGGAGCTGCTGCGGAAGCCGGCTGCGAGCAACACGTTCACGACGGCGTCGACGAAGTAATCGGCCAGGTCGGGCGCGCCTTCGATCAACTCCTGGACGTGGGCATGGGTGAGCGCACGCCAGCGCCCCGCAACGGGCTGCGGTTGCGCGGTGCGCACGCGCTGGTAGATGTCCACGAGAAGCTGCTCGTCCTCTGGGTCCTCGAAGAACCATGCGGCGCTCATCCAGCGCGCGTACTCGACTATCCCGCCTTGGAAGGCGAGGCGGACGCGGATGGGGTCCGCGTGATGGTCGGAGATGCGCAGGATGTCGACGAGTGTGGGCCCAATGATCTCCGTTGCACGCTCGTACGCCTCTGCGAGCTCTGCTTCGTCCGCCTCCAGCTCTTCCGCAGTGCCCGTCGTGCCTTCCTTCTTCTCTTCAAATTCGAACGAGTCGGCCAGGAGCGCCGCGGTGTCCTTGATCTCGGTGTTGAGCGCGCGGACCAGCGCAAGTACTGCTTGATCGGTGAGGCGGTCGGCTGGGGGTAGTTGGGCCTGCGCCTCTGCGAGCGCAGCAGTTCGCGTTGCAAGGAGATCCAGCGCCTCCGTGTGTTCAATCTCGATCCGCGCCTGCTCCGCCATCAAGTGCCTTGCCTCCCCAGCGCGCTGCTCCAGCTCCGCCTCCAGCGCGCGTTTCTTCTCACCCGCCTCTGCTAGATCTCGCTCTGCATTCCGTAGTTGCTCCTGCACCTCCGCGAGCTCGCCCGCCAACGCCTCGACCTGCTCGCGTGCGTCCTCCTTCGCGGCTTCAACGGATCGGTGTAGCGACGCCATTTCCGAGTCCTTGCCCTCGATTGCCTTTCGGAGCACGAGAAGGTCTTCCTGTGATTTTCTGGTGGCGTTCTTTGAGCGCCGGAAGGCTTTGGCGACGTATCCCAGGGCGAGGGTCATGGCGAAGATAGTAATGCGGTAGAGGTATACGGATGTGGTGGATGTAGACGAGGAAGATGTGGTGGACATGGAGGTAGGCGATGCATCGCACGCGGCGCTCGCAGACCCAGTCGAACATGAGGCGGGAACGTGTTAGTCAGCAGCGGCGTGTTTTTTGTGTGCACTGCGTCACTTCAACACGAGGCTGATCCTAATGGCTGATGTTCAGTTGTCGCGGGTGCTGCCTCGGTAACCTGATTTCATCTCAGACGTTCTAGTTCAAGAGCTGGGCTTTGATAATCAGTGATGTTCATAATGAGCGTTCGCACTTGGTTTACAGCTGTTTCCGAAAACGTTGGCAGTTGCACAACTTTTTCGACCTACATCAACTTTTGATGGAAGGCTAAGGATTACTGTTTTGGGTCTTGCCGACGGAGGCCGACAACATCGGCTAAGCTTCGGCTGATAATGCCTCTCACTTGAAATTTGCAAGAAAGGTTGTCTCAAGACCATCTGGACAGTGACCAGAGAGCTCTTGGCCAGGCAAATCTACGGAGGAGTATATCGAGGGGAGGGTATGATTATAGGTCTGAGAATTTTGAGGCAATCATGCCAAGCCGTCCAAAAGGGGAAATGCTTAGCCTTCCATCAAAAGTTGATGTTGGTCGAAAAAGTTGCGCAACTGCCAACGTTTTCGGAAACAGCTGTAAACTCATCCTCATGCGAACCGTAATTTTCTCCAAAGTTCCGAGCCTAGCTCTGCAGTGGAGGTTCAAGTTGTGGTTGATTTTCAGGGCTCCACGTCACCGTAAACTCGGCTCCAAGAATGCCTTCATATTTAAGAACATCCATGCAACCTGTTGAACTCGAAACTTGTGGTATTCTACCACACTCAGGGAAACTGTAAATTGACTGGAGTTCAGGGAAATCGCTAATTATATGGACAGTGATATACGTCCCAGGTAATTGGCTCTATGATAATAGAATTTAATATATCAGGGCTCAACCCAAAGCTCAGATAATACACGCTCTTTGAAGTCAATCTCGGAGCCAATTTTAATTATACAGACTGCACGGGTACCTCGCCGTCTGGCGTCAGACTCTTCAAACCAAGGGTGTACAGCCGACACTGCGAATTCTCGATGTTCGATCCGTCGATAGTTCTTCGGGGAAAGGGTTCTACTCCGTCTCCGCCGGATGATCCAGACGCGCGAATAGTGGGATCGTATCTGTCCGGCACTTCGTAGACCTTCTTGAAGGGGCACTCGTCGTACGAGCCGGTGGCATTCGGACACTTGAAGAAACGACACTCGGTGCAGATAGGGCCTAGAGTCTTCTTCGGGTCCAAGACCTGAGTGTTGTTGCCGTCCCATGCCAGTGGCGCGGGTTGTTCACTGCTTGCACGCTGAGCAGGGCGAAATGAGCCGGTGTTTCGATGGCGGATGGTGGCACACACCTTATTTGAATGAAGCTGCTGGGAGGAGCGGTCTCCCGCACTTGCCACCGGCACACTGCTCGTCCACTGTCCCCCCTGCTCTGGGCGTGAAGGCCTAGGTGTGTCGTGAGCCTGGAAGCCGCTTGTGAGGGAACGGTTTGAGGAGCCCGGGGACGCAGTACGCTTGGATCGTAGAGCATGAGAAGAATATAGGAGGGATACTTGAAGAGAGGAACTCACGCGAGGCGACGCAGTCCACTCAGGAGTAAGAACTTTCGTTCCCTTGCGAAGATCCCAATGCAGCTCAGCCATGGCCTGTGCAAGAAGCGCTTTCTCCGTGGCCTGGATGTATTCAGCCTGTGCAATAATGCTCGCTGTGATCTCCTCCGCCTCTCTCGCGAGCATGAATTGATACGACTGGCTGCTAAGCGCGAGGTGCGCGAGGACGCCGACAGAGGGGTCCGGGGCCCAGTATATCGATGGGGCCATGAGTATTTGTGGATAAACTGAATTTGGTGAGGTGCGGTAGTGTGCGTGATAGTCACTGCACCGGTCGGGTGGCACTGGATGGGGTGGTGGCGCGGGTGGCGCGAAGCGATTCGGAATGTGTGGTTAGTGGATGTCCTGCGGTTTCTGGTGTACTGGACCGCGGGCTCTGAATCTACGTGGAAGAGATTGACCAAGGTGATGGTGGTGGTCAGTTCCAGGACGCGATCGAGGTGGACGGGACCAAACACAACGCGGCCACGTGATCAGGACAATGACTAGAAGACTCGCTTCGCACACAATGCGAAAATTTAAACGTCGTTTTGGAAGGGGTCCGGGCAAGGTCCAGGCCTTTTTTGGCCTTTTTTTTTTTTTTTGAAAAAGGTTCCTAGGTGCATTGCGGTTCAGTGAACAGCCAAACTTTAAATCAAAAGAAATTCGTGCGTACTTGGATCAGACTCCTTTTGGCCTCCTTTCGCCGATGCATCCCTCCTCCAGATTCAAAAGGAAGTGTCGAATCGTATGCAGATTGTTCGTCAAATAGAGGCTGGGTAAGTCGACCGGAAGTCGCGAGTTTGATACGGGTGTCAGTCGAAACCCTCCAAGTAGATGTGCCCAACTGTCTGTTCTATATCCGCAGGACCTTTTGAATCTAGCTTCGCAGATAACCGACCAGCAGGGTGACCAGAGGAAAGAAGCTTCGGAAGAAGAGAAAAATGCCGGGGTGAGATTCAGTCATACGCCTCGTCCGATGTTCACATCTGCAGGGCATAAACCAGCAGGCACTTCATCTCGCGGTAGTCCGATCAGAGCAACACTGCGTGATTCATTTTAGGTTGCTATTAACCACATGGAGTGCAGCGTAAAATATTAATACCCGACCTTCAGATGCAGGAGTGGAGTTATTGATGCGATAGAGTTCAAGAAAAAGCAAAAGCACGGCGTCGCTCAGTTAGAGCGGCCACGTTGTCAGTCGGAGTCGCTGTCGCTGTCGATGAGCTCGTACTGCGGTGGGCCTGCCGCGCCGCCGCCGCTGGAGGAATAGCGCCCGTCTGCAGTGCGCCACTCCCCGTCAGACTCGATGAGAACGTCGTCCACGCTATCCGGCGTCGTTTTGAGGATCTCGGCGAAGTAGCTGAAGAGGCGAGCGTGAGCGCCACGGCGAAGATTATACACGAGGGGAGACGTACCCATCGATGATGAGCTCTCGCCAGTCCAGGGTGTTTTCGCACACGGGGCAGAGCCTGCGCGAGTCAGTAAGTCATGTCGCGGAACGAAAGGGAGATCCGGAAGGGCGTACCAGGTTGTTGTCTGCTGCATCATCGAATACCAGGACGTCGCGTCGAAGCATTGCGAGTGCGTGCATTTCGATGAACGGCAAGGCGTGCTGATCCGCATGAAGCTGAGCTGCACACGGGCTGTCAGGTGCGCAGAAACAAAGTCAGAGATATGGGACATACAGGGCACTTGAGCGACATCTTGAGCGAACCCGCGATGATTTCGTCGTCATCGGGCATGGCTGCCACCACTGGAAACAAGAAAAAATAAGATGATGGGCGGTGGGAGCACCGGAACTCACTTTGCCGCCGGATATCTGCGCCGCTGACGAAGCGATTAGTGCGCAGCTGGTCGACGAGTGCACTGACAGTCTGCGCCTTCACGAGCTGCGCCACAAGGTAGTACTTCTACATGACAACGTATCGTCATTTTTGGCCCCAATGCAAACAGCTTGGACCAACCTTGAGCTCGAGCTGGCCCTGGCCGCTGTTGATGTATATCATGCGCACCGCGTTTGCGGCTACTGTGACGCCCAAATCTGGCGGGGGAGCGGTGCCGGGGCGCTTCTTGATGCCCTTGAGCAGCGCACCTTTGAGCTGCACGTCGTTGACGTAGATCTCGCACGTGGGCGGGAACTCGACGAGACACTCGGCATTCCCATTGTATCCAGGCGAGTAGAATTTCGACGAGGTGCAGAAAAGGCGCAGTTGGTACGGGGAGCTGCAGGAAGGTTGAGAAGAAAATGCGCAGGTAGAAGCATGGATTCAGTTACCCAGGGGCGCGGAGCTTCGCGAGCTGCTCGTCATTGAGGGTAAACTGCAATGTACATTCGCGGCGATCGCTGGAGGTGTAGGATTCTAGGACAGAGTCAGCCCTATTAATTGCCGGAAGAAAGGGATCGGGTGTACCGGGGCATTCAAGAACGGAGGACACAACTTGGTCGATGCTGTAAAAAGGTGACTGTTTGAAGCGGTAACCTGATAGGTGACGTTGAGTGGCATTCAAACGCGGCGCTGGAATAAAGACCTGGGCTGAAATAGGTAGACTTGGGCAGAGCAGATGTGGATACACTACGACTGAGTGGTAACGGCACTTGAGCAGGGTTTGAGGCAGCGAGATAAGGGGCGCTAATGCCACGGGGAGCAGGAAGCGATGCCATCGGCATGGACGGCATGAAACTGTGGCACAGGGTGACTACAGCGGTGGAAGAGAGAAGGAGGGACAAACGAGGAAACAGGCAGGTGAATTGCATCAATGATGGGTTTCGCGGCCATCCATTTCGCGAAGTCATTGTTGCTTTTCCAGGCGCCTAATTGCATAGACAGGCGGTCAACGAGCTCCTGCTTCCTCCCGGACCTGATCATATGCGTTCCACATTGGTTGTTGATAGATAAAATTATCTGTTTTAGATCCGCCACAGTTCCATACGGAAAGGCTTTGCATGTGGCCTGGTGGATCGATGAGCCCACAAACCAGAAGGAGTGGCCAGCCGACACCCCGGAAAAGGGGAGAGAATGCTTACATCGAGTTCTGACCATACAGCTGCGGTATTTGAAGCAGCCATGGAACAGATGTGGACGGGTGCGAGAGCGACGACAAGGTGCTGAGGAGGATTTTGCGTATGTGTGACCGTGACTTGTTCGAGTCACCCCGCGGAGTGCCCCGAGCGATCGGTCCGTTCGCGACGGCAAACCCCGAGTTGAATTTAAACCCTTGAAAGCCATAACACGGCGGGTGAACGAGAGATATAGCGAGAATTGATGGCACAGAGAATGGACAAAGAAACCACGATATCAAGGGACTGACCGCCCATCGAAGACCTTCAAATCAATCGGCACAACTCGAACGAGAATCGAGATATGTACAGTACGCCCTGCTGAGTCTGATTGAGCCAAGTTCGAGATATTCTCAGGACTCGGGGACCAAAAGGTGGTCCACAGTGGAGTTGAAAAATGGCAGTTCGGGTCCCAGGAACGTCACTGGCGATGACTCCCCGCGTTCTCGAGTTACCCTCAGATCCCTAACCAATAAAGCCGAGGATGAATTTAAACATGTTGTTGAGTGCAATCGAATTGCCCAGTCTCTGCAACACTCCACCAACCACGTAGCCAGGGACGTTGGTAGATCTCGTGTTCATCGGAAGACTGTGTGTTGGCAGACAGCTCGAGTAGGGCTAGAATTTTCCGATTGCAGCTCTTGTCGAAGTAACTACAATACTATGTTGATGAGTTGAGGTAAATGACGCTCGATCCATACACGTACACTTACATACAATTCCCATTCCTCTCGCGCCCAGCCCGCTCACTCCTTATATTCAAACTTGACGCCCTCCTCGCGCTCGAGCACCATGAACTCCATGCAACCGCTGAACCACCCAGCCTGCTCCGACCCGACAATGCGTGCCGTCTCCTTGGCCTGCGCGTCGTTGATCGGGACCGTCTTACCATCGTGCCCCTTGTCTGCTCGAGTTGCGTCAGCGGGCATCACAGAATAAAGGAGACACGCACCGCCCTTGTACCCCGCGGCCGCCGTGTCCGCGAGGAGCTGCACCTGGCACGCACGCTCGAACGCGATGTAGAAGTGCAGTGTCCCCTCGATCGTGCCCGTCGCGACGAGCAGGCCGTGGTTCTGCAGAATCGCGGCCTTGGCGGGCCCGAGCGCGGCGGTGATCGCGGCGCCCTCGGCCTCGTCTAGCACGATGCCGTTGTACTGCGTGTAGAGGACGTGGTCCTGCGCAGAAATGTGGATTAGACATCTGGATCACCATGGAAGGAATGTCCGCACCCCGTGGAACGCACACGCGTCCTGCGAGATGGGGTCGAGGGTGCGGCCGAGCGCGGAGAAGGCCTTGCCGTATGGCGAGTGCGAGTGCGCGGCACAAAGGACATCCGGACGCGCGGCGTGGATTGCTGAGTGAATCATGAACGCGGCGGTGTTGAGGAGACGGAAGGGCCCGTCACGCTGGCCGCTCTCGGGGAGGATCGTGCCCGCGTGGTCGACGAGGAGTAGGTCCGACGGCTGGATGAGCTTGAAGTGCAGGCCCTGAGCACAGAGTCAGCGCACTTCGTAAGAAAGCGGCGGGGCGGTACGCACGAAGGGATTGACCCAGAAGCAGTCCGGGCGGATAGGGTCCTGCACGACTGAGTGAGTGACCAGCAAGTCTCGCTCATCGAGAATGAAACGCACGCGGACGGTAATATGCCCCGCAACGCCCTCGTCGTACCCTCGGTTGCCTGTCCAGCGAGTTAGCGTCAATCGCCGAACATCGACCACCAGGTACATACCGAAAATGCGGAGAGCCTGCGCTAGACGGAACTTGAGGAACTCGCGCTCCTCGAGTTTAGTGGCGAAGACGGGCGGGCCAGGGGCTTTGCCGCGGTAGGCTTTGTTCAATACGGAGTCGTTGATGTTGATGGAGGCGGACATGGTGGTGGTCGGAGTGTGTGGAAGGCGGCTGGGGTCCGGAACCATTCACATGTCTTAAGTATCATAGCCGGCCGGAAACTCCCGATTATTGCCTGTGGCAATCAAAACAGACTCAAAACAGACTCAAAGGTTGAAGCCAATCAGAAGAGCTCAATTACGGGCTAAACTAGAATTGTACGACCTCGCCGAGCTGAAATTGAGGAATTATTGGCTCCATCGTGATCAGGGAGCCAAGATCAGCTGATGTTCTCGGAACGGTGGCGGAACAGTGGCGGTACCTTCGCCGTTCCGGGCTTTTTCTTTCTTGCGAGGGCCGAATAAGATTGGTCCGGGTCAAAAGCAGGAAACAACCTGGCACCACATGATTTGTGGGACAACATCGATCGTCTGGATATTGCCGAAATGCACTATTAGTATCTGACTAAGTAAATCGCTGATTCAGTGATTGCGAGACTTGACAAAGAGTCAGCAAAGACTTGACCTAGTTCATAGCTAACTCGAGGGCGTACATAGTCCGTATCCAGCCATTAATATTGGTGAGTGTTACAGTCTAGAAAAATGGCTGAAATTCATAAGTATCCTCTTAAACTAGAGTCCTGGCAATCCAGGACATTAAATTATCGTCCTCATGCGGCATCACAGTCACTTTCAAAAGAATGATGCTGCCTACATAGACTTCTGCTGTACTTGGGAAATTTTTGGCCGACCATCTGTTTAAAACCTTTCCATTCTTGTTTAAAAAATTACACCCTCAAATCCGAAAAATATTAACAATAACTCAGATTTTTCACCCAAGCTTTTGAGGTTAAAGAGATAGTGTTTGTTCCCCATTGGTTTTTCAACAAAGTTTCCAATGGAAAACTTGTCATGCTCAAATGGCAATGATTAGGTCTTATATAAATCCATTTTGTATCAACACTGCACAATTCCTAGCTAATCAGAGGAGCAAAACATCAAATATGACTCAAAGTTCAGTTCAATTCCCTTATCCTTGGATTCGATACATTTTTGCGGCGTTTATGTAAGGTTTGTTTCTTGAAGTCCACCTCAGATCTGATCTCGGTACAAGAGCCAGACATATATCCAACTGCCCAAAAAAAATCGGGTGGAGGGCTGTTCTGGTCCCTGGAATCCTTGAACATCGGCAACGATCGGCATCAGGCATATGCCGACATGTAGTCACGTGACGCAAACACGCTTTCTTCTCTTCCACGATGTCTGATTCCGCTGCCCTCCTTGCGCAGGCCGTCGAATCCCTTCAGGACCCTTACAACCCGAAATTCTGCTGCAGATACTACATCTGCCTGCTCTGTCACATCGAAATCGAGAGTGTGGAAAATCCTATTGTTCGCGACGCGCCGTATGCGACCGAGGAGCTCGAGATAACACTGGACGAGCTAACGGAGTCGATGGCGCTGCTTGACGCTATCTCACGCTTCATCACAACCAACAGGCCGCGCGACGCGATGGCTGCTCTTGCGCAGCGCATGGAAACTTGTGCGTGCGATCGCACCAGTCCTCTCGTAGACGGGATGCACGCCTGGACGTGGAACTACGATGCATACTGCCGCGATCCCAGCGGCTTTGTCTGTCGCTCCGACACCCTGGAGTGCGTGATCGCCCTTATCGCGGACCTGCTGTACAACGCGCTCCAACTGCGCGAGGCGTACCGCACGGGGTGGCCGTTCTCGCCGCGGGCCTGTCTCGTGGGCGACGACGAGTCGGCTGCGACAATGCTCTGCCGGTGGCTCGACGTGTACCCAATTTTGCCGCTCCTCCGCGCCATCGGCGCCACCGCGTCGCTCTTCGGTGCACGCGTCATCGCGCCGTTCCTGCTCAGCGCCCATCTCGCCAAAAATCTCGTCGCGATCTTGAAGCGTGGCGTGGACGCGCTCCCCGAGAACTACGGTGGTGCCTTCAATCCGTCCGGCGGACTGTACCCAATCACGCTCGTGTTCATCGTGCACCGCGAGCTCTCGACCTTCGCGGACGGCGTCTCCTCCGCGTACTTCTACCGTGAGCACTGCCCTTTGCTCCTCGCGACGCTCAACCGCGTCGCCGCGATCCACGAGAGGATTCCCTGGACGATGGACCCGAACTGGGAGCTCGGGTTCATGCTCGGCGGTACGGTGCATGCGAAGCTCGTGCTCCCGCACGACGAGGCGCTGTACCACAGGAAGATTTTGGACTACTCGCGCGCGGAGCGCACGCTCATCCTGAAGGTCCAGGCGCCTTACCAGCTTGCGCGTAACATCCTCCTCACGCTCGCGGAGCTGCCCGCGCAGTGCATGGACACCGGCTGCAGCAGCCCCGCCGCGGTGTTGAGGTGCTCCGGCTGCAAGCGTGTGGCGTACTGCAATACGGCGTGTCAGGGGCGCGACGTCGGTTCTCCTTCTACGGGTCTTCCTCGACGCTAACTCGCTCGCAGTGGCCTGTGCATAAGATTGTGTGCAAGAAAATGCGCAGCATGGGCGAGGCGGCCGGGTTCCCGGTGTACGCCAGCCCTAAAATGGCCCCGCTGCCGATCGAAGTCGATGACTTCCGCAGCCGGGTCGAGGCGAGTGTCTCGTTGTCGGAGGTCAGTGCGTTCAATGCGTGTTTGATCGAGGACGACAGGATCCGGAGGGTGATCAACGATAGTATGTTGCAATCCTTGCCTGCTGCTTTTTTCTGACTCGAGTGTGTTACATAGAATACAGCGCTCGGTATCCGCGCGCTCTTGATTGAGTCGGTCGAGGATGGCGAGAGGTTAGAACTGTAGTAGATGCACAAGTCTTCGCTGCCGCTTGCTTTTGTGCCCACGTGCATATTCGAGACTCCTTCTCCGAGTCTTCTGCGATGCCTCTGCGTGCATGTCAGACGTTGGATTGCTTCCCGTAAAATTTCAATAAGTAAGCTGGCACTGTGCGATAAAAATGCAAAGTCAAGTTACAATCGAGGGCTAGCTCATTCTAGCTCATGTATGCAATTCTGCCTAGCTCAGTCCTAAGTACTTGAGTAGCTTCAGTCTCCTACCCTCACGTCGGGGAGATAGACTAGATTAAAGTTGATGATCACAGTGGCTGTGTCGGCGACTCGCACGAAGCTGTGCGGCCGCGCAAGAGCGCTCACACAACGCTAAATGGCTCTTTCCCTTCAGCCTCCTGAACTTCTGGATGATATTGCGTCACTTCTCGTGCGCCCAAGCGATCTCCTCTCCCTCGCACTTACATCCAAGACCCTCTATGCCATCGTGGTCCCACAGCACCTCGAATTTCGCGAGATCCGCTGCGATGCGCGTCGGAGTGCGCTGTGGGTCGCTCTTGCTCAGCACCCAGGGCTCGCGAGACGGCTTCGATCCCTAGAGATGTACAGGGAGCCCGATTTACTCCGCTCAAATCTGGTCCCGAGATGCCTAATGTCTGGGGACAACGACGTGCCGCCGGTAGACTGCTCCCTGGATGTTCGATCGAAGACGTGTAGCAGCCAGTGCACGGAAAGGATTTGCGCTGCAATCTCGCCAATGTCCGCCCTGATGCGCTTCTGCTTTCACCACTCGAACTTTGCGTACCTTCATCCAATCGAGACGATTTTTGAAGCGGTCCTTGAGCACTGTCTGCAGCTGCGCGAGCTTGAAATCACCTTCTACGATGGATTGCCGACCTTCGAGTCTGCGAGCAGGCCGGTGAGTGACTCTCAGTTCTCGTCCGATACATGTTGACGCTCCAAAAGTTGTGGAATCTTTCCTACTTGACGCACGTATCGATCACGGTCAATCGGTCCCCTATGATCAGGACTAAGCAACGTCAGTACCTCACGGAGATAATGAGGATGCTCTCGAGATGCCCCGATCTCGAGCATCTTCGGCTCGCAAGCGAAGGGCGCGGTCCTCTTGTAAATCTCTCGCCGATGCTCGTGGCTATGTCCTGGCCACAGCTCAAGCGCTTGGTGATCGAAGGCGATCTCACCTTAAACAAGGACCCCGCTGCTGTGACCTTCCTGGCTCGACATACTCAGCTGGAAACGCTCTCACTCAATGAGCCGCTAGAACTGCCACCGCTCCCGCATTTACGCTGGCTTTCTACCCCAGAATTTCGTCTAAGGATGTGTGGCCTTATACCGGAACGCTTTCCGCTGCTCGAGTACGCTATGATGACCGATGCCTACGAATCTCCCCATAGGGAAATCGAGCCCGTCGTTCGGCTACTTCTCGCGTTCCCCGCACTCTGTGGGGCGACAGTGGCTTTGGGTACAATTACCGCGCTGCGTCACCTATCTCAGGACGTTCCTCACCTCCAGCGCCTCGCATTAGGGTGCTCTCCTTGGAACCTTGACCGCGCGCGCGCCCGAGAGACTTGTCTCGTATGACTTAACTCTGTGATGACCTTCCATGCACTGACCTCTGTTCGACAGCCCAATGACGAATGCATAGCGATCCTCGCGTCGTTCCCGCACCTCACGCATCTGGACTCATCAGCGGTCATCGGGAGTAACTCCGACCAAGAGACGGATGCTATTCTCGACCCGTTCCTCGCGGCGCTGGCGGCAGCGCCGCAGCTAAGATATGTGGCGGTGGACATGCTTTTGTTTGATGGCGTTAGGCCTGTCCATCGATGGTACGCGCTCGAGCGGGATGAGGAAGGAAAATATGCGGGTCGGACGGAGGTTAGAAATCTAGATCGGGTGCGGTTCCATGATTGGGAAGACATCTTCCGGCAGGTGGGCATTTCATGACGCTCGCTTTTCTTTGGCAACTCGTGAATTGCAACGTGTCCTTGTACAAAGCTTACTTGCGTCTACCTCTAACAGCTGTGATTAATGTTCGCACCTTGCGGGGCGTACGAACATAGGTTCCCCTCTGGAATCCTTGAGAAAACAAAGACTCATACGCATAGGCATGTAGTATGGAATGACAAACTAATGTTTCAGGGGTTTTGTTTAGTTCCGAATCCCCTGTCTCTGTCAGAACTTCCCGGCTTCGTATAAGATGGGTCTGGGAGCGAAATTTATCTTCCAAATGAGATCCCGGCGCTGTGAACACGGCCTCCAGACTTGCTCCATTTATAATCCCTTATTCGCTTTCAATGCTGACAGAGTTCTCATCGTTGAATCGACTTTCGGAGTGCTCATCACAGGTTGATCACAGGTCATTCTTTCGGTTCAGAATCACATTCACAATCCCGAGTCTTCCGCTCTGATCACTGTGCTGCTCGCAAGCCCAAGAAAGAGACATTTTGTCAGAGTGCCAAACTATCTCGTCTCCTAAACAGACGATTCACCAAAACAAGCTCATACCTCGCTTGTCACGGTTACGAACTGCAGGTGTCTGTGCGGATACAACGAATTTGTCGGCTCTAATCTGGGCAAAGATTTCGGGGCCTGATGTTCTGAGCCACGCGTGAGGACTGGGCTCATCTTCTAAACGACACCGGCCTGTTTCCTTGTTCCAGAGTCATAAACACGGCTATACCTTCAACATAAACACGGCTATACCCGGGTCCAGACTTACCGGGACTCGGGCCACAATAGCCCATTTGCCGGAAGCGGCACGCGGGCACGTGGATCAAAAAATGGTTGGTATTCCCGGACCGGGCTCGCTTGACCGTCGTCCACCACACTCTCCACGTCCCGCCCTTCTCCTTCTACTCCTCCTTCTCTTGCGAACATAACCCAGTGTCCGAGCTCCTCATCTCATCATCCTCACGGCACGCTTAATTCCCAAGCGTCCTCGTCCCGCTTGCTTATCGGGATCCCATCCTACTACAGAAACTCACCGAATAACGATCTCAAACGCATCCTAACGCTAACAGACGACTTGAACGCTCGCGAAACCCTCACATACAACCATAATGACCCGAGCCACAGCGCTCTTCGCCCTCACACTTCTCGCGCGCTGTCTCCCAAGCTCCGCGACGTACTACCCCTTCGTCAACTACGAGGGGGCGACGTTCTTCGACGGGTTCGACTTCTACGGGGCGATCGATAACACGACGTGGGGTGCGTTAACTGTGGCCCAGTACTATGCGCATGCCAGCTGACGCATGGTGCATGGTGTGCAGGGAACGTAACATACGTCACTGCCGCCGATGCAAGAGCAGAGTCGCTCGCCTACATCAACGACGAGGGGAATGCGATGATAAAGGTCGACGCTGCAAGCACGGTACTCGCAGCGGGAATCCAGTATCGAAAATCCGTGCGTCCTCTACTCCCTCGTATCTTAGCTCTCGAATAATCCTATGTTGCTCAGGTGCGCCTGACGTCGAAGGCGGAGTTCTCCGTGGGCACCCTCTTCGTCATCGACGCAATCCATATGCCCTACGGTTGCTCCGTGCGTATCCCTCCCAGCTTTGGATTTTGCTCACAAGGATCCCCTGCTGCAGGTATGGCCGAGCATCTGGTTTAACGGCGTGCTCAAGCCCGGGCAGGTGTGGCCGCAGGCGGGCGAGATCGACTTCATCGAGGCGATTAACCTCATGGACCACAACCAGATGGCGCTGCACTCCTACGCGGGGTGCGTGCAGCCGCCGAATGTGACGCAGACTGGGAGGGTGTGTGGTTTCCTCTCATCGATCGTCCTTCTCGTCCTTTATTCCCCTCGCCGTTGTTCCTTTCCTGCATTATTCTTCGCTACCATTATTCTTTGTCAACACTGCGCTGGGTGCACGCAGCGGACGGACGCGCTTCCCTCTCCAGCAGATGGACATGATTCCCCCGTGCCTGTGCGTGCGGACGGTGTCCCTGTGCCTTGCGCAGCACCGCTGTGATAGGCCGCATTTCCTCATTTCGACCCACCGCACCCACGGTGCCCGTGGCTGCCGTCACCGCACTCACCCAGTTTCCCCCTTCAGTCCTTCACGCTGTTACCTTCGCCCCATTGCTCCATCTGACCGTATCATCCCCTCAGACAATCCTGCACAATTGCAACGACACGACGTCCTCGGGATGCACCGTCGCTGAAAGTAAACCCAACTCTTTCGGCGCGGGCTTCGCCCAGGCGGGCGGCGGCGCGTTTGGGATGCAGTTTGACGTCGCGGGCATCTTCATGTGGTTTTGGTCGGTGCGTAGTCCTTCTATCTCATAATTTACCCCTCGTCGATGCTCACCGGAATCACCAGCGCTCTTCCATCCCCAACTCCATCACTTCCGCGACCGCGACGTCGCAAATGGACATCGCGGACTGGGGCGTCCCCTCTGCGGCCTACCCCGCGGCTGGCTGTAACATCACCGAGTTCTTTCCAGCGCAGCAAATGGTTATCGGTATGGAGTCGTCTCGTTGCTTGTGACTGGAGATTTTGATTTTCAATTGATTATCGTGGTAGATATAACACTTTGCGGGCTGTGGTGCGTGTTTCCGTCGTTAGATGGGAGAGAGACTGAGTTTTCTTTTGTAGGGCTGGCGCAAATGGCATCTATGAGTCGTCGACATGTCCCGGTACCTGTGTACGTATCTTACTGTCTTGGACTCCACCGCATTTGCGTCCCCTACTGACACAAATCAGTTCGGCTCCAACATCGCAGGCAACGGCTCGAACTACGCCTCCGCGTACTTCGAGATCCCCGCGATCCGCACGTGGACTGTCGACCCGGGCGCAGCGGCGTCCGCGTCGTCGTCGATTGCGAGCGCGAGCGCGACGCAGCAGTCGAGCGCGAGCGTTGCCGCGCAGGACAGCCATACGACGGGGAAGACGACCCCGAATGGGGCGCGGAGGAGCGGCGCTGATTGGGGGGCGCTAGGTGTGGGCCTTGGCGTCGGACTGTGGGTGGGACTGGGACTGTATTCTTGATTGGCCGGAAACAAATGCGGCAGATCTAGTATGTGAGGAGATGTAGGGGTGGGTGGTGTAGACTTGGACAGACTGGGAAGGAAGAGGTATCTGTTGTAGCATAATTAGTAACTTACTTATGATACTATGTCTCTCATTACTGACATTAGTCTGCGGACGACTATGTGGTGTTTGGTGTTCGCTGTTTCTGGCGCATGTGCAGACGCTGAACCCGAACGGTCACGTGCCCCACGCATAAATAAATGAGGCACAGATTTGTAAGCAGCCCCTTTCCTGTTCCACCCAGTCATGAGCAACGAAGCCGGATCGATATTGGCGGTCAATCAGGACACAAGGATTGCAGATCATCTGAAGGTCCTTCGAGAGTCGCTCTCAATGCATGTCCCTTACACTGGGGGAGTGCATCCTGTCAAGCCTGAAGATCTTGTCGTCTACTATGCCACCGATGATAAAGACAATGCCCGGTGCGCTCGTTCACCCTGTCATAATATCGTTTAATATTTCCCCTGTAGAGCCATTAATCTGTCAAACGCGACGGAGGCACGCCTCCTTGAAATGGCTGCCGCATGCGAGCCAGCTCCTTTCGGCGCCAATCAGGTGAACGTCCTGGATGAATCCTATCGCAAAGCGGGGAAAATGGACCTCAGCAAATTTGCGGCACGCTTCGACGTAGTCGCCTCTGGTCTCTTGGACGCAATCAGCCCAGACATTCTGGACGGCCAGAACGCGGCCAACGAACAGGTGCTCAGAGCGGAGATGTACAAGCTGAACGTGTATGGTGCGTGCATCCTTCTTCTCCATCTATTTGACCCTGCGACTGAGATAGAACCTAGGTCCGGGCTCGTTTTTCAAAGCGCACAAGGACACCCCACGCAGCGAAGACATGATCGGCTCGCTGGTCGTCGTCTTCCCTACCGCGCACAAAGGCGGAGAGTTGACCCTCTCGCACGGCCAAACCACTTGGACCTTCGACTCCGCAGCTGAGATTGCTGCCCATGCTCCACCCTCTGCGGCAGCCGTCGCCTACGTCGCGTTCTTCAGCGACGTGACGCACGCCGTCGAGCCTGTCCTCGAAGGCCACCGCGTCACGCTGACCTATAACCTGTTCCTGGCTAATCGCCCCACGCACGCCAACGGCAGCGCGGTCGGCCACCGGATTCCGCCCGCCCCGGAGCACACATTCCAGGACACTCTCCACGCGTTGCTTGCGGACTCGACCTTCCTCCCGGCGGGCGGCCTCTTGGCATTCGGCCTCGCGCACCAGTATCCCATGCCCACCCCGCCAAAGTTGATCTGGGCAAACGGCAAGCATACGCTCGACATGAGCGCAAGCTCTTTCGCGCCCGTGCTGCAGATGCTCAAGGGCAGCGACGCGCGCATCAGGACATCCTCCGAACGTGCAGGCCTCACTACACACGTCAAGATGCTGTACAACAGCGGCGAAAACGACTGCGGTGGGGGCCACGACGTCCTCGCAGACTATGTGCTGGACACAGAGAATGTGAACGATGAGCACATAAGCTTGGAAGAAGAGATCGAGAAGCACGGCGTTATCCTGCAGCGGGGGAAGGAGCGGATGTCATATTTGTCAAAAAAGGGACTGCGGAAGGAGGGGTATACGCGGAGATACATGACGACAGATGAACCGGAGAAGGAGCGCGATGCGCCCGTTGCGGTGCATTGGGTCACCATGATCACGGAGGCGAATCGCGTGGGCTCGCACTATGTCCGGTACGGCAACGAGGCGTCGCTCGGGCACGTCTACGGTAATGCCGCGCTCTTTGTAAGCGTGCCGGCGGTTGGCGAGGGAGTACGCGCTGCGGGCGTCTCCGCTTGATGGCCGGTCGTTTTTTTGTGTTATACTCAGGATTCTGAAAAGTTATAAGCCCGGCGCCTTCCTTCAAGCCGAATTCATAAATATCGAATAAACGACGGCCAGTGAACTGCCTTTGTTTAGAGCCTATTTATCGGAATATCTTTGCTGTTGCGGAAACTGGACGTACTGTACTATTTCGATCAATTCGTCAGTGCCTGTGACCTGTGACACGTCGATTCGAACTCTGATATTCGTAAATCGGCCGAGATGCCTGTGACACAAAGAAAAAATTCGTAAATTGGCCAATTTTATTCCCTAAGGTCTGCAGATAAGCAGCTTGTGCTCCCCCATCCCTGGGATAGGGTTTATAGCCTCAGGTTTTGCATTGTTAGTTACCTCCAATCACGTCGGATTTTGGGAATTCTGAACTACTATCTTCAGAAAATTGCACCAGGCATACTATAGAGGCTGAAACAAGCCCAGCCATGAGATACATTGGTGGATAACGCGGCGGCGCGCGTGTCAGCGCGCGCCGCAGAAAAAATTGGTATTTCAGCGGTTTTGGCGATTTTTTGTGACCTCTTTGGTAGGTTCGTAAATCCCCTCGGTGACCTGTGACATGCCAAAAATATTCGTAAATCGGGACCCCTGTGACCTGTGACAGACGAATTGATCGAAATAGTACAGTATCCCTGCATAAACGTATATGGAAGTTTGTGGGCGGATGGGGGTGGTTGCGGTCAAGGGAAGAAGCAAAGTGTGATGTCACATTCAGTGTCACGTCCCGTCACATCAACATACGTGGCACGTGGTTTAATATCCTGCGTACACGGACCATGCAGTCATAAAACATTGTGCTAGCCTGGAAGTTTTATTGCGGCTCCCCCGAGACTGCAGTTAATTACGCCGCTGCTCATTCGAATTCGCCTCGCCCTCCGTTGTTCGCAAGGCATGTCAGGCCTGGCAAACCCTTAAATTACGCTTTTTTTTTCCGACATTCAGTTGCGGTTCTTGCGAAAGCCACTTATGCGGATGTATTGACCAGATTCTACTCGGATTCCGTTAGATCTGACAGACTTTCATCCCAATTGTAGCTCTCCATCTTTCGAGGCGGTAGGTTTCGCTTTCGGCCGAGTGCACGCGTTCTTGGAGGCGTGTCGGAGTCTGAGTCTGAATCGGCACGGTCGGGAGTGAGTGCCTCGCGAAGCACCTCCACAAATGCACGGTCGTACGTGAGGCACGTCATGCGCACGACGTTGATAGCCTGACGATAGCTCAGCTGTGAGCAAACAAAGTGAGGGACAATCCGAAGCACCTCTTCGCCGCGCCGGAAAGCAAGAAGTACGTCGTCCTTGGTGATCGGCATCCCGCTGCCACGACGGATGTTCTCCGCCCCGGTGTCGCTAACCGCCAGCCCAGCCCTCCGCAGGCCGATGCGGGCCCGCATGGCGCGATAATCACCCGATTTCTTCACCGTGATTTTCTCTGCCCATGCATCGCGGAACTGCAGGCACCCAAAGCTATCAGCTCAATGAATAGAATGCGTCGTGGATGCTCGCATACCGCAGGGCTCTGGGCATCAAATTGCTGTGGGGTCAGCTTACCGACGACTTCGATGGTGTACTCGCCCAGGTATGCCCATGAAATGGGGGTTTTGTGGGAGATCCTGGAGAAGGCCGCCTTCGGACCGCCGCGCGTCATCTCCAGGCTCACCGAGAACAAAAGACCAGGCGCTCCAGCACTGTGCGGCAGGTACGGGTTCATGTCCGGGTTTGCAAAGACCGCCAGTCGGCCCGTGAGTGGCGCCTTCGTGAAGGTGATAACACATTTTACGCCGCCACCACCAAATCGTTTGTTCAGAGCAGGGCGCTGGAATGACGGGATCCCCGTAGGAGGAGGCTTTATTTCGAGGGGGACTGCGTCGTCGAGATATGCGGAGATCACATCAGGAGGCAGGTCAACTGGATCAGCCTTGATCCGGGGCTTCTACTCTAGTGTTAGCACACGATACTACAGGGGGCGAATGACTCACCCCTTCTTTTTGAGCTGGCTTGGGCCGTTTAGGGGGTTGGCGCTGTGGGTTGAACGCCATGGTCGTCGACGCCTGGGTGCCTTTCGAGAGGAGAGGTGCCGAGCTCGATATCAATCGCGCGGCCGGCGGTTGCTGCTGCAGATAGGTCAGAGTGAGCTTGCTTTCGAACTCTAGGCACCCACCACTGACGAAACTAGCCCATCGGTCGGAGAAAGTCCCAACCGTTTGCGTTTCTGAGGCAATGTAGGATGTTCCACATGACTCTGAAGACCCCGAGATGGCGAGGATTCGGTAGGGGTTCGCGATACTCTATGTATCTAGAGTATAGCATGATTATGTGCGCTCTGAAAAGCAGGCGGGGACCTACAGACACCAGATCCCTCGACTCGCCGTCATCTGGGGATTCCAAACTTTGTTCATGATCACCATGTGAACGTTTGGAGAAAGAGCGTTGCCGCTTCAAAGGCACTCCGATTTTCCCCTCGCTGTTTTGACGGCATTTAGATTCATCCAGGATAGCAGGAGCCGGCGAAGCAAAAGTCCCCTGAGATGTGTAAACATATATGCAAGATACCACGAACGAGGCGTGGGCTTACAAGGACAGGCAGTGCTATGTCTGCGTCGTCATCTGGAATTTCATATATCTCTCGTTTAATCGACGAACGTCCGCCAGTTGGAGGCTGGAGCTGCGCTACATTATTAAGCGGTTGGATTGGGTGCAAAGCCTGGAACGAATGAGCCCCAGAACCTCGTACTGTGAAGCTTTGACTCACAGGCAAAGGAACGAGTACCTCGTTGTCATCAATGATTTCGATTATCTCCTGCTTCACAGTTAAGAGTGAGTGAGTAACTTCGAGCGATTCACGGTTGATTTTGCGCTCCTGGACCTCCAGTGAGAAGACATCGGTAGCGACTCCAGCGAGAGTCATATTATCTTGCCGCAAACGCTCATTTTCCGCCCTGAGGAGCTGGAGCTCGCGCTGTAGAGCCGCCAATTGAGAGTCCCGTGGTTGGTCGGCCATTATAGAGTGTCAAGTGGAGGCAAAGTGGACGAAGCAAGAGGGGCCAAAGCCGCGAAAGCCGCGAAAGCGGGCAGAAAGACGGTGAAGAAATCATTGTCACGACATCAGTCACACAGACTGCACCGCACCGGAGATTGCCGGGGTAAACTGATAGCGGGCCGAGAATTCTAATTTTTGACACGAGGCGGGACAATTGGATTTGAACCTTAGAACAAAGAAACCACTGGTTCAGATGTTGAGATGAAATGGAAGTAAATGAGGCAGCCCCGAGCCATGGGCCCCGACGCTGTCCAAGACTGTGGATATCGTGAGTGCGACCTGTTCCGTTTTCTCCTGCACTATCTGTATGAACGAGTGTTAGCCCTGGATGAGAGAAGAGCAACGAGCCCACACTAAAGGTCCTCCCTCGAGGCGCCTAAATGACGCGAAAACGCGATTTGCTGCCGCGTTTGGTAGCGCATCTTGCACAGTTCGCGGTCTGGCGGGTGTCAGGGTGCATACATGGTTGCTTATACACCACTTACACATGGCTCCAAGATGCATATACGAGGTGGATGGGTATAGCACGCGATACTCGTGCAAGTTCCTCCACAGTAGCGAAGTGGGGCGTGGGATTAACATACGCAAGGGCTTCCTGCCGCCTGTCGCATTTGACTTCGATCTTCGCATCCGGCGTGTCTGCGAGCCCGTATTCCTGGCACTATCGTCAACAAAATCCCAGAGCATATAAGGCTCTTCGCACGGTGACTATATATGCGCAGCACGCGCGCATCCCACAGGAATGTGAGAAATCTGAATACGACTGCCTGGGGGAAAATCCCGTTGTTCTCAGTCCCAGGCTGAGATCTATCTGAAGCTGTAGGATACAAAAGTAAGTAAGGAGAATGCACACTCGGATACCTAGGGGAACGAGGTCGCACATGGCGAGGGCGGAGAAGATCTCCAGGACTGATGCGTAGTTCCGCAGGTCCCTCAATACGCTTTCGAGGTTCAATATCAGTTGCGGCAAAGTTGCGGTATGATATTTCGTACGCGAATTATGGCACTATCATGGTGTACCTGTTGTTGAGACAAGGTGCGCGAGAGCTATGGAATAATAGACTCAGTCTTCGCGCACGTAGTGGTACGAAGTCTAATGTATTCACCTATGGAATAATAGACTAGATACAATGAGTACGACAGTAGCAAAGTAAGTACGAACGGCTCACCTCAGTCTTCGCGCACGTAGTGGTACGAAGTCTGAGGTGTATCGATGGTGAATACACAATATATAAGAGTCGGAAATCATCGGAATATAAAGTAAGGAAATATTACGAAAGGGGCGCGGAAAAGCGGAAAGGCGGCGCATCGTTACATACAACGCGCTTACGGGAACTCGGGCAGCGGCGGGACGCGGTCACGTCCAACAGTACCCTGCTGTACTGGGAATTTTCGGGCCGTGTGATGTGATGAACCCTCGCTGGACAATCTCTGGTTCAACTTGAGTCACATCACACATAACACCACGTTCGGTCCGATTTCCATGTACTGCACTGACAAGCAGCAGAAAGTCGATGGAGCTATTCAGGTCTTCTCCACTACGCGTTCTATCTGCCCGCTCTTATTTTCGTCCTCGAGCTCACCGCGAAACCACCTCCGGAACAATGTCTATAGATCAAATCACTGTGTCACATAATCGCCGAGATTTGCTGAGTTGCGCTTGAATTCGGAGAAATTACAGTTTGGAGTTTGTACAAGCAACAACTAAGAGCTTCGCACCAGCAACGCTGGCGAGCCTTGAGCTTGAGACTTGAAGCTTTCACCCCTTACAGGCATTGAGAATAGTAGGCTAAAAAATGGCCGTCAGCAACGCCACGAGAAAAAGGACAAAATAACGCACCATTCGAGACAGTGCACGTGAAAGGCGACGCGCTGCATGCCTGTCAGTGCCGCAATTCGCTTCGCATAATGCATTTACTCACCAAACCGTGGGTCCAGTCCAACCGATGCCCCCGCACTGCGCCCAGTGAGCCGCGGTGCCGCCAGTGTTCGTCGGCGGGGCGGTGGAGGTGGTAGTCGTGCCTGCAGTGGTGGTTGTCGTCGCCGTCGTCGCCGTCGTCGTGCTCCCTCCCCCAGGCGGCGGTGCAGCCCCGCCCGCGACGAACCCGAACCACTTCATGTCCTCGTTCCCCTGGATCGGCACCGTGTGCCCCACTCCCTGCGCCAGAATGCCCTGCAAGTTCGGGCCGTAGATCGACTTCGTGTATCCCGAAAGGGGCGTGTTCGAGAGGACTTGCGTCGGCGCCGCGGCGTTGTATCCGAAGATGCCCGCCCACTCCTTGACCTCCTCGTTGAGGTTGTTCGGGTAGAGCGTCGTGTCGGCCGTGCCATGGTACTCCTGGATTGGCGGGTACGCGCCGGTGTAGCCGGGATACATTGCGCGCACGGTGGCCGCCCACTGTGCAGAGGACTCTGAGATCTGGCCCTGAGCGCACGACGAGTTCCACGCATCAACACCACCGGAGCTGGATACGAAGCAGCCGGCAGCAACGCCGGAGTAGACAGAGGCAGCGCGGAAGAGCTCGGGGTAGGTCGCGCACATCACGTTGGTCATCATCGCTGTATCGCTCAGTCAGCTGACGGTAGTTTTCGAAGCCGCCGCAACGCACCGCCCGAAGAGCTGCCGGTAACGAAAATGCGCGACGCGTCGGCGCCGTAGGTGGAGATCGCGTAGGACACCATGCTGGCGATGCCGTTGCTGTCGCCACCGCCGTTGTGTGAGAGCGACTTCTTGGAGCTGACGTCCCAGCACGTCCCTGAGTTTGGCGAACTTGGGTAGATGACGATGAACCCGTAGGTGTCCGCGAGCTGCGCGTACGGCGAGCCCGTGAAGTAGGCCTGCGCGGTACCGGTGCAATAGTGGATAGCGACGATCACGGCGGGGTTCGTCTTGACGGTCGTCGGCTTGTAGACGAACATCCCGACATTGGTGGGGTTGGTACCGAAGTTCGTCACTTGCTGCAGAGACGAGGTCAGCGCCGCGGCGATGCCGGCGTAGAGGAACAGAGCTATGGACGCGAGAGCGAAGCGAGCCATGGTGGATGAATCGATTTCGTGGACATTCCATTTCCATTTAGCTTTTGTATCTGTCATTATGAGAAGCCGGCCTAAACTTCGGGAAAATGACCTGTACCCAAGAATTTAGCAGTGGTCCCATGATGAAAACGGCGAAATCCAAGCAGCGGACCGCAACGGCCCCCAAACGGCCCCGCACACTTTGAATGTAAGGAGTGCTGTTGCTAGCACGAGGGGAGCTCACTGGACTTGGCGGGAAAATCTAGGAATGATCCTCGTCCGAGAGGCCTCCGCGCACTGGCGACATCTGACATCAAGAAACCCTACCCTGAAAGGGCGCTATTAGTCTACGTTGAATCGGAATTGATTTCAGGCTTTCTTGACGAGGCCCGGGACGAACTCATTGTCGGAAGAGCATATACACGGCGCTGCTGAGACATGCCCGGCTGGATCCGACAATGTAAAAGTGGGGCTACACATGAGAGTAAGGACACGTACGTGCCGCCCGTCACTGGTCAGCCTGGCACCGTTTCTGGATGAGCCGCCGCAAGATTCCGGAAGAGTGTCTAACCGCGGAATGACACTGGGGAAGAAAACGAGGTATGTAAGTTCTTCCGGCGGAGTGGCACAAATAAGGAACTGACTTAGACGAAAAGGTGACCGTATCAGTCGTGACAGACATGGAGCCTCCGAAGGGACTCAAGATATCGCGATGTTGTTGATCACTATGACAGTCGCCTCAGGCTCGACGTTCGATAAAGCACGATGCTTTTATACTAAGCTCGGTGTTTCTCGTCACGAGCGAGCGGTGCGCAGGATGACAATGAGAGTACCAGGACCGTCGAGACAGATAGGGGCAAGGCTTGAGTCAGGAAGAGCATTCTCTGTCAATTCTCTGTCATGAGATCATGGGAGGCATTGAGAGCATATCATTAAGCCCACCATGATTGACGACATGGGCCTGAGAGGCCTGAGAATGGCCTCGTCCATCTAGCGGCGGCCCTTGCCGCTGCAGGAAGTATTCTACCTCCCAAGAGACTGATGCAGTAGAGTCTTTAAAAGAAACCAGCAGTTTTCGAGCCATTCCAAGTTTCACGGGGTGGTCGAGAAGTTGTCGAGAAGCAATCGAGAAGAGCAAGCTGGCAGTGTGTTGCCTTGTTTAGACTTTCGGTACTCGGGCCGTATACCGGCCCCTCCTTGGAATCCTTCTCCCACCTTGGAACAGTATGGAACTTGTTGGGCGTTTAAGTTACGGCTCGCCCGCCAAGTTCTTTCACGGCCCATGGGAGCGCACTTGCCTCTGTACAGCTGTATGGCCGAAGCTGGCGATTCTTCTCAAGAAGCCCTCCGGAAACTTCCCGGGCCGTCTCGACTCTCGAGGCCGCACACACGTACGTGCGCTATCGAGAGTCTCGACTTCCACTGGCAACTTGAACCTCCAGGCACCCTCCAGGCTTTCTCTCAGATGTCCTCACGGATGGAAAACATGCGGCTAGCGGTCTAAGTATCTTAGCCTTCGAACCAATCTTGGACCAGACGACGTACTTATTGTGATGCCAGAGGATGCCAGCAGGCAGGCAACAGACCGGATCACCGCAGAAGATTAATAGTAGAACCAAATGCAGGATACCAAATCAACCAGTCGTTTGGCTCAG
This sequence comes from Mycena belliarum, assembly GCA_029282135.1. NCBI lineage: Eukaryota > Fungi > Basidiomycota > Agaricomycetes > Agaricales > Mycenaceae > Mycena > Mycena belliarum. The sequence continues at coordinate 538,680 of JARJCN010000016.1, forward strand.
ACCCACGAAGTGAACTCAGACGCTGAATCCAATTTCCCTCCACTGCTCCCCGGACTCTGGGTAGCGCTTCACATAGGCCTTGACTCTCTTCGCCGCCGCCCTCACGAACGATTCGGGCAACCACTTCCGGTCCTTCTTCAAATCGACACCGTATGTGGACACAGCGAGCGCCAAGAGCTCACCGATGTCCCCGACATCGATGTATTGCTTGACCCTGGGATGGAGCTTGTCCGCCTCGCCGTGGTCCATCCAGGCCTGCAATTTAAGGAGCAGGAGGGGCAGGAAGGGCATGAGTGGCAAGTCGCTCCTGCTGCGCCGATACGCGATGCGGGGTCCTGGGACGGAGGGGATGTTCATGATTCCTGGAATCAGAACGTCCACTTTGCAGCTGCGCCGCAGCCCAAGACGATACCAGAGGACGCGATATGTCGCGAGCGGGTCCCTCGAAGCGATGGTGTAGAAGTTGGAATCGGTGGCGACCAGGATGGCTTTGAGCTGGGCTTGTGTGTGCGTCTCGGTTAAGCAGACGATATCGACGTCCTGATTTATGCATATCTTAGTAGATACGCCGGGAGATTACATACGGGACGTACGCCTGGGATCCGCGCGGTCTCATAGACGGAGCAGGCCATCCCACCGACGAGACAGGTGCGGATCCCAGCGGCCGAGAACGCATTGACCGTTGCGCGGGTGACTCGCTCAACCTCGTCCAGTCTGAGAGACATGCGTAGGACGAGCGTGAAAGGCACGTTGTTGAGCCCTTTGTACTGGGAGTCTCACGCGCAAAAATACCCTTGCCATAAGTCGCTGATTGCGGGGAGTTTGATGCTGCCGAGGTGGAGCGGCACGACGGGACACACTGCACCCGGCCGATCGGCGAGTCGGTTAGCCGCTTAGCCGGCGGCCTAGCTAGACATCTTAGCCGAGGGTCCAGGTCCCCGGCGTTTCATTTGTTTTGACCCAAATCTGATCACATCAGTCAAACAATGATCGGCGGGCTTGTTCCGAACCTATCCCCGGCGAGGCGGTACCACGGACTCGCCGATCGGCCGGCTAGCCGGCCCTTGAACGCAGTGATTAATATTGTCTTAATTAAGCCTAACAACGAACATGCAAACTCAACTCAAACCCTCTCTACATACGGCAAGGTAAGAGATTTTCACATCCATGTTGCGCCCACCATCCACCAAATCACTGGCCTGGATCACTGTTGAATATGGAGGTAAAGACGGACTAGAAAGGGAATGACGGGTTGGGACGCGATAATAAGTCAAGGCGCCCCCTTCCATAGATAACGTTGCAGCTAGCTAGAAATCACGGCTCTACTCCGCTATAAGTGAATACTTTAAGTAATTTAGGAGCCATCTCGAGATAAGAAAAAAGATACTTTAGTTGTAGTTGTATGGGATCAGTTGCCGTTCTCAACCTGGATTACCGGGCCCCGTGCCTGCGTCTGCTTCAAGGCGGAGCGGAGGGGTGCCTTGGGGATGAGACGATGTCCCGTATCGATGCGCACGCCGTCTTCGTTCATCCAGCCGCTACCGTGGGCGGGGTAGTCGCGGAGCTCTGGCGGAAACTCCTCGCCAGGAGGTGCGGGTTTATAAGCACCGTCATTCGTCCAAAGCTGGTCACTGCAGGCCCGTTAGCGAAAGAGACAAGATCTGTGACTCGGAGAAATCAACGTACCCACGACGGTTGTACCATCCCTTCCGGCGCTGGCTCGCGAAGATCGGTGACGGACACACGAGTGTCTCGTTCCACCGCACATTTCGTGGGGCAGATAGGGCGGCCGCTGGCGGCCGTGGGGGCACGACTGACTGAAATCCATCGGAGCGCCGGCGCTGGGGCTCAAGCGGCAGAGCGCCCGGGCGCCTTGGGCGCGGCAGCGATTCAGCGACTTGCGCCTTGTGGAAAATCGCGGAGGTGCGCTTCAGCAGGCTCGGCGAACCATTCATGGGCTGGTCCCCATCGGAGCGACGACGCTGTGGCTCTTGGAGCGTGCGTGGTCCGGCCACGGGCGTGCGAGAACGGCTTGCGTTCCCAGGAGGAGCGGTCATCGGCGATGGTTGTTCGCTTGGGAAGGGTTCGCGTCGCGGGGGAGATTGCTGCTGAACACCTGAGTTGCTTGGTATCAGGCGCGGGTCGGAAGGAAGGGGCTGCATCGTTGCTCTGGAGGTATCAATCCTTGGGAGCGGGGGTGTACTCGACGGTCGAGGCGGATATAGGGAAGGCGCGGGACGGGCGGGAAGCTGCAGGGAACTATGGAGGTTTCCAGAAGACGTGCGCCGTTCCCGCTGTCTTTCCTGCGCCAATGACCCGCCACTGCCTCCGCTAGAATCAGACCGCACAACCGACGGGATCTCAGCTCGGACAGACGGGGATGGCCGCTGAACGTAGGCCTCGCGGGGGCGCTCAGATAAGATGTTGAGTCCGCGTAGCTCCTCGTAACGCCCGACATCGCTCATCACCCGCTGCCGGGCAACGCGCTCGCGCTCACGGTCCACAGGAAGGTCGACCTCAACCAGCTGCGGGGCTGGAGCAGGGCGCGCGTCAAGGACGTGCGACTCGCGCCAGCGCCCGTCCGAGTCTACAACCGTAACCGAGGATGCTTCCGAGGAAACAAATGCGACGCGTGGGGGCGCAGTTGACGGGAAGGGACGCAGGGCAGGTGTGGGGGCCGCGGTGGCAAATGTCGAGAGACTGGTGACAATGCTCGACGACTCATAGACGCCGCGGCCCTGGTCGCTGCTCACTGTCGGGAACGAGGACGACGCGACGCTCCGCGCGGTGGTGCCCATCATCGCAATCCGATCGGGCGATTGCGCCTGCGCGCCAGCACTGCCATTATACCGCCCTGTGTCGCGGGCCTGCCGAGAGTCATCCGAGCGAGGAGGCGCCTGGTAAAGCGCGGACTGCGCAGCGTTATACTGTGCGTTGCGTTGCGCCAGCCGCTGAGCCTCGCCTACCTCTGATTCCGACGGTGGAGGTGGGAAGTAATCAGCTGCGGTGTTGAACGCGGGGTGCTGCGGGACGCAGGAGGGCACGTGGAGTGGGCTGGTCGGCCGCGCAGGCGCATCCGGTGGTAAAAAGCGCGGTGGGCTCGCTATGTCCGGCAGCGCCGCGGAGCGACTGGCCGGCGCAGGCGGCATAACAGACGGCGTACCATTCGAGTGCACGGCGTTGCCATTGGGGTGCACAAAGAACCCGCGTATGGCGGACTGCGCCTGTGCGAGGGCGGGAATGTGCAATGGGAACGGATGGCGCGGGGAGGAAGGCGTGGCGGTGGACGAGGAGCTCGTGGGAGATTGAAATGGCGCATGCGATGGTGCAGAGGTGATGGTGCTCTCCGGCGTGAGGGCAGGCGAGAACGTGGAGGACGGCGTAAATGTCGTGTTGGACGCCGTATCGTTTTCGGAATAGATATCGGATTTCGAGGAGAGGGACCGCTCATAGATGAAGTCTGCATAAGTAGTTCCAGCGGAACCGCGGTTGGTGTTGTCTCTGCTGTTGCGATTTTCCGTCCAGGAGCCGAATCTGGAGGGTTTTGGAGGTTCCCGGGTATTCGATGATGGTGCACGGGACGGCTCGGGTCTCGCACCGTACCAGTTCTGTGCCGCCTGGCGGGGGTCGTTCACAGTGGGTCTATAACCGGCGTCAAACTTGGCGGTCGCGGTGTAAGGGAAGCTCGACAAAGTTGGTCCCTTGAACACTCGCACGGCAAATCCCCTTTGTGCCTGTATAGCTGAATTGCTCTGTTCCTTGAATCAGAATGATTTCATTTGCGTGAATATCACTCACCTTTGGCACCGCCGGACGATTCTTAGGTTGAGCAGCGGAAAACATGTTGGGGCGCAGAGCATAGAGCCAGGCGTGGACGAAAGAGAACAATGAACTCGGCAAAGTTATATAGGCGGAACAGACATGCACCCAGCATGAGTTGACGGTGCTGGCAGGTATGTGTGTGGCTCCGATCCTCTCCGAGTGAAGCGAAAGCTCCGAAGGATACTATCCCGACTGAATGAAGCGTGCGCTTGGAGTCACCCCGAACGTTGGATAGGCCTCTGGAACCGCTTCTTGAGAGTCGGAAACAACAGTTAATAGAGCAGCGTAGATCGCGGTGCAGATTCCACGTCGTTCCCAGGCGGTGATGCCTGCATACATGAGGGGTATGAAACTAGAATCCATGGATGCCAATTCGAGAGTCCATTAAGACTAGCCTGAGGATCCGGAGTCTACAAAAGAGGAAATGTTTTGTAACAGCGTAGTCTGCTAAGTGGGACAAGAAGTGGGTCAATTGTGAAGGGACCAAGTAGAATTCTGCCCACGCCGAAGACTCGTGCGTCGCCTCCAAACTGTTGCCGACGATGTGAAGTTGAGTTCCAGGAGTCAGGCGGTCGGAAGGCTGGTATATAAGATGCGCAAAGGCTTAAAGTCGACCGACAATCAAATTGGCCCTGGATGAGAACTTTTGAGAAGTGCAAGAGAAGTGGGGCATCCAAACGAGCTACATAGCTGACCGCCTGTCGTCCTGCAAATCAAGAGGAAACCATGACACCTAGGCGCGTAGTTTCGTGGACGTGATTCCTGAGCTCGTGCTGTGTCAGTACGCCTTTGCGTCAGACTCAGAGGTGGGGGCAGTTACGGAGTGGCAACGTGGCGAGCACGTGGATACCACGTGATCAGAGACCTCCCAGTGCTCCCATGAAATGTTCAACTTCAACTGTTACTGATGCGGCTTCTCTAGACCAGATTCTCGGCGCACCGTTTTCAAGTACTATTCGGCCGCTGGAGGGAGACTTTATGACCCAAATCTTCGATGCGAAATACTCCAATCAGGGTGCGATTCCTCCCCGCCCCACGCTCATTAATTTCCACAAATAGAGGTATGTTTCATCGACACGCTGAAGCCTTTAGCTAGGTTTCAGAATTACAGGCGACGCTCTCAGGCTGACTACCGCTTTAGCTTGTGATGGCCCTGGCAAGCGGGGCGCTGGCGCTTCCAAGTTCCATGGCAGACGCCGTGGTACTGACCATTTCCGGGCGGATTAATCGCCGTGTATTATGCACCTGATTAGAAGCAGACAGTCCTTATCCACCAGAAGGCCCGTAACTACTAACTAGAACACTCAGACCTAGTCAGTCTTTTGAAAACAGACTCATTATCTGTTTCGGACCAGAATTTTATGGCATCGGATGCTAAACCTTTCAGCTCGTGCCTGAGTAGCATTCGCATATAAGTGGCTTGCACAGTTGCGTGGAGCAGGCTCAGCTGGGAGAGAACTGCAATACAAGTACCAGTGAAACTGTTTATGAGCGTTGCGCATACGCATGATCCGTGCACGATAATAAACACTGTACCGGACAAGCTATCTGTGCCACGGCATACATCGTGAGACGTGATAGTGATTTCTCTAAGTATCATTATCATTCATAAAATTAACGATCATTTGTGAGCAACTCTTTTGTTGATGTAGTAACTAGTGATATCGTAGTTGTAGTTGAGAAAAGTGACTGATGGAATCGATTCAGGAGTCTCATTGACGATTCTGGTCGATTCTTGCTTTTCCCACGATTCTGTCAATTCTCGGAATCGACATCCGAATCGAGTCGAGATCTTACCCAGAATCAATGTCAGAGACGGCACTCTGACTTCCTCTACTTCCTTGCCTCTTGAAAACACCGCAGTGATGTTTTGTCATGTTATCGAGAAGTTCGAGTTTTTGTTCTCTCTGATCAATGCACCGCCACTGATGAGGACTTCAACCGTGGGATAACGCCCGATGCTGCCCTGAACTGGAGAGTCGTGCCAGTTTTGCTGCGGAGAAAAAGCGTTTCGCACTAAATGAGCTGTACCCTCCCTTTCGCTCGCCAAATTCATTTTTCTCGGAATATCTTGCTACTCTCCGACCCCTAAGGCCTACGGACCCGCCCGCCACAGTTAAACCGCGCGGTTTTGCGCACTTTTCAAGACGGGCGATCAGACAGGCCGGCCAATGCCAATCTTGAATACAGCTGCGCATGGTGGTATCTAATACACCAATACCTCCCGAACCGAATACAAACCTGCACTGTTTGGGTTCATGGGTGCTCTCTTCTGGAATTTGAAACGAAACAAGGCTTTTTTGGTTTTATAAAATCGTCTCTCTGTGTAGCCTGCTTCGGAGATCATCAGAGATTCTATACAGGTTGCAGGTCTCAGGTGAGGTCCGAATATAGCGACTTGCGAGGCATGAGCAAGCCCTCAGATCTCGAGAAACAATCGGCAATTGTGATAGATTAGGTTATTCCGTGTACTTATCGGTAAGTGTATGAAGCCTTGATTAATAAATTCAATTGGTAGTCGTCACAGAGCGACCTTCTTCAGAGGCAGAAGGTGACCTAATATGCAATCAGCCTTGTATCAAAAACAAAAGTACAGGGGACGTACCACGAGGTTGACGTCGTTCTTCTGGCACTGAACCTGGACGTGATTGTCGTTAAAGAAGTGGAAGGCAGTGGGGCAGTTGGCGTTCGTGCCTTCCGGATGATGAGATAACTAACAATGCGACAGAAGTTCAAGCGAGTAACTCACAGTCTGCGCCGGTGTTGTCACACCCGTTGTAGTATCCGAAGCCGGTAGTTACCGAGAAGGAGTGGCTGTTCGAGTAACACGTCAGCATAGGCGAGATGGAAAAAGAGAGCGGATGGACGCACGGGGGGATGAGAGTGATGTCCGTGCTGGATCCTCCGCCGGGCGTGGTGGGGTTCTTGAGGGTCGTCTCGACCATGGTACAGCCGTCACCGTTGAAGCCGCACGAGCCGGTCTGGAGGTACGCGATGGCGGAGTTGAGCGGTCCGTTGGAGGTGTAGGCGCCCCCAGTGGAGAGGACGTTAGGGCCCTGAATGAGCATCGGCTGGGGCGAAGAGAAATATGATCAATAGATGCTGTTGGAGCAGGCGGAGCCTCACAGTTCCGCGGCCGCATCTGTTGTCGAATATGACGGTGTGCCTCTCGGCGTGAACGCCTGCGGCGAGGAAAAAGAGCGCGAAAAAGGCGGTCTTGGGAGCGAGCATCGTGTCGTGATAATTAAATCGGGGGAGGTCCTCTTGAATGGGAAAGTGGAGAGAGGAGCTGAAGAAGAGGATGAGGGTCCCAATCTTTTATAAAGGCTCGGTTATATTCCGTACTCGGATACAAGCGTCGCGTCACGTTCCGGCCTGGTTGAGTCGGCCAGGTAACGCCACATTGATATCACGACTTAGCGCGTGGTGTGCACGCGCCGATCCCGAGCTTCTTGCGCATCAATGATGTGCAGGTACGCCGCCTTTGCGAGATCGTTCAAACCCCGGGGCTGTTCTGTTCAAGTTCCATTCGCCGTTGGTGGTCCTTGAGCAATCTCTGGAACGCGAACGGATGATTACACTGTGCGTAAGCTCCTACAGGCTACTTCGGCGTGTCAACTCTTCAAAAGCATGTACTATGAATAGTAAATACGTACTGTACATCGGCGGACCAAGGTCCTGGTCATGGCACGCGAACGAGTAGGCGTAAATCTGATAGTCTGCCAAGTTGATACCATCCTGCGTGCCTGCTTGTTGAAATGTTAACGCGGACTTCACGCTGGGGCCGCTCAGGCCGCTCCTATCAGTGACAGCGATCCTCAAGAATGACTGCCTCCGCGGTCGCCTCTGCTTCATGGGTTTATGTAAACGACGCCGGTGCGAAGCACACTTGACCTACCCGGACGAGGAAGGGCCTCTACTGACATGAGAGCTGTTCCGGGCGACGCAAATCCTCCGCCCGTCACAGGATTTCGAGTTCAATCGCATGTACATTTCGTGTACTTCACACTAAGTATGTTGTGATTTTTCTAATTCGGAATTTGACAGATCCGTCCGTCCCAATTGAGTAAGGCTACGCGCGCTGATGCCATCTCTGCCCTTGTCTGCCCCACAAGATGTCATGCAGAGTCCCTGAGTGCGGGCTGTGCGGGCTCGCCTGGGCTCGCGCGGTCAATGCGGCGAGGGTGCCTAAAATAGAGAAAGGCGATGTTTTTCAGCCTCTTCTAACTATATTCGGTGGGCCAGTGGACACAGTAGTAGAGGCCAGTCCTGCATTCAACTGCACCGACTGATCGGGGAGCAGAATCCCATTGAGATCCTGAATCGAAGGTATACAAACCCGCGCATTGGTTAGTCTCTTATGAACAGACACTACAACAATTTTGAATCTCCGCTGCGCATTGGTATCAGTTCCGATCTTCGGCGAACGGTGATGCCATCGGCAGATTCTCGTGGCCCAGTTCTATTGATAGGTTAGAGTCGTTTCGGCTCCGTTCGCGGTCTTGATTCAACCTGAACGGAAACGGGGAGAAACAGGGAGAAACCGTTGATAAAACATTCAGCAAATCACTTACATAATCATGCATGATCGCTTTTGCTATGCGGGAAGTCCCGTACCACGACGATCACTCGTTCGATCTCCAGCACATGCATTTAAGTACATCTGGAGTGGCCCGGTGGCCCCAAACTCATCGGATAGGCCTCAAAAAAGAATTATGGGTCATATTAGCCCCAATCAAATCATTAGCTATGCATGCGGTATACACATACATATTTGGAGCCCCCCAGAAATATGTGTGCTGCTGGCCGAATGGATTTGGTATGAATGCCGATATTCACTGCATTCAAGGGCCGGCTAGCCGGCCGATCGGCGAGTCGGTCGTACCCGGTTAAAGCCGCCTCGCCGCAGACCTAGACCCTCGGCTAATATGTCTAGGTCCGCGGCTAGGCAGCTAAACCCGAACTAAGGCCGTCGGCGAGGCGGCTAGACCCGGGTACCACTGACTCGCCGATCGGCCGGCGAGCCGGCCCCTGAACGCAGTGATTATTATGCGCACTGGAGTTCAATATCTGATACATTGTCTCTTTCACACCAGGTCATCAGTGGTCATGCCTCTGAGATTCTTCCCCTGGGTCCCAGCCGGACCGAGCATTATGACAACTTTTGACAAGGGCCATGCAGCCTGTGAAACTCAACAGTTCAGATGAAATGTTTGTTTAGTATTTGATTATCATTCATCGTTCACTTGAAAATATTTCCCATTGAAACCGAAAGGAAGAATAGATGTATCTGGAGGGTTTGAGAACGGTAGACTCTTAAGTGGAGATTCAAATACTGGGATCAAATGCAAAGTCGAAGAATGGGATAATGGAGGTTGAGAGCTTATTTATCGGCCCCCGTCCCTGGGTCATCAAGTACCACCTCTGTGCATGCGTCCAAAGCCCCTTTCCACAGCGCATTTGCCCCCATCGTGCCCCGGTCCCCGATTATGATGAGTGCCAGTCGCGCTCGCGTCCACATCACATTCAGCCGCCGCTCATCGTCCACAAACCCGATGTCCCGCTCGGCGTTGCTGCGCACACTCGAGAAGATTATCACATCACTCTCGCGGCCCTGGAACGAGTCGACGGTGAACGCGCTCGGCGTGATGTACCGCAGCGCGGCCACCTGCTTTGAGTACGGGGAGAGCACCGTGATCGATAGCTGTTTTTGCTTTTGTATAAGTGTAGCATCGGAACCCACGGAATCGCCAAGCGCGAGGAGAGGGAGGATCCGCTTTACGAGCTCCACCTGCCCTGCATTACTCTTCGAGCGCCCGCCCATGTCCTCCTCGGTAGCACACTGCACAAACACCGTCGGTACCACGGCGCCCGTGTCTGCATGGCGCGGCCATGGGAACTTGCAACGCTTAAGGATCCCGAGCACGCCCGCGCTGTCGGCAATCCCTGTACGCAAGCGGCCCGCGTAAAACGCACGCGATGGGAAGGCCGCGAGCTCCTCGGGGAAGCGGTATTGCACCTGGCGCCGGCATGTTGAGCCCGGCAATGGCTGTGCATGCGAGGGTAACGTACGTCAAGTGGGGACCGGCAGCCATCCGTTTTGGGACGGCCGATTATATAATCAGATTTTGATCCACACGGTGGCAAATAGTTGGCGGGCTCAGTTGTAGATACACACCCATTCTATGGACTGGCTACAGTAGGGGGAAATGTTAATTCATGGAGTTAGAAGGTATTGTCGGGAACAGAACCCTTATTTTCAGCTCCATTGCTTTCCGGGGTGTATAATGTAAATTGATTGGGGCATTTGCAAAAGATCTTTCCCCGACAATACCTTCATTTACTTCTGAAAAAATATCTGACATTCTATTTGGGATGATTCGGAGGTTGTACAAGCCCCAACCGAATTTAGCGATACGCACCTCGAACGGGCAGGCCGTGACTGATGGCACTGTGACAAGTCGCGTCTCACCGTCTCACGACGCGTCTCCAGCACGCATGGCCAGCAATCGGCGCTGGAATCCCCAGAAGAAGCGCTCAAATGGACGAAAGGCTCACTCCCTGGGAAATCTTTTGCGTTTGGCGCGTCGACAGGCCTCGGATCATGGATCTGACAAGGAAAATCACTCATCGCAGAAGTCCTCTCCATCGACGTGTTCCACGCGTTCTACGCTATCAAATCACTCCCGCACATCATCTCCTACCCGGGTCTACTCCGAGGATCAGCTTCTGCTTCTCCAGAAGCGCGCCCGCCGTTACGAGCGCCTCTTCCGCAGTGAGCGGAAAAAAATCAGCAGGGCTGCGGCAAGCAAACTGGACGCAGAGCGCGAGCTCCGGGAGCTCAGACACCAGCTCGGGGTCTCTAGAAGCACCACCAGCGCGCTTACTGCCAGTCTGGAGGCACGCATACATGCTTTGACCATGCAAGCTTCTGCCAACCAAAAGGAGCTTGTTGCCGTACACCAACGGAACGCAGAACTCATTCGGAAGAAGAACGCCCTGTCGAGACGTGTGAGCCGGCTCCCCGAGCGCATCAATACGGCTGCGACGAAGCTCAACAAGCAAGATGTCAAGCAGCGCGGCGTAATTTCCCAAGCCATTCGTGTCTGTGTCCAGGACCTGGTCGCAGCCAATGTCCCTGTCGACAATGTCTCTGCCATCATATCAGCTGTTGCGGAGGCCTTGAACGTTGATCTGGCGGGGAGCTTGAGCGCGCGAAGCGTTGCACGAATTGTGAAGGAAGGCGGTGTAGCCTCACAGCTCCAACTCGCATCCGAGATCAAGGGGACTCAAAGTGTGTTGAACATCACTGCTCTGACGTGTCAATGTGTTCATTCTGCGCCCAGGCATGACAATCAGCGGAGATGGGACCTCTCACCGGCACCTTCAGTTCGAGTCCCGGCATATGATGCTTGATGTGCCGACTTACACGACCAACGATGGGGACAGCCGCACCAAAGCCAATCGTTTTCTTGGTATCGGGAGCGCCCCGAATCACACAAGTGAAGCCCAACTCGAGGGCTGGCAAGACTTAATCCACGAGATGCACACACTGTTTAACGAAAGTCCCCAGGGGCAGGCGGAACCTCTGGACGAGCGCAAATTCTTTGCGAAAGTCAGTGGTATGATTACCGATCATGCCGCTGACCAGAAGAAGTTAGTGTTCCTTTTCAAGGAACTCAAACAGCGCATGGAGCGGGAGCTTCGCGGCGAACGTGCCTTGCTTCTTCTGTCACCACCGGAACTTCTCCAGCTGATTTGCGAGTTGAATGCGGAGAAAATCGCCGATGCTGGAGGCGAAGCCGGTTGGGATGCACTCCCTCGTGCTGAACAGGATCGGTGTAACGCCGCGCTCAACGGGGATCTGTGTCGAAAATATGGGCAAGCACTGTTCGATGCGCTCTCCCCTGAGCAACAGCGCGAGGTAGATCTGTTTGTTTGGGCTGGGTGCTGCATGCACAAAGACTTGAACGCGCACAAAGGTGTGTTTTAGTCACCTTTTTTAGCTCTATTCTGATTTTGATTCGTAGGGGGCAATGCAAAAATGATGCTGTACTGGGCGGAGCATGGCCTTGTCGGCCCTATCTTTCTCTTTAACAAGGACAACGATGCAGCAGTTCAGGCGGGATCCGCCGAGGCTAAAGCACGGGCCGAGAAACTGTCTGCGCGGGGTGGTGTCAAAACTACAGACTTGATGGGCGCTTTGCTCAACAACAAGGACGACAAGAAAGGCGAGCAGGATCGCCATGGAATCTTCTTCGAGGCCCACGAGCACATCGGCTACTCCCTTCGCTTTCCGGGCACCAACAACACGCGTTATCAGTCGCACTCGGAAGCAGCTGCCGAGCTCCTGGTTCATCTTCATCTCTATGTTGAGCTCCTCGAGTTTATTCGCGACCGAAAAGACTCCCTCAAGTTCAATCACATGGAGAGTAATATCTGGAAGGCGCTCCGGGACAAGGCAACGCTGACAGAGCTTGCCGTCCTAGCTTTATACGGACAGGCAATCACTCATCCTTACATGCGTCGCGCTCGGAAGGCGCACACAAATATCCTGACTCTCACTCCACTGCATTCGGAGGTGCTCACACACCTACGCGTAATCATCGCGCAACCAGAACTTCTCTATGGTGCCGCTGCTTCATTCAAAACTGCCGCGCTCGATGGACAGCCGTGGGAGCGACCCGAAGCAATTTACGCCATTCTTGCGATGGAACCAGCGCTTCCTCACCTTCGTGGTGTTCTTGTCGCATTTTTCGAAGGTGCATTCACGGCCGAGTTTACGGCGGAGGATGGCATTGGCTCGCTCTCTACTAGCGAGCAACATCGCGCGTGGATGCCATCTACCAATGATGCCAACGAGGGCGCCCTTGGATCCTATGCCCGTATAGCGAGACGCCGGGCACCTACAGCAACCTTGGAGCATATAAATGCGAAGGCTATGTACAAGCGGAACAACACGAAGGCCTACGTCGCACAGAGCTTAAAGTCTACAGCCGATCAAGCTTTCATACGGCGCGCCACCCGGGTAATCGACGGACAGCACCGGGAGAAGAAACGACGTCAAGATCTGGCCGCCGCGGACCAGAGAACAGTCGCAGATCATCGGAACAAGAAGCTGAAGACCGAGAACAAGAAGCGTGCAGAACAGGAGAAAATTGATAAGTGTCCCGTTGTGTTCGATGTTGGGCTATTCCAGGATCCAGTAACCCTTCGGGACATTACTGTGAGTGCTATCGACCTCCAGCTCAAGTGGCATCGGAGCCGCGAGATGCTGGTCGATGGCAAAACACAAATTCCACCATTATCCAAGTTGACAAAACAACCAAAGGTTGAGCTCCTTATAGCGGCCTTGATGCGCTGGAATGCGCGAGTTGCACTTGGAGAATTCCCCCAGAGTGGCCCGCGGGAGCCGGATGTAGAAGGTGACGCCGCCGAAATTGAATCTGGGAGCGAGGAGGAGGAGATGGGTTACGGACATTGATTCACCATTTAGTGACTTAGTTATTCTTAATATACTTCTATAATATTTTTATAGCATCTACAGTAGTCTATAATCAGTTGGGTGTCTTCACAATAATTATCACGGCGTTGTAGCCACTAAAATTCATCGCAAACTAGATTTGCCACTGCTTACTGTCTACGAAGCGGCAAACCAAACATGTACAAAGAGACATGGATAACCGTCGATTGCCGGTCCCCAGAAGGACTCGAGCAGAAAGCGGCGCGTCACATCGCGTGATTAACACGTGAGGATGGCGTGATGGTCACACCCTCAGCTGCCTATCCCTGGGCCTCACCCTTTTTTCTTCCCTCCCGTGTTCCAAGTTATGGATGGCAAGGTGGGAATCGAACGAAACAGTCCTCAAGATGAAATCAAACGACTTCAGCGCGATAACCAGCGACTGCGAGCGGAGCTGGAACGGGTGCGATGGGAAAGGGACGACGCCGAGACACGGTTTGCGAGCTCTCAAACCAAGGTCGCGGAACTTGAGCACAAGGTCCGGAAGCAAGGGTGGCGGATTGCGGACCTTGAAGCCGAACGCGATGTACCAGAGATGCCCGAGAACTTGCGACCCCTCGTACGTCCCACTCCTTGAGCGACTCTGAGTCAACTTATCGCAAATTTAGCCTCTAGTGGCTCCGGCAGCTCCCGATGTTATCGAGATCTCGGACAGCGAAGACTGCGACAGTCTTACCCATGTCCAGACGAAACGATCCCCTTCTCCGGTTCCGAAGGCAGAAATTCCTCCACGCCAGGTATCCGAAGTAGGGAAATCTCCCTCGTGCTTTGTGGACTCGACGACTTAGGTGTTGAAGGCTTCTAGCAGTGGCCGGCAGCTCACGGACTTTGTCAGCGTGGCCGTGAAAAAAGACACCACCCCTGCCGCACAACTCAAGCGCGTCAGGTCACCCTCGCCTTTGGTTAATGTGCATTCGTCTTCCATGCTGGTTAGTTCCTGTAGTTTGAGTGCACTCCATGCTGACGGACTTGGTCGCAGCTGGAAGAGAGTCGCGGTCCGCCTGAGGGGACTGCATCGCAACTCCCTTCACGGTCCCCATCGCCGCCCCCCATGAAACGTCAGCGAAGAACGACCAAGATCACCCGAAATTCTAGGTCCCCCTCCCCGCCGCTTACTGTTGAACAGCCGAAGAAGGAGGCCCCCGATGTCCTTCGCCACGTAGTCGACATCTATCTCAAGGACACTCCGCCCCTCAAAATTGACCCCGCTCCAATCGACACCCTCAGAGTGCCCCGCAAGTTTTTGCGCCTGGAATACGGCGGGTGCGACCAGCAATTCCTGCAGCACTTCACGCCGCCAGACGGTGCCACCCGGGGCCGCTCTCTGGTCTTCCCTCAGGCCGATCTGAACCCCTTCTTGCCGGCACACCCCGGCGCCGCTGGCCTCATATTCGCCTCGCGACGCGAGATCACAAAGGATCCGCCGTGGGCCCTGTTTTGCAAGGACCACTCCTGCCGCACGGCCGTCTGGCAGTATATGGGGGACTACGAGAATGATGTCGCGGGGCAGCTGACGGCTGCGCAGTTCCGGAGCCAACGCCCCGAGGTACGGCAATGTTACCTGGTGTGTGACTTGCGCTGAATCGCCGCGCAGGTCAAGCAGCAGTGGGGACGCCACATCGCAAAGTCAAAACACTGGCCGGTCTACGTTGGGATGCGTGCACGGATTGCGCTCCGCAAAGCTGGGCTGCCGCTCGAGCCCGAGCGAGAGGCGCGCGAGATCGCGAAGATCAAGGCCAAGTCGGGGAAGGGCATGCCTCTCGAGCCTGAGACTGTCGTTGATGCGCTAAGTGCCGGCGACGAGGTGCGCTTGTTCCTTCTGCGCAGCGCCAGCCGCTGTTGACGACTCACGCAGCGCATCGATATCATCCGGATGCGGTGCGTCTCGTACGACCACACATTTGCGGCAGACATGGCGCGGCGGCTCGAGGTGAGGAAGACGCCCAAGGCGGTCGGCCGGCGTGCTGCGCGGAAGGGGGAGCAAGCAACTCCAACGAAGGGGAAGCGCAAGCAGGCGCGGATTAAGGCCCCACTGAACAAATCGGATTCAGATTTCTCGGTGGAGTCGGAAGCCTCCGAGTCGGGTGCCTCGTTCGTGCACGCACGACCGAGACGCCGACGGGGAACTCTGCAGTCCCCTCCGCCGGAATGGGACGATGGTATGTCGGATGTCGCCGATCTCTCCGATCCCGAGGGAGAGCATTGACGATCTCAAGTCTTGTGAGTATGTACAAGACGAAGCACAACATGAAATACATCCAGCGGCCCACTTCAACTTAGCCTCATTAGTAGCGTCCTGATGCAACGTTTCCTAGACCACCTCCTTCGATACCTTCTCCTCAGGCTCCTCCGGGATGGACGAGGTCTTGGTGTCTGCACCAACGAGGCCCAATGTCGAGGTATCGAAACCGTGCTGCTCGAGGTACTCGCGGAACTGTGGCCGCATGTGAATGAACATCAATGGAACAGGCACAGGAACTACGCACGATATCATCCTCTCTGGCCATCCCATCGTGGTCCAGCGGGGCGATGAACAGCAGCGTTATCAAGGCGCTCAGAATCGCGAGACCTGGGAGGGCTCAGCTCGTTCATGTACTTGAACAGAGTAAAAGAAATACCGCTTCCGACCCAGAACGGGCCGGTAGCACCTCTGTCGGCGCTGTGTTTGCCGAATGCTGGAATACACTTGGTCAGACATTCTTCGGACAGCCATAGGACGTACCGTCAATCATAGGCGGGAAGGCTAGGGTTGCTCAGTATCTTGCAGGCGGGAGACACGGATAGACTCACCCCACGTTCCGACCTACGACCGGTAAGAAAGTTCCGACAGTCAACGACGTGTGACTTACGAATGCGCCGACTTTTCCAATCGCAGCTGCGATGCCGTAGAACTGGCCACGAACGGCGGTGGGACTACTTTTGCTGGCCAAAAGCCCTAGCGTGTTTCCGGGGCCTTGATTTGCGCAAGTGAGCAGTCAATTCACTGGTAGTTTGGCTGACGCACCGAGCTCGCCAAAGCAGAGAAATATCCCATAGATGACCTCAAAGATGGTCAGCCAGGGTTGAATTTGCGTAAAGTAAACACACCGCGAACCCAGCAACGTGCGCCTTCAATCTGAACGAGGAGGTGGTTGTCGGGGCGAAGCAGGAACAGGGAGAAGCTTACTGCTCGTAAAGCCCGCTCATGATGAAGCCGAAGAAGGCTTGGCAGAGCAAGCCCGTGATCATGGTCCACTTGGGCCCGAGGTAGTCCACGATGAAGGCTCCGACGAGCGTTCCGGGCATATCGAACAGACTCGGCGGAGGTGAGTGCGGGGACATGACATACAGAAGCTCACGCACTTGATGACAACAGTCCATCCGAACACAGTGGTGAGGGCCGAGTCACCACCCGTGATGCTGTTGAGTTTTATTGAGCGACCATGGAGGGCAAGGGAAGAGCTGCGAACATATCAACAATGGTTGAAGAGTATATCCCGAACTGTATGTGGCTGATTCAAGACAGGCGACCATTAGATTATGGGAGAACGCACAGGATAACTGAGGGGGAGGTCATTTCAGTGAGCCCAATCGAAACTCAACATAAGTAACACACGTGATGAAGTCATAGATGAACCTGGATTCAACCATGAGATTTCAAATGCTCCAAAAAAGATGCATACCATGTCAGGCTGATGGCGGCGAGTCGGACCCAATATTTTCGCACAATTAACATGTATGGGATCTTCACCGTCTTCATGGCACTCTTCTTGTAAAGGTCAGGTTCCTCCATTGTGAACCGCCACGCAAAGACCGCAGCGGCAGGGAAGAAGCCAAGTCCGAGGGCTAGACGCCACGCTGCGCGCAAGTGGTGGGGACCGAAACTATACCGGGCTTGAATCAGGTGGCACGCTTACGCGGCGATGTTTGAGGACGCACATCCAGACCATTACCAGAGCGACGAACGCCGCTACGACCCAACCAAAATCGATCATTGAATCTACAATATAATTCAGATCTTCGGCGGGTCCCAAGACTCTACGCACGCACTTGTTGCGAGGGTGAACCAGCGATGCTGGGCATTCTTTGCGATGGTCTTCCCCTCAGTTTGTTCTGAAGCCGAGACGGACCCGCACGGATATTCTGCACCGATCCCGATACCCAAGAAGAACCTAACACAAAATCAACAGGGGAGCCACAAAGTGCGTTTTCAACATACCGACAAACGATGAGCATGGTGAGTAGACCATTGACGCTATGGTTCGCCCCCGACGATGCCGCAGATAAGAGGGAGAAAAAGGCGACGAAGCCGGTGGCGGCCATCTGGTGCCAACGTCAATGGGGATCGCGGTAGCGTGAAGCGCACTTGCCATCCCAAATTTACGCCCTATCTTGTCCGAGATCCATCCTGGCCGGAGAGCTATCAGCGCCGAGGTGGCTGCGAGCGTCCTTCTCTCACCAAAGGATAGCATTCCGACGACGGTGCCAGCAAAAACCACACTGTTGAGGGTGGTGCTGTAGTGTTCGCTCACCAAGCCCGTACCATAGATACGCCTCAGGACTGCAACAGGAGATCGTTATTCAGGTAGCCTGCCTGGCAAGCCATAATTGTGGCGTACGAGTGTTGACTGGAAAAGTGCTCCTGTGAGACGGACAGCACGGCATCGAAGCTAACACAAACCAGGTCCAATGATACCATTCGCATAACCTACAGCATCGACGTATATTCAGTCGACCGCCCGCGGTATTAGAGTGGATTTGCGCACCATCCGAGAACAGAGCAGTTCCGCAGCTGAACATGTGAAATTAGTAGGCAGAGATAGCAAACTGTGAGGAGCTCACGCGAAGATGAGGGATACACCTTTCAAACGCTCTCGAAGAGTGTAGGTAGACATGGTGGTGAGAGGAAAGCCAGGTGCTAATCACGGGATGGCTTCGAGTTATTTTTAAGTGTCGTTCTGGGGTCCTTGATGTGTCGGTCCTACTGTTGGCCCCCGATTCCCGCCGCCTCAGACGCCGCGCGACAAGAGGAGTGCGGGATGAGAATCCCGGACACGTCACACCATATGGGGAAGGAGGGGAAGTTACGGGGTCCTCGTCCAGTTCATCCTATATTTCTTCTCATGATGTAGTCTCGAGGACGACATTCCATTGGATCAGGATTTAAGGCTCCTTCCTGCCAACAGTGAGGCCCTATTGAGGTATTGAGGCTGCTAGATAGAAATACACAAGAAATCCAGATAATGTGCGGACAACATGACCGTATAGCCACTCGTGGAATCAATCAATGTCCATTTGCGGATTGATCCCAAACATACCTTACTTTATGTATATCTTTTTCTCTGGATCGCCGAGACGCACGATATCCGGTGGGAAAGGTCTGCTAGTATGCCGCTTTCTGCTCATATAATTTTTGGAGGGTTTCGATTTGCACAAGAAAACATCTGAGGGATCCTAAGAAAAGCTGGGATGGGACCCCGAACACTGGGACGGGTGGGGACCCACCGATCCACTTCGTGTACTCGCTTAGCGTTCTGAACTCCTCTTGCCGCGCGACCTACTATAAGCCGACACACGTTTGTGATGTGGTTGTCCCTGGCAAGCGGAAGTTTTATTCTTGCCTCTGATCATGTTTAAAGCCTCGACCTAAAAGCCAGACCTCTGGCTGTAGCTCCATAAAATTCGCGGCGAGTCCGGAACAAGAGGGCACACCTTGTTCCGTACGAGATTTTCGGAGTGAACTGCTTATTATTCCTGTTATTGCGGAGCCTATCGCCGAGTCGTCCGTGAGTGTGTATACAAAACTGTCGAACAGCATGTCAGTCAGCTGGGGTTGACGCGGTGACAGGGCCCCTCGACCTCCAAGGATCTTGAAAGAGGACATGCTCAGTTGGGCGATATATTGAAGGCAACTCGCCCGTACTAGTCTGAGTTGACCGGCATCGACGAAAACAATCAGATCCTGGGCTTTGTATTATTAGAGTTCCTTCAGGATAAGTCAGCAAATATTGACTGGTGCCGCCGCCTGCCCGGCCCTAATCAGCAACCAACCTGTTCCGTGGTATTTTGCGCAGACTCGGACTTTATATCATTATGGAGCCGCAGAAACCCAGCAAGGCAGTGTGATGCATGCCCCCATGACAGATCCAGAGGCCCCAACAGCCAAAGATAACAGGCGCATAGCCTTCGTCTTCATTCCGACGGGGCTATAAATGCTGGTGCACATGCGCTAATCTCGCGAGAGCGTTTCGATCCTCCATCGGTGGGGGGTACTTTGAAGTGCCGAAGAAACGCCCCGGGAGGTAGGAGGGGCGGGCGGATCACAGTGAATGGCGATGGTGGTAAGAGGAAACTTGAAAGCTTGAGTTGGAAAGCGCGATTTTTCCTTACTTACCGCACGTGCCCAACCCCAATGGGGACTCGGATTTGATGCCGAAGCGGCATTATCACATACCGGTAACTCAGGGACGCAATACTTAGCGCTTATTAGCAGCTGCTGTCTTTTTTGCTAATGTCATTGTAAGTATCAAACCATTTTGCTTGCGGAGGTTATGCATTGTGTCTTCACCCGGTACGCAAACGCCGATTGTGCGTTGATTTGATTGGCGTAGCCAATGCCGAGAAGCCTTCGATGCCGGTGCTAAAAGATCTAAACAATCGATTTGAAAAATATCCTTTCCTAGCTAGAAAGTCAATTGATTTTGTTTTCGCTCAAGTCAATAAAGCGATCGAGAAGCCATAGCTTCAATCATAGCCACTGCGGGGAAGAGTTACATGCCTATCTCTACTTATGATTAGCCATATATTTTGTAGGCTGCCAAGCACCGGAACTACCCGGATTAGCATCAGTACAAACATCAATCCGACATCTCCACCGTGACACTCAAGGACACTCATCGTTCGCGACTCCGTTCCCCCAAGTACGCGAGTAGGCACTCTCCTTACTACTTTGTCTTTCAGCTCTATTATAGATCTCAGCCTGACGCAGACTGAGAACAACAGAGTCTTGCCTCATGGTTTCAAACGTCTCGCTTCCGACTTCCATTCCTTAGCCTGCCGTAACTGAGAAAGATCATCAGATATCGAAGAGTGCCTACGTATAGGCGAGCGTCAACCACCCAGATCACTCCTCTTTGTCCTTTACGCCCAAGATGTACACAGAAACGATTGTGTTCGATTGTCCCCCGGCCAGCACCGACCCATCGGGCTCTGTCCTCAAGATGGTAGCAAAGTGGTACTCTGTGGGAGAATCCACCTCCAACGAAGCAGGATTTACCTTGCTCTTTGCGCACTGCGTCGGGGCCCGTACGTCCACAGTGTCCTTCGAACGAGTCGAGTTGACAAGCCTGCTGGAACTCAAGACAAAGAACAGTGGGAGCCCACAATCGAGGAGCTAATTCGGCTTCAGCGGCACAAAGCGCCGCGCGAGCGTGTGCGGGAGGCATGGTCTTTTGACTGGCCAAGTCATGGCGATGCGGCGGTCCTGAATCGAGCCTTCATCGCGAGAAATAGAGACACGGGCATCGGTGCGTGCTCCGCTCTACCCCCGAGTTCTTCAGAGATGACTTTGCTCCAGCGGCCTCGGAATGGGCAAAAGCAATCGCCGCGTTTGTGCGCTCGCGTCTTCAGGGCAAGCGGTTGGTAGTGATGGGTCATTCCGCGGCGTGCAGCGCGGTGTACGTGGTTCTTAGCACTCAGGCTTCTTTCGAGTGTTGACGACCGTCGCAGAATGCTATCAATCAAGGACATTGCCGTCGCAGATATTCCCTACGCCGCGATCGTACTCATAGAACCCACGTTCGGTACGCGCGAGGAGTTTAATCGCCACATCGCGCCCAGTCTCCCAAAGGCCATCGAAGTCATCTCGGCGCTGCGCGCGCAGTGGCCCAGCCGCGCGGCGGCACACGCCTGGCTCCAGCGTCTGCCGCAGTGGAAGTCGTGGGACGCGCGCGTGCTGCGCATATACACTGTGGGTCGCACCATATATGCTCTGGCTTTGGGCTGACGATAGTGTCAGGAATACGGGCTCGCAGACACACCGGATGGGAAGGTCGAAGTCAAATGCGACAGGCGGCAGGAAGCCCTTGCATATGCCGATCCCACGCCCCACTTCGCTGCTGTGGAGGAACTCGCGCGAGTATCGCATGCTATACCCATCCACCTGGTATATGCTTCTCGGAGCCACGCTGTGTAAGTTATGTATAACCAAGGATGCATGTACCCTGACACATGCCAGACCACGACCTGTGCAAGATGCGTTGCCAAACGCCGCAGCAAATCGCGTTTTCGCGTCATTTACGCGCCTCGAGGGCGGACATTTGGTGCGGGCTCATATGTCGCTCTTCTGTCATCTAGAGCTGATATTTGTTTATACAGCTAGTGCAGGAGGACCCGGATCGTGTCGCACTCATGATATCCACAGTCCTGGACAGCGTCGGAGCTCAGGAGCTGCTCCCGAATCATAAATTGTGATGTTTCGTTGTTAGAGGAATCCGATATAGGCCTGATACGCTAGCCATTTGTGCCCGTAGATGATCATATCACAAACCGCCTTGAACTCATTCGCTTTGAAGCTCTCAACGAAATGGAACTGCGGCGCGCCTCTGGGTAGCAAATTGACTTCCCGTCCAAGCAAAATCGCATCCTTGGTGAGACGTTCTTTTTTCCATTGATTGTCCGCATTGGTCTCTCATTGTCGATACCAACCCGTAACTCATGTCTGCATCGAGTCTCTTTTGCGAGCAAGACACTTGATACCTGGGTTCCATCTCCCGCCTGCTCAATTTCGGACGCTCGAGGTTATTGATCTTTGCTTCAGTTAACTGCGTTAACTGCGAATGTGTACACGTGTTCGATGTTCCGTTCTTCGTGAGTCCTTAACGCCTTCTGTGCTTACAGCTTCTCAAGACTCGTGTCAGACTAGGCCGAACATCCATAACCCTAATGCAACATGTTTTCAACAAAGCTGAGTTTTGTATCCTTGCACTTCGGAGTTTGACAGAGCACAGCCATCCCCAGCACGCTCTCACTGGTAGGTAGCGGTGTTGCCGACCATCTCCACTCCCACAAGCTCAGGGAGTACTTAGATATAGGTGGAACGAGGTCTACGTAAATCCCAGTGCTGATGCTCTGGACCTTACAACCTCTGACTCTCTTCGCCAGCGGGTTTCAAGTCTTGTTATTCGTTATTAGAAACTCAGTGTTAGGCGGACAAGTAAGATATTCTTTCAATTGAGGTTCCGGCGCTATGAATTCGATCAGATCTCGTCGAATCCGACAGACTGTCAGCGTCACAGTCGCTGAACTTTCAATGGTTGAAGAGAGCCCTGATACAGTGCCACGTCCCCTATCATAATCTCAGTGCGATACATCAGGAAGTAATGAAGCCTCACCTTAAGAGGATGATAGCTACATTTTCAATGCACTCATTTATCGAAAGGTGTTCCTCCTCAGGCTATTGGATGATCAACCAACCGATTGCGAAGCACTGTTGCACTGCCGTTTGCCAGCTATGCCCGCGCTCAGGCGGAATTCCACTGCCGCCAACTTTCTGGCTCATCCTTGATCACTATACTCATGTGTTGACTCCTTCATAATGATACTTTGGTTCACACTCACATGTGTGCTATGCAGCTCCTTTCGTATATTTTACGCTACAACCATGCGAGGTACGAGCACCAATTGGTTGTAGCGTCTGTTTATAAGAGACTAATTTTACGCCGCCTTTTGTATAATAGCTACCATAAACCTAGATGAGACCTCTGAAGCTTTGGAGAGAGTTTGATCACTGTGCTCATGGCTGATTCTCTGAATTCCCTTCGAGTCCAAGCAAGCTAACGCTACTTGGCAGTGCTAGCCTTTCTGCAGTACTTAATAAAGCAACCATCGGAACCGGGATCCTTAGATGCAGCCCGAGAGATTTACCAGTACTACAAAGAGGTTTACACTAGAAGAGATCTATAGAATTTTGCCAGAGTCTCACGCTCTTAGCTGCCAATAGTTTTATTTTCGGGATTCTGGAGACTGGAAGTCAAACGATGATACACGTGATCCAACCTTACTGGTGGAACGAGTTGTGACTTGGGTCACAACAATCAATCGTGTTTCTGATTTTTTGAATCTTCCGGGTTCCCTGCCATCACGACCACAAATGGAACCAATTCATCCTTCCTCTCCGCAGCACATTGAAGAGCAAGGGCCTGGGACGCTCAACGTTCAACGTTCAACGCCGAGGCACCCCCTACGCCGGACCATCGGGATGCTGAGTCGGACCTTGGTCGGACCCCGCTGGATAATGTGGGAAGGATGACGGCGCAATGTCAGTACTAGTCTGTTGAGTACAAATCGAAAGGTCTCGGCGCCTCTCTGAAAAGGTGCGGAGCGTGCGGCATCGCCATATACTGTGTGCGTGTCCTCTTTTCTTTGTTGTTATGCATACTGACCCGTACCAGAGCAAAACGTGTCCATAAGTCAAAGTGCGCGCTCGACCAGCCCGCGATGGCGATGTTACCGCAGCGGGCGGACATTCTGAAGCTCTTGGGCGCGTTCACCAGCAAGCACCGTCCCACGATCGCCGAGGCGGCATCCCCGCGCTCTGGACGTGTTTACAGACCCCGCGCGCGCGGAGCGCGACGTCCTCCTCAACCTGCTGCGCCCACGCCTGGAGCCACGGCGCCTCGAGAAGGCGTTCTTCGCAACGATGTTCGGCGCCGTGTCGATCGACACGTTCCCGGATGCGCAGGGAATGCGCGGCCAGCTGAAGCAGGCGAACAGCGAGATCATGGACAGCAACACAGCAACCTGACATCGATATATCGGTATCAGATTACTGCGGAAGTATTTCAAGTACGTGTTGGCGGCGTCGATCGACAGAGTCTGACCTCTGCCCCCACCGGTCCCCCCACCGCAGAAGCCGCAAAAGTAGTTGTTCCTACAAGGGCCATCTCTTCAATCCCTCTCATGACCGCTGTACAGCAAGCCCCGTCGGGTCTCGACGCGGACCCCAGCGCCTACCTCGCCCTCCCGCGCTTCAATAACATCCTCGCCTTCTCCTTCGACCTCGCCGGCACCGCCTACCCATCTACCATCTCGTACGCCCTTACCTTCGCGCCCCCCGCCGGCGCGTGGCCCGTGCTCGTCTTCTTCAACGGCCTCGGCGGCCACCGCCTCGTCGCCGCGCTCTTTGAGGGCATCGCGCGCGAGCACCGTGTCCAGATCCTCGTCCTCGACAAGCCCAGTGGGCCCCTCTGCCAATCATTTGCCCCCACTGCGCCCACCACGCCCCTCCCCCTCCCCCTCGCCTTGCGCACGCGCTGGGCGCACGCCGCGCTCCTCGCCGTCCTCGCGCACCACCGCATCGCCCGCTTCGCCGCCCTGTCGCACTCCAACGGCGTCTTCTACGCGCTGCATACGCTGCTGCACCTGCCCCCGGGGCTCACACCCACGGGCTGGGCGCTAACAGGCCTGTTCATCCCCCCGAGCATCAGCGGCTCGGCCGCCCTGCGCCTTGCCGCGGCCCTCCCGCACGCGCTGCCGAACGGGCTCGGGGCGCTCCTGCAGGTCGTGCCGCCGCTCGCAAGCGTCGCAGGGTGGAGTGGCGGCGTCTGGGCTGCGAGCGCGGGGCTGCTGTCCGCGGCGCCGGCTCCTGACGACGCAGCGCACAGGCCGCCGCACAAGCGCGGGTACCTCGCGCGTTCGGTCTCGGATGCGTGCCGCACGGCGACCATGCGCGTGGGCCTGCGCGAGGGGCGCGCGGTGATGGGGCAAGAGGCGCTCCTGTGTCTGCATGGCGCGGAGCCCGCGGGGGCGCACGGGGACGCGGGCGCAGACGGTGGTAGCGACGCCCGCGTGAAGCACGAGAGCGTGTGGGGCGTGGGGCCGGGCGGCGACGATGCTGCGGTACTGCGCGGCGCGTTCGCGCGCCTTGCCGAGCGGTACGGCGGCGGCGGCGGGATGCCCGTCTGGGTCACGTATGGTGCGGCGGACGGGATGGTCCCCGCAAAGGGGCGCGCGTGGCTGCACGCCGAGCTGGAAGGGGTCGGGCTACTACGCCAGGGGGACGACGCGGCGTGGACGGAGGTGCCGGAGGCGGGGCACGACGACGTGCTGTTTGTCGATGCCGTGGTGGGCGGGATTCTGGGAAGGGTGGCGCGCCAGGCTTGAGAAGCTTTGCGGGCCCTGTTGCGTGTCTCCTTTTGTGGAGACGCCGACGCGCGCTGCGCGTGTCCTGGGACCTGAGGCCTGAGGCCTGATGCCTGAGGACTCTCAGGTCTCAGATCTCAGCGCTCAGCCTCAGTGAGAGGACCCGAATTTCGCGACGCGCGTTTCGATCGTGCTCACGTGCTCGGGCTCTTTCGCGATGTAGCACGATGTCCCTTCGGTCGCTCTGCAAGAGCGACTGGTCTGTGTCTGTATGCTATCAAGCAGGCGTGCATCGTAGTGTTGTCGGGCAAAGATTCCGTACGCTGGTGCACATGTTCACCGTATTGTGGATAAATGGACCCAGTGTCACTAGTCACTGGCAGCACTTCACTTTACATTTGAGCAAGGGTATACTGAATTATGTGTATACAAGAGGCACAACAAAGAAATCCACATCATTCAGGTTCAGCTTCCCTAAGCCTGAACTCATACATCGCCTGATTCACGCCCGCAAGCCCTGGCGTTCGACTCTCTTGGACTCTGCGCAGCAACTGCTCGTGCGCGGTTTCGTACACAACGATGCGCTCGAACTCCGGCACCTCCCAGCCATCCGCGTTCGTCGTGGTCTTGGCGTCGTCCACGGCGGCTTGCGCAAGCGTAAGATAGCCCACATACAAGCGCTCCTCCTGTGCGAGGACCAGCCCCGGCACCACGGCCCAGGACCAGTCCCCGGGCGCATCTAGGCCCGTGGCGCGCGCGGGGTCGTTGATGACGCGGGCGAGCGCAGGATCGAGCACGCGCACGCGCGTGATGGAGCAGCAGGGGCCGTCCGGCCCAGGGCCCTCCGCGTCGTCGAGCCCGGCGGGGAGGCCCGCGATGGGCGGCGCGTCGTCCCACAGGTCGACCGCCTCGATGGGCGGGAGCTTGTGCACGGGGGCGAACGTGCATCGGCTGGGGAGGACGACGTGGGTGAGGTGGGGACAGAGCGCGAGCAGGCGGCCGAGTTCGGGGACGGGCGCGGGCGCGGGTGCGTGGGGGAGGGCGGGTGCGGGTGCGGGCGCGAGTGCGGGCGCGAGTGCGGGCGCGGGTGCGGGCGCCGGGGGCGCCGGGGGAAGGGCGAGGTACGACAGGTCGCGACCGTGCCGCGAGACGAAGGGGATGTAGTTCGGGCGCCGCGACGCCGGCCTTCGTGCATTCCTGGGGTGCGCGCGGAAAGAGAGGTGCCTGAGCTGGGGCATCGTCCAGTTGTTGAGCTTCGGGACGGCGGTTGCGGTTTCGAGGCACAGCGTGCGGAGGCGTGGGAACGTGAGCGGGATGTCGAGGGTCCCGCAGTCCCGCACGTCGATGGACAGCACCTCGAGCCGGCTGCAGCTCTCGCGCAGGATGTCCAGGATTTCGGGGAGCGCGCGGTGTGGCCCGATGCGCAGCGCCGTGACGGTGGGGGGCAGCGTGGGGAAGGGGGTGGCGGGATAGAGGGCCTGGTCGTATGGGTCGGCTGAGCAGACTCTCGGAGGCGGTAGGTCGTTTACGCGCGTGAGAGCCGGACAGAGCTCAAAGATGCGCGCCATGTCCTCGTGCGGGGTGTCCTCGCGGAAGAGCTCGATCTCGATACTCGACATGAACGAGATGCAGCGAACAAATCCACCCAGATAGGGTTTGGCGGTCAACGTCTGGTATAGTGCATCGATGTGGCGCACGTCAGTCAGCTTGACGTGGCGGTACAGGAAGGGTGAGCCGGACTATCAAGCGTAAGGACATGAGCTGAGAGAGGTTTTAGTAGTGGTGTGGGACTCACGTAGTACCAATCCCTGGAGACCAAGACGATGGCTGCTTTGTCCGACAAGGATTGTCGCCAGGCGGGATTGAGGGTTTTTGAGTCTGAGGCGCTGACGCGAAGGAGATTCTGGGGAGGTAGGGCGAACTCGAAGATCATCTGGAGAATCTCGGTCGGCAAAGCGGGGGAGGCACGCGTCACCACGCTCGGGGAACGACGGGATTCCTGGTTAGTGTCAGCGATTCAAGTTAGCTGGAAACAAAGCAAGATCCCACCGGAGGCGCCGCTACAGCGAATCGTTTTGCAGGGGGATCTTGTACCTCGCCAGGAGATTCGGACCGCCTTCGTTTGCGGGGAGGGATGTCGTTTCCTTGGCCGCTCGCAGAAACGGCGCGGGAGGTTCCCTGTTAGACGTCAGGGCGTGCTCTGAGTTTAGGCAAGTACAAACTCACTGTCGGAGCCGATCCAGCACGTCGCTTCGCAGCAGGGCCTTCTTCGAGGGATTCAGACCGCCTTCGCTTGTTCACGCCGGTGGGGCTTGAGACGGGATGGGTATGGTCCATGGTATGAGTGGCAGTAAGTTGTCTCAGCTGGTGGGCGGGATGAGGAGGACGGAGAACGGTAGGGGACTTATATGTGTTACAAACAATAAGCAAAAGAACAAGGGGCGCATGGCAAGGCCAAAGCGTGATTGGCGAGATGGCCCTGGACAGCCACATGTTCCATGTTCTCGCTTTGGCTTACATAAGGTGGACTTCGAACCACTTGATAGCGGGATGATCCGGACAATCCAAACCAAGTTTCAGACCTGGAACGTAGATAGCTACTAAGCTACTAAGAACTCTGTAGAAGATAGTGGGAGAAAGTGATGGTCGAAGATCTGTGGTAACGAAACAATTTTGAACATGGTTGAACAAGTTGGACTTGACAAGTTCAACCTTCCCTTAGAATTTTAGAAATGTTCAAGATATGTCACCAGTAAATTAGGCGGGAGAGGATGTGTATGTACTTACAATAGATGAGCATCTAATTTAGCACTCTGTACCATACGGATCACATCTGTCCATTGATACCCCAGAACATCCGAAAAACAGCGCCATCCATGCCCGCTGCCGATCAAAGTCGGTAGTAAAGCAGCCCCGCCTCCTTCAGTCGTAGCTCTATGTCGCTCTCCTCCTTGTCCTGCGGGGCCAAAAATATCCCCGGGTGCGCAATGTTTAGGGAATAAATTGCGAACGTGATCATCCCGCCATCGAGCACGTTGAATAGGCGCTCAGTCGAGATGATCGGGCCGTCGAACCCGTTTATCAACTCCAGTGTTCGGTAGATCGCGCTGTTCCAAGCTCGTAGGTCTCGGAATCAATTTTCGAGCGACACTACTGACCGAATGAGCAGGCAGACGGTGTTGAACGCGAGCGCGCTGATCATGACGCGTAGGTTACGGTCGAGGCGGCCACGGCCGCGGTTCGCACCGACGGCGTCATAGGACGGGTTTTTTCCTCCAATGGCCCGGTCGGTGAAGTATCGGATGAAGAACTCCAAAGCTAGGAGGATGTAGATTGAGATAGTCACTGTCGGCGCACAATTGATATATGTAATAACCAGAACTCGGAGCGGAAACGGCGTACCCATCTGGAAGATGATCCCAATGAGCATGATGTGGGCACCCTAGTTGGCCAAGAATGAGCGATGCGCAGTTAATTTCGGGGGGGAGGTTACATGATCGGGGCTGTCCCCACGCCCAACTGCGAGACTCGCGGCCGTACCGCCATAGCCTTGGACAGACAGTGAGATGATATCCTAAACCATGCATCAAACATTAATCTTCAGGTCTTGCGATATGCACTGTATCGGCCTCACACAGCTGCAGAATACAATGGAGTCTGAGAATATAGCATTAGTTCAGCCAAAGTGATGGTTCTCTCGCGGGACGAACACAACTTCGGGGATAGGCGGCTGTAGCGCGTCCCTAGTCGGTTGATGATGCGCCCGAGGATCATGAAGTCGGCGGCGATGAGTGGCGTCGGACCTGCGAGACGATGCGAATTAAGAACTGAACCACGCATAGGGAATACTCTTGGACCCACCGATGATGGTGCCAACTACTCTGTGGCGCAGGAAGAGAGAAAATCACAGTCAGTAACCGCACAGGAGTATGGCGTAAACAGGCGGACTGAATCTCGAACGGGAGCAGCAGCTCGGGGTTGTAGCTCGACCAGAGCCGCGCACTCCATCCCAGTATCTCAAGCAGCCCGGAGACAAAGGCAGTAGGAAGAAGCCACCACACGCGGTAGTTGATTGCCTGCCCTAGGTGCAGCACTGAGATGCATTCATATTAGTCAGGTTTAGGCTGAACGGTGGGCGACATACACACCTGTCGACATGATGAACAGCGTCAGGAAAGCGAGACATATCCACTCGGTGGGGACATAGTGGTATGGGTTGAATGCACGAATCTGAAGCAGCTGGGAGAACGACATCTTCGGGGTTGAGGACACGTGAATGGATGCCAATAGTACAGAGGTGGCGAGGAAGGTGTAGGTATGGAAAAGAAAAGCGCGTGCGAAGCGCACAGTGGCTGCCCGGACAAGGCCCAATACATTGGCAAACGGATGCACTGCATGTCAGAATCCTGATGGCCGCTGCAGACCTTCTGAAGGAGTGGCTGCAGCCAGTTTTCGGGCGAGAGCTTGAGGATGTCAGTGAGTCAGAGATCGGAATGGAGTCCTGGGATTCTCCCAACTACATCCGGGATCGTCAATAATTTTTGCGAATGCCGCCGAGTCCCCCGAGCTTAGCGCTCACTCAAGCACGGCCCACATCTATAAATGAATGGACAGGGACGGATCAGGAGACGGCTACCAGATTCTAAGGCAATGTGGTGATGCCATGCATAGTGAAGGTACATGCTGTGCGCGGACAACGGGTAATACTAGCTTCTGAACCACACACCTTGAGCGCGATGAAGAGCCACGAATAGCTAACGAATAGCTGACCCGAGAGGCTGCAATGGTGCTGCTCGAGGCAGCGCTCTAACGCCGCGGGCAACACGGAGGCCTCAGGCTCAGGCAAGGCTATGGTGGTTCTAAAATTGAATGTCTTGTTGTCTAGATCTCGTCCGTCAGAGAGTATTTTCGGAAACACCGCTTTCATTGACAAGTATGGACATTGGAAAGTTGTAGGTTCTAACAAGCGAGGTACTGCAATAATCCAACCAAGTTTCTGGGTGAACCGGTGACGGGTGATGGGTAGTTGTGAACTGAACTGTTGTCAGTGTTGGGGCATTGACGACGGTGACGGCCATGATCTCTGGCCCAAATAGGCCTAAAAGCCCCTAAGCTTTCGGTCCGGTGTCCGGCGGACTTCCATTCATGGGAATGCTACCGTGATTGCCGAGAAGTGGTCGGTGATGCATTGATGTATCAAAATAGCTTGATCAATTCGACTGTGCACCTTTCCGGAGGAAAACAAATGTAAATCGACACTTTCCGGAGGAAAACAAATGTAAATCGACAAAGAAAATTGCTACAATATTGATAAAAAGTAGTGCGTGGGTTCAACTGGTGTTGCTGATGTAGTGATTGTCCATTCATCTGTTTTACCGATACAGTAGTGCCCCGATTGCAGGGAACCCAACTTCACCAGCTTGTCACCAGCACGAACTGGAATGTGACGCCGACTTCTTGAAGTAGGTAGTGCACTTCGGTTTGTTGGTGTTCCATCTTCAAGTCGTAGTGTGTGACCTCGTAATTCTCGCCAGATGTTCGATCCCCTGAACACTCTTGAGTCCGGTTACTCCCTGCAGTCGACTGATCTAATGGACGCTAGCCCCGATTCGAAAGCCGCTTGATTTGAACAGACGACTTTCGTCAGTCTTGTAGGGCAGTGGATGAGTATTAATGGCCAATGGAATCGGATGATATTTGGTCAGCAAGTGTATACTTAGAGACGAAGATACAGCATTGTGGCACATGTGGGAAAGATTTGAAGTGCAAGTACAGCTCGACATCATGATGCCTAGTCATCCAGTTCGTCCTGCCACTGCGCACGAGATTTGGATGCGTGTTTTGCAACCGCATCAGCGACAGCGAGAGCATACGTTCCATCATCGTCGTCTACCTCGCACGTCAGCAATATGTAGGCTAGTGAACAGGATAGCAAGCTCACAATATTTCAACGACGCCTGGATCTCGAGTGGATTTTCAAGATCGGGGGTCAGGAGAGTGCCGTATATCATGCTGAATATTTCCTTCAAAGTGATATCTGAAGACCAGAGGCGGCCTAGTTCAGCGATACAAACCTATCGAGCTTGTTAGCAATACATTGCGTCGCGCTATTTTGGCCGACCTTTCCCTGTTTTGAAACCTGGGATACGTTCAATATTAGATCTGATCCGGATCATCTGGCAGGATTCTTACATTTGGGTGGAGGATGAAGGTCACGAATCGAACTTCCGGAGGATCACGTGGATAGCCGGCCGGTAGATCACAGGTCAACAGGAAGGTGCCGCCCTCGTACGGGCAGTTATCCACATCCTCCGGGGCCTGGAGATATGTGTGAACCATGATCCAGATTTGCGATTGCATCACTCACTTCCAGGATTATCTTGAGGAAAGACATATCGCGGTCATTCACGTACACATCAACATTGGGGTGCGGGTCCGCAACCACGGCTTTTATCTGGGCCACATGAGTAGGCGTTGACGGGGATAATGCCCGGAATACCTCTCGCATAATCCGCTTCATTCTATCATCACCAACGCCAGAACGCGGAGGTGAGGTGGCGGCAAACTTGACCCGTTGCTTCAGCTTCTTGTGCTCGGCCCGTGGAGGAAATGTGTCGACAGTGACAATGTCAATGGCGTTGGAGCCATTAAAGTTCTGATAGGCCTTGAATTGCCTCTCGGTATTGACAAGCGGTTTCGCGGAGCGGAAAGGGCGGTCGCCGGAGTAAAGCATGGTTTCGAGGTCCTGCATCGGGGAAGAAAATCGTCAAGGCATAGCGTTGACTGGGTAGAAATGACTTGCGAAGATACTCAACGCATCAGCAAGAGACGTCCGAGGCGAGAAGCGGTAACCTCCTGGAAGGACCGTTAGTCATAAAGACTACTAGATCAAGTTACGCACCGGTGGCCACGGAAATAGCGTGCAGAACACGGTCCGTCTTCAAGCCGACTTGAACAGAATCGACGATGATTCGGCCTTTTTGTAACAGACGACAGACGTGATACGCAGAGCTCTTGGAAGTGGTATCTTCACCGTCCGAAACTATGATGATGCGTCTTCGAAGATTGGGCAGGTCGAGCCGAAAATTTGTCAAGACCTGTCTTGCCGAGTCGAGGGCATCGTACACAGCGGTGTCGCCGGCAGCGTCCACGGTCTCTAGCTTTTCTCTGAATTTCTCAAACACAGGCGTGAGTTCCAGTTCCACAGAGGCTTTGTCGGAGACTGCTACAATTAGCGCGCTGTGGGACTAGCGATTACTTGCTTACATGTAACGAGCCCAAGCACCAGCGAGACAGTGGTATCGAAAGAGCTCTACATTGGTTCCGTTAGTCGAATGTCTTGAGACGCAGATTATACTGACTGCGCGATTGATGAACACATCGAACAAAGTCTTGAGAAGATGCAGACGACTCAAGTGCTTGCTCTCCTCGCGAAGTCGCTGCCCATGAGTCGGAATCCAACGCCACGGCTGGGACTCAAAAGAAATGGTGTGACTGATCACCGAAGATCGATCCCACTGACTGAGGAGAGTGTTGATCCCCACAATGTTGCCTCTTCGCGTTCCGTCGCCAGAATCTCCTACACCGTGCCTGACGCCTGTCAGCCAAGTGGTAGACGCACGTAGAAAGCAAGGGCTTACCAGAGCATAAAGTCCGTCATCCCGATATAGGAATCAGCAGCGTTATCAAGGTAGTTCAAGACAGCCAGTATAGAGGCATCCTGCGGCATCAATATTTTCTGTGCAGGTCCGCCATGCCAGGGACTGATGTCAACCTCGTATGCGTGCCGGGTGTGAGTGGAACAAAAAACGATTTCAACTTCCCCGCCGCGCGCAAGATCTGTCTGGGATATAAGTGGCCCGTCCGTGAGTTTCAGACGTGAGTTTGAGTTGATTGAGCGCAGAATGAAGGATGCGTAGACACCACGGGAAGCCCGATTCACCAGTGAGTATAACGTTAGAACTGATGTCTGGGGCAAAAGGATCCAGCTGTGGTCCTGGTCCAGATGGCGGAAGGTGACTGAGATGGTATCATTCTTCGAGGTACCCTTGAGCTTGGGTAGAATGTCTGTTCCCGCAATCTGCAGCCCGCAATCAGCTATGCAAACCTGCCCATGACGCAAAAAGAAGTACCCAGTCAGCCACGTCTTTTTTTAGTTTAGTAACGGTGTCATATTTGGCGACACAGGGCCCGGAGGGCCACTTTCGCTGAGATTCGAACCAAAGTTTCGATGTTGAGTTGACGAATGTGTGCTTGGGAGCATTCTTCGGCCGAAGGGGGTCCAAAAGTAAATCGCCCGTTCTAAGCTTGGTTAGACTAAATGTCACAACGATTTAGACGCTCACTTGAAGTCCACAAGAGCTCGCGGAATGTTGAAAGGCTCGGTTCCAACTGAGGCGAGATTTGCCTTTTGCGTAGCATCACGTAACAGCCGAGGCAGCTCGTCTGTCATGTCATCGCGATCCACAGCAACGATAAAGCAGGCCAGCTGGGGTATGAGGACATTGGCTATTGGTCTAAGCCAGTATATCATATGGGACTCACTTGAGAGAGTGCATCGGAGCAACCACGCCGGTAGCTCGCCTCGCTCAAACTGCTATACATATCCTCATCCTCAGAGTCATCGTTCTCCGAGTCGTCGCCGAATTCCTCTTTGAACGAGAGCGTCAATGCTTCGCGCGAGGCGATTACCGCCAGATGCCGAAGGAGATCCTCCGCCGCGGTGCCATCGGAATTATCCGGATTCAGTTTAGCCGCCCATGTCATGTAACAACTGACATGCTGTGCTTCGAGGTACGCAGTTGCTGGGTGCAGATATGAGATAACCAAGCGTGTAGCTACGGTATTTCCGCACCTTTCGCCATTATTTCGTAGCGTGGCATGCCTTGGGTGATTTTATCGACCAGGATCTTCGTCTTGACTTCCACATTAAAGCCGTATTCATAGTCTCTGAGAGCGCCAGTCCCGCCTACTCCGGAGCGCTGATTCATCGACTCGCTGAGATCAAGGCAAAGGACGATGGCCTAGTCCCCGACCATCAGTGGGATACGGACATCGGGAGGAGCACACACCTCATCGGGTGGACGAGAAACCGCCGATACCTCCCCAAAACTATCGACCTGCCAAGTGTCTTCCAGCTTTCGCGCGATGGTCACTTTCTCAAGCGCATGGCTGACATCGTTGACGTCTACTTCCGTATCACCGCCGTTGCTGCGAACATCCAGTCAGTGGGAGAATCTGGCTTGTCTAACGCGACAAACGTTGGGCGGAAGAAGTTGACATCGCGCGCAGTCCCGCAGCCCCGACCGGTGAAGACAGCCAATAAACCCTATAACCGTGTTAGGACTATCGACGTGCTGGTGTGAGTTCAGACCTCTTGATCGAGGACGATCTGTGGTGGAATGACGTTAACGGACTTGAGCTCCAACGGGCCTCTCGCGACGAGATCGGTCTGGTTCGCGCGCCTGATAGTCAACACGAAGTCACGGGCCACAGCATCCAGAGTGGCGAGGAAAGACGCCGGTGGCGCGCCTATGTTGTTCACTTCTAGCACGAGCGTAGAATCGGAAGGCAATCCCGACATCTGAGCCAGAATGCGCTTGAGGACCCCGTGATCACCAATCTCAGCAACCGCGGGGGTGGTGATAGGTATCCCCGGGCGGAACAGGAACCCTCCTGGCTGATGGAGGCGTGCGACGGCGCGCTCGACGACGACCGTGTCTAGAAGGACTGGATCCTTCAGTCTCTTATGCGAGAGCGCGCAGATGAGTGACAACTCTTCCACGGGACGCTGAACAATTGAGGTCGAGCCGACGTCCGCAGCGCTTGCCATGTACGCCAGGAAGATACGGACCTACATAAGGTGATATTTAGATCGATAGTGTCAATGTTCACTGTAGAACCCACCGTCTCAAATCGCCGCGTCTCGCGGCTCACGATCGCGTGCGGGCCGCGCGAGGAGAACTCCGCTAACGCCTGGTACACGGCCTCCGATAGGGCAGCCTTCTCCTCTGGCCCCGGGACTCTGTTCAAGAATAGGCCGACCACTAAACGAATGGAACTGGGTATGGCGTGCAAGGGAGGATTATCGATTTACTCACGCGTCCTCACAGCGGGCGGAAACCGGAAGATCGCGAAAGCCAGCGCAAGGACCTTTTGTTCGCCTGCGACGGTCTTTTGCGCGACGGAATGCCCAAGCAAGTAGAGAGACGCGAGGAATGCGGATATCCCGCGCGGTGTTTGCGGCATACTGGGATGCCACGCTGGGTCTGCGAAATACATCGACTGCTTAGAGGCAACCGCGGGCCGGTCGGAAGCAGCGGCCGTGTCGGGGGGTTCGGTTCTGCGCTTAACTGCGTACAGCACGACGGAAGGGTCTGTAGCTGCGTCTGACCGCGGAAAGAGCCGCTTGATTGGTGTGCAGCCGCAGGCGATGATGGGCACCTGCGCGGTGTGCAGGTCGACGGCGAAGGCACCCAAAGGGCGCAGGACGTTTCGGCGGGTAATTCCTGTGAACAGCGGGAAACGGTGGTGATCCAGAGACACGTGGCTTGAGGACGGGCAAACGCTGACAAGGGTAGATTGCGAGAATCGCACGAGCCTGAATAGGATAAAAGTCAGGACCGCAATCAGCAGGGAAAAAAAGATGTACTCGGCGACAGGGTCCCTAGAGTATATACGCAACGAGAGGCCGGGCAGCGTAAAACCGCTCCGTTCGAGGAAGTTTTCTACAATTGTGACAACAGCAGCGCTGGTGATGCTGACGATCGAAGTAGAGTCGCGGGAGACCCCATTCATCGTAAACGGAACAGGAATGCGGTCGATTCGCTCACCGTCCCATGCAATAATGAGATGAGTGTCCTCTCTGTCAAAAACAACGGTCTCGCGTGGAAAGCGAGCGATTGCGCACCCGGAGGGACATGCAGCTGGCCCTCGACTTTTAAGGGCGCCGATGCAATGCGCGTGGTGGAGATGGCCGCATCCTGCATTCTGAAAAATCGTTGAGCTCGTCGCGGGAGGCATCTTCGGAGGTAAGTATGCGTACCTGCACTAAGGGGCAATTGACAACAAGATTGCTCACGTCCTCGCATTTCGGGCACAGGGAAGCTGTGTTGGCTTTAGTAATGGGCAGGTGAGGATAGATGGATATTCGCACCCAGCACTCCAGCGCATAGAGAACATTTAGAAGGTTTCGAACCTGGGGAGATGATATAACGAGAAGAAGCGCGATGAGAAGTCCTCTTACTCAGTAACAATTTGGCGTGAGAGTAAGGACACTGATGCCCGCAAATGGAACCGTCAGTTGTGAACCGACAATGCAAAGTGCTCGAGAGCCCGTATTGCGCGATATCCTGTGCGATTGTACAGCTGCATGAACCATCCTCTTGGTGGTCGTGGTCACAGACTGCTTCGTCGAGCTCCATAGCTTCCGCTGACGCCCACCCAAGAACTCGTGAGGCTTCCTGTTGAAGCGCTCTCTGAGGAAACGTAATCCAGTCAGGTTAGGGAGTAGGCTGCGATATTTTGATGACGTACGAGGGACGTGTTCCCGCTCACGAATTCGCCATCGAAGGCCAAGAGGCCATTCGTCGCTGCGCTCTGCTCTTTGGGAGTACTCCTCGCATGTGCGCGAGCAAGCTCGGCAGTAACGAGACGGATCTGAACGCGTACCGGCTCTTCGGGAGAACACTCGATTGCTGAATTGACCAAACCAGTATCAAGAGTGGGCTCGGCCTTCCTCGCAGGTGCCGCCATATTTGTGTATGGCCGTGCGGTTACGATCTCGCCTTCTGCGATCATATCTACACCGCTAACGAGGAGTTAGACAAAGAAGCTGACAGGGGGCTCGCGAGGCTCACTCTTGATCACGCAGTTCAAAGCCACCCGATATTTCCAGAGTGACCGCAGGTTGCTCCAAGGTGGCTGCGATTTCGCGAGCAAGATCAGCATTTTTAGCGCTGGTATCGATGGAGACCTGGAATATGAGAGTATCCATGAGAGGGAACGGCAGTCTCTGTCCGAGCCTATCCCTTCCTTACCGCGATTTTTCGCTGCCGCTTCTGGTCAGGCCCCCCAGCGTCATCTTCGAAAGCCACGAGGATCCTTCGCTTCCGCGGTGGCATTGTAACGTCCTTCTGTTGTGAGAGAGAAAGCCAGTGAAACGAGAGATAAAGGAAGGAAAGAAAGGTATTTTAATGTCCCGACAATGAACAACAAGGCGCATTCGCGCCAAATAAACTGCGGGCCGATGAACTGCGGGCCGGCGATGCCCGATCCGAGTCATTTGGCTTGATCCAGTAACTGTTTTTTTCTCTTTCAGAGTCGAGCTGCTAAACTTTCACGAACTTTGCAAGAAGAAGTACTTAACTTGGTGGAAGCTACAGAACTCAGATGTCAGCCGCATCCAGATTCAGAGCCATAAAGCCCCCAATTTACTTAAGTATACCGAGGTCAACAGTAGTACCCGTACGACGTATCAAGTTTCAGCATCTACGACTCTACGAATAGCTCCGGATCCCCATTCATGAATCATTCGCATTGTACTTGACTGCATTCATTCTCAGATTTAAGCACTAATATATAGCTGGGAAGTGGTTAAGATGATGGTTGCGACTCGCGAGCTCCTCGTACTCCGCGCACAGATTAAGCTACAACTGACATGCGAGGTAAGTACGAGCATCAATTGGTTGTAGCCTCTGTTCATAAGAGACTAAGGCGGACTAGCGTTCGGATGAAATATCCGAGATGAAGCGTACAGCTATATCCTTACGTATCATAATTTCAACCAGACTCCAGTGTGCGTGTGCAACATATATATATTTACCAGCAATTACAAGTTCAACTCCATCATCCGTGTACTAAGTGCCCCTATTTTGACTTTGTATATTAGACTTCATTCTACCCGATCTCCCCTGATTCAGGCTAGGCACAGAGCCGCGTGATCGGGTTAAAGTTATCACTCCTTTCCTAGCTTTCCCTCCTTCTCTGACCGCATGCCACTTTCATGGGCCCAGATGGGCGTCGCCTCCAACAAATTCGACCCTTCGTACGCCTTCGTCACTTCCCCGTTCCTCCCGACGTCCGCTTTCGCCACTCTTCGCATCATCTTCGCTCTTTATCTTCTCTCAGCACTCTGCGTCGACTTCGCTTTTAACGTCCGTGACGGCAACGGCGAGAGCTTTCTCAGCTACTTTACGCACCTCTCCTACATCGGGCTCACCGCGTATTACATCGCGGCGGCCGTGCAGACGTTGGCGTACGCGAGATGGGGATCTTACCCTCTGCGCAGCTGGGGCAAGGGAATGCAGGCGGCACATGTGCTTCTTCAGTCTATGGCGATCACCTTCCGTGCGTGTTCGGCATCTCGCTTTGCAATACGCTAACGAGGGACCAGCATTCCTTGTGACGGTGGTTTTCTGGGCACTGTTGGCCTCCGCAAACACGTTCGCCACGCCGTCTTCTGGTCCGTTAATTCTGGAACTTCCCTCCGGTGCTCTGATTGATGAGCTCCAAAGCGTGGTCGAACATCTCCTTCCACGCGCTCAACAGTGCATTCGCCCTCGTCGAGCTCTTTCTCGGCAGATCCCCACCCGCGCCCCTAATTGCGCTCGTCGTCCAGCTCCTCTGCCTCGCAGGATATCTCGGCGTGGCGTACATTACGCGCGCAACACAGGGGTTTTACAGTGCGTGCTTCCACTCGTCCTACGTTGCTGCATCCTGTTCTCTGCAGTCCTTCGTTCAATACGAGCTGACGCACCGGCAGCCTACACTTTCCTCGACCCCCAAGTTCAACACGCCTTCCTTGCGGCATACATCGTTGGCATCGCCGTCGGTGCTGTGCTCGTCTATTTTATAACCCGCTCGGTCGCGATGCTGCGCGTCCGTCTCACTCGGCGTCCGGAAGGGATCGAGGGTCCCAGGGATATGGAAAAAGGACGTGCGGCCGAGGATCATGAAGTTGAGGCGCGGCACGGGACGGATATCGTAGCCAGGAGTTCGATCGAGAGGGACCGAGTCGAGTGAAATGGAGTTCAAGGGGTGTCAAACTTTTGTTGAGGGCATCTTTGTCGCTTGTGGTTGTATCAATTTTTTTATCTTGGGCACGTTGTTTTTGAGGACGGAGTTGCGCAATTGTCAGGATAATCAATCATCCAAGTAGCGGCCCGAGCACGGCATCTCTCGGCACGTCCCAGCACCCTGCACAAAGTAGACACAATTTGAAAGCATTCCTGAACTTGACTACTGCGCTGACAATGTGCGAGCTCTTATATGATCTTCTCGTTTTCTCGCAACAAAATGATGATCAGTACTATGTAGCTTTTGCTAGCTCGAACATTGAACAGGACCTTCGGGAAAGGTGATAGTCTCGGTGTCACCCGAATAGCGATACGCACAGGCTCGATAACGAACTGGGGTGTCTGCTGACACGGATCCCGGCTCGCTTCAGTGCGTATCAGGTCAGTTCAAACCAGGCCCGAGCCATGCGGATGTATGTGTCCAGACCCTTTTGTTGGTGCACGCCGCCGGCCGGCCATCACCGACGGAAGTACGATGGCATGCGGCGGAAGTTGGAAAGGTGCTGTGGCGCTCGGAGAGCACTTCTCCTATGAATACTCCCCAAAACGAGTCCGCTCGACTTGAGCACAGGCCGTTCCATTTGCAAGTGATGCGTTGAAGGTTATTTATTGTCCGCGTCGCCCTCGTTTAGTATTCTCGCAGAGTTTTTTGAGAGATGTCATTATATGGCAGGCGTGGTGGCGGTCGGCGCGCATCTGC
The DNA here is from genome assembly GCA_029282135.1 of Mycena belliarum. Lineage (NCBI taxonomy): Eukaryota > Fungi > Basidiomycota > Agaricomycetes > Agaricales > Mycenaceae > Mycena > Mycena belliarum. Next base: position 578,920 of record JARJCN010000016.1, read on the forward strand.
TCGTCCCCTGGATTTACTTGAACTGTTCTCAGCAGAAGGATTCTATCTTCAACAAGTGAGGTACCAGCTTTTTTTTTGTTGAAGCGTCTCTCTAGGAGAGACCAGATTCTATCAGACTCACGCCCACGCCATGGTCAGTGACTCAGTGTTGATATTTTTTGTTTTCTTTTGGTTGAATCCCAAGTCCCTCACCTCGCTAATCTTCGTTCTTGACAGCGTCAGCCCGTTAGTACATGAACTACTTATCAGTGATTCAATTATACAGTCACTCGAGGGTGATAGTAATATCATGTCTGTGAAATGCTCATCTGGGTCCATCTGGGATTAGCTAATAGCTTGAGGTGTTTGCTTGGTGTTTGCAGCGACCTGGGGCTTCAAATTTTAAACTTTGTCTTCAAATTGTGGTGTCAGGTGGGCCCTGTACGAGTACAGTAAGTACGACAGAAATAGAACTTCTGCTTGCCGCCGGTAGTTTTCAATTTCTGATGATACTACATAGATGATCATGATACATGGTTGATACATACATAGTACAGTATAGTAATTTTGCCTTTGTATGTAAGCACAATGGTCAGCGAGACAGACCGAGACCCATCGGATCTGCGACCCTTAAGGCCGAGGCAGGGGTGAGACAATTCGTCCCCTTTCGGGCCGGTTGCAGCAACTCAACAACGTGATGGGTCCGTCGCTCCGTCGCTCCGGTCGGCGGCCGCCTTGGCTTCGTTGCCGTTTTCTTCTTCTTTGCTTTCCAGAGCAGACTTCCAACGCACAACGAAAAACAGCTTCAAATTGCACAAAATTCCCCGCCAACGCCGCCGGCAGGTGAAGGCCCCCTGTAGCTCACGTGATGGATACAGATTGATGGGATCAATATTAGCGTTCCGGATCGGGCCTCCTTCCTGACCAGCACCCTTTCCTTCACCATCTGCCCCCGCGGCCCCTCCGCTCGCTCTCCTAACCCTTCCCCCCCGTCGGCCACGGGATGCCGCTACTTACCTGGGCCCGCCTCGGCGTCGCCGCCCCCTTCGACCCCGACCACGCTTTCGTCACTTCACCCTTCCTCCCGCGCTCCGCCCTCGCCGCCCTGCGCGCGTTGCTGGCGCTCTATGCGCTGTGCACAGTTATCACAGACCTCGTGCTCGCCGTACGTGATGGCGCAGGCCACTCGTTCCTCAGCTACTTCACGCAGCTCTCGTACATCGGGCTCACGGCGTACTACGTCGCCGCAGCCGTGCAGACGATTGCATACGCGCGCTGGGGACGCTATCCCCTCCGGCGCTGGCCCCGCGCGCTGCAGGTTGCGCACGTGCTGCTGCAGTCCACCATCGTAGTCTTCCGTGCGTTGTGTTCAACACTGCTTGAAAAGAACAAAGATGCTGACGGTGGCCAGCGTTCATCGTGACGGTCGTCTTCTGGGCGCTGCTCGCCTCACCCGAAACGTTCGCGACGGTCTACTCCGCATGGGCGAATACCTCCATCCACGCGCTCAACAGCGTCTTCGCGCTCGTAGAGCTGCTCCTCACGAATGCCCCGCCCGCACCGCTGCTTGCGCTCCCCGTCCAGATAATTTGTCTCGCGGGATACCTCGGCGTCGCGTACATCACGCACGAAGCGCAGGGCTTCTACAGTGCGTCTCCCCCCTTGCGTTCCATTTCCGTTCTCCACACTATTTTCTTTGTTCTGGCTCCTACTGTCCCGCGGGTTTTTTTTCGCAGTTTTCTCTCGTGCCTGATGTCGCATCCTCATCCCTTCATCCAACGTTCCGGCGAATCACTGCTCTCATGCCGCCTGCATCTGGGCCGGATTTGTCGAACCGCGCGGCGCTAGACGCATCCTCGCATCGCCTCACTTTGCGCCCGGGCCCCTTGTCTGCCTTTCACACCTACCCCTGCACCGCTAACCCAATGCAGCCTACCCCTTCCTCGATCCCAGCAAGCAGCACGGCGTCCTCGCGGCGTACATCGTCGGCATCGCGCTCGGCGCTGCGCTCGTCTTCTCCCTCACACGCGGCCTTATCATGTTGCGCATGCGTCTCGTCGGTCTCATGCGCATTCGAAAGGGGAGCGACGGCCTTGCGGAAAGAGACGGAGAAGGGCTGGAGGAGTGGGAGGAGGTGGGGCGGCCTGCGGAAAATTGGGCGGCAGGGGCGGCAGGGAAGGAGGGAGCGGGCAAGGAGAACGGGGGCGTCTAAGCGCTCCCCGCGATTTCCCTGAGCCGACTCACCCTTCGTGTGATCGAGGACATCTACGTGAGTCGGTTTGAAATGGTCCGCCGCGGACGATAGCTGGGATCAAGGCCGCGAAGGAAAATACACGGGGAGGATTGGATTGGATTGGTTATGACTGATACCACGCTACGTATACGCTCTTTGCTTGCTTGTCTGATTGCTTTGTGCCCGGATGCGTGGAAGGACGTACGCTCGCTTAAAATTACTCCTGCTCACGACTTGTGATTAATGCCAGTGCTCAATCCTCGGTTGTTTTGTCTTAGGTTCAAGATTGACCGCGCGCTTCGATGCTGCCCGACGTCCCATCCCATCGGGATATGTTGAGCTCCCGTGCTGCAAGACAAAAGGATACGACGCCTCTGCGAGAGGGCTCGGGCCTGGGTCGAACAGGCTTTGTCCGCAAGTCGACTTGAAGTTCAGACGAGGCAGATGTGCGCCGCACACTGCCGAGCCTTCCTTATACTGGGAGAGAGTGCGTCTTGTTTGCATCAAGTTGATAAGTCAAAGACCCAGTAAGTAGTGCCAGGGATCGATGATCGATGATGCAGGGATCGAATCGCAGTCTGGTCGAATCATCCGAATATCACATTAAACTTATGTGGGGGGGGGATTTATTATACTCGCGAGGTAGAAAACGAGTCTACCGAAGACCAAGATGTAGGAACAGACATGTGGTTAACCGTACAGAAAACTCAAGATGCTGGGAATTTTCAATGTCCGAGAAGGCCGATACAATTTCCTTCAAACTAAAACAAAAAAGTCACCTGATCACTCGGTCGAAATACTTAGTACGACATGTACAGGCGCCTGGCGCTACCAAGTCGTTATATTCTTCTTGTTGGCAGTTGCTGAGCCCTGGAAAAGGGGGCTATCAGTGATCCCTGGGAAATGGGCTCCAGCCTGTCTCGAACAGGCGTCGTTGAGGTTGCGTTGAGGCGTAAGTAGTCTGCTTGCAGTTTCGATTGCATCCAACCAAAGGCAGATGCGCACCGACGCTACTACCAAGCACTTCTATCAATCGCTCCTGAAACTGCCAAGTTTCCCGTCGCCAAAACAATTGGTTTCCGGTGCATGCCACGTGTACCTGGACCCCAGATCGATTATGTTTGAAGATTATCATTACCATTATAGGCACGCACCAGGTTTCGATTCGATTCGGGCCACGGGGAATATCACAATTTCTCTGATTTCTCTTGGGGAGCCATAACTCGAGTCCAGGAGCCCCAAAAATATCCTAAGATGACGCAAGGATCAGGCCTGGGTACATGTCTCTATTGCTCCAGTTTGTATGAGGCAGAGGCAGATGCATGTAAGAAAATCTTATGAGCCAGATGCATTAACTAGGTCTGATGATGGCTAGCTTGAGCAGCTCTTGCCCTCCAAAGGCACCAAATCTCTCTGCGTGAATGACCGGCATACCTCCTGTTGAACTTCAACCAAGTTGACCGATATCGGCCACCTCGGTCACGGCGGCTTGATCGCCAACAATGCGGTAGCTTACTGCCTTCTAGTCTCAGTATGAGTGACGAGATCCACTAACTCTGGCCCCACATTCATACTCCGAGCTCATTCATCCCGGATCTCGCAGGGAGCCAATAATATATATGGACTTAGAGCGATGCAACTGCTGGCAAAGCCTCCGTAAGATTCTAGGAAGACCTTTAGGCTCCCTGGTTCTCGGGACAGTCAGTTTCCGTGCCTATCGAAGGTTCTAGCGCTTTGTATAACTGATAACAGTCAACCAAAAGAAAAAGGAAAGAGCAACCATTTGATCTGTCTTGTATCTGCCATTAACTCGATTGTAGATACTGTAACACCGTACACACGGGGGCAGGGTGGCCACAATCCCCAGTCATATCGGGAGCAGGTGCGCTAAAGCTGCCTTTTTCAGGACCTCCTGACCATCCATACCAACTAAAAGCTGAATTCATCGGCAATCTGCGCGTCAAACATGCTGATCTGCGGCACAACCGTCCCGTATTTTTACGGAAGACGGTCCCTAAAAACCGTTACGTCGCCGTAGTGTCGGTCAGATTTTGCCCCTTTACTCACGATATGGTCAAGTCCGTATTACGCAGGCCCCGCAACCGGCCGTTTACGCGTTTACCGGTTCGGGATCATATTATCTTGCTAATACCATTGATAGAAATGAATGGGCTTATACATTCATCGTTTTTTGAGCCTTTTCTATCACTACCTATATGTGACTGTAGCTGAGTCTCTTCAGTTCAAACTTATGGTTGAATCTGCAACCGAAAATTGGGCGAAAATTGAGTGTTCGGAGTCTATCAGACATGAAAGTACGCTCTAGCAGATAAGGTGATACAAAGCGCACATCTTCCCGTGGAGTCCGGCTGAGAATCAATGCCGATATGTCAAGTTCTGTGCAGTTAACAGATCATGTAATTTGTGGCTGACAGGCTGTCATTCATTGGGAAAACTTCTATCTTCCTGGTGCCCTTTCTGTTGCCCGAGGTGTAGCTGCTGCGGCTGTATACTATATAGACAAAACTCGAACGGCCCACACGATTCTCCGTTGCCTTTACTTGACCTCTCTAGTCCATATAAACTGACAATGGTTCTTCTTTCGCCCTCACTAGTCATGCCTTCCAGGACCGTGCTATTCATTTGTGGATCCCTCCTCGTTGCCTGGTTATGCTTCAAGTTTATCTCAAGGCACTCACACCCGTTGCCGCCTGGCCCCCGCAAGCTTCCAGTAATAGGGAACATACTCTCTATCCCGAGAGCCTACCAATGGATGAAATTCGCGAAATGGGCTAAACACTACAGTAGGTCCCCACAATCTGGAATTGGTCTAGCTAACACATGCACAGACTCCGACATTATACATCTCGACGTGTTTGGCTCCTCCATCGTAGTGCTGTGTAGCTACGATGCAGTCGTTGACCTGCTGGACAAACGCTCATCGATCTATTCTAATCGGTTCGTAGTGACCAGCCTACCTACTTTGGCAAATATTCTGAATCACATTCTAGTCCACAGCTGCTTATGGCAACCGAGCTCATGGGGTGGAAGAATAGTATATTCTTGAAGCAATATGGTGCACAACTTTCCGAATAATTCCCGAGTCGATATATGGCATGCTCACTCTTCATGCTATTCCCTGCAGGAGAATCATGGTTTGTCTCCAAGTTCATGAAAATTTCGCTGACCGAATAACTGAAGGCGCGCGGGCCGTCGCCTCCTTCACGAACAGTTCCAACCTACCGCCGTAACCCGCTTCAAGCCACAACAAACTGTCGCATCACATCACCTTATGCAGCGTCTGTTGAATTCCCCTGTAGATTTTAGCGCACACATACGCTAGTGCGCCGCGGTCCCGCGGTATCTCTTTTGTGTTGAATACTGATCGGTATATTCAGCGCGGCCAGTGACCTCAGCATGTCCATAGCTTATGGGATGGATGTTGTCCCAGCGCATGTCAAGGTGGCTACAGCGACTCTCGCAGCCGTTGCAGTAGCTTCGAGTCCCGGCGCTTACTTTGTCGATTTTATCCCTATGCTCAAACATGCTCCAGAGTGGTTCCCGGGTACGTTCTATAACTCACTACATTATGTGGCGACTACTCATGCTACCCGCAGGGGCATCATTCTTGCGCAATGGGCGCAAATGGAAACAAGACTACGAAAATGTGGTTAACGAGCCTTTTACGCAGACTCAACAGGCACTGGTGCGACTTTATAGATTTTACAGGCGCTAGCTAATCTCCGTTCCCCCAGGTGGATGGTCTGGCTGCCCCATCTTTCACGCAAGAGGTCCTCGAGACGTTGAACGCAAGAGAGGACAACGTAAGCCAGAACGATTTTCTCAAATTCGCCGCTGCAGACATTTACATGGGCAAGCGATTTTGACCCCTATCTATCAACTTACCATTAACACCCTGTCCCTCAAATTTAGGTGCGGTTGATACTGTAAGCTTCCCCGAAATAATGGCCTGTCCACTGATGCGGCCACATAGAGCGTCTCTGCGATAACTGCCTTTTTCTTGGCAATGCTCTTGAACCCGCAGGCAATGCGGAAAGCCCAGGCCGAGCTTGATGCAGTTATTAAACCCGGATTCCTTCCGTCGTTCGAGGACGAGCCTCGTCTCCCTTACATCTCGGCTATTGTTTTGGAGACATTGCGCTGGCATGTCGTCAACCCACTGGGTTCGCCTTCTCTTCAGTAGTCCCTCACACTCGAGTTCATCCGGAACTTATAGCGATTCCGCATGCAGCGACTGAAGACGATGTCTATCGCGGGTATCGAATTCCTGCATCATCCATCGTAATAGCGAATGTCTGGTGAGTCTAGGCTATATTTGACTCTATGTCTATGGTTCCTGATGCACGGATAGGGCAATAACCCACGATGAGGTGCGGCCAACTCCCTGCCTTTGTACATGAGCAGGTGCAAATAATGCTGAGCTTGCCAGAACAAATATCAAGATCCATTCGAATTCAGGCCCGAGAGGTACTTGACCAAGGAAGGTGTGCTGGATCCCACTGTGCAGGATCCACGCAGCGTGGTCTTTGGCTTCGGTCGCAGGCGAGTCCGTATGTTTGCTATACACCACCATCTGAGATATTTTTGGTCTACAGGGCATGCCCCGGTATGCATCTTGGCACGTCCTTTGTATGGATCACCGTCGCGTCCGTTCTTTCCTGCTTCAACATCACCAAAGCACTGGATAAGAACGGGGTAGCAACTGAACCGTCGTATGAGCAATCCTCGGGCTTGGTGAGGTCTGTATCAAGCGCTTATTTCCGGAGTAGCTCTCACCTCCTTCTTAGCTTCCCGAAGCCCTTCAAGTGCTCGATTGCTCCGAGGTCGCCAGATGCGGCCAAGCTAATCAAAGAGACGACGGATGTGTGATGAATTTTGAGCACTGAAGCTGGCTACATTGCATGAATATTATGATGTCCCTTATTATCCTGAATACGCGATGAATGTTCCATTTTTTGGAACCCGAGAGGACCAAGAGAGTCTGAAGACATGAACGTCAGTACAGTGCGCAGCATCACTTCCTTGCAAGTGATGCAGAGACCTTTTGGGAAAGAATCACGTCTCTAAACATATTTTTTAGCCATGAAACCGATGAAAAGAATGCGAATGGTACCATAAACACATATGCTTATGTAATCGGTCACTTTTTCGGGCCTTCCCCTCCAATTTACGAGTTTTTTTAGGCTTTTTTCGTGGTTCTGAGCCTCTCTTTGGGCTCAAATCTGTGCTGCTTGTGCAAACATTGGGTTTTCCTGGCCCCCTGCACCCGCCCCGGGCCGAGATCAGCAATGACTAAGCAAATCGGTCACTTTTTTTGGCTCCAAAAAGCGAAATTTGATCCTACATCTTAGTCCTTTACGAACTGGATAGCTGCTATCAAACTGAGTTGATTCCCACAGTTTTCGAGGGAAAATATGTTTTTGCCCAGCCTGAGAAAGCTTTACAAAATTTGTCTCTGTTTAGGCCTAATCGGGTAGTCGGGAAGTGGTGACGGGCACTGTATAAGTAAATGTCAACTAGTGATGCAACTCGGCAATTTCCGACATCATGCATTACTTAGAGCTCAAGCCGAGTTCGGCAAAAAGACATCAATCGTTCTTCTCTTCCGTCGTCCATGTCGTTTGTGTAGCGCGAGAAGAAAGACCTGTCTGCGTCGCCCACGAAGAAGCGGCGTACCTCTCCTCGCTCGACGCGCCCCGCTGCCGGACGACGTGAGCGCCATCGCCCACACGCTTGCGGTGGGCATGCACACGATGCAGATTCAGATCGAAATCCGCAATGGCTGGCTTGAATCAGCCGCTTGAACCTGAAATTTTCAACCTCCAGGCATACGTGATGAGTGTTTCGTTTCTGGAGAGTCTCCACTATCAAGTTTTGGTATGCACTGGTGCAATGCTGCTCGTCCCTCCGCTCGTGCTCTGACTCTCATGTAGGCGTATCGTCCCTCAAAACACTGCACTCTGACGATTGAGCACCCCCCTCCTTTGTTCGCGTTTTGCCCCCATGGTTATCGTCAGGGCCGGCGAACACGACCCGCTACACAGCCTCATCTCCCCGTGAAACCCTGATCCGTGCATCTCAAATCTCTGGGCGGTTGTCACATATATACCAAGTCACCCGAATCTCGCTCCCCATTCTCCGCCGCACACTTCGCTTGCTTTTTTTTTCCTACTCCCTTTCTTTTCGCTGTGCCGGCACACATCCCTTCTTTCTATACTTCTATCGAACTTACTTCTTGATCATGTTTTCACGATCTTCATGGGGGGGCCTTTTGTCCTTCGCGACGCTCGCACTTGCGGCGACTCTGCCTGTTAAGCGGTGCGTCCCCCGCCTCGCTCCCCCTCGCTCACTGACACGGGCGCTGTAGGGCAACAGTGTGCAACGGGCACGCAGAACTGTGCAACCGGAGCTACGGGAATGTCACTTTTGTCGGCTCGCACGACTCATTTGCGATCAGCAAGGACCCTCTTGCGCGTGCGTGTCCTCTCTATCCCTGTGCCCGCCACCAACTGACGATGTTCCCGCAGTCGCACGCGACCAGGAGGTTGACATCCCGACGCAGCTCAAGCTCGGCATCCGCATGCTGCAGGCCCAGTCGCACGTAAAGGACGGCGTGCTGCACTTCTGCCACACCAGCTGCGCGCTCTTCGACGGGGGCAAGGTGGTCGACTATCTCAAGACCGTCAAGACCTTCCTCGACGCGAATCCCAACGAGGTCCTCACGCTCATCTTCACGAACCCCGAGGGGCAGAGCCCCGCTAAGGTGTGGAAGCCCGCGTTCGACGAGGCGGGTGCGTGCTATTGTCTTGTCGCTCGCGCCTTTATTTGACTCTCGCCAGGCATCACTCCCCTCGCATTCGTGCCGCCATCGATCCCCGTGAAACGCGATGACTGGCCCACGCTCGGCGAAATGATCGACAAGGGCAAGCGCGTCGTCGTCTTCATGGATGCTAACGCCGACGGCGCCGAGTCGGTCGACTTTATCCTCCCCGAGTTCAAGATGGTGTGTCCCCGTCTTCCACCCTAATCCCATCATTGACGCCCGCAGATCTGGGAGGCGCCCTTCTCCTCCGTGGACCCGACCTTCCCGTGCCGCATCGACCGCATCGACGGCCCGCTCAAGGACGTCGAGCACATGTACATGATCAACCACAACCTCAACAAGAACATCCTCCCGTTCGGCAAAACCGAGGTCCTCGTCAGCAACCCCATCGACGCGCCCACCACCAACAGCGTCGCCTCGTGCGTCCCCCTCCTGTCCCCTCCGCTAACCTCACTAACAAACCCAGGATCCTGGCCGACGCGAACGGCTGCGCACCCCTCGGCGGCAACCGCGCCCCCAACTTCGTGCTCCTCGACTATGTCAACATCGGCGAGCCGTTCGCCGCCGCCGCGCAGCTGAATGGGCTCCCCGCTCCTGCCCCCGGCCCGCCCGCGCCAGCGCCAACAGCGGGCGACAAGGTCGGGGCCGCCGTGGAGGACGTGAAGGACAAGGCGAAGAGCGCAGGGGACAAGATCAAGGAGGGCGTGAAGAGCATTGGGGACAAGATCAAAGGGCTGTTTGGGCGCGCGTGAGCGTACTTGTTGTGATTTGAATAATGCATAGGCTTCTTTCAGGGTGCCGCAGTAGCCAGCAGGCTCAGAGATGGGTCCTACCAGCATCTTGGTATGATCCGCCCGCGAATGGGCACGCATTGCCGTTGCTACAAATGCCGCGATGGAGTAAATACGCTGTGTGTGTGCTCTCCCATGTCCAGCTCACTTCCCCAGTTCAAGTTTGCCTCGCGCACCACCAAGACGATGTTCACCGCCACTGGAACTACTGTGGGACAGGGACAAATCACCCCTCATCGGTTGGAATTCGCATGATGCGATGAAGCAGCACAGCGAAATGATTTGTTTCTGCGGGCGAGGAAATAGCGGTCCAGGATGTGGCAACCTTCGATGCCGAGGTCTTCATTTTCACCAGCACTTCGGCCGGGACTCAGTGGGCACGGCGAGTGCGCTTGGCTTCTCAATCTGCCTGAACCTGATAATTCTCTAGACCCTAGAAACGCCGCGGAAGTTTCACACTGGGATCCTTCTACGAAATCGAGAATACAGTGCACGAGTATCGCGTTCGCAGCTCCAGCCTTGCAGAAAAACTGCATATATCTGGAAAACCCAAACAATTGAAAAATCAGACTTGATTATCTTGCATCACGAGCTCACTTGAGTGAGCAAAGCTTGTTCGAGATCTGTTTAGACCTCAGACTGGTTCGATATTAGGATCCGATTATTATTGCGCAGACGATAGGGTTTCGGGATGATCGTGCCGCATTGAGAGTGGATGATGGAGATTCAGACGAACCCGAACCGAACTGAGAGGGATTCACCGATGTTGAAACGCCTAACTACGCATTTTTTCACAGACACACTTGTTGTGCGACTGACAGACGAAGCCCATTACTGTAACGACGTGGACATCTGGTCAGAAATTTCGAAATCCCTTACGCGTCTGCCCAGGAAGTGGCAGTGGTGCTCTGCTCAAAGCCCCTCTTCCCTGGATAGCCAGATGAAGATCAGCCGGGGGGGGGGGGGGGGGGGGGGGGGGGAGGGGGGCTTCAAGCGAATACTCAGCTGAGCTCAATCATTCGCTGCAGTGAAATTCTCTGATAGAACACATCGTCGATATCCCTAATCTTGTGAACGCCGCAAGGATCTGGAGCGCTTACTTTGCTAGGAGCGATGATGGATCCGTTTGCGCCCACGAAAGGGGGTTTGCAAACGAGACTCGATATATCGTACAATCGCTTCGGGGATCACATATACAAGGTCGTCTTTGAGATAGTTCAACTGTTTAGGTCGGCAACCCAGCAATCAAAATGAGGGGGTGTCACTAGAAAACGAGACAGGCGCTCCATGCCATGGCTTCCCTCTGACGTTGAAACGGGTGTGTATCAGCTTACAAGAAAGCAGATGAACCGTGTCAGTCCTGCCGTCAGCCAAAATGCAGGACCTCGAGCGTATCGACCATCACCTCGCCGAACTACAATGGTCTGTGTTTCAGCGCCTACGAGTTTTAGAAGGAGAACACGGACCTTCACCCCAATTATGTTCGCATCGTTGATCAGGACCGCCGCGTACGTGAAGAGCTCCTCCGACACCGTCTCCACGTACGGGAGACGCGAGAATACAGGCTCTGCGAACGGCGCCCGTGCAACGGCGCCTTCCTCCTCGTCCGCCTCTACGATGCGCACGTTTGTCGGGGTAGGATTGGCGCCGCGCAGCATCTGCCGTATTCCCCCGTTCGGCTCATTGAAGTCGAAGATACGCACAGGCGCGGGGCGTATGCGCGCGTCGGGCGCGATTGCGACCATGCGCGTGCCACACGTGGTGGTGATGTAGTGCGTCGACAGCTCGTTCATGTCGAAAAAGCGGGTGCACCACGGGCCCCAGGCGGGCCACGAGATGTCAACGATGTCGGGGTCGCATGCGGCGAGCGCGGTCAGAAGCAGTGCTCGTGCAATGACCAGCACGTGCTCCGACGTGCCGTGCGGCGTGGCAAGTTGCACCTCGAAGCTGACGAGCAGGAGCGCCGAGTCCGCACGCGGTAGGAAGGCGGCGCGGCTGGGGCGCGTGTAACCGGCACGCGGGTTGGGCTCGCCGCGGCATTGAAAGGAGAGGAGCATGTGGGGCGGTGCGAGCTCGGGCAGGTTGAAGCTGTGCAGGAGACGCGGGAGAGCGCCAACCTCCGAAGATGGTGGGATGCGGTATATGTCGAGCGAGCGGTCCTCCGCGTTGGGGATGAGGATAGTGTCCATCGCGAGGAATACGATGCCGGTGTTGCTCACATCGAGGGGCGCCTGGGGAGAGTTATCAGGGACGATGCGTGAGAGAGTTACGCTCTTCTGTCTCACCATTTTTGGGATTCCAGTCATCCAGTTATAGATGTGAAGTGTATCCATGTCGCGCCGCCCATCGCCCCAGTAAACGAGGGAAAGCACGAGATTCTCCCCTACAATTTCAATAGAGATGCCTGGCCGCTCCATTTCGGCCTCGACATCGTGAATATGCAACGTCGAATGGGCGGCCAGGGGATGTGTGTGTCCCGTCGAAAATTCGAGGAGCACTACCTCGATGGATCTCATGTTGGGTTCCCCGTCAAGAACATTACTGCAGGAGTCGGAATCGATCAAAAATGAGTAGAGGGGAGAAATAACGCACTAGGTGACCATCGCAATGAGATCGTGCTCCTCCAGCGCCGTCCCGAAGTCGATGATGGGTTTCCCTGCCTCCACAAGCTGCCACCGTGGCGCGTCCGCGTCAGGGGACGTATGTATATACTTGATCCCGGTGCAGAGCGACGTGATGGGGTCGGGCGTGTTACCCACGAGATACACATCCGACGTGAGGTCGTACACGCCGCTCGTCTCGAAATCGATGGTCAGTGTGTGTCTGGACCGCGGCGTGAAGTTGAGCCAGTCGGCCTCGTGCCGCCGCAAGGCCGCAAGGCGGTCCAAAATGCTAGAATCCGCCATTCGAGGTGAATTTTCCGCCACACATGCTTTGTCTTGCACGAGCCGGTAACGGATGAGGACCGAGTTTGCGATGATGTTGTAGAGAAGGCGGTTCCGCGTTTTCAGGCAGGAGCTCAAGTCCGTGTACGGGAGGTCCACGAGACATGCGAGGATGAGCTCCGGTGGAAGATCCAGCAGCTGAAGTGGTGCAGCCATGGATGGTGGCTGTCATGAAGAGGTGCGGCTTGGTCAGCGGCACAGCCACAACATACATTGACCAAAGTTCGGAAGATATTCAAAATCAATTCAAAATGCTAGAATTATCACCAACGCAGCTGCTACTTAAGTATCCGGACACTGGAAGACACCTGAGTAAAGCTGTTTGTCTGTCCGGAACAAAGGACTCCATCGTGTAGTTAAATAGTTTGTGTATGTATATTTGCTCAAATATTTCGGGGGCGCAAGGAGTCCGGCGGCTCGGCCGGCATAGCCGCGGCATTTTTATCGATGTCGGATTGATGGGTGATGACAGTGTATCAGGTCCCGGCAGTATCTAATATAAGCGGCAGTGGCGGCAGTGATCGACACTGTTCGGCATCGGACACTACTGGTCACAACGCATTGAACGACAATGAACCCCAGTAGACTCCGTGGAAGGTTACCAACGGTCCGTCCGGCCAACAGTTGCAACGGCCCTCCGCGAATGTCTAAGTCACCGATCCTCGAGTGATTGCGCGCAGCTACCTGGCAGGTCAGTTTGGATTGGTATGAACCTGCGTGTTGCGAAAGATGAGGAAGTTGCCTGAACACCTTGACGATCAAGACATTGTCCTTGTCACGAGTATTGAGATAGGAGAAGGGGCATAAGTAGGAAATACTATAAAAGAGGTGCCGAGATTAAAGCGGGAGAAACCCAAGGAGAGTTCGCCGTCCAAGTCGCTGTTGCAAGGATAGTCGGAACACTTTAACCACCAGAAACGCTGGGATTGCGCTTGGAGAGAGCGACGGCCTGTTTCCAAACATTCATTGTGGATCCAAGACGGCAGGTTTCTCAAAAGAAAAACAAAAAAAAGTGAATAACGAGGAGCCATTTGCTCAATGCAGTCCCCATTGGCCACCAAAAACGATGCGCGTCACCTTCTTCCACCTCGTAATACCCTTGTCCCAGATTCGCCGCCGGCGCAATGGCAACATCCCGTCGTGCACACAATTCAACTGCTGCAAAGCACCCTCGAGGGTCGCACGCGTATATGGGTCGTCCCTCGTCAAGCTTGCGGCAACTGGCCGAAACTCCTCGAGCGCCGGATACACCTAAGACGCATGCCGTTCAAAAAAAAAAAGTACGGAAAATATCATGATGAACGGGAACGTACATCGATTATCCGACTCATAACCAACCCCAGTTGAAAAACATCCACGTAGAATGGGTTGTACGGGACCGTCAACGACAGCTCTGGGATCATTGGGAATGTCCGAAGCGTTCCTGTCATGCGTGTGGACTCGCGATCGGGAAAGTGCATCGACAACCCAAAGTCGATGTAGTAGTATTGAAGGGCGGGGCGGAGAGAACACCGGTTTTTCCAGGAGAAAAAGTCCCCGGGGTAGCCGGAGTGACTGTCGGGATAAGACCAGTGCGAGCCGCGCGGGATGAGGCGGCATTCTTCGGTGAGCATGTTCTGCGGGGCGACGTCGCTATGATGACAAGGGGCGTTTTCGGTCAAAAAATCGCTCGGGAGAGAGGTATCAGACGGACAAGTGTACGATATTGTGTTCATGCATGAACTGCAACCCCTGCTCGGCCATTCAGTAAGCGAGTGGTTAAACAGTGGATGTGGAGGGGGTCACCTCTATGTACTGCCTCATCGCATCAACAAACTCATCCCGACAGTGAAACGGCGGGGAGTTGAAGCGTCGGCCATAAGGCATCACGACGAACGTCCACTCTGTGCCGGGGAAAGGAATATAATCGAGGACTGGAATCGTGCGATTGCGTGCGTCCGATCGAAGTGCGTCCAAATGTCGGAGGATTTCAAGCTCCTTCCCCTTGACACGTTTCAGAACGACCTTCCTATTGTCCTTGAGGCATCGGCCATCGAGAGCATGGGGTGCATAGCTGGCAAAGAAGTCCTCGCTTCGCTGTCGGATTGGGCTGCCATTGCCCCAGGAGGGCACCCAGGAGGGATGGTATCGCGGGCGCAGTCGGTAGCCACGGGAGAGTAAAAATTGGTACGAATCCACCCAAAATTGTTCGGTCAGAGTTATTCCTCGGCGAGGAGCGCTGTCGAGTGAATCGGAGATGGTTCCAGAGAGCGTGGCTTTCTCAGAGAGCATTGTTTGCGATGGCACCATTGGCGTCCGCAGCAAGTGTGACTTCGGGCCGGAGAGGGGCGGATAGCGGCCCGGTCACCGGTCGTATTCGTATCAAATTCGTATCCAAAACTTGGGTGTGCCTGCGGATCTCACTTATGTGACCACCATTCTAATTTCTAATGGAAAACCATCATGTTACAGGACATCTTGAAATATGAAACTAAGTACCCTGACAGATTAATTTCCCTTCTTTCCGAAGTGGTTCGTCGGTGCGGATCATACCATATGTATCGGCGCAGCGAGAAAGGGAAGTCACGGTGGAGATTGCCGAGCTGCAGAAGTTGGTTCGAAATTGCAGAAATAAGTAGCACTGCCAGTGCACTCATTCAATGTGCCGGAACTCAAGCGGCTGGGTGTAAAGTAATGTGTAGCTTCAGCAAAGGGACTCTCTTGGAACAAATGTAGTTGTAGCAGCGACATCTTGCCTGCGGATTCTTTTCTTCACCGTCGACCTTAGTCTAGAGTTAACCGCGTGCCCCGTGCTAGGCGGTGGGGGTTATTACATAATCGTCGGAGTTTGAATCACCGCCAAAGCCTTCCACCACTTCTCCCTACTTCAAATACAAAATCTACCAAGCTAAACACTTTGGAATGCCATTACAATGAGCTCCGCTTCATCAGAACTTTGGTCTCCATCGTTGTAACGCGCAATCACTCACCTCGGCTTTCTCCGTTGCCGGCCCATCAAGATCCGGCATCGCGATTCCGGCTGCTTTCGCGTGAGGTAGGACTGGCAAAGGAGTTACTTTGTGCTCACTGGGGAGTAACCAAAGGATTTCGGCCATAAAACACGTCTGAACCAACGAGACGAACGCCGGGAAATTTGAGATTACCTAATAAGGCCCACCGCCAACCGATCACTTCGGGTAACCGACAGACTACAACAAGCGAGGCACGAGCTCAAAATGTTGTAGCGTCTGTTTTCAAGAGACTACGTCGACCTGCCGTCGACTCGGAGTTTTGGGCCCACCTAAACTTCTCAAAAATCCGGAGAAAGGACAGAGCCCAAAACCGGGTAGCGTCCGGAGTGCGGCCTCCTCGAAGCTCTAATGCAGGAGGTTAAAGGAACCACTTCTCTTTTTCCCACAGCTTTGCTGAAGCAGAATATGTTAGATTGTTTGAGTGTGACTGAAACAGACCAGCTAGGGAAGAGCGGTCGCATGTGAAACCTTTCCGCTGGAACAGACAATATTCAAAGAGCAGGAATGCGCCTTCGATCGGTTCCGAGTCTATATTTGTCTGGGATAAAGAGGTTCACCAGTAGGAAAGGCGTGGTAGCGCTCGGAGCGCGTCTGTGCCTCATTTGGAAGCTGCGAATCCGCCAAGCAAGCACAGAAATAGTCCGTTCGACTCGGGCCCACGCCGTGCTGTGCTGCGAGCGACGCAAATCTTTTTCTCTTTCCGGTTGTCGGAAAAATCTTGTTTAGCTTTGAACGTCTTGGGATGCATCTCAAGATGCGGCAAGGTCATATGTTTTACTATCAGTGACTGGCATTCAAGCCACCTTAGGGTTTTTTGATTGCCTGAGACCCAACGGAGCCAGTGGTTGAGGGTTCTGGTATGGTGGAATGTAGTCTAAGATCGTATGCATGAACTGTAGGTCGGACTTCAGGATTTGATGCAGGATTGATGGCTCGGCGAATATTTTGCGGCGGCAAGTCCAAAAATGGCGAAAACGGCGAGCCGAGCCAGTCGTGGGAAATTTCCGATTGGCCCCGAGTTCCCGCTTCCTCTGCCTTCCTCCGACCACCGCAAGTGCTGTCATCTAATGCAAGGCACACAATAGACCTGTAGGATGTCTAGCACTACTTGTTAATACCATCTATTATACAAAAGAGCTTGATTAGTTGTTGATTAGTCATAACTGTCAAAAGACAAAGACAACAGACAAACGTCTGCTGCTGCGACTGCCCTGCGCGACATCGTCCTCTGGATGCGTCATTCGCTCTTCAAGGCCTCTGAACACTCCTGGATCATCGCTGACTTGGACCACACCTGGACACCCCAGACACCATCGACTCACCTCACCGCTCACACTTGACATCGAGACGTCGCCCACTTACCTCTTTGCCTCTTATACCCTCTGGCCGCTATCACTTACCGGCTGCGACCCCATGTACTCGAATATGGCCCCAATATACGTCTCTTTCTCCATTTTTGTCTGATGAGTGATTGTCAACCAAGACTCGCTTGAGGTCAGTTTTCTTCCGCTGTCCTTGCGTCTCTTCGTCTCGGGGGCTCTATGCGCTTCGGATCTCTTCTCTGCATTGGTCTCTTCGGTCTGCTTTCTCTGCTGCTTGAAATGTATGTTCTCTGTCTTTTCTACAATACCGCTTCTGATACACAAAACTTCCAGGGCCACACTACCTCCAACCCCTTCCTCTTCACATTTGCAGCGCCGTACGACAGCCGCTCGCGGAACCCGCCATGTGGCTATGGTCCCCGAATACCGTGCTGCACGCGCACACCGTGCACTGCAAGACGTAAGTAATGTGCGGCAACGGGTTGATCCCCGGGAACTAGATGACGCGCGTTCAGTGCTGCAACACGTCGACCGCGCCCGCCAACTCGCCCGCCAACTTGCCCTCCAAGATACACCCATTAAACGAAGACGACAGGTGCCTGGCAACGAAAATGGTCCGCCCACAGCAGGACCTTCGCGACCACGAGACTGCACCGCAGCACGTCTCCGGCCCCTGGGCCATCCTCCACCTCCCTTCAACGAGGCTGACTATTCACATACCTCCTTTGGTATGTGTTCTGTTCTTTGCTCCCAAAATGGGCTGAATACCTGCATAAATGATCTACACCAACGACCCCGAAGAGAAGGCCAAATACCACTTGGTGGGTCATTCAAAAAAAGTGAGCCCGGTAATTGACATTCAATATCGCTCACACTTTACTTCAGATCTGTCTTCTGGAAGCAAGGGACCCAGAGGACCCAGATGTGCCCTGGACTATCAATCCCACTCATCCTGTTACGGTCTACACCAACTGCGCTGTCGAGACTTCTGACCAGAGTGATGCAACTTTCACGGCCCCTCCTGAGCAGTACATGTCGGCTGCTGCTGATGCAAAGTGTAATGCTGTGACGGAGGGCACTGCGGCTTCCCTTTTGCTGCTTACATCCCAGACTCGCACCACTACAGAAAAGCGAAGAAGCCGATATCATATGTTGGTCGGTATGTCGGCTTCATGGGCTATCTCACCGGACTTTTGAGTGCGCTGGAGGGTGACAAAATCATTGAGCGGTTTCGTATTGAGGTCGACGTCATATCTTTCTTGGGTACCATTTCAGCTGCAACGGTGCCTAAGGTCACTCCATCCCAGTCCTCTCAAGGTGTGTGGTCTAGATTTATGTCCGACTTTTTGCTCATTATATCGTTCAAAAGTCAAGGTATCGTCGTCGAAGACTCCTCGCTGGAGTTATACCAACAGGAGCTCCTCCAGCAATCTGAAGCGGGGCAGGGAGGATGACGATGGACCGAGCAGCAGCCCGTCGATCCGGGCTTGACACCGAGTCGCTCAGACAATTTGACAATGCCAATGGTCCACCGCAAGGGGTAACCGATTTCCGAAAATCACACTATACCTCGAATTTTTTTTTTCAGCCCTTCGGGTGACCCCCCCTCCCCCCTATGACATCATATGCCTATATGGGGACACATCAAAGTCACGTGCTACGGCTATTCACGGCCCCGTCGACCGTGCCGCTGTTGCCGGGTGCCTACGTATATGATAACTACATGCCCTGGACTTCTATTTCTGCATCGGGGCTGTTTCCAATCAGAATCCTGACCGCCCCGAAGATATCTTCAAGACTATCTGTCCCAATATAAGAAATCTGAGACTGTAACATCAATTAGTACTGATGAATTACCCAAGGCTGGGACGCACCTCGGATCTTCTTCCATCTTGCCCCTGGGGCAGTGCTGGAGTGTCCTTTGGAGGGTCCTTGCTGTGATCGTCGTATGTGTAGCTCATTTTCGATGTTGGCACTGGCTTTTTCACAAGGCCTTCTACTGCAAGCTTTTGTTTCAAAACTAGTAGTTTCTGGGAATAGATGAGGTGGGGAGTAAGCTCAAGAGACTTCAGAATGACCTTGCCAGACAACAACATGGAGGGGAAAATTAAGAGAGAAAATTACGTGACATGATTGCTATTAATATATTAAAAACTAAGTCCATTTGATGTCCATCAAGGGCTGCCGGAAGGCTTAGCCTGATAAGGACAAGTTAACATGCTGTTATGCTGCAATCATTATGTGTTTTGGACTCTCAGAAGCTACAAAATCACCTGGGAACCCGAAAGGACAGTGGAGAGAGGCTCCTAGCCCAAAATCAACAATTGGTATGAAACTTTTTTTTCAAGCTCGAGGGGGACCCCTCCCCCCCCCCAAATAAGGAAATTCCTTATCTTGGTAGCCCCTTGCTATACCTCGAATTTTTTTTTTCAGCCCTTCGGGGGACCCCCCCCTCCCCCCTATGACATCATATGCCTATATGGGGACACATCAAAGTCACGTGCTACGGCTATTCACGGCCCCGTCAACCGTGCCGCTGTTGCCGGGTGCCTACGTATATTATAACTACATGCCCTGGACTTCTGTTTCTTCATCGGAGCTGTTTCCAATCAGAATCCTGACCGCCCCAAAGATATCTTCATGACTATTTGTCCCAATATAAGAAATCTGAGACTGTAACATTGATTAGTACTGATGAATTACCCAAGGCTGAGAGGCTGCCGGAAGGCTTAATCTGATAAGGACAAGTTAACATGCTGTTATGCTGCAATCATTATGTTTTTTGGACTCTCAGAAGCTACAAAATCACCTGGGAACCCAAAAGGACAGTGGAGAGAGGCTCCTAGCCCAAAATCAAAAGTTGGTATGAAACTTTTTTTTCAAGCTCGAGGGGGACCCCTCCCCCCCCCCCAAATAAGGAAATTCCTTATCTTGGTAGCCCCTTGGTCCACCGTGAGTTGACACGACTCGAGAAAATGCGATAGACATCATATTACTTCCATTCGTAATACTATTACTGCGGCCTCCAAGGATTTCCTCATATAATACATCGCTTCCGGCTTGCTTGACTTCATGAAACAGCTTGACTCCACGAACAAGATAAACGTGCGGAGCACGGGTACATGCTAGTGTATTATGATTTAGGACGAATTTGTGCCTGGATAAACCATAAGTAAATGGGTTGTCAAAATCATGGCGCACCATTGGGTATTGCTTCGTCGATTGCTGATGCCCTAGAGGCGACGCTTGCGCTGAGGTTTAGCCAGAGACCTGCTGAGTAGAACGAGTCCTGGACGGCGTCGAGAGGTGGAGAAGACATTAAGCACGAGACGGTTTTCTCACAGGCTGTGCCAATCCGAAATAAGAAAACCGGTGATCTCCGCCGCCCCCCGGTCCGAAAGCCGGCACAGCATGACGGCAACACCATCAATCCGCCTGCAAGTCTGTACTCAGGTGCGCCTCAACATGTGTTCCAATATATTAACAAGTTCGAGGTACAAGGAAGCAGCTGAAGTCGACTAAACCCCAAGTGGCTCGAAAGCTAGTCCGGCTCGATAGGCAGTCACATATAGTATGTACCTTGCAGCACAGAGGTTAGAAATTCCTAAGATGTTCCAAGACCCACTGTAACTCACAGCACTGCTCACAGAGGTGCCCTGGTGGCAGCTGATGTCCGAAGAACAGTTAAGGTCTCACAAGTCATAAGCCATCTCAGCAACGTGCAGAATGAAGCCCATTTCCAGCATGCATTGGAGGCATTTCCGTTCCATCGCGGTGATAGAAAAGCCATAAAACCGGTGTATTGATAAACTACTACTGCTAAGAACAGTAAGAGAGCAGCAATAGATACCTGTGTGAGCATTCGGCATGTCGATGCTTTTCTCACCGACGCCGGCAAGACGCGCGGCGCCACCAACTTGGCTCGCCACATGCATGCGGAACTCATGCAAGCCGGC